>JAUTXW010000567.1:1200000-1827500 GCA_030620095.1 Kuschelorhynchus macadamiae | reverse complement strand
GTATATATATATATATATATATATATATATATATATATATATATATATATATATATATATATATATATATATATATATATATATATATATATATATATATATATATATATATATATATATATATATATATATATATATATATATATATATATATATATATATATATATATATATATATATATATATATATATATATATATATATATATATATATATATATATATATATATATATATATATATATATATATATATATATATATATATATATATATATATATATATATATATATATATATATATATATATATATATATATATATATATATATATATATATATATATATATATATATATATATATATATATATATATATATATATATATATATATATATATATATATATATATATATATATATATAATATATATTATATATAATATATTATATATATAATATATATATTATATATAATATATTATATATATAATATATATGTATATATATAATATATATAAAATATATATGTATATATATGTATATATATATATATATATATATATATATATATATATATATATATTTTTTGTCATCTAGTTGCTGAAAATTATTTTTACAAAATATAAAACTAAATAAACTATGATTTATTATTATGAATTGAATGAGGATCGGGACAATTCTGACGAGAGAAGATCATTCCTATCGTCTCATCCCGTTTTTCGTGGCGAGAGAAAAACTCTCTACGAGACGATAGGCCATGAGAATCTCTTGTCTCAGTGGCATCTCTAGCTTAAAATTAATCAGGTAAGGGAATTAATTAAATTAATTACGCGCTGTGTACCTTTTGCTTCCGAAATATAACAGTTAAATGTGAATAAGTAAGGCGAAACATTGATTTTCCTACTCTTCAAAGTTCATTACCTCAAGTCATTATCTTTTAAAAATTAAAGAGCTAGTTAACAACACGTTGTGTGTACGTCGAAACGCTTTGTTAATCTACCTTAACTACCAGACTGTATAGAACATGCAAATATGAATATTTATAATTATATTAAACGAGTGCCCGGCTTTCGGTTGGTTTTAAATCAATTTTCTGACGAGTTTTCTTGAGGCGTTCACGCCGTTGTTACATATCAAATCAGTTCGCTGAACTTATTACTATTGTAAACGTTCTCGGACATATCATTACAGACACCGAAAAAGCCGAAACATGCCTTTCCGACCCCGGTCCGTCCTCGTCGAAAGTTTGCACCACTGAGAAAGACCATAAAACTCCGCACTCGAGAAAGGATTCAGAGAGTGCGAGAAGCAGAACCACCAAGAGAAAGAACAGTACGAAACAAGATTTCGGCTCGCCCAGGAAAACCCGTCGTGTACCACTGCCTTTAATGAATTGGGCCGACAGTAAAGAAGTTTGGATGTATATGGTAAGTAGATGTTTTACCAGTAGGGCTCGAATGTGGTCGTTGTAGGTTAGTGGTTCTGGGGTTCCTGTATTTGGAGAGTAGATACAGCTGGTGTCAAAAACGACCAAATTGGTATGACAAAAACAAAATATATACCTTCGTTTCTAAATCAGAAAACAGGTAAAATAGCTGTTTTTAGGTTAGAAAACTTGACAAATATATCGATTTGATAGGAGTCAGCCCAGAAATTATAAAAAATGTACAGAGACGTGGATATAAGGAAATTTATAAGATTGATGGCAAAGTTTTTATCTAAGGTACAGATCACACTTATTCGTAATACACATCTTACATGATCAGTTACATAGCTGTTTTTTGCGTTTATTTTTAACTATTGAACTTCTTCCTTTTTTATTTACAAAATAAAGTAGAGAGCAATTAAATACGTGGCATTCATAAAACTTTATTTTCCTACAGCGGTTCCCCTTGAATTTAAAAAAATGACTTTAAAGTTTATGAAAACTGAGAAAAATCTGTTAATTTATGATTTTTTCTAATAAAGTACTAGGTGTACGTGTTAGTGGCGGTACTACAAAATATAACTTTAAACTTTTAAAGAGTCCAGAATTACATTTAGTTATAAAATATTGCTATACATTTTAATTAATTGTGCCTTAATATTGGATAATTGAAAATGGGAATTAATAAAGTTAAACTTCAATTACATGTGTGGTGTCAATCCATTTGAAAACAAATATCAAATTAAATTAATTTAAAGGCTTCTAGTTAGTAATTAGGATATATTTTTCTGATAGGTCTGATGATGCCCGACCGGGCGAAACACGTGTAAGCAGTTTTATTTTATTATAAACTTTGACTGAGACCGAGACTTAGCGTCTGTTTATTGTTTAATATTATATAAACATTAAAAATGAAAGATTTTTATAAATACATTTAAACGAATATTGAAGTATAGTTCTAAGAGAATTATTATTTGCAACAAGTGTATATTATATAATTTTATACTAAAAAATTGTATTTAGTCTAATGTCCATACCAAAGTTTATTTAGTAAACTTTGCCTATTTTCTTGCTACCATATCTGGAATTTTGAACAATTTGTTTATTTTTCGATTTAATTGAGAAAAATAAATCTTGATTCTGTACAAGCAAAAACGATTTATTAAAAGATCAAAAGAAAAACTACTCAAAATGTTTCTAATTTCAAAATCTTCATAAACAAAATATTTAAATATTTTCAAAAAATATTGATTATTCAAAAAATGTATTTCAGAACTTATGAAGAAACTAGATGATTTTTCTGATGCAGATTTATATAACCATGGTTTACTATACTCTTTTAAACAAATTGGGAATAATCTGTATTGATTTCTTTTCTACTTGTTAATTTGGAACGTAAGCCACAATATTTTATTTCACATCAGCTGTTATCGAAAATCTGGTCTGATACACAGGGGCTTAACTGTATCAACTCTCCAAATGTGGGAGGTCTAGGTTGGAAGTTGTCCTAAGTGATTGATTATAGAATGATAAGACTTGTTTTAAAAAAAAAAACACGGATCAGTGATTAGTGGAGTCAATCTCGGAATTTTCGTAAAAAAGAACTGCACTCTTGCTCGGGAAGATAAGTTTGAGTTTTTTGAATCGCATGACGAGCGGAAGCCAACTCTCACATTTTTTTTACAACAACCTAGGTATAGCGGCTTCTATTGGTTCGATCGGAATCAAAGAAAGCAATTTTTTCGTTTTAAATTTCCCGATAAAACTACGTTGGTTTTAAGGGTCTGTGTTCAATAACCAATAAATAACCTATAAAAAACAAAAACCTTAATGACAGATAGTTTTAATATAATAAATAAATACACCTATGAAGTACGATTTAAATACAGAATGCTTCAAAAATGTATTTTAGTTATGATGTTTCTGAAATTTTAATTTGTGGTGTTTTAGAATTTGCTCATTTTTTTATATATTTCTTAAGTTTGAAAATACATTTTATTTTCATTATTATTATTAATTATTATTTTTAAAGGCCCTAGACAGCAGATAACTTACCTAGTTGCGTACACAAGTCAAAAAATAATCTAATAGAGTAAGATCCGGGGTTTCTTTTTTAGAAAATAATATGTCTGATTGGAATATGTCGTTAATACACGGTTATTTTGACAGTGTGTTATTTTGCTTAAAATCCAATTAGGGGTTGTTCATTAATTACGTAAGGTTCTCGGGGATAGGGTGATTTAAAAATCTCCATATGACCTTATCACGAGGGGGGGGGTGTAAAAGTCATTCCTACCTAATATATCTTCATTTTTTGGAGTCTCTGGATGCCAAAAAAATATTTTTATTAATTCCGTCGGTCTGTCTGTCGGTTTGTTTGACTGTCTGTCAGTTTGCGGCATAGCTTAAAAACTAATTATCAGATTGACTTCAAATTTTAGTCAAAAATTAAGGGATATATGGAAATAGTCTGGAATATTTTAATAATAATTAATAAAAAACCAATTATACAAGTTACCTCAAATTTTGCACAAAAACCAAGTGTTAAATAATAATGAACTGGTGACATTTTGGCATGAATATAAGATAGCAAAGCAAAATAACGGCCTAATAAAATATTTAGAAAATCTGCTGAAAAACCACTTATTAGATTAATTTCAATTCCGTCGGTCTGTTGGTTTGTTTATTGGTAGCTTAAAAATAGCTTACAAACTACTTACCTCATTGACTCCAAATTTTGGTCAAACATTAAGGGTTATAAGGGAATGACCTGGAAGTATTTTAGTACAAATCTAGTATGAAGGAATAAGATGGTGACCTAGTTAAACGTCAAAAAAATATTATTAAAAAGCAAATTGTCCACTTTACCTCAAATTTTGCACAAAAATCAAGTGTTACATAGGAATGAATTAGTAACATTTTGGTATGAATCCGAGATAGCAAAACGTAATGTTGGCCTAATAAAATATTTAAAAAATCAGCCTGAAAAAATTGCTTATTAGATTACTTTAAAATTTTGTGCAAGCATTAAGTGTATTATCGTAAAGTTGCTTGCCGTATTTATTCAAGATAGATTCAAGATTTTAATTTTTTAAATTTAATTTTTATTCATTATACCTGATTCCTAAGTATGAATTTCTTAAATCTTTATACAACAACTCTCTAAAACAACGAAACTAAAAAAAAAATATGTTTATAAGGACTACTAAACAGAAAAACATGTTCTTATTTGTAAAATTATGAGAAAACTGTACCTTATGAAAAATATTTGTCACTACTGTAAAAAACCTTATTACTTTGGTTGTGGTAAGCATTTTATGTATTTATGTGCTGTGGTGATTTCTATAATATTAAAGCGCTCGCCTAGCTTTAAAAGATATCATGCACCATAAAAATGTCTGCTTTGGGTAAAATATTAGAATTTTCTTTTACAAAACGACTAGTGGTTTAACTAGATGCAGCCATTTTGCTCAAAATATTCTATATAGTGGGTCTAAAAACTTGGACAACATTTTTAAATGTTGATGTATTTTAAACAGTCATTTTTGACATGAACTGTCATATATTGCTAACACTAATAACCTCACACGCATTGAATTTGAAGGAAAATAAGATGCAAAGTTTTAATTCCATTTACCGTAATAAAATGACATTATCCGACGTACTTTTTGGCTAGGTATTATTCCTAAGTAATAAAACCATTTTATAAAAAATTTTAAAAAAATGCCCCACTTCCTAATTTGCCTGAGGTCCGGCCTAAAAAATGGTTCTGCTTCCTGGACTATTATTGCAAATATTGGAACGTTTAATTATCATACTGCACAGAATTTTTAACTTTTATAATTTCGTTACATTGTAGTTATTCCTTATTACTTTATTTTTCAAACTAAATTACATAATTTTATTTAAAAGTCTATATCCTTGTGCGTTGCTTGTGCAGATTACTGTTGACCCATATAGACTCATTTTGCAGTATCTTTAAATTATTTAACACTTTGCAAAACGCCGAGGATAATTAAATAATCAAGTTTGCGTATTTGTTTTTAGTTATTGGCTTATCTTTAACGCGATAAGGCAGGATAATTTTAAGTTCCCACGTTTGTTGCATATTTGCTTACCTCAGAATGATAAGTACATCAATTCATGTGAAATTAAATCCCAAAGCTAATATTATTAAATTGCCGTATTTTATTTAGGTTGATTTTGGTGTGACATAAATAAGTCAACAAAATATGTTGGATTGCATAATGCAACATGGTTAACGTAATTTTGGAAAGTGCCAACAAAATTGCTCCAGGCCAAATTTAGGGAAGACTATTACTTAGATAAAGGATATTCGCCCAGTTTTCGTCTCTAAGCCATAAAACCCCATTTAAGCTAAGACCTGTACTTACTACCTAACATGTCAGGTTATTGCTATCGGGCAAGTGCTAATTGCTCTAGTTTATTCGAAACAAACATAGAAAATAATTGTAACGCTCTAGTAGAAAATTTGGTGTGGTATTTCTGATCAGGATGCTTCGATGTCACATAGTTATAGAGATAAAAAAAATAATGGCATATGTGAATATTTTACCCAAGAAATCGTTTAACTGGAGCTAAGTGAAACTAAATTAAAAAGTGCCTTGAAGGTATGTAGAAATCAGCCAATGGTTCAAGATGAGGTGGAAGAAAATAAACAAAAGCCGTGCCCTAAATCTATAAATTGGCCAGATGTAATGAAATATCATATTCTCAGTATAGTTTATGAAATGCGGGAATTGAAGAAACTATCTTTAGATAGTATTCTCCTCGAATGGAAACGAATAGAAATAACAGGTATTTGAAGGGCAAGTTACAAAACTATCAAGCAAATTGGATTTAAATATGAAAAAAACGTTTTGTATAAGGTGTGGGACTGATTTTTTCGAGTGAATCTTAATCAACAAATTACCATGACAACATGAACACAGAAATGTACACAAGGAAAAATTGTTATCTAGACTTAATCGACCATCGGTAATAGTACTTGGCATTGCTTCATATTATTCGGAAGTTGTTAACAGAACACCCGCTACAGCATGGAAAAAAGATGATGTAATTAATTGGCTTACAAAGGGGAATATTCATTTTTCCAAAAGACGCACGTGAAACACTAGCGAATCGAGCTCTGATGAAAAAGAAGTCTTTGCCCATTTATTTTGTAGATATTGTAATTTGTTTGTAAAGTGGTACTTAAAAATGTATTTTTTTACAGAAAAACAGAGAATATTCTCTTTTGTTATGGTTTGTAAATATAAAGTTCAAAATTACTATTATTCACTAGTAGTATGTGTGAAATTGCCTTATAGTAAGAACAAAAATAGAGTTCTTTATTTACATATTTAGCCACTGCCAAGATTACCTCACAGTATAAGGTCGATCGTACGACGATGCCAACCCTAGCCAGGAACTCCAATGTTTATATCAATTTATACTACGGTGAATATGTTTAAACATGATGAAATAAAATTTTCTTAAAAAAAATAGCAATGTTTTTCCAGTATTAGTTTCTAAGCAGTATAAAGAAACTACTTTTTTTTGCAAAATAGTAAAATACAAGTTAAAATACCAAAAGCCTTAGATCAGATTACACCAGTAACAAGACTTTTAGTTAGATATGGCAACCCCGAACGACAACTCCACGTATTAGACCATCCCACTAGTATTAGATCATCCCACTTTCATTGACAAGGGATCCTTATACTAAAAAGTACAATAGGCTACAGTAAAGATTGTTACAGGGTCACGTGACCGGCCGGCGTAGCTTAAAAACCAATAGCGGGTCGTGGAACTACAATAAACTTTAACCTTAAACAAATTAATTTGCTCAAAAAAAATACCAAGCTTTTCTTAGCTTCACTACTGCATATGTCTTATTGTATTATTTTGTAATTGTTAATACGGTTCAAATCTTCTAATTATATGTTGCCTTACTTCAAGAAGCAGCGTTCTAAAGGTGCAGTGACATTAGAAGAACATTGATTTTTTATGTATTTATTTTTAGTTATTTAGTTTTATTTACTTTATCTTGGACATTTCGAAACTAGGAGCTTTAGTTGACCACTATGGTGCGACAATGTGAGTTTGTAAAAAAATCGGCGTTTAAGTTTGGAATTGTCTTTTAATCATTAAGTAAACAACTAGATTTCCTTTTCTAGGGGACTTGTTATGTCTAATGGAAGATACCTTTATCACTTATTTTGGGTCATGTGAGAATTCTCAGAAGCATAATGATACAAGAAAAACTCTGAGGTGATTATTTTGACGATTACAATAGTTCTTCCTACCAGAGAATTAAAATAGTCAAAGGGCGTTTCACGCTCAAAAAAACGTACTTCGATTTCGAAATTCACTAGATTTTGGATGAAATCTCTTTTAATTTTCACTTGAGTTGGGTCAATTTTTTATATAAGTGTTGTCAGGTAAAGGAATTTAAATGGTGATTCTTTGGATAATTGAAAGTAAAATGTGTTCGTAAACATGTTCTAAACTGGTTAGAATTTAAGATTTAGGATTAACATGGAATAACAATATGACAATTGGCTATTCTATTTTTATCTTATAGCGCTCGCTTTTTCTTACTTTCCTCGCAACGGGAAAGTATTTTAGTTGCAAAAAAAACAGTTTTTGCAGTTCCGTCGGTTAGTCTGTATGTCAAGTTTTGGTTAAAAATTGAAAGTCATGATGATGACGTAGTATCATTTTGGTAAAAATCTAATATAGCAGAACAAAATGGCGGCCTATTGAAATGTTAAAAAATTATTACTAAAAAACTGCTTATCCATTTTATCCAAATTTGGAGAAAAATGACATGACATGACCATCAACTGATAAGTTTTACTACAAATCCAAAATGGCGGCCTAATAAAATGTTGTGTGGTAATGTAGAAAACTACTACATCGATTATGTTCAAATTTTGCTCAAAAATTAAATATATAGAGATGAACTGGTAAAAATGTCGAGACAAATTCAAAATGGGGGAACAAAACGGTGGCCTAATTAAATGTTCAAAAATATCTGAAAAAAAGTACTTATCGGATTGATTGATTGATTGATGACATCCCCATTTTAAATATTTATTACTAAAAACGTATGAATTGCTCACTTAATATCGATTTTTAATCAAATCTGTATAAATATTAAAACTCGCTCGCATTCTTCAGGTATTCCTACTCTCATTTTTTAAATATTTACTAAAAATGTATGATATGTATTTTCAAATACCCCCAGATGCCTACTTTCTTTCAGCCAAATCTACACAAATGTTAAAATGTCGACAAAAATTCATGATGTGCAATCTTAAAAACCCCTAAATGCCGAATTTTAATCAAATCTGCAAAAAATTTAAAATTAGTCTGCTTTGGTGGTGCCGCCATTTTTAATTCTCAAATATTGGCTAAAGTTTCATAATTTTTATTCTTAAATACTTCTAGATACTGATATTTCAACCGAATCTGTACAAATGACAAAATTCGTTCGCTGTATTGGCAACGCCATTTTGATTTTTGTTGTGCATTCTTAAATAATCCCCACAAATCTTAAAATCATCCGTCCGACCTGTTGACATTGTCATTTTGACACCGCTATTTTGAATTATTAAATGCTGACACTTCTAAATCTTCCTAGGCACCGATTTTCAGTTTTAGCTACACAAGTAACAAAATTCGTCGGCCGTATTGGCGCCGTCATTTTGGATTTCTAAACGTTGACTAAAAAAAATTTTCACTAAAGAGGTTTAACTTTAGACAAGGTCTAACTTGACAGTTACAGGTTTAAAATGACATTTTCAACAACTGAACAAATAATTTTTCTAAATGTCACAATTACAAAATGATACTGACATAAGGCAAACATAACTAAAAACTAAAGTTTAATATTATATAATAATATTAGTAATTCTTGTGGAAAATAAATAAAATTAAAGTTAATCGAGTAAGTGGATTTTTTAGCTATACCGGAACAGACTGACCGACCGACAGAAATGGAAAAACATGAGGACCTGTAAAAACCCGGAGTTGTGATCTCTACTTTAATTCTTACTCTAAGGAAATTACGATTAAACGCTGAATTGTAGTTAGTTTTGTTGAAAAAATATTGTTTATTTTTTTTAAATTGTCTATTGTTTAAATCTACCTGTCCAATTAACAAGCATCCGCAATAGTTAAATAGTGCTGGACGTAACATTCTGGCCTTTTCAGTTGCATCTATCTACACCTAAAAGAGACAAGTAGGTAAATCTTACAAGTAAGGGTAGTTTGAACTATTATAATAATAAGATAGAAAATTGAAGCGGGTTCTCAAAACATACTTTTGGGTGAATTCCGCTGGGTGCAATGCCAGGAACAGGGACGCCTCGAAGAGAAAATATTGGGGGAAAGTGAAGTAAGAGAAAAACCTGAGTAAAAAAAAAGGTTCTCACTTTTGTATTGCTAAGTATTCACCAAAAAAGAAAATATTTGTTTTTCCCAACTTACGGCAGCTAATTAGGATGTATTAATTACATTATGGAAAGAAATTAGATGTATTACATTAGGAACAAAAAAAGTCGCAAATTGAATTGTTTAGAAGCAATAGAAATTTATAAAGACCATAAAGACCTAAATGTTAACCTTTTAAATGCACAAACAGTTGTTGGGTATGCCACCCTATTAAAAATTTTTGTCCATAAAATCTGTAAAGTTGGTTTTCCCTAATCATACTTTTTAAGAATCTTTGTCGGTATATATACCTAACTTGATTGTAAATATCTTCATTGCGTTTGAAAATGTACTACTAGTAGGAAGCTGAAGTGACGCCTAGTGCAAAAATAAAGTAAGTTAAAGTTAACACAGTAAAATTTGTGTTTTCGTTTATTTGTTAAAACGTACTAAATATTTTAATAAAGCAGAGTAGAGAATCAAATTTACAATTACTGATAGTAAGTTAGTAGTAGGTAGTTTATGGACTACTATATACTTTCATTTACAGGTTTATAAAGAAGAAGCGTCGCTAAATCTCAGAAATCCACGTCTTTTCGAGGACTTCTCAAATTTCATGCCACGCATGCGTGCCATTTTGCTCGACTGGGTCATGGAAGTCTGCGAGGTCTACCACTTGAGACGGGTCACGTATTACCTCACAGTAGATTACTTTGACAGATTTTTGTCTCTTCGTCCCGATGTTCCTAAAAATCAATTACAATTGGTAAGTAGATGAGCGTTGTTTAAATCGCTAATTTAAAATTTTTTTTTTTTGTATGAAAATTCCTACCTTGGAGCAACCCTTATCATACATAATAAATAGAGGGTCGTTCTTTTGGTTGGCTCAACAATTTTAATATTACCTGTTTGTAAAAAATATCACAAATTTAAAATAAACATGTCGAAATTAAATTATATCTGCATCACTCCAAGGATTTCGTATGGCTAGTAATATCATAGTAAAAATTTCGGGATGGTGAAAGATTCGCAATCCAGAAAAAATAAAACCCTGTAACTATTTCTAGAACTTATTTAGTTCTTTTATTGACTGTATACTGGGTACCAAATTTGCGTATATCTCGGAATATACAAGGTTTATAAAACAAATGATCAAAATGTTAACACTTTAAAACCCTGTATCTTGTGTTTGCGGTCCCCCTGTTTATATGGATTTTTGATTTTATGGTTTTAGACATGAATTAATTTACATCTTGTATAAATTTACAGATACTACACGTATTGAGCAAGATAATTAACGCCAAAAAAGACAAAGATGCGTGTATATTGGCTATCCTATTCGATCTGTCGCGGGCGTTTGACACATTAGATACGCACTTTGTTTCTGCGGAATTAATTGCACTCAGAACTCAAAGTTCAGCTAAGCATTTTTGAAATATCAGAAAGTGGGCCAGTAATTGGAGTGAAGGTACGCCTCAAGGGAGCATGTGGAACATTTTTGGGGTATTTTAGGTTGGCGGGCGATATATCGGTCGTGTCGGATGTAAATCCAGTGATAGCCATTGTTAAGAGAACATCATAATTATTCTAAAGAAGTATTAGTGCCCTCAAATTATACACATAATTGAGACATATTTTTTTTTGAAAGTAGACAGTTGTAATTTTAAAAAACTACCCATAAATTCCCAATAATGTTATTGATTTTATTAGCACTGATATTACACAGTATTTTATTTAATTAAATAGATTTACAACGCAAGCTGCAGTCTATTTTGAGAAAAAAAAATGCTTACGTTGACTTCCTATATCTATTTAAACTGTTTCTTTATGTCTATATCTTTTTCAGGTTGGGGTCACATGCCTTTTTTTGGCCTCTAAACTAGAGGAGGTATATCCTCCTCGTCTAACAGAATTCTCCTATGTCTGTGACGGTGCCTGCAGTCCCGACGATATTTTAAATTGTGAATTGTTAATTCTAAACAGTCTAGGATGGGATCTCAACGTAATGACTCCCAGTGACTGGTTGAACTTGTACATGCAAATACATTTCCAGGTAATTTGTTATATATTCTCGTCCTTTGTTGTCAAATTTTACGTATCTTTTTCATTTCAGGCTCCTAATGTGGTTAGAAGAAAGTTACATCAAGATGCGACGCGAAATTTCTTGTTCCCCCAGTACTCCGGATATCAGTTTACAAGGGCCTCCCAGATGATAGATGCTTTTAGTTTAGACCCAGGTATATTATTTGTTTAAATGGTTTAAGGTCTTTTTGTATTTTGAAGGTATAGTTCGTGTAAAATAAAATCCGTTGCACATAATCAATGATGCTATTAAGTATGAAAAATTATTATACCACTACACAAATTTAACTGTAACCATATCGGCCAGTGCCCTTTATCCATAATTCCACAACAGAAAGTTGATGAGTATGTTACTAAGTTCTCTATAAAGGATGTCCTAGAATAATTACTACATACCATACATATGAGTACAATTATTATACCACTACACAAACATAACTGTACTGTATAGGCCAATGAGCCTTGTCTTCTTGAATGATTTCTACAACAGAAAGGGGATGAGTATGTTCCTAAGTTCTATAAATAGGGTGTCCCAGAATGTTTACCACAACCCATACATACAGGAATCTGAATATAAAAAGAAAGAATTTGCTGGAGAACTAGTTTGCTATAAGTTCGTGCTGTAAGAATTTTCATGGTCTATTAGTGTCACCAGGCCGGAATGGCTTTTATTTTTTCAAATATTGAATGTGCTATATCCTTGTATTATTTTCGATTTTGATAGAGGATTTAATTGCTAACGAAATAATATGGGTTATTCAAAATTTTTCTTTAATATAAATGACATCGATAATAAAACAAGGCATGAGATAAATAAAAAATAATATTCTTTCATATTTTATTAATTATCTTGTTTCCATAATATGGATAACTGTCACTACTGGTCACCGAAGGATTCGAAATGAATGGAATTCTTAAAAGAAGTATTTTTAAGTTAACATTTTAGAAAAACTGAAAAATAGGACTGGGTTGTCGTATTTTGTTGTCCATGTTATACTATCACTTCCAAAATGATTGCAGCAACTTGTTCAAGAACTGTTCTTTATAGATTACAGGCGTCTGTTTCATTACATGGGTTTCAGAACATTGAATTAATGCAGAATGGAATTTGTTACTTAATTTTTGAAGAAAATAATATTTACAAGCAATTGAATGTTGCATTTAGTAGGCTATAGCCTTACTTAAGGTAGGGTGTAAAACGATTTGCATAAAAGTTGTCTCGACTTTGTTATACAGGGTTTTATTTAATATTGTGCAAAATTTAAATATACTCAATATAACCCTGTTTGTCTTATTTACATCTACCATTATATTTTTCCCGGGAAAACTTCCACCATTTTTGGTGGTACAGATCTACACCAGAATCCTATATAAATTTATAATTTATTTTTTCTTGAGCAACTGTTTAGCTATAAAAGGGTACATATTATTTATGTAGAACAACATATTTCAAAATTACGAAAATCCGTCGATGTGTAAGAGAATTCAATGCGTAGTTTTTCTACTAAAAATATATTTGTAAATCTTGTTTAAATATTTTCGATATTTTGCCCACATATAACGTCCAGTATAATAGGTAGTATCCACTTGGACTTAGTGTTAAGTTATAACCTGTTTATTCAGGTAGTAAGTTCGAGTGGCCCGTTCACGTAAGACACCCTGTACATTTTTAAAAGGGTTTTTAAACACCCTATATCTCAGACTAAGCAGTTTTAGTTTTATTATACGCAAAGAAGGCGCCCCTAAAAAACCTCCTAGCTCAATGGGACAGGCCATGTATAATCATTATATATTTTATTCACTGTTTTTAGATTTATTTCTAGTTTGAATTTAAATAAATCTGAAACGCTAGTAGTATGGGTCATTGGTGTCATAAAAACTGATATCTAAAATTTGAGGGAAATGATTGGTCTTAGCCAGTTTGGCAGTAGAATTATTGGAATAATATAAACATAAGGTTTTCACCATTTATGTATTTTTTTAGGTTTTCTTAAATTCTCCTATAGTACACTAGCAGCGGCAGCGATGTATTTCATGTATGGTAAAAAGGTAGCTCTCGATGTGTCTGGACTCACTTGGGAACAGTTGCAACCCTGTGCTGAATATATGGCCGCTTTTTATCTCGTCTTGAGGGATACACCTGATCCAAGGTATATATAACTGGATTATTTGACATTTTGAAATATACAGGATAAAATGGAAATAACTACAAATATTTTAACAAGTAATAGTTTAGGTAATTAAAAAAAAAGTGAATGAAACTTACAAGTCTACATCACACAAAAGTAAACTTGTTTAGGCGTTCAGATACTCACGTAAATGTTTTATCGTTCGGTAGTTTTCTGAATGGAAAGCTTTCCAGATAAATTATTGCAACTAAATGTGCGTTTCGTCGCGCGTAAATAAACGGAACATCTCCATATTTAAATATTGTCGAGGGGTAAACCACTATGCCTAAGAATAATACAGAGAATTCCAAAGATTTCCTTTCAAGTGTACAGATATTTCCAAAGACTTCCTGCAGTGATCTATCTCCCCACTATTGTGTACCTTTTCACTCGTTTTTTAACATATATCACCAACATTACGTAGGACTTTAAATAAATTAGTTAAATTAAGAAAAAACACATTGGTGTTGATTTGGTACTTTCCTTAATGCTACATACAAGATAACAAAGATAAGCTATTTTTTTTTGTTTTGAATATTGAAAATTAAGGAAAACTAAATTTTTATGCTATTATTTTTATTTTTGAAATTTTTGGGACACCCGATATATATATATATATATATATATATAATTTAAAATCTGCATGGAAAGTGCAATTCTAAATGTTTTGCCAATATAAGGCTGTATGTGGTCCAAAATCACAATTTTAAGATAGTTGAATTTCGGTATAGAACATGTTACATAAATTATACAGGTTGTTGCATTAAAAAAAATCTATGACATAATATTTACATGAATATCTGTATAGTTTTTATCTGTCTTCAGTATATCTAACATCTACGAGTGAATCCATCGTACAGTAAAATGAACTAAATAATATTATTCTTTGCAGGTTAATAAGTTGCAAATATGATACACCACAAGATGACCAAGGACAACCACACTTAGCTAGTGTAAGGCAAAGAGTACCTGACCTTGTAAAGGACGAGAATCACAGTTTGCAGACACACGTTGTTAATATGGAATATTTTGAACGATCGGCTATTATCAGGTAATGAATTAAAAAAAACAATAGATAACCAACATATAATTCATGCTTGTGGAACTTTTAAGATATTCAGGATCATAAACTATATATATATATATATATATATATATATATATATATATATATTTTTTTTTTTTTTTATTTTTTATTTGGTTTATATAAAACTTGTGAAGTTTTATATAAACCATTATGAAATAAAGAAAATAGCAACAGACCAGAAGCTTAAGAAAAAGTGATAATTTTTTTAAATGTGAACACTATGTGAAGCTTGCAATGATTTAAATGATTTTTCTCTCCTGATTTCAAAAAAATATTGTCTGTCAACATCACACAAACTGTTATGAGCTATTTTGGATTTACTGGAACGAAATACTCAATATAAATAACCAATTATGTATTACATATTGAAGTTTCAATTACAATAAACCTCACACAGTTTGCATAAATGGGATTAAACCATATAATTTTTTGGAATCAGGAGAGGCAGAGGCAGGGGGGGGGATGACCCCTAAACACCCCTTATATACGCTACTGTTCTTTATAAGAAGCCCAATTTGTCACATTTTTATTGCCTTCAAATCGTTTATCTGATGGTCTAGGAAAAATCTATAACCTTTATTATAATAAGTACCTAAAAAATTGTTATATTTTTTTAACAAAATTTCCTGTTTTGTTCCATGCTTTCTCTAGTAAAAAGGTAAGTATTTCTTTGTAATTGGAAATTCATTTAATTTTGTAATACTCCAAAACCTGGGGAAAAAATAAATATTTTTGTGTAATGGTATAAAAAGGGTAATATTTATTAACATTCCAAAGTTGAAATTAATTAAGATTAAAATGATATAGACAACAGTTGATCCAATGATAATAGACTATTTTATGCGATTAAAAACAAAACAAAGGACTATCAATTTTACGAGTTACCATCACAAGTTGATTTTTTAATGGGATTGTATAGTATATATATTGCGCATATGGGTCTGTCCTTGCAGATTATAAATATACTTGGTCTGATAACTTTATCTTCAGAGTCACCCGAGAAATTAAAGAAAAACCCTGCCTTAAGAGGCAGTGTGTTAGAGAGAGAGGGAAAATGATCTATTACTTGGTGAAGTTGATGTGATTACATTGCCTCTTATGGCAGGGTTTTTCTCAAATTTCTCTGGTGTTTTTGAAGATAAAGTTATCAAAGTATATAAAATTCGTTGTAGTATACCATTAAAATTTCTGAAAAATATTTATTTTGCATTAATTTATTCAAAATTGCAATATTTGATTTCAGTTTGGGGATTTGCTAATTTGAAAACATTGAAACCTTTATGTTGTTTACAAAATTTGGCTATTCAGATACTAACCATATTTATAAGTTAAAAATATGCATTTTCATTCATTCAATACTTACACAAGATAAATTATCTAATATAGATTTAGAAAAAAGGCATACTATGCATAATCATGACACATGACAAACAAATTTATTAAATACAATTCATATTCAAAGCAATTTTGCAAAAAATCTTTATTATTATAGTGCATACATTTATACAGTATTAAATTCTAAAGTAAATCTTATATTTTTATGTAATTTATTAATAGAATTTAGAAAGATATTAAGTTGTCTCTCTGTGCCTGTGAAATAAGCCAAAATATCGTCAATGTATCTGTACTAATAAGTACTGTACTGTAGCAATAATTTACGATATTTTGGCTTGTTTCACAGGCACAGAGAGACAACTTAACCTCTTTCTAAATTCTATTAATAAATTACATAAAAATATAAGATTTACTTTAAAATTAGAACAGAACGAGTCCATAAACCTTTTGGATTTAAAAATCAGGAACATAAATAATAAACACGATATTGAAATTTATCATAAACCATTCTATACAGATATAACAATACATAATACATCAAACCAACCATTCACACATAAGATGGGAGCTTTTTATAGTTTTGTACATCGTTTAAATAATGTACCTCTGTCAACAGGAAATTTTAACAAGAAACTTAATATTATAAAACAGATTACAGTTAATAATGTTTATGACGCAACCACAATAGACAAAATCGTAAATAAAAAACAATATAAAAAAGTACTCAATTTCGTTTATCCTAATTTCAATACAAAAGACAATATTAAGTTTAACACATTAAAATATACCGGAAAAATTAGCACTAAAATAGAGAAATATCTTAAAAAAACAAGTCATCAAGTAGCTTTTTGTACCAATAATACGTTAGGTAGATATACTAAGAAAAATAAGTCTAATACAAATAAGGACCAAAAGTCAGGGGTATATGAATTAAAATGTGGTTTTTGCGAAAAAGTATATATTGGTCAAACAGGTAGATCTTTTTATAACCGTATCAAAGAACACAAAACATATATTAAACAAAAAGCTGATTCTAATTATGCAAAACATTTACTAGAAACAAATCATAATTTTAATAATGAATTTAAAACGTTGCATTCAGCCAATAAAAGTTACAAGTTGAATTACTTGGAAAGTCTAGAAATTAATAAGAGGAAAAACCATAATATTTTATTGAACGATGAAATGGATCCAAACGGTTCCACGTTGTTAAATCTTTATCGCTAAAATCTGCTAGGGTTAGGTAGGTAGACTCTTTTATTATTGTTAAAAAATCTAGTTTTAGTATAAGTCTTAAGTTGGTTTTTGAAAAAGACACAGTGTGTCGAAACAGCTGTCGGAAATACATTAGTGGAAATTACTAAACAAATATAGTTTGTTTATTTATTATACTAGTGTTTAAAAAAATAATTTTGACTGTGTTAATATTATTTATTTTGTTCTTCAGTTATTATTTATTTTGTTATTTAATATTATTCTTCATTATTAGTTTGCTATAATATTAGTATTGTTAGAATTTCCTGTAAAATATAATATACAGGACGTTCTATTAAAAAAATATAATGTAAGATGATATCTTGTAAAATTGATAGTTTTGTTTTTTTTAATGACCAAAAAAAAATTTGTTATGGAACCCTAGAAAAAATATAAAAGGACTGAACCACATGTCGATTATTTAGCATATTCTGACATACGACGTTAGGTTAAACTTCGAACTGGTATGTGTTATGTTACATATGTGACACAAACTGAATTACTTATCCCAGAAAACATAAAATATTTGTGGACATTTGTATGTAACTTAAGAAGGGACTCCAGTTTGCCCAATGTCATGAGTTATAAAGGTGAGGAAATTACTGGTTCAAATAACATCGCAAATGTTTTTGCTACTCACTTTCAGTCCTGCTATTCTCACCACCCCAATTTGGATTTTAGTAAGATTGGTCCTATAATAAATCATGGTTCTTGGGATTAGACCGTGTCAAAATGGAATTACTTTCCGACGTTTCGCCTTCGATTGCACGAGGCATCTTCAGGGGCCTTCACTTCACGAGATCGGAACACTGAATGAGTTCGGAGAGACCCAGGCCGGCTATTTATAGTCGACCTGTGTTTACCGAAGCGTGACTCGGTGTAACGATCGGTTTCCATGTATGATGTAGACTGAAGCCCGTATCTCTATTAAAATTGTTAGGATGCTTATAAATTTCAATAGATTCTCTAATTTTGCGTATATAGAGACCCGAAACCGATGCAAGAACTTTGGTTGCTTTTACATTTATGACATGCCCAGTAGAATGTTGGTGTTCAGATACAGCAGATTGTACAATTTGTTTCTTTCTGATACGTCGTTCATGTTCCCTAAGCCTAGTCGATATGGATCGTCCAGTTTCTCCAATATAGACATCACCAAGGAATTGCATATACTTCTTCCGTTTGAAAAGGAATAATGTCCTTTGGCGATCTCAAACATTGTCCAATTTTCTTGTGGGTGTTGAAGATTGTACTTATGTTGGACCGGCGAAGTAACCTT
The DNA here is from genome assembly GCA_030620095.1 of Kuschelorhynchus macadamiae. Classification (NCBI taxonomy): domain Eukaryota; kingdom Metazoa; phylum Arthropoda; class Insecta; order Coleoptera; family Curculionidae; genus Kuschelorhynchus; species Kuschelorhynchus macadamiae. The sequence goes on along the minus strand of JAUTXW010000567.1, from coordinate 1,808,430 downwards.
GCAATCTGGTCTGTGGTTCCGTGTATAAATGGAAGAACTACATTTCCTATCAGAAATTCCTCATTAGCATCATTTCGTGGAGTAGGATTATTAAATTTTCTAATTGATTGCCTAATATCTCTTAAGGCTTGAGTCAGTTTGTCTGTTTCCGATTGTAAAGAAATTTGGTTACAAATCGCGAAGGCTCTGTAAACCAACGAATTAATAACTGATTGCTTCTGTGCTGGATGATGATGGGAATTTGCATTTAAGTACCTGTTCGTATGCGTTGGTTTTCTATATACATAGTGTCCTAAGGAACCATCCCCTTTACTTTGTACAAGAACATCTAGGAAGGGAATCGTGCCTTCCAAAGCTATTCGAGGCAATTATCACCGATGATATCTTTGAATCATTAAAACACTACATTACGACTTACGAGTATGCAACATGGTTTCTATCGGGGTCGCTCAACGACTACAAATCTTGCAATATTTCAGAATTACTTAACGACGTCGGTTGAGGCTGGCCAACAGATTCATATCATTTACACTGACATATCTAAGGCTTTTGACAGTGTTTGCCATCAGCTTCTATTATGGAAATTGAAGCAAATTGGTTTTTGTGGAAACTATCTGGAGTGGATCAGATCATATTTGTTTAATCGTCGTCAGCAGGTCAACTTGTCTGGCACAGCTTCCAGGGAGGTTGTTGTAACGTCGGGTGTTTCGGAGGGTTCACATATTGGACCAATTTTATTTTTACTCTTTATAAACGATATAGCGTCTTGTTTTAAAATGTCTAAATGTCTACTATATGCAGATGACTTAAAATTCTTTTCACCGGTTTCCTCTGACTCTAATCCACTGCAGTCTGACATTGAAAGACTCGTCAAATAGTGCCACACTAATTATCTGCATCTTAATATTTCTACATGTAAAGTTCTTTATTTCCATAGACGTATTAATCCCATGCACTTCACTTACCTCATAGATGATGTACATCTTGAAGTTGTTACTTCTTTCACTTCTTCAATTTAACTTTTAATCTGCATACTGATAGCATTGTACTTAAGGGTTTTAGATTGCTGGGCTTTATAAAACGACATACAAAGCATGTGACTGATACCAAAGCATTTGGGTGTCTTTATAACTCATTGGTTAGGAACGTTTTGGAATACTGTTCTGCAATATGGAGTCCTTCATATCAGTGTCACATTGAGAGAATCGAAAAAGTACAAAATAGATTTGCAAAATACCTCTTATATAAATTTAATTTTCCATATCTGACATATAATACAAGAGTTCTTCTTTGTGGCCTGCAAACCCTAGAGTTTTGAAGAAAGAAGGCACTTCTTAATTTTCTACAGAAATTGCTCAATGGAGGGATTGACTGTGAAATATTGCTGGAGTCGGTCTCATTTTTGGTTCCTATTAGGAGAAAGAGACAATGTCAACTATTTTTAGAAAGATACCACCGTACAAATTATAGGCTTAGCGCATTTGTTGACCGGCTAGGATGCAACTACAGTCGTCACTTCTCGGAGTATGACATTTTTAAGCTCAGCACTTTTAAGCTCAGCACTTTTCAGCTAAAAAGGCAGTTAAGCGGATTGGTTTTGTGAAGTTTTCTGTTTGTCCTTGTTCACGTGGATTCTGTGTAATTTTGTTATATTTATGTATTATGTTACTTTTCGACCTGAAATCGTTTTATCATTGTATATCCTTTTTTTATGTACCTGTTTATTCCGGCATTATTTGACTTGATACTTTTATGACGTTATTTGCGAATTCGTACCATTTGGAATGTTTAGCATTCTGTAGTGTACGTTTCAGAAGCGTGCATCGGCTACTTCCTTACATTATTATTAAAAAATATATAATTATATTAATAATATTGTGTATAATTGTTGAATAAAAACAGGCTGTATTTCTGTGTATGGCCCTAATGCATGTGTGGCAGTCTGTTTTGAAAAAAATCTGTTTTAAAATTGGTGCTGCGATCTATCGAAATTCAACAGTAACTTTCATAATTCGATTTAAACATTAAATGCAGTTCAGAAAATTTTTTGCTATCCCACAAAGTGTTTTTAAAATAATTTCACTTTTTTACAGGCTAGAACAAATGGGTCTTAAAGTGGAACGGACCTTCGTGAGCAAAAAGAAAAAGAACCAATCAGAACAAGAAACCCAAGATGACACAAAAGAAAACAGGCCCGATAATCAGGAACCAGAAGAAGATATGGTATGCATGTACGACGTCGAGAAGGTGACTTGTGACGCCGTGGCCCTCGACGACTCAGACATTAGTATTTCAAACGTGTCATCTCCGGATGCGGATCTCATTTTAACCGACGACAAAGGTCTCTTGTCCTTCGACGAAATCCTGGACGGTCTTGTCAAATGCAACCAGAAAAATATCCCAGTTCAGACGCAGTCTCCCTCAAAAGAGGACGTGCTGAAAAGGTTGGACTAGCTAGGCTTTTAATTTTAATAGTTTTTAGGTATTTTAAATTGGGCACCGACAGGCTCGTGGTGCGGTGATTTCTTGAGGAAAACGATGGTAATCTTAGTAATTGTGTTTCAGAATCCTGATATTTACAAGAAATTTCGATAGTATCAAAATAACGTTAGTCAGAATCCGATTTCTCTACTAAATTAAAATACTTCTGACCCTATAGAGGAGTCAATTTGCTTGCAATTGTCGTGAAAAAGGAATTGTTCTTTCTTTTTTTTTTTGTATAAATATTTGAAAGCAATTTTTGACTTTTTGTTTTTAAAATAAAAGCCTAGGTATATAGGTAGCATCTTTTGATCCCATCGGAACAAAAAAGAAAGCAGTTTCTTTATTTTCAAAATGTCGATGCTCTGGTTATGGAGATTCCAACAAAATTGCAGGTCATGGAGATGTTTTGAATTTTTGTCATAACTTTACTTGTGTATGAGGAATTTTAATGAAAATTTGAAAATATACGTTTAGTGGTCATACCAAATTATAAGTTCTTGTGTCTAATAGAACAGCTAAAACTGCAATTTCTGGAACTTGACTCGTCTGTAATTTTTGTGCCAACTGGCCAAACTGCAAGTTTTCTTCTTTTCAATTTAGAAAAAAATCTGTTTAATTTTTTGATTAAAAAAAAATTAAAATTGCACAAAATGTTGCTTTTTTTTAATATTTATTTCTATAATTAATTGTTGAGAAAAATAGATTATACTAAAAAGAAAAGAACAATATTTACGAAATAATGTAAAAAAAAGGAATTATAATAATATTTTATTGTTAATTGTTTTTTTTTCAATAAAAAGGATTATTAATTGTATAAATATGGAATAAAACTTATTTTATTTAAAAATTAAAACATTAGTTATAATTCATTTGTTTTCGCAGAAAACAAATATTTATAGTTATTTGATTTGCCTTTTATTATTTTTTGTCTACATTTAATTATGAAAACATTATATTTAAAACAAAAAAATTCAAAAGTCAAAATTTACTTTTTATTTTTTGGATTATGAATTTAATATTAAGTAAGTGATTTTTAAAACCATAGGAGAATAAAAAAATAATAATAAAAATATTTAAAAAATAAACATTCAGTTTAATTGGTTTACACAAAAACTCCAGACGAGTCAAATTTCGAACTGAATTACAGTTTTTAGGCGTCATGTTATGATACGTTACAATGACGTGTTTCGGCAGATCGTAGGTTTTAATCTTTTAGGTCTGATGATGCTATTATAGAGCGAAACACGTGTAACACTATGTTTTATATATTGATTTTAAAAAATGTTAAAGGAAATTCTATTATTCTCTAGGTCATGCAGTTTTTGTGGTTGTTTATGTTATGTATGTTGTTATTTGCAACTCAGGATTCTCTATCTGTATGATGCTACCAATATTTTATACAAAAAACCCGATGTGGCAACTAATTCGTTTTTACCGAAAGTTTCCGGTAGGTTAACTCCACTATTAATGAAACACTCAAAAATATTGTTAGGTTATTTTAACACTATCGGGTTGTTGATGAAATTCATAGTTTAATGAGGTATGCAATGAACAGGTTTTTAATCCTCGCTGACCCTGGTTCATATCCGGCTCGAAGGACCAATTAATGTTATGAAAAATATGAATCGACCAGTCACAAAAGCACACAAATTTTTCATAACATTAACTTAAAAGTTCAATTTTTAATCCATTTGTATTCTTGTTAATCCTACTATGTGTATTTCAGATTAAAATCTATCAAATTTTATCCATCGAAACTTCAGGAAACATTCAGTCTCGAAATTTGGCCCTTAAAGGGCTATGTTTGAACGTCATCTGACGGTGCCCAATACTACTGAATGACTTACCAATATTAATTTGGTCGAGTGTAATGTGATATGATTGCATTTTAGAGAGACTTTAAAATTGGAATATTGTTGTGCATGGTTGAGAATGTGATTAGGAGTGATGATTGAATCTGGCTTGAGAGCGAACAATAAATTGATTGTCATATTTCATACTTAGGTTTTCGTTTGCCGGAATATAAAATATACATAACAGTTAAGTGACATTATTTTTGAAGAATCTATAGATGTAAACCGAAATTGTTATATAAGCAATCCCTTTCGATGATATTTTGCGGCATCCAGGAAAATGTTTAAAACTAAAAAAAAAACAGACTAACCTTTAATTTTAGGTAATTGGATGTCTCAAAAACGGGTAACAGATTGTAATAGAGTACAGGCAGTTTCACTTGGTTTTATTTCTGTAATATTAAACTATAACAAACATTCAAATACCTATATACTTAAACGTCAAAAAAATTAAATACAATAAAATAAGGTCGAAAAACAAATTTGAAATCTTACGGAAGTCGATAGTAAAAGGAAGAAATTACTATACTGGGTGTCACAAAGCAGTGACCCAACATTTTTTTTTTTAAGATATTGAAATTAATTTTTGGTTACTTAAATAACATATAATTCACTTCCGAATACAAAATCCATTCATGATGAAAAATACAGGTTGTTGCAATTGTTGTCTTATTCAGATAGCTCGAAAAAGCTACACAGCTACCGAATTTTGAATGTTGGTTCTAGCTCAGTATAAGAACTAAAATCGAATTAACATCTTAGGTGAAATATCAACACAAATATCACACAACACACAAAAACTAACATTAAATGAATTTCTTGCGTTAATAATGTCACTTAACCTTCAAACGGGTTTTTAATTTATCAACAGGTATTAAATTTCATGTACAATAGTTCAAAATAGGTTTAACTAATTCCTTTTTAAATTCGTATTGACGATTTGAAAGTGCCGTTTTAAATTTTGTCTATTACGTTTTCTTGAACATGTGAGCGTCCGATCTTGAGAAAAAAGTCTATTATAATAATATAAAAATGTTAACCCTACTTTTGAGAGTGGTGCGTTTTGTATGGGCCTATAGGCCAGGAAAATAGTACAATTATTTATGACATAGGAAAATTACTGAATGAGTTGATTAGGTGCATCTAAATAATGTTATTTTACAAAAACTATCTAGACAATAATTGGGGAATATATATAAACAATTGTCTAAAATGCCGAAAATTGAGATTTGTTTCTTCTATACTAAAATGACTAGGTCATATAAAAAATGTTTTATTTAAAAGTTGTAGGTATTACAAAACTCTAGCTTTTGAGATGTGCCGGATGGAAAAGAGTTGATTAGTTTGTGAGAAAACCGCGAAAAACCGTTAAAATTGAATTTTTTTTGCAAATGTCAATAACTTATGCAATTTGCAACTTATAGATCTATAAGTTCGTACATATATAATTTGCGAGATGTTTAATATGTTTGCAAAGTAATTTCATTTGTTAACAAGCTATGGCTGATTGTTAACTCGCAAACCGCCTTACATTAAACTCATTAAACTGTATTTCATTATTTTATTTTGAAAAACAAATTAATTCAAATTTGAGAAATAGCTGCTTTTTTACTTTTCACTCCTTTTACAAATGGCAATAACGCCACTTTGTACCAACGTTGAGGAAAAAACCCTGCTATTGTTAGATTGTTTGTGTCATTATTATGGTCTTGCTCAAAAAACCGCAATAAAATAGATATTTTCTAATAGTTACACAGTCTAATTTCACCATCAAATGTATGCAAAAAGAAAGGATGTTTCCTAAAGAAAGTAGGAAAATAATCAATTAAATAGTAAAATTTAGGATTCTGAAGAAGGATATCTCGGATCGATTTGACTTCAGATTAGCAATCAGCAACACAAAATTTATCAATGTGTCAAAACTAACGAAAATCTGCGAGAAAGAGATATATTAAAAAAGTATATCTTGAACTATTAAGAAATCATGATTCTTGGGACTAGACCGTGTCAAAATGGAATTACTTTCCGACGTTTCGCCTTCGATTGCACGAGGCATCTTCAGGGATCTTTACTTCACGAGACCATGTTTATTTGATAGTATGTGGTATTAACAATTAATCAACAATATTCCTTATCTATATCACTAACAATAATAATGATAAAAAAATATTTTTGTTAGGCTTGTCGCATATTAATTGGACCACAAAAATTTGAATAATTTGCCACTGTTACCACTAAGTACACTGAGTCACCTTTTTGTTTTATAACTGCATTAAGTCTTGCTTGCATGGTGTCTACTAATGTTTAGAATATTTTGGTTGGAAGTTATGCCAGATTTCCTGAATTTTGTCCTTTAATTCGGGAATAGTGCGAACGGGACTAGTTTGTAGAGTATTTTTTATTTGATGCCAGTGTTTCGATAGGCAATACATCGGGGCTACTAGATGGCCATTTTAAAACAGGAACATTCATTTCTTGCAGCCAGAATGTTATGGTTTTGGCGGTATAGCATGCTGCGCCGTCTTGCTAGAATATGAATCCTCCCTCTAGCAACTAAATCTCATCAATAGAAGGAATTAGTTCTTGAAAATTGACTTATACTTTACAGCATTGATGGTACCATTAACAAAAAGAAGACGACCAACCCCTTGCGAAGACATAAATCCCCATACCATGATGGAGGCTGGAAATTTAACTTTTCTCTCGAAGCAGTCTCTATAATATTCCTCCTTTTGCATTCGGATAATTCGAATTCGTGAATCACAACACATACTTCAAATTTAGACTCGTCGCTCCATATAACAGAATCCCACTGACGTTGTGACCAGCTTTTATGCTCCTTTGCCCACAAAATTCGATTTCTTTTTTGTTTTTGTGACAAAAGCGGATTTTCCTTGGCCTAAAATAAAAACATTTAAATTTGTTTTTTTTTTGTATTTTGCTATAAACTTACTTTGTAGAAGCGATATCCCATTTTCTTCATATTTCTCAACCAGATGTCTTTTGAAATACGTTTACCAATTGCAACTACCCATTTTACATTTTTTACTCCCGTGATGAAGCTCGACGATCTTGTTTAATTAGTGTACGGAGAGTCCGCTTATCTCTTTCTGTAATTTTCGAAGAACGGCCAGACTTCGCTTTTAACCGAACATTTCCGCTTTTTTTGAATTCGAAAATAATATTACTTATTGTCCCTTGAGAAATGTTTAGATTTTTTGCAATACTATGTCCAGAGAGACCATTTTTGTAGGTACTAATAATGGAATTTCCCATATGATAGAGAGTGCTTTTGCGCGAACCATTTTGACAACTAAACAGTTTCAAAGACTCAAATATTAATGCCATCTTTGTTTTCAATTATTTGATTCAATTTTAGATAGTGATATAGATATGCGATATTTTTAATTAATTGTTAATACCACATACTATCAAATAAACGTAGTTGCATTTGTTGAATTATGTTACATGTAGTAAATACACACACGTATATATATATATATATATATATATATATATATATATATATATATATATATATATTTTGAACAGTTGGGTAAATTGTGGTTGAGCTGGGAAATTACTGTAAATTGTTGTTGGTTTGAGTCAGCAACTGGTTTGGCTGTTAGGGCTTGTTTTTATTTTGGGTGTTGTTTTCTTTACACCTCAACCGCTTGCCTTTATGGTGTGATATTCTAGAAACGGCTCTGAATTTTTGTAAAAAGTTTTAGGCTGAATTTTAAGGGTTTTTTCGACTTTTTATGAAACTCATAGTAGTAGAGTAGAGTTTTGAAATATCTACCACTTTCAGACGAAGTATTTTTTTATAGGACGTACCCATTGTAATAAATTACGTAGAAGGAAAAATCAATTTTTGACACTTTTTTTTTAATTTTCACCAATTATTTTTTGGATGATTTTTTATACAGTAACTTTATTTAGATGCTTGCCTACAAGCGTTTATGAAAATAAAATCCTATTATATGTATTATTTTCCTGGCCTACCAATGATTTATGAAAACGTAGTGAGAAATAGTTGTATCTGGATCAGTTGTATGATTCGTTTTATGCTTTAAAATTACTCTGTCTCGTTTCACTGTGGCGGAATGCTCGATTTTATTTCAGGTTTTGGATATTCTAATTTTAGTTAGGTCTAAAAAACTATAAAAATATGCAAAACTAAAAATACCAAAAATTGGGTTTTAGATAGATAGATTTATTATTTAGTTTAAGGAGAATGTAAAAAAAGAATCTACGTTATTCCTAGGATAAGTATGAATTTAATACGCTTCTATACTACTGATTGTTCTTATGCCAGTAACTTATTACGTTATTTTTATGTAAATAATTATAGTATACTGTTTTATTGATATTTGCTTTGCGGGACGTTTTCTGCTTAGACAGGTGGAACTAGAAATATTTGGCATATGGGTGTGTTGTATCATGTAGATATCTGTGGAAATTCATTGTATACTGTTTGGAAAATATTGCCCTCCCCCTCTTACTGTTGACTACAAATATTATATCAGATATTCGTTTGACCAAAAGTTTTTGAGCTCAATTGATTATCTATATATTAAGTATAATAATGTTTAACTAAACTGACATTATTGTTTAAATATTATAGAGATTGCTACACCCCAGTTATTACAGAACTGGTTGGATTAATACGGCATTTACAGGGTCATAGCACCCCTTCAACTATTTATTTTTAATACCTACTAGAAACAATTAAAGATTATCAGCATGTATGATATTTATTCAGTTTTTGCACGCGTACTGGACAACTAGGTTGTATATTGAAAAGACGATTTTTGTTTTGTGGTTCAGTTATTAATTGACTTAATATTTTACATACTTTATCTGTATCTTAGGGTGCATTCTAGAAAAATATTTGATTATGTAGGGCGGTCCAAAAAAGTGTGACGTCATAATGACATATTTTTTAAATTACGTGTCTCGTGTTTTTTTTGGATATTTGGATGCCTGCTATGGTTGTCCACATAAAAATTGTATGTAAATCGGTTGGCTGATTGATAAAATGTAATAAAAATCGGTTATACCGGGTGTATTTTTATAATTTGAATAGTTTTTCCTATTTTTATGTAAACAGATATTTTTTTTCGCATACAGGATGGTTCAACAATTCGGTACTGAAATAAGGTTTATTTTATGTGCTTTTAATCATAGTAGCCATGGACCGAAATCGCGGGTTGCTCGTTTACTTTGTAAAATACGAAAGCAATAATTGTTAATCTAGGTAGCCATGGAAAAAATAAAACAAAACACGTAAACATTTTTCTCAATCCTGCCGTTTTTACTATAATTTAACTTTATTAATAATAATTATTATTACTATAGTGATTGGAAAAAGGAAAAACGACTATTATTTTATTTTATTGCCCTGTTAGCTATTCTTAATAAAATTTTATTGAACAAAATTATGTAAAACGGTTTTATATTTTAGTAATTAAGATTTAATTTTATAATATAACAAGTATTTAATTTAAATTTTTTGCAACTAAGAATAAAAAACAATTAATGACAACTATTAAATAAATAAACTCTTCATTTTATAAATTTTGGATATGCCCACCATTATTTTCTATACATTTTCTATAATCCTCTTTTTTATTAATTGAATTTGAAATAAAATTAAAATGATTAGTATTTAAATTATATATGCTTTCCAAATTTTTCCCTCTTAAATCTTCCAACATTCTGCTTCTTTCTTTATAGACCCCGTCTTTTAAATGTCCCCATAAAAAATAATCTAACGGAGTTAGATCTGGACTATTTGATGGCCAATAAATAACCCCGTTTCGGCCAATCCACATATCATAGCGGTTGTTTAAAAACTCCCTTACAGGGGCGACATTATGTGTCGGTGCCCCATCTTGCGGCCATGTAAGAATAAAATAACTTTGCAGGGGTACGTTTTCTAAAATATTCTCAATTTCATTTGGAAAAACCTTAAGTATCTATGCCCATTTAGAGCACCTTCAAAAATAAAGGGACCAATCACCTTATTTCTCAGCATACCACACCAAACATTAAGAGGTTAACTTATCGCATACCTTAAAAATATAGCAATATATTCATTTGTTCTGCTTCGTTTAAAGCAACTGTTCGCTTTTTTCGTTGCAGGGATTTTCTTTGCCGCATGCTACGTTCAACATTATAAAATGTAGCCCTAATTGGAACTTGCATCCCATGGTGGAGGTGCCGGTATTTGGCTTGTGCATCCGAAACATTAATATTTTTATAAAATAATCGAATTATTTTTAATTTTTCTTCTTCATTATAAACCATGATGAACAAATAACTTAGTTTTTGACAAATGCTTTTTTGTTTTTTGTTTTTTACATGACTACCTAGATTAACACTTATTGCTTTCGTAGTTTACAAAATAAACGCAGCAACCTCCGATTTCAGTCCATGGTTACTATGATTAAAAGCACAAAAAATAGTCCTTATTCCAGGATTTTTAAAGCAATATAGAGCGAAAACGACTGAACCAAATATAGATGTTATATATTTTTGAAAAGAGGAAAATGAACTTATCCAAATATCAATAAAAATATAGGGTGATCCATTTAAAAAATGAAATTGGTGTCAGTACTGCATTCTTGGACCCCCCTGGAGGGTCACCTCAAACCCAACAAATTTTGTATTTAAAGTTTTTTATGTATCTGTTTAAATAAAAATAGAAAAATTGTTAAATTATAAAAATACACAGTGTACACCACTGATTTTAAAAATTTCTAAAAATACAAATAGTGCCTCGTCATCAGATTCAGACGAAGAACTTATTAACTAACATGTAGCTATTTCGCTGATCAAGTTTGGTCGATCTAAATTATACAGGGTCTCGGAAATTAACTGTTAAACTCACCGAACTTTAAAGTGCTTTGTTTTTCTTATTTTAAATGTAAGCCTCTATATTTTTTATTGCAATCAATGCAAAATTAAAAAACAAAACTTTTGTAAATACATCACTATTAAAATTCCTAACAGATTGAAAGTTATTCGCCGAAAACTCGATTTGTCCAATATTTTAGTAACAATTTTAAGGAATAAGAATGAAAGGTGGCTTTTCTAAACAATTTAATGACATTAGATAAAGAAACAAAACTAAAAACATATTAAAAAATACATTTTTTTTCATTGTTTTTGACGAATTTAAAAATTATTTATGTTTTTTACTAAAACTTATGTTCGATGTTTCTTCTGTTCTCTTCTAAGCACAAACGTAGACGCGTATGAGCGTAGAACCTTGTTACCCTTAATAGATAGGGTGTAATTTTTCAAAATGCATTTCCTTATAAACGCTATCCTTAACGTAACCCTATAAAAAGAAATCTAATTGAGTTAAATCTGGAGACCAGGGCGGCCATCTACATTGCTCTTCCAACCTAGCAAAGGTTCTATCGAGGTGGTTCCTGACCTGCAATGACTAATGTGCTTCCTTTATGGCTATTGAGAAATGTTGACTTAAACGAGGTTATTCATTTTGCAGAAAGTCTAGTGACCATCCCCTCTTCTTGTTCGGATGTCGTCGTTCTGGATAACGCTCTGGGTATAGTCGACTCGCCAAAAACAGTTCTCTAATATGAAAATCATATCTACAAGCTCCCTGCTGCCATTCATTAAAAATGACAAACTACTTAAAAAAATATTGCAGTGCTAACAATCTCAAAAGTTAAAAAAATATTGCAGTGCTAACAATCTCAAAAGTTAGCAATACTGATGTTAAAAGGACAGTCTCTCGTCATTTGAATAAAACCTAATGTTATTAAATTGTTTAATAAAGCCACCTTTGATGTTTATTCGTTAAAATTGTTACTAAAATACAAAACAAAACCAGTTTTCGGCGAATAACCTGCAATCTATTAGACATTTTGATAGTGATGGATTTAGAAGAAAGTTTGTTTTTTTAAATTTGCATTGATTGCAATCTCTAACGTTTAAAATAAGAAAAATAAAGTTCTTTAAAATTCGGTGAGTTTAACGGTTAATTTCCGAAACCCTGTATAATTTAGATAGACCAAATTTGGTCAGAGAAATTGCTACACGTTACTTAATAAGTTCTTCGTTTCAATCTGATGATGAGGCACTATTTGTATTTTTAGCAATTTTTAAAACCAGTGGTGTATAACCGATTTTTTTTTACATTTTATTTTTTTTTCGCCTGTCAGTCAACCGATTTCAATAAAATTTTAGAGTTATGTGGACAACGATAGGAGACACCCAAATATGCAAAAAATGTGAGGCATGTATTAAAAAAAAATATGTCGTTGACGTCACATTTTTTGGGCCGCTCTGTACTATCGATGAAAAATATTTTTCTAGAATGCATTCTAAGATACAGATAAAGCATGTAAAGTATTAAAATCCTAAGTCATTTAATAACTCAGCTACAAAAGAACGGAGTTGAGATGAAGGAGGGGACCCTGTATATCAATTTAAAATTTGGAACACTTACGTAACTCGATTTGATAAAAATTTTTGATAATAAACAATTAAAAACTACTTTTTATAATTTAAATACGAGTATATATATGGATTATCGTATTCAGCTTAAAATAAGCATTTCAAGAATATTTCAGAAGCAGAAACTTTCGTTTTCAAAATGGCGACTAACCAGCCATTTTTTGAAATTTAGAAATTGCTGCTTTATGAAAAAATACCAGTTATAAAATATTTGTTTTAAACAGTCCAACATAAACTTCCTTCACCAATTCTTAAAATACTGATCTAAAATTCGTTTTTAATTTTTTTTTATTTGTTTATTTATTTATTTATTTATTTATTATCTTGTTTTATCGAATGAGCAATTTACTACAATATTTTTAATGACGTGTTCTAATTTTATTTACAAAATTACTATAAAATAGCAATTCCGTCCTAGCTGCGTTTTCGATATTTTGCAAATAAACGTGATATTGCGATAGATCTTAAAAAAATGTAATTTTATGGCGAAAATTATTGCGAAAAAGATATACGGGGTGCTATTAAAAAATCTTCTATTACTCAAAACGATTTTTAGATCAGAGTGTTCTATTATTTCCGACTGTTTAAAAAATATTCTATAAAGAATAACTAATTTTTTCATAAAGTGTCAATGTTTAAATTTCTAAATGATATAATATAAACTTATGATATATTGTGGAAAAGCTATTTTTATGCTAAATACGACGGTAAAACCTAAAGTAGTTCTTAAATGTTTTTATCAAAAATTAACCTCATATCGAGTTATATAAATAAACCTAAATTTCGAATTGATATGCTTAAAACAAAAATAAAAACAGTTTTGCTGCTTAGTTGAAATGTGTAGTTTATGTCGATTTTAAACCTGCTTAGAACAGAAAAAAAGCCATCAATTAAGAGAATAAAGAAATAAACTTTTAAATTGTTCTGGTGGTCTTAAACTTCTGGTCAAACGAAAAAATGTTCCTGTTCTTGAGTTACTTAAATCCAATTTGTATGCAGTATGCAGGTATATAAAATAGTTAAAAAAACCTTGTGTATATTTTATCAATTGAATAGTTAGAAAAATTGATTTTATTTTCTAAGCTCTATTTCGTGGTTTTCATTTCATTAAATATTGTACCCTAACGTTCTTAATTTTCATTTCGTACAAATTGACCATTATAAGACTGCTTCTTACCCTAGTAGGTCTAGGTTAATTGTTTATTTATTCTAACAGATCTTTATCAGATTGCTTCGACTGTTCTATTCTAGTGAATTCTAATTTATAAAATTTTAGTTCTGTATGAAAAATTATCCGTAGAATAATGCCAAGTTTTTGAGGTAGGAAAAGCTTTCAGTATGGAAGTTGGTTGGATTTATATACACTTATAGATGACTATTAGAAAGTTCAGAAGCAAAATGAGATATGGTGACCGCAATAAAGAAAACTTTTAGATTAATAACAATTTCTGTACGTCTTTAACGGTTTTGATTTTTCTCTTTACTAAAATAAAATTTGGAAAAATTACCCTTTTAGAAAGTTGGGCAGTTATTTACTCTCAGTGTTCTTTATTTTTTTAATTTATATACAGGTTGTCCCAATAGTGCGTTCTCGGTTGATATCTTGATAACGGATAGCGATATAAAAAAAGTTCAAATGCAAAAGTTGTAGAACAATACGGCCTACATAACCTAAAATTATTTTCATTTATACAGGGTGTCTCAAAAATATGTAGCGAAGCAAAGTTGTGTTTTTCTTATGGGACACCCTGTATATTTTTGCATATTTAGATCATGCTCGTGATTCTACACATTTTTTGTATAACATCTCCTATGTCTAAATCTGATAGTTTTTCTAATATCCGCCATTCTGTAAAAAATTATGAATTGCAGTGCCTTTTTTCAAACGACGTGGGCCGTTGACTTTTTGATATACACTCACCGGCACAAAATTCCGCCACTCTAAAATTTTGACTAAGTTCAATGCTTTATAACTTTTTTATTTTTTATCCGATTTTCATGATTTTGTTATCAGTTTTTAGATCCATTTAATGTGTTTTTCTTCATTTATTTTGTAAAGTAGCATTTTTCGATTAGACTATATTATACAGGAGTAGATCAAACTGTTGTTTTTTGTCGTCACTTCAAAACACCCTGTAGAAAAATTGAGGTAGATAATTTTATTTACATACTGTTTCTGGTAATCAATAATGTATTCTAAACATTTCGTTTTTTGATTTATACCGTTACCTCATTTCTGCTTCGAGCTGCAAAATTTTAAAAGGAACGCTGATTTGAAGCCTATTTTTATTAAGAAAAACACAAGGTATATCACAAAGATAATTAACAATAAAAATTCAATAACGTGTATTTCCTCCTCTCGCGGCAATTACAGCTTGCAGTCTTCGTGGCATCGATTGAATAAGGTTACTTATTCTTTCCTGAGGAATAGCCTGATATTCTTCGGCCAGCGCCAGTCGTAAGTCTTGCAAAGTTTGTGGTTGCACAGGACGACGTCGTACGGCCCTTTTAAGTTGATCCCAGAGATGTTCGATTGGGTTGAGATCCGGGCTACATGCGGGCCATTCCAATCTTGGAAGTCCAACTTCATCCAGATATTCGCTCACTATACGTGCAACGTGAGGTCTAGCATTATCATGCATTAATGTAAATTGGTTCCCAATGAAAGGAGCAAATGGAACAACCACTTCCTGGATTATTTCCTCAATGTAACGCTGTGCGGTTAGGGTTCCATTTTCAACAAATACAAGATCGGTTCGTGCTTCGGTAGAAATACCCGCCCAAATCATAACTGAACCGCCATGATATGAGATTCGTTCTGATATGGTGCAGTCAGCATGTCTTTCATTCCTACGTCTGTATACCCGCTCACGACCATCTGGCGACCTCAAACAAACCCTGGATTCATCTGTGAATAGTACGTTTCCCCACTGTTCTAGAGTCCAGTCAGAATGCAATCTTGCAAACCTTAGTCGCTGTTGCCGATGACGAGGAAGGAGTTGTGGACATACTGCTGGCCTTCGTGAATGAAGACCAGCTTCTGCCAATCTTCTACGTATCGTTTTTTCACTTACATTTACTCCACTAGTCATTTGCAAGTCATTTTTTAGACACACAGCAGTAGATCTTCGATCTCTTAAAGAACTAACGACGACAAAGTGATCATCAACTGCAGTGGTTTTTCTTTTTCTGCCAGAGCCTTGCCGCCTTGTAAAAGTTTCCGTCTGTAAGTACCTATTCCAGGCATCTCGAACTGTAGACCTCGGAATTCTCAGAGTACGAGCGACATAACTTTTGCTACGGCCATCCTCTATTAACGCAACAATTTTACCCACGTCTGCTGGAGTTAATACCATATTGACATACAACATACAACAAATTATAATATTGTCACTGTCAAACATTCTGTCACCTACTTAGCCAACGTAGATAATTTTTAACCGAAAGCTTGACATGCATTTTCTAAAAATAACATTGTTTTAATAAAAAATCTGCAGCTCGAAGCAGAAATGAGGTAACGGTATAAATCAAAAAACGAAATGTTTAGAATACATTATTGATTACCAGAAACAGTATGTAAATAAAATTATCTACCTCAATTTTTCTACAGGGTGTTTTGAAGTGACGACAAAAAACAACAGTTTGATCTACTCCTGTATAATATAGTCTAATCGAAAAATGCTACTTTACAAAATAAATGAAGAAAAACACATTAAATGGATCTACAAACTGATAACAAAATCATGAAAATCGGATAAAAAATAAAAAAGTTATAAAACATTGAACTTAGTCAAAATTTTAGAGTGGCGGAATTTTGTGCCGGTGAGTGTAGGATTATGATTTTTGGCAGTAACATTAACAAAAGTATGGGTTGACTTTCAACGTGAACAAAATTTGTCAGCGTTGTACATTCTAGATAAGTAGGAGAAATTAAAAAAATTAAAAACATCATATCTTCATTTTTTTAAATGGAATGTATAGTATTTTAATATTTTAGACTATTCGTGATCCAAAACTCTATCTTTCGTTATAAACATGTCCTATACCTATTTGTCATAGTTTCCGAGATTTTGACATTTTTGTATTTTTTATTTGATTTTCAATGGCAACCGCCTTAGAATTTGCTTTATTATCGAATTTATAAAATTTTCCGAGGAATCCAAAAGTGTAATAATATACAGGGTGTTCCATTTAAAATAATAAAGTTGATATCCGAGGGTCACTTTTGTATTTCAACTTTTTCTCTGTTATTAAAAATAAAGGAATTAAGGGGGCTGGCAAATCTCGGTGAATCACCCTGTACATTAATACACAGTAAAAACTGCAAAATTAAAAATTCAGTCTACTATTTTTCTTTATGTAAAAAGGCAAATAAATATTTTAATTAAAGAGACACAACAGAAAAAGAAGTCCTACAATCACTTTATTAAATGTTCAATATTACCACCATTTCTTTCAACACACACTTGTAGCCGATTCACAAAGGAATTGTTAACTCTATTCAGCATCGCGGCATTGATATTTGTACATGCATTTCTAATTCTCATTTTCATATTCTCTATGGTAGTGGGTGGCGTTTGGTAAACTTGCTCTTTAACAAAACCCCACAAGAAAAAATCTAGTTTTGTGAGGTCCGGAGACCTTGTCGGCCATGATACTGGACCTCCCCTACCAATCCATTTATTTTCATAATTCGCGTCTAAAAATTGCCTCACCTGCCTGCTGATATGCGCCATCTAGTTGAAACCACATCCGCCTCACTAGATTCAAAGGTAATTCGTCAATCCACTTCTGCAAACTGTTTTGCAGTAAATTTAGGAAAGTGTCTCCATTAATTCTATTTTCGAAACAATAAGGTCCAATGATACGGTTACCGATTATACCAGCCCATACATTAAGAGACCATCTATGCTGGTGATCCAAGGGGATAATGAACTAGAATAGTGGAAATTATGTCGGTTGACGTATCCATTTTTATGAAATGTCGCTTCGTCAGTAAATAAAATGTTAGTGAAAAAATCATGTTCTTCTCTATTTTTTGCTAATGCCCAAGTACAAAATTCGAGTCTTCGATTGAAATCGTCTTGATCCAGCTCTTGTATCAGTTGAATATGGTATGGGTGAAATTTATGTTTTCTAATTTTTCTATTTGCCTTAGATTTAGCAACACCTCTCTCCTTTTCTAACTGCCTACATGAAATATGAGGATTTTCAATTATAGTTTGCATAACAAGATATTCGGCATTGCTAAACCGTTGCGCATAAACTCTACTTGCTAAAAAACAATTTTGATCACTTGCGCCCAAAACATAAATCATGTTAATTAATTCTTCTCTAGAAAAATTCATTCAATTTGAACACCGTTACTACACAAATACAAGAGTTTGACATTTCGCCATGACAACATTTTGCCCGTTTTCATTTGTTTTTACTTTAAGATTGTCTAAGGCATCTTCGTACATTAAGTTCTAACTAAATGTTGACACTACCTACGCTTTTATAATAGCCAAAATAGTAAATATTTAAGAATAGTTGGTAAAATATCTATATATATTAATAATAATAATATATATATATATTAATATATATCAATATTATGAGCTGAATTTTTAATTTTCCGTCACTTGTAGTGTATTATAATTAGAAAATTCGATAATAAAGCAAATTCTCAGGCGATTGCCATTGAAAACCAAATAATAAATACAGAAATGTCAAAATCTCGGAAACTATAACAAATAGGTATAGGACATTATAGGGTTTTGGGTCACGAATAGTCTAAAATATTAATTATACATTCCGTTTAAAAACATGAAGATATGATGTTTTTAATTTTTTTAATTTCCTCCTACTTATCTAGGACCCCCTGTACAACGCCGACAAATTTTGTTCACGTTGAAAGTCAATCCACACTTTTGTTAATGTTCCGGCCAAAAATCATAATCCTATATCAAAAAGCCAACGGCCCACGTCGTTTGAAAAAAGGCACTACAATTCATAATTTTTTACAAAATGGCGGATATTACAAAAACTATCAGATTTAGACCTAGGACATGCTATACAAAAAATATGTAGAATCACGAGCAGAATCTAAATATGCAAAAATATACGGGGTGTCCCATAAGAAAAAACAACTTTGCTTCGCTACAGATTTTTGAGACACCCTGTATAAATGAAAATAATTTTAGGTTATGTAGCCCGTATTGTTCTACAACTTTTGTATTTGAACTTTTTTTATATCGCTATCCCTTATCAAGATATCAACCGAGAACGCACTATTGAGACACCCTGTATAGTGTCCTTTAAAAAGTTCGCATCATAGAGGGACTTTTTATATTAAGCGATTTTGTTATGTGCAAACTTTTGCTTCATTACGTCTATTAAATGGCTTGTTAGGAAACAGTCATAATTGACATTTCTTTATGAAAATCGTAGAAAAATAGCTTATTTTTTGGAATACCAAAAAAATTATTAAATCTTTTAGATCTAAAAAAAAATTCACGTTTGATACATTTTATCAAAGTAGCAGTTATTGCTAACCCGGTACCAACTCACCTGTTTAACAAAATATTCATAAACTATTTTAAAACCTGCTCCTTTAATAAATTTTTCGAATTTAAAATTAAATATTTACTGCATTTTCTTCTTTAAATGACAATGGTCACCAACATCAAACATAAAAAGAAGAACCGTTCCTATTAAATATTTCAATTTTATTATTGAAGTGAGTTTTGAGTGTAATAACGTTATAAACGCAAATATATGTAATATTCCGATATTTTAATTGTGTATTCAATGAATTTACTACAAAATTGTTCACTGAAGAAAAAGGTCAAAAACTCTTTTAAAAGATTTTAAAGTTTGATGGCGGATGTTTCGAAAAGGAAACATCACCGAATATTACTTCGGATTCGTTATCAGCGCCCCAAAATCTAGTGTACAAAAATCGTTAAAACCGGCGAGGATATGGGAATTTCATACATATTTTTTAGAATCCTAACGGGTTTTTTTATCCCTGGATTTTCGTTATTGCTTGTATAATCACGGGATTAGACAAAAATGTCCACATCTTTTATTTCCATTCGCCTTTATTACCGGTAACTACTAAATTAGTCCTCTTCGATAATACATAGAATGGTTGAAAATACTGCTCCTCATCGACCTCTCCATATGATTTTCGGAAAAATCCGGGCACTTTCAAAAAACCCCGGGCCCAAAGGGATTCGACCTTACCCCTCTCTACGGGCTTGCAAGAACTTCTACAACATACAAAATTGAAACCCGTTTTGATAAGGTGTGTGAGTGGTTCTTTATGAAAATGAAAAAAGTATTGGAATTTTTGACCAAAATTCGGTTTACATCTGCGTAACTAAAAATATGCAACTTTGTCATATTTTTGTTAATAACCCATTTTCACGATTAATATAAAAAAGTGTCAATTTTGCAAAAGTCACACAAGTTGCGTGACTATTTCCGAATAAGCCATTATTTAATACTTAATGATGCAAAAATTACTGCTTATGCTTTGACAAAGTTTCCTAATCAAGGACACTGTATAAAAATGGTTATGTAAAAGTTAATTCAAGCGTTTTTATAACGGTTTCTAACATTCACATTTAAAATATCTAGCAACCAAATGAAACATGAAAATTGAAATTAGAATAACTGCCAACTTTTCTAAAATTCTTATATGTTTTTTTCCTTAACTTTCTGATCAATTGTTACGAATCTCTTAAATATTTCTGAGGTTCATATAAAGCCAACCAGTATATTTATATTGACAGTTCTATCTCCCACAGGAAAAGCTTAGGTACACTATCGGACATAAGTATTGCAACAAATTGAAAAATTCTTAAAATTGCCAATAATAGAAAGTGTTCATGGTGCTTTTTTATACTTTTAGAGTCGTTTCCTTGATAGACTAGGCTGTGGCAATGAAATGAAAACGTTTTTGAAGCAGGATTTAAATCAGCGTGTTCAGGAAATAATTCTGAGAGTAATTTGTTAAAAAATAATGGCGACAAAAATATTGCAACATTTTTTATTAAGGTCAACTAATTAAATAAACAAAGAACGAACAATATTATAAAACACTCTAAAATAACAATCATAATATTTAATATTATTCACGAGTTTAATAACCAATAACATACCCATTGTCGGCTATAACTTTGGCACGTCTTCTGCGCATGGAGTTGATTAAATTTTCTAAGATATGCAGTGGCATGTTTCTCCAAACTTCTAATATTTTAGTCATCAGTGCTTGTTTGTAAGGAAACAATTCTGTTCGTATTCGTCGTTCTACTTCTCCCCATAGGTTTTCTATTGGATTCAAGTCCGGGGATTGCGCAGGCCATTCTAAAACTCTAATATTGTTCTGCCTGAACCACTCTTGCACATGATTGGAGGTGTGTTTGGGATCATGGTCGTGCTGAAAAATGAACCGTAGAGGCATTTCCCATTCTGCGAAAGGAAGCATCACGTTTTTCATAATGTTTCTGTACTAAACCTGACCATTATCCTATCGATAAAGTGTAGAGGACCAACCCCCCAGATGAAAAGCAAGCCTACAAAACAACACTACCCTTGCCATGCTTTACTGTAGGCGTTACATACTTGGTATTGAAACGCTGGTTTATAGGCCTTCTAACTCGTCTCATGCCATCTGAATTAAAAATATTATAGTGTGTCTCATCACTAAAAAGAACCTTTCTCTATTCAGCAGCAGTCCAGTCGATATGCCTTCGTGCGAATGCAAGCCTAGTAGCTTTATTTCTAGCAGAAATTAACGGTTTTTTGCTGGTCTCCTACTGTATAACCGTGCCTGTACTAACATCCTTTGAATAGTTCGGCAAGAAATATTTACATGAGGTATTTCGGCTTTAATCTGAGGACCTGACTTCCACCGATCGTTTTCAGAAATGCGTTTTATCAACCTGTCTGCGCGTACATTTGTTTTCCTTGGTATTCCTGACTTGGGAATAGAATCCAAATGATGTCTTTCATTAAAATATGAGATTATCCGTGAAACTGTACTTGAAATTAACGAAAACCTTCGAGCAAAAGCAGCTTGTTTTTCTTCATCTTGGAAAGCTCTTAGAACTCGTGATCTTAAATCTTTGGACACAGCAGTTCCTTTTCCCATTTCCTTTTCTGAACTGGTGTCAACAAATTCTACGTTGCAAACTAAGATTTACTCCCAAAACTACTACACAAATACAATAAAATATGTTTGTTGCCATATTTTTGACGCTTAAAAAACAGCAAACCACTTAACGTCAATTATTAAATCGTAATTCCCGATGGAATAGTGCTTTGTTATGTCAGATATGATCACCGCCAACTCGAAAAATAATGTTGTTGTGATGTTTACAGCAGGCGCTCGTGTGTTCGCTATATACCATGCAAATTTTTAATTTTTTAATTTGTTGCAATACGTATGTCCGATAGTGTATGTAACGAAATACATACATAAGAGATATGTGAGTATACTAATAATTTTATAGAAAAAAAAATGCTGCCAACCTTGAGTCGTATGACAGAAGCAACGAACATTTCAATTACGAACATTGGAAATTGCGATTTTATTTAATTAAGAAATATATTCCTGTGTGTATACTCGTTAATACAAGTTGACCGTTGATATTGTACCTATCAACCGTTTTCTAATATAGTCCAGGCGCTTATCACATTTAGTAAATAGTGTACATTTTTATGTCAGAATTTATATTTTACAAGGTGTTTGATAAATAAGTTCCGAAAATTTCACAGCAAATTCCAAGGTCCATGAAAAAGTCTTTGAGGTGTTAAAATACATTTTTTTTTCTTTAATATCATATATTTAATGATTAATCAGACCTAAACAGTTTTTTTTTACTTTCACCTGTGGATTGCGTGTTTGCAAGGTACTGAAACACTTTTAACGAAATAGATGTCACTGAGTTTTTTTTTCAAAATTGCTCCAGATCATTTGCTGTTTTTGACAAATAATTTAAAATGTTTTAATGCATGCCTCTAGCTTAATTGTGGTAAAATTGAATAGGTTCAAATTGCAAAAAAAAAACTAATAAAAGCACGAATATAGATTCCTTACAAAACAATTAATATCCTATATACAGGATGCAAATTAATTTAGGGAGATGGAACTTGCTCTATAAAAATAAGAAACAATTTTATATTAACAAAAGTCCGTAAACGCTTCATTTTCGAAATGTATGGTGTTAATATCTAAATATTTTTTTAATTTTTTTATTCACTTCCTACGTGTTCAAGGTTTTTTTAAAGCAGCTTTGGTACTGTGAGTAATGTCAGTAAGGTGACTAAATAAGTTTTAGAAAAATCAACAGGGTGATATTTTTCCTTTGAGACTAAAATACATTAATATTACAATTTTACCATTTTTTTCGTGTCACACAGGCATTATGGCATAAAGCTGCGCATAAAAGGGCGAATTATTTTCTAAACGGTTTGTCTAGTTCACAAACTCAAAATGGTGTTAATTCTTGTTACTGCTGGCAGAAAAATTAGTTTCATTTTTTTTCAAATAACCCGAAAACTACCAACATTTACGAATCTAGAAAAAAGGTTCTTAAAGAGAAAGAAATTTCCAATAAAAAACTCCCAGGAATTCTATCTCTATTAATAAGTTTAATTTAATCTTGAAAATAGAAGTAAAAAATATAGTATTAAATATTATTTTTAAAAATTTAAAAAAATTATGGTAACTTTTAGACACTTCAAAGAACATTATCCCGCTGAAAAAAGTGATAAGTATCAAATCAAAGTCACTGAAATTATTTCGCAATACATTATGAGATTATGATTTTGAGATGCTTTTAATTGTTATAATCTATTAGTTATTACTTATTAGAGCTAACAAAAAAACCTAATTGTTTTAGTTTTTTGGTATATTATTAAACTAATTAATTATAAATTATAACAGTTAAAACATCGCAATGTAATAATCTCATAGATAGAGTATAGGTCTGATAAAGTCTCCACGAGGCGAAATCAGTTAAATTAATTTAATGAATTTAATTAATTCAATTGATTTAATTAATTTAATTAAGTTATTTAATTTATTTAATTTAAGTAATTTAATTAATCAAATTAATTATTATAAATTATTTAAAATATATTGTAATTATTTTGATAATTTAAGTATTTTAATTAATTTAATTAATTTAAATAATTAATTTAATTAATTTAATTGATTTAATTAATTTAATTAATCTAATTATTCTAATTAATTTAATTAATTTGATTCTTTTAAATTTTTAATTAAATTAATTAATTTAATTAATTTAATTTTTTAAATTGTTTAATTAAAGTAATTAATTTAATTTAATATAAATTATAAACTTAATATTTATCTGACTTGGAATATAAATGAAAATTCTAAAAATATATATTAACTAATAATAGGCTCATTTTATGAAGAATCAGTGTCTACATAATACTATTTTTTTATCTTAAAATTAATATTTAATTTTTTTTTTTTTGCTTATTAAGACCGGTTTTGGGGCTTCACAACAGCTTAGCGCTCACCACGCAGAGCTCTATTCTCCACTTTAAATTAAAATTATTATTAAAAGAGAGTTCCGGGAGTCGGGACTTCCTCAGTGAAATTTTCTTTCTCTAGAAGAGTATTTTTTTAATTCTTAAATGTTTATAGTTTCCCAGTTTATTGCAAAAACTAAAATCTTAATTTGTGAATAACTTTTGAAATTATTTATGAGCAGGTTTGCACATTGTTCTAGAGGTTATTCCAAATGCGGTGAGCATATTTTTACTAGCAGTAGCAAGATTTTACACCATTTTGTGTTTGTGAACTAGACAAGAGCAAAATATCGAAAGAATCTCCGAGACCGGAAAGTTACAGACAAGAATGAAGGATCTGACTTTATGGTAAAAATGGCCGGTGACGTAAATGTTCCAGGTGTATCAAAAAAAAAATAATATTTTGACACCCTGTATCTTGAAAACGGAGCGTTTGGGGACATCTATTTACATTAATTTACACCCCCGTGATATTTATCTTTGAAGAAAACTTTAGTTTTCTTTAAATTCGCGCAATGTTAATTATTTATATTATTAGTCGTGCATTAAAGCATTTTCTTTGCCGGAAACGCCATATCATATATAAAATACAAAAATATACAGCTGTCTCGAATCTGAGTGATAATAATTAAAAAAAAAAACATTAAACAATCTGTAATATATCTCTTTTATTAAAAATATGTCAGAACTTCTCAACATGTATGCCACCGATAAGCATCAGAAAACGCTTCCACAAAGATCTGATGTTTTCTCTAGAAATCACTTTCGATGTTTCGGTATTTATCTATGAATCACACTGTATATGACGAGTGTAGTCCCTATATTGGCTCAAATGGAAGCTTTACGACCCTATGCGGGAACAAAAGCTTTTAAAACCGTTGTGTTTTGGCCTGTAATGATCTCAAAAATCTCTTTTGCATCTATGATCAACAGTGATGTCTGAGGCGAAGTTTTTAAACAGTTATTCCAGGGAGGTAACGTACATATAAATAAGCCACTACTATATAGTACATCCAAAAAGTCTGGATTAAAATTCGGATAATTTTGACAAGAATAAGAAATTGTGAATGCCAGATAAGTCGTCGACACATAAAATGATACCCTTTATGGATATGTCTAAACCTGAATGCCATTACAGATAATGTAATATTCATTTTTAGCTTTTGCAACTCTAGGTATATGCATCGAAAGTTGGTCACATTTCAAATATGTAAAAAAGCATCCTATCAGGGTATCTTATCTGCATACTTAATTTTTGTAAAAACTATTTATCTGACTTTTAATTGACTTATGGACGCACTGTATATCATTTTACCTTATAGAAATCTCATTTAACTATAAAATTATGTTTTTCTAATATATTGAGGAATATTTATTTTTCTTTTGTTGTATAAAAACTTATGTAAGTTAACTCCTGGGTATTTTGTAGTTTTATAAAATTATATTGTTTAATCTATATGAATTCGTTAAGCCGAGTTATTATTATTATTATTGTTATTTAAGCTGTCTAGAAAGCTTCGTTAATGATGTATGTTAGTTTTACATAAGTGCATATTTTCAAATTAAATGTTTTATCTACTATATTGTAGGCAATGTAAAAATTAAATTTTTAATAAAGATTTTATTCTAATTCATGTATTTGTTTTAGTCCGTTTCGTGTTAATATTATTTAAGATTTCGAATGCGATTTTTGTCTTAAACCAGTCATTCAATAAAAAAAATTGAAGACATATCTGATAGAACTACAATCAAATGGGGGTTATTGTCAAACGGTTTTGGCATCGTCAGAAAATCACACGTTTTTCCCAATGTGTGATTTTCTCAATATCAAAATGTAATTGGATAAAAAACAATGTATTATGTTCAATCAAATAATAAGCACTATAGGTTAATATTTTGTATAATCTGCATATGAAGTAAAATTGTTATGTTCACATTTGCTCGGCGTTTTAGGGAAAAGTTAAACACCTCATTTTCCCACATATATGCTTTAGGTACGTTTATAATCAAAATGTAAACTCTTCCAAAGAAACCGACAAGAGGCCCAAAATATTGCGGTTATTATTTTTTAGTCTTTGTTTTTTTATTTATCTTTATATATATATATATATATATATATATATATATATATATATATATATATATATATATATATATATATATATATATATATATATATATATATATATATATATATATATATATACAGGGTGTCCGGGAAAATGTGGGAGATCTCTCGGACTCAGATAGAACATTAAAAAATAAGATGACAAGTTCCCATAAATTTTTTTCCTAGCGGCCCTCCCTACGGAGATACGGCCCCCTAAAGGACCCCACTGGAAATCGGTTTTTCTAGAATAACTTTTAAACGACTCAATATAATTTAACGAAAATTTAATATGATAAACAGTAGTAAGGACCTCTCAAAATGCTTCCCTTAAAACATAATTAGCTTGTTTAGTTTACCAGGGACGGACTAGATTGTACATTTTAACGCTCAAATTTTTAACACCCTGTATGATAAGGAGTTAAAAAAATAAATTTGGATACCTTGAACATTAAGCTAAAGAAAAGGTGCTCTTGTTCATTGTCGATAAAATGAACCGTTTTCGAGAAAAAAAAATAATAAAAGAATACAACTTTGGGAGTATTAAATATGTTTTGATCCTGAACAACCTAATACGCTAAATAGAAAAAAGTCAATTAAAAACTTCATAAGTGGGTTCAACATGTGCTCCGTGATTTGTGATGCACTCGCGGGCACGACGAATAGAGGACTGCTGTACTCGCCACAACAACCCAGCATTGTTCCTTATCATATCGCAATAAAACGTGATTCTCTGTAAAAGTTCCTCCCTAGTAGCAACCGGAGAGGAATACACCAAGGTTTTGAGATGACCCCACAGGTAGAAATCCATTGGCGTTAGGTCGGGAGACCGTGGAGGCCAGGCAATGGGACCTCCTCTGCCTATCCAACGGTTTCCATAGACGTTATTTAGGTGGTCCCGTACAGCAACGCTAAAATGGGGTGGGGCTCCATCATGCATAAAATGCATCCTTTGGCGGGTTTCAAGTGGCAAATGCTCTATTGAATCTAGAAAAGCGTTCTGAAAGAACTCTAAATAAAGTTCACCATTCAATCGTGCCGGTAATACGCATGGTCCAATGAAAAAATTGCCGATTATTCCTGCCCAAACATTAATGGATTGAAACTGATGTTGATGATGATGAACGACAGTGGCATGAGGGTTTTCATCAGCCCATACATGCGAGTTATGTAAATTTACAATACCATCTTTGGTAAATCCTGCTTCATTGGTAAAAAGAATAATGCTAATGAAGTTTGGGTTTGTTCGTTGTTGATCTAACAACCAGTTTGCGAACTGGATTCTTCGAGGAAAATCTTCAGGAAGTAGTTGATGCACTTTTTGCAGATGATAAGGGTATAACAACTGTTCTTTAAGTACTTCAGCAACTGTACTTTTTGACACATGAAGCTGCGCGGCTAATATTCGAGTGCTTATTGAGGGAGTATCAGCTATAGTATCCAAAATATCTTCCTCCAATTGCACCGTACGTACTGTTCTCCTCACACCAGCATCAGTACTCCTTTTCCCAAAACTTCCTAAAAATAATTAATGAACGTCAATAATGTTACCTTATTAATTGAGAATTGCCCACCAGTTTCTCTTAGACGTTGGTCAATTCGCTGAAATGTTTTCTCATTTGGAATATTGCGATTAGGATATCTTTCTCCATACAACCTTCTTGCTTCATAAGCATTGCAAGATGCAAGTCCGTACATAAGATGCATATCTGCATACTCACTAAATGTGTATCCCATTATCGAATTAAATTTACCAAGGTATTCAAAATTTAATAAATTAATATCGAAGTAGGTACAAAAAGATCAACGTGTCAAGAAGATTTCAAATGCACACGTCAATGCGAGATTATTTATTTCGTACCATAGTAACGTTTGTAAAAAAGTGCATTCATTAATACTGATAAATAAACAATAATAAAACATTAATACTTTTATTATTTTTTTTCTCGAAAACGGTTCATTTTATCGACAATGAACAAGAGTACTTTTCTTTAGCTTAATGTTCAAGGTATCCAAATTTATTTTTTTTAACTCCTTATCATACAGGGTGTTAAAAATTTGAGCGTTAAAATGTACAATCTAGTCCGTCCCTGGTAAACTAAACAAGCTAATTATGTTTTAAGGGAGTATTTTGAGAGGTCCTTACTACTGTCTATCATATTAAATTTTCGTTAAATTATATTGAGTCGTTTAAAAGTTATTCTAGAAAAACCGATTTCCAGTGGGGTTCTTTAGGGGGCCGTATCTCCCTAGGGAGGGCCGCTAGGAAAAAAATTTATGGGAACTTGTCATCTTATTTTTTAATGTTCTATCTGAGTCCGAGAGATCTCCCACATTTTCCCGGACACCCTGTATAAAGGTAATGGCGCCCCTTTTACCACCTTGAAAATGTACTAAAATAAAATTTCCATTTGTAAGTCCTGTTGAATGTCTTAGTTAATAATATCCAGTGGCGTAGTCATAAATAAGTGTACCAAAGTAAAACTACACCAAAAAATTGGATAGCGAAAAGAATCCTTGGGAAAAATAAACGACGTACAAAAAAAATACACGTCTGACCAGCGAAAAATTAGTTTTCATTTCTTCGATATTTTCGAATGGAATGTCACAGTAGGTGCCAAAAGATAGGGAGGCGGAAAGGGGGGAAGGGGAACATTCGACACCCCCCTCTCCCGGCTACGCCACTGATATCGATAATTATCAATAAGGGAACTGTCATTGTTCTTTTCACTTTTATTTGAAGAAGACCCTCACTTTACATGCTTTTTCCTTTGTAATTTTACACATTTCCTTTTTAATTTCTTCTTTTCTTCTTCCTTTTTTAGTATTTGTAAGACTTATTCAGTGTGGTTTTCTCTGATATAAGTAATGCTTTTTTTAAAACAGAACTGCAAATTCAGAACCCCTTGAATTTACACTATTTGCGGGCAAATAAGTAGTTTGTAAGGCTGCTTGGAAAGTTGAAAGTTGAACTAAGATAATATTTTGATGTTCCGAAGATTTGATTTGGGGGAGTTGATTTGAGATATCTGTTTGATCAATTCGGACGACACTGGCTTGTGAAGCTGAAAAACGAACGGACAAAATCACATTAAGTTGGCTTGTCAAGTAGAAGATTGATGTGTCGGATTGGGACGTCGAAAATATGGCGATTTGAGAAGTTGAAGGTAAATCTGAGGCATTAGTTTGCCGAGTCATCAGCCACTGTAGTAAATTCATTTATGGAAACTTCCACAGAAAATATACTCGTTGATATAAATCCAGAAATAATATCTTCTGGTTTCATGGATGTTTCTTGAACAGGAGCTCAGGAAATATTACCTTGGTTAACCGGCCAATACCAATACCCATTTTCTTCTCCTCCCAATAGGTCTTTACAGAACCAAATATACACCTATCAAAGGGTTGTAATTTATCCGTCAAATGGTTTGATAGTTTGACCAAAACTAAGTTGTGAATTACTTCGTCTTAAGACCTTCATACTCATTTGATTGCCATGGCTATCAAAAATGAGTAAAACATACTGATCAATCAACTGTTTGTCCTCTCGTACTTTTCGGCCGAGGTGTAAATGCCTTAGTGAACCATTGAAAGAACTGAGGCTCCTCCGTCCATCCGCTGGCGGATATCCATTTTCTGCAGTCCATCTTCGCTGAAGTACAGTTCTTTTGAATAGGGTTAGTGGATGTAAAACAAAACACTCGGTTGCAACGCAGGCAAGTACCGTGGTATTTTCCCTACCACTGCTTCCTGATACTCTAAAAAGGGTTCTGTTTTTTTGGCCTATTGGACGAATGCGGCTAGCGTCAGAGGGGAAACAATTTTTGTCCGTGTTGTAAACGAAACAGGCCTTTTCGTGGTCATTTAGACCTTTGCGTCCGTGTTGTAAACGAAACAGGTTTTTTCGGGGTCATTCACATTCAGCTGATTAGCTGATTGGTTAGTCAATGTTTGTTTTAGGGTTTCATAAAAATTATAAACAATTCCAGGTTTATTATTTTTAAAATCTGTTATTAGACCTTTGCTTTCAATGTACGCTTTGATTAGTTCTTAAAATTCATTTCTGTCGCAGGGGTAACTATAGTGAACTCGAGCAATGAGATATTTTTCTATGTTATTTTCAACTTCTGTCATTTTGAAGGGATACAACTTATAATTTTGTGTCACCCTTTATATTGTGTACTTTGTACAAAGTGCAAGCATCTTGAGAACACAAAAATATTTTCTTAAGGCAAGATATTCGATGTCCAAAAGTTCGTGGGACACTACAATTTGTAGCTTACATGAATGCCTCGAGAAAGTTTTACCTGTTGTCGATTAGTGTCATTTAGGTGCACATAAACTGAACTACAAAATGGGCGTCCTCTATAATGGAGTTAGGCATATGTGAATATGTCAATGGCTATCTGATAAAATGGCAATATCATAAACCATAAAAATTTAGTTTTCAATTTCAACTAAGTTATAGAATTATTACTATGACATTTTGTGTAAATAAAGTTTGCTAATTCAAACTAAGCTTATTTAATAAAACTTAAAATAGGGAAAAACGCTTTCGTTATGAAAAATCTTGAAATAAGCGTTCGAAATCCGAAATTCGTCAAACTTTAAACAATTTAATTTTTTGTTTAGTCTGTGAAAAGCTCACAATTAAAAACTAAAACCCTCTAGAGATATTGATCTATCCAGATTTTACTATCCTTGATTTTTAGTTCACTCATAAAAGGGAAGTATTGTAATAGGGAAAAAATCACCCTTCCAGGTTTCTATAGATATTCACATTTTAGGCTCCGTAGATGCCAAAAAAACATTTTTTCTCAATTCCGTTTTGGTCAGAAATCAAGGGTCATAATTGGATGAAAAATGGTTACATTGTGGTAAAAATCCGATTTCGCGGAAGTAGTGAAATGTTAAAAAATTATTACTGAAAAACTACTTATCTAATTTACCTGAAATTTTGCATAAAAATCAAGTATTACGCGTAAATCAACTGGAAAAACTTTGAAAAAATATTTAAAAAAATTTTCATGAAAAACTATTTATTAGATGATTTTCAAATGTTGTGCAAGAATTCAGTGTGGAAATGAATTGGTAATATTGTAGTACGAATTCAAGACGGCGGAAAATGACGGCCTCATGAAATGTTAAAAAAATTATCAATAAAAACTAATTATTCAAATTACCTCAAATTTGGCACAAAAATAAAATGTTGCAATCATATAAATGAACTGGCAACATTTTGGTATGAATCCAAGACGGCGGCCTAATAAAATAGTTGAAAAATCAGCCTGAAAAACTAATTATTAGATTAATTTCAAATTTTGTGCAAGCATTATGTGTGATATAGACAACTAAAATTATGGTACGAATTCAAAGCGGTGGAACAAAATGGCGACCAATAAATGTTTAAAAAATCAACGTAAATTTTTTTTTTCGCTCAGAACCATGATTTCTTAAAAGGAAAGTAACGAGAAAGCTGCTTTCACTACGCCTGAGCCCACTACATGCATTAAATTATGACATAGGGGAGAACCGGTATGAAGTGGACACTTTAATAAAAATGATTAAATTAAAATGTTATGGACAATGAAATCCATTAAAACCATATAGGCGAAAAGCTCTATTAATATCTTTGTAAAATGAACTATTAAAAAAAATTAGGCAAGCTTATGATCTGAGTAATATTTAAATTTGGAAAAACATGCCTTTGTCCATTTCAAAACATCGATGTATTGAAACGGACGGTGGTGGTTTTGAAAAGGACAGTAGTGATTTTAAAAATTATATACGCATTAAAAGACATTAATTGCTTCAAAAATAACTTTTATTTAAACATAAGCTATATTAGGAACAGTTATTACAATAAAAATGACGAATTCCCTTAAGACCACAAGTTTCATGTGCCCATAAATTGCATATGAAGCACTGTAACCAGTCTGTCTTGCTATGCTGGTATGCCTTCATGCAACAAACACAATTATTTTGATTTACTGCATTATTTTTGTCTTTGGTTTGAGTGTTCAGTTCATTGTTCTCTTTTAGTGTTAGTTGGTTTTGTTCATTGTTGGGTTTTATTTCTGAAATTTGGAAATAATGACTTAGCGGAAGTTCATCAGACTGCTCACTATCATCAGGATTCTTCCTATGGCAGTAGTCGTGTAATGGCAAATCGTCATCACTTGAATCGTGTATAGAAAAATTGTCCAAATCTTCTGAACTTGAGGACTCTTGAATAAGGGTTTTTATTCGTTTTGTTGTAGCCGCTGATATTTTTAGATTTGACTTCTTCTTTGTTGCCGCTCCTTTTTTTCTAAAAGTTTGTCTTTTTCTGGTGTCTCAGTGATTACCGTTGTTTTCCCTTTCCTAGGTCCTCGCTGACAGCCTTTTTTTGGAGGTGCCTTAGGATATGGCCTTAGTTGTTCTGGAGTTATAGTAATTTTCGAAGTGGAAGGCTGTGAAACATCACCTTCTAAAGATTGTGGGGTTGTATCTGTAGTGGTGGAAGTTGATGGCTGAGCAACATCTTTGATGCCTTGTGAAGTGCTTGGATCTGGCCGATCTGACACAAATGAAGACAAAAAATCGTCCTCAGAAAAAATATTTCTATTAAATGGGTGTATTCCGGTTGCCAAAAATGCCTTTGTTATATTTGGCGGTGAAAATGCATGAAGAAAAGCCTCGTTAGCAAATGAAGCCACTTCATAAATAGTTACCGTTTTTCCTGGGTTTGATAACATCCAAGAATTCATTGCTGTTCTATATCTGGTTTTAAAGGGTCCATATACACAGACATCTAATGGCTGTAGTCGGTGACTACAGTGCGGGGGAAATGTAAGAATGGTTATATAATTTTCCCTTGCTAACTTGACAACTTCGAGTGTAATATGCGTTTTATGGTTATCCATCAAAATCAGGCATGGGTCCTCTGCAGTAGGCTTTACAAATTTTACGAAGTGCTTCATTGCGTCTAAAAATCCTTCCTCCGTCATCCACCCACTAGGATTTGCCACTCCCTTTGCGCCAATGGGTCCTTCTTTCAACATAACTTCTTTAAAATGCACTCGTGGAAAAATTTAAAATGGAGGGATTGTTCCACCAGATGCATTAATAAATCCAAGCATCGTAACCAAATTACCTCTTTCTGCTAAGGTCACTTGCCCTACTTGCTTTGAACCTCTGACCGCTAAAACTTTTGGGGGATTTGTAACTGTGAGACAGCCGTTTTCATCTAAGTTCCACATCATATGAGGCTCAAATTTGTGTTTCTCCAGAACTCGCTGCAAGTTGACATTTGTTTGATTGAAAGAGGTTGCTCTAGATAGCGATGTGTTTTCTGGTTTTCGTAAACTCAACGTTGAATTTCTCTTTATAAAACCTCGCAACCAATCTTTTGATGCCATCTCGTTTTTGGTCCAAGGTTTTGGTAAAATGCTATTCGCCTTAGCATACTGATAAGCCAGTTCCCTAACTTGCACGGTTGTAAGGCCGTAACACATCTTAGATGATGTTTTCAGATAGTCCGCCAATATTTTTTCCTGATCAAGGGAAAAAATACGTTTATTCCCTATGTTAGGTCGATGATGATAATCTTCCTCCTGAGTTTTAGCTTTCTTACAAATAGAAGCTAAATAAGACTTGGACATGTTATGGGCCGCCGCCACTGACCGAATTGATTGATTTCTTTCGAAAACTTCTCTTACGGCGATTTCGATTACCTCACTGGATGGTCGTAACCTTTTTTTTGGTGTAGGTTTATTGATCTGAAAAGTAAACAAATTTAAATAGTACCTATGAATTTAAAATTTAAAAATAACTATAAATTAATAAAGCCTTGACACGTCCGTTTCATTACAGCGTCTTGTGTCCTTTTCAAAACAACACCCACTTAACCTCAAAATGACAATACAAAAGGTAAATAGAGAAATATTTTACAAGATCTGCCGCTACATTAATATAATAGAGTAACTTAGTTTTAACCTTATTAATCTAAAACTGACTATATTTCAATAGCTTACCTGTGATATGGTTCGATGTTTTCACAAATAATTTACTTTTTTACCAAATAATATTAAAACGCTTGCGGTTCGCACATAGACAAGTGGTTCGACGCGCAACTTCGGTGGCAATGGGATTTGGGAACAGGATTGCCAAATTTAAATGTAAAATTTTCGGCCATACGACCACATAGGAACTATAACAACTGTCCGTTTCAAGACCCGCCCGTTTCATAGCGGTTCTCCCCTACCTTGATATTGTACTATATTGAAATGCCTTTTTTTTTACACAACTATCAATAATAAATAAAGAACTTTTTGAAAAATCGTATTTTGTCGCATAGTCTAGAAAAGACCATAGTGTAGTTAATTAAAAGTTTTGCTTTGTTGCTGGGCAGAGTCTGTTAAAAAGTGCTAACATGACTTATTTCTATGGTTTTCCTTTAGACATGTTCAATACAATCTTGAAATGCTATTAGACATTGAAATCGACAATTTTGGAGCATCTCGAAATAGGCAAAAAAACCCTAAACAAGTTTTTGCACTATAATAAAGAAACAAATTAGTTATTTTCTTGGTTTTAACATGCCGGCAAGTTTTCAAAGTTTTTTAATGTCAGTTTTTGCCAGAGTACAGTTTTAGATATAACCTACCTACTTAAGATATACATAATTTGTACAGGGTCTTCCATTGAGGAGGAAAAAAGGATTTTTTTTTGACTTGTATTTCTCAAGAAATTCAAAATAGCCAATCGATGTATTTTAGCTCGGAGAATTTAAAGACTTACGCCAAGGATGTTGCGTTTTTTAAACTTAACACCCTATATATCATTACACTTTTGGATTCTATGGTCATTTCTAAGTAGTTTTTAATAAGAATACTAGATGTCTATCCTCAACTGTTTTTGATTTATTTATGTTTGAAAATTAACATATTTGCTTCTTTGAGTCGTCATCGCACCTGAACGGTTGGAACTTTCACATTGCTATCTTAGTTTTTGATACGCTACCTTATGATGCCAGTTTTGGCTGCCAATACCGGCATTTCATATAAATATATTCAATTAAATAGGAAGCAAAATAATTTTCGTTTTTTTGTTTGACTGGCATCATAAGGTAGCCAAACAAAAACTAAGATATCAATGTGAAAGGTATTTTGCTCTAGATCCAACCGTTCAGGTGCTGTGACGCCACAAAGAAGCAAAAAATGTCAATTTACAAACATCAATAAATCAAAAACAGTTGAAGCTACATATAGACATATAGTACCCTTAATAAAAAAACACTTAGAATTGAACATATAATCCAAAAATGTAATAATATATAGGGTGTTCCGTTTAAAATATATGACAGAAAACCAAGTTTAAAAAAATAATAAAGAAGAAAAAAACATAGTTATATTTATTTACTAACTTCTAAGGTAGTTCTTAAATTCCAGCACAGTGTAATAGTTATTTATACTATAAGGGATGTAAGCAAATGTACTTACATCCCATATAGTATATAACATTTTCCCCCTCCCTGTATTGTATGTTTACAAAAAATGCTAGATATATTTTTGGATTTTCATTATCATTACATTCGATAGCATTCTCATTAAATTATGAAGGCAGTCGTGATCCGTTCCCAGAGCAACATAAGCAATTTTTATTTCATCAACAACGTCATGTTGATAATTTATAGCGAAAAGTTTGAAGAAGTCCAATTGTTTGATTCTGTGTGAACAAAATTGATGTTTCAAACTTAGAAGAATCAGGGAATATGGCTTGTTTATCTCTACTACCGGAAAAGTCGAAAAAAAGGTATGAAGCAGGATATAAATCCTTTAAGAATTGGTGCCAAAGCAAGACGGCTACCGCAGTCTCAGAAACCTTGTTTATGGCGTATTTCCACGAAAACACCCTTTTTATAGAGGAAAATATAGATATTTCTAAAAATAAAACTTCCAGCATTTTTGAAAAGACAAAATGATGGTTATAGACCCAAAAAATCGAATGTGTTTAACAGTGAAGACGTGAATAAGTTCATGCTTGAAGCCCCCGATGATATATACTAATTGATGAAGGTCGTAATGGTAATGGGAGTTGCTGGAGCCTGCCGTTCTAATGAACTAATGAAATGAAAATGAACAATGTTAAAATAAGTCAAGAAGTCATAATTGTGACCATTCCTGACTCCAAAAATGGAATGTCACGTACATTTACAATGACAAAAGGTGACGACACTCAGGTTTATCATTTCAAAATAATTCAAAAGTACATTGATACAAGATCCCACATGACGACTATTAATCCGCGCTTCTTTATGCGATATCAAAATAAAGAGTGCTTAAACCAGCCTGTCGGGAAAAATACGTTTTCGTCAATTCCAAGTAAAGTTGCGAAATTTCTAAAGTTTGAGAACTTCAAAATGTATACTGGACACTCTTTTAGAAGAACGTCGGCAACTTTATTAGCAAATACTGGAGTTGATGTATTAGCTATCAAGCGACATGGTGGATGGAAATCCGCTACTATTGCGGAAAGTTACGTACCTGAGAGCCTCAATAATAAAAAGTAGCGAATATAATTTTATACAATAAGACCCAACCAGAAGTCTCTTGCAGTGCTTCGACAGTGACAGAAACATTGGTTAGAAATGAAAGATCTGTGGAGTCAGAAAATGTAATACACATCGAGAAGAAAAGAGAAAACGTGTTTCCAAATTTTGTTCATAATGTGAATAATCGTAATAATTGTACCATTAATATTTATTTCAATTAATATCAACGGATTTTTGTAATATGTTGATGAAATAAAAAATTAAAGCTACTTATAATAATTTTAGATTATTATTTCCCTAGGGATGTAAGTTGACTTACATCCTGTCGTTAAGGCCAACCAATACCCTGTTGAGTAACTTTCACTTACGTCTGTCAAAGCACTGTCGAAATAGGTTGCTTACAATATAGGGAGGGGCAAAATATAATTTTCGCAATAGTAGCGGATTTCCATCCACCTTGTCGCTTGATAGCTAATACATCAACTCCAGTATTTGCTAATAAAGTTGCCGACGTTCTTCTAAAAGAGTGTCCAGTATACATTTTGAAGTTCTCAAACTTTAGAAATTTCGCAATTTTACTTGGAATTGACGGTTGGCTGGTTTAAGTACTTTCCATTTTGATATCGCATAAAGAAACGCGGATTAATAGTCGTTATGTGGGATCTTGTATCAATGTACTTTTGAATTATTTTGAAATGACAAGCCTGAGTGCGGCACTTTTTGTCACTGTAAATGTACGTGACATTCCATTTTTGGAGTCAGGAATGGTCACAATTATGACTTCTTGACTTATTTTAACATTATCCATTTTCATTTCATAGAGTTCATTAGAACGGCACGCTCCAGCAACTCCCATTACCATTACGACATCAATAAGTATATATCATCGAGGGCTTCAAGCATGAACTTATTCACATCTTCCCTGTTAAACACATTCGATTTTTTTGGGTCTATAACCATCATTTTTTCTTTTCAAAAATGCTTGAAGTTTTGGATACTTAGAAATATGTATATTGTTCTCTATAAAAAGGGTGGACTTTAACATCGAATACTCACACCATAAGCTTGATGGGGACTTCAATATAGCACTTTTTTCGTGGAAATATGCCAAAAATAAGGTTTCTGAGACTGCAGTAGCTGCCTTGCCGTCTTGCTCTGGCACCAATTCTTAAAGGATTTATATGGTTGTATTTATAGGCTTCATACCTTTTTTTTCGACTTTTCCGGTAGTAGAGATAAACAAGCAATATTCGCTGATTCTTCTATGTCTGAAACATCCATTTTGTCCACACAGAATCAAACAATTCGACTTCTTCAAACTTTTCGCTATGAATCATCAACTTGACGTTGTTGATAAAATAAAAACTGTTTATGTTGCTCTGGCAACGTATCACGGCTGCCTTCATAATTTAATGAGAATGCTATCGAATGTAATGATAATGAAAATCCAAAAATATATCCTGCATTTTCTTGTAAACATACAATACAGGGAGGGGGAAAAATGTTATATACTATATGGGATGTAAGTACATTAACCAGTCTCGAACTTTTTTGCCAGCCCTCGTTATCGCTCGGGCGCAAACTCGTCCTCGACTGGTAAATGTTACTTACATCCCTTATAGGATAAATAACTATTTCAGTCAATATCCTCTTCATCCTTGAATTTTTTTATATTTAAAGTTTTTGTTTCTGCCGGTAGTAGACTGTACATCGATATACCCTGATATAGAGGACTATTTGTCGTATCATTTGCATACATAGCAACTAGAGTTAATATATTCTTTGGGAGGTCATTGACAAACAAGTTAAACAGCATGGGACCTAGAACTGACCCTTGGGGTCTTCCGGCATTCACACTCATTTTTTCAGACTCAGAACTGCCTATACCATCATTCACACTTACAATCAGGGTTCGGTTTTGTAAATAGGATTCTAACCAGGAATACATGTTGCCTGTTATGCCGGAAATTGAAAGTTTGTTTAATAGTATTTCATGATCAATCATATCAAATGCTTTAGAGAGGTCACATATTATCACAACACAACTATTTCCGTTATTGCGTTATTTATAAACTTCACTCAGAATATCATTGAGAGCACTATCAGTAGATAGCTCATTTTTAAATCCATATTGAGAAGGTGACAAGATATTATATTTATTCAAAAAAATTTTTACTCTGTTGTAAACTGCTAAAAAAACGTTCTTAGGAATTACAATCCCAGAATCAGAAAATCTTTGTATATCTATTTAAACTTCGTTATAGGTTCGCCAAAACTGTGCAATTTCAAAACGAAAAAATGTATGGTCTGTCTTTTTTTGCAGGACAGTATAGTAAACTCCCCAACCGATATGCTTGAACCCTTCTTTATTCCAAAATTTAAGATAATTTAATTTTGCAGAGTATAGGCCCATTTTGCTGTATATGTACAGAATGTGTTAAAGAACATTTGGAGAAAAATAGAAAGGAACAATCTTATCAGCTGAGCTCCTCGGTCGCCAGATTTGAGTATACTTTATTTTTTCATTTGGGACTACACGAAGGATATCTCTACTTGCATTTACGCTACTAAATGTGTGCGAACTGAGAGAAAATATCAGAAATGTCATTGAACCAAGATGTTTTTGTGCATCTCATTTAAAATGGTCTTTTATTCCTTCTGACAAAGTTCAGGGTTTCACTGCGCAAGAACCCACGATTAGGATCTCAAATTACAGAAGTAAATTAAGCAACAAAATTCTTGTAAAAATCTTCAACAAAAATATAAATATTTGCTAAATTTTGTTATAAAGTAATATTGAGGCTAAAGTTAAAAAAGAACAGCCGTTACACCTGGTACAAAAAAAAATTGATTTCTGCAAACGAATTTTGATAGTTTCTTAATCATGATGAACATATGCTCTTCTCTAACTACGCATCTGGCTATTACGTGTACAAACAGAAGGCAAAACATATTCCTTTTTTCAGACATTAAGTACCAGTAATAGGTTTCACACAATTTCCTATGCAAATAGAACTAAATGATCAGTAAATGGGATTACTTTACAGTAGCGCCAACTGTTGATGTTTTGTTATATAGGCTTACTGTTAGAAACTATTAGTAGGTACTGCTTAAAAATGTTAGCTTGTAATGCGAGTAAGCGGTACTTAGATCATTAAAACGTCGTCATATGCTCTGTCGTCTATATAATTACATAACGCAAATTAGTAAATGCTAGCGGACCGTATATTCTTGTTTCGCTGTATTAGTCTAGTTCACAAACTCAAAATGATGTTAATTCTTACTACTGCTAGTAAAAATATCTGTGGATTTGAAATGACGTCTAGAAAAATGTACAAAAAGTTTTAAACCCGTACATAAACAATTTCAAAAGTTATTAACAAATTAAGATAAAAAAGGTGTTTAGTTTCCTGTAAATAACTCGGAAACTATTAATATGTAAGAAATTAAAAAAAAATCTTAAAGACAGATAAAGTTTAGTTCAGTGCATAGTCACAGTATATATGTGTTACATATACATTTTTCATTTTTTTTGGGCACCATTTTGTTCGATATATTGGATTCCTATCAATATTTTACCATTTTCTTTCTACCTATGCCATACTTGACTTTTGGGCATAGTTTAAAATAATCAAGAAGTAGTTTTTATATTAACCAGTTTATCCCATTTTCACATTTAATTTGCGAAATTTAAAGTCAATTGAACAAGATTGTTTACGTTGATTATTTGGCCGCCATTTCGTTTCGACATCTTAAATTGAAACCCATATTATCAGTCTTTACCTATTCCGTTGATCTGCAAATATTTCCCAGATATTAGGTTTCTAAATGGTTTTCGTTAACGATCCTCTTGTTATGTTACAGTGTTTATTTGGGGTTAGGATCTAG
Source organism: Kuschelorhynchus macadamiae (assembly GCA_030620095.1). Taxonomy (NCBI): domain Eukaryota; kingdom Metazoa; phylum Arthropoda; class Insecta; order Coleoptera; family Curculionidae; genus Kuschelorhynchus; species Kuschelorhynchus macadamiae. Next base: position 1,767,515 of record JAUTXW010000567.1, on the reverse strand, counting down.
AAATAAAAAACCAAAGCCTTTTTTTTTGAATTGTCGACGTTTCGTAACTATTGTTGCATCCTCAGGACACACAGATTTTTTTATCCTGTGTGAAACCCATATTATCAGTCTTTTCCTACTGCGTTGGTCCACAGATATTTCCTAACCTCAAATAATATACAACTCTAACATAACAAGAAGATCTTAATATCTGGGAAATATCTGCGAACCAACGGAGTAGGTAAAGACTGATAATATGTAATTCATATAACCCTTAATTTTTGACAAAAATTTGAAGTTAATTGGGTAAGTAGTTTTTTAGCTAGTGAACAGACAGACAGAGGGAAATGAAAAAACATGTTTTTTATCATCTAGGGCCCTGAAACATGAAAATCTGAAAAAATCTCGTAGGGTGATTTTTTCATGATTCCAGTACTTCCATTTTACGAGGGAAGTAAAAAGAAAGTAACAGGAATATCGATGAAGAAATAGACCAAATGTTCTAAAAAGAGTAGCATTAACAGACGAACGTATTGATGAAGTTGTTAAGGAAAACGTGGAAGTTCTAATAGAAATAGATCTTTCTTATCAAAAACAGGAAAAGGACAATTTAAATAATATATAAATAAAAAATAAAAGTAGTACCAAATAATTATATGCATATATGAACTGTGTAATTTGTGTGTTTCGGTTCCGGGTAAAAGCAAATTTGTAGATTTGTTTACATTTAGAATAAAATAATTAATCGATTTTCTTGATTAATTGTTTTAATTAGAATGATGAGACTACTGACTTTTTATAAAAAATACGTTGCCTTTTAAAAAAACATATTTTAATGTCCAAACCGGCTACCCTGCAAATACTGCCTGCTAATTTTTCTAAATGAATATATACGTTTACCAACTTGGTGTGGCTTTATGGTATAGAAAAGTTAACGTTTTTTTTAAATCCAAGAACTTTTGACTTTCCTCGTAAAAGGGAACCATTGTATTCGTGAAAAAATCTGCCTGTTCGCGGCATAGTTAAAAAACTACTAACCCGATTGACTTCAAACTTTGGTTAAAAATAAAAAGTCATATGGGATGACCGGATAAAACTCCAATATGGCGAAACAAAATGGCGGTCTAGTTAAATGTTAAAATTTATTTTTATTATTAAAAAACTACTTATCGAAATTATCTCAAATGTTGCACAAACATCAAAGTATTATGTTGGAATCAAGTGGTAATATTTTGGTACGAATCCAAAATGGCGGAAAAAAATGGCGGCTTAATAAAATGGATTGATTTCAATCTGTATGCCATAACTAATTGTGATATAGGGGTCAACTAGTAAAATTGTGGTACTAATTATTCAATATGGCCGAACAAAATGGCGGCCAAATAAAATGTCTGTAACCATGAAAATATCACTCTCTCAGATTTTACATATCTTCACGTTTTAGCGTTCTAAGATGCCAAAAAAAAGTCTGTCTATCAGTCGGTGTGTTTTTTTGTCAGTTCTGTTGTTTTATCACTTCCGTTGGTCCGTCTGTCGATCTGTCTGTCTGTCTCTCAGTTCGCGACATAACTTAAAGACTACTTTTCCTATTGACTTCAAATTTTGATAAAAAAATAAGCTTCATATGGGGATGACCTGGTGATATTTTGGTAAAAATCCAATATGGGGACACAAAATGACGGCTTAGTGAAATGTTAAAAAAATTATTATTAAAAAACTACTTATCCAATTTATCTAAATTTTGGTACATACATCAAACTATTATGTTGGAATCAACTGGTAAAATTTTTGTACGAATCCAAGATGGCGGCTTAATAAAATATTTAAATATTCAGCCTGAGAAAACGACTTAATGGATTGATTTCAAATTGTGTGCCATAATTAATTGTGGTATAGGGGCATCTAGTCAAATTGTGGTACTAATTTAAGATTATCTTCACGTTTTAGCATCCCAAGATGCCAAAAAATATGTTTTATCAAATTCGTCGGTCCGTCTTTCGATCTGTCTGTCAATTCGCGGTATAGCTTAAAAACTACTTACGATTGAGTTCAAATTTTGATAAAAAATTAAGGGTCATATGGGAAAGATCTGGTAATATTTTAGTAAAAATCCAATATGGCGAAACAAAATGGCCGCATAATAAAATATTTAAAAATTCAGCCTGAAAAATATCGTATTGATAGATTAATCTCAAATTGTGTGCCATAACTAATTGTGGTATAGGGATCAACTAGTAAAACTGTGTTACTGATTCAAGATGGCGGAACAAAATGGCGGACAAAAAATATGTGTTGTCAATTTCGTTGGTCCACCTGTCGTCCATTTTAGCTAAAAATTAAGAGTCATATGGAGATGACCTGGTAATATCTTGATAAAAATCCAATATGGCGGAACAATATTAAAAAACTTATTACTTAAAAAACTAATTATACAATTTACCTAAAATTTTGCACAAAAATTATGTGTTATATAGGAATGAACTAGTAACAATATGATATGAATTCGTGATAGCAAAACAAAATAGCGGCCTAATATAATATTTAAAAAATCAAATACTACGTATTAAATTAATATCAATTTTTGTGCAAGAATTAAATGTAAAATAGAGGTAAACTCTTAAAGTTGTGGTACGGATTTAAGATGGCGAAACAAAATGGCAGCCTAATAAATTTTTTAAAAAAAGTAAAAAAAAATTTCAATTGACTCGAAAATATGCACAAATTAAATGTGAAATGGGGATAAATTGGTACGAAGTCAACATGACGTAACAAAATGGCGATATGTGTCAAGTGTGGCATAGGTAGAAAAAAAATGTTAAAATATTGGTAGCAATCCAATATGATGAAACAAAATAGCGCCCAATAAAAATGTTGGATAAGATAGTGTAACTAACACGTATATACTGTGACTAAGTCATACCGAGGGAAGTTCCGGGTAAAGGAAATTTACCGGTTTTTTGTGTAGATTCTTATAAACTACAATTTTCTTTATAACTATTTTTCTTTAAAAAATCCATATTTCGAGATAACTGCCAAAAACTAGAGTTCATTCTAAAAATAAAAAAGCCCATAGCTTTAATATACCTTTTAGGATATTGCCAACTTATTGAAATAGAGATCTCCACAAAAATACAGCTTGGTCGGAAATTTTTCCAAGTTTTGCCCTCTTTGCGACTAATTTTACTGGGCTATGTTACAGTTTTCGGTAAAATAATGGTTAACCGTGAATATAAACGGGTAGACATTTGCTATCTCTTGAGGGTACATTTTTTGCTATAACTACGGCATGAATGATGGCAATAATTTGTCATTTAGTCCGGTTGGAATTTTGTGCTACGCTCTACATAATATTAAATTGACGAAGGCAATGTATTACATTTCCCGTACTAATATAACGGCAGTAAATAATAATATACCTGACACAGGAGACATGTAACAGGTCGTCATTTCGTTTAGTTTTAAACATTTTTAAAATCCGGCATAATTATATAATTCGCTCGAAGGAAACTTCTTGATTAAAAATAATTAAAAACTACTTCCTATTTTAACAAAAAGGACCCCTACTTTTTATTTTAAATATTACCTTGTACAATTTTATGGAGTATCGTGTTAACAGGTTGACTGCCACCGGGTTATGAAAAAAACCGTTCACTCTAGCCGATGTGTTTTTTTTTATTTAGAGTGCTTAAAATATCTACATGTTACAATACTTTGATACATTTTTTCAAAAAAATATATATTTTTTTGTATTTGGGTTGTGAATCAGCGTATGTCTCACGCGGCTACTACGTGTCATTTTTTTATTATAGCCGTGAGAATCATCAGTTGCTTCTCGTAGAAGCAACCCTCTTCACACTATAAAACTGTCAGACAGAGACATACCGCTGTGTATGCAGGTTTATTCCGAACAAATTTTCGTGGTATGCTACTGGTGACGTTAAAATTCAGGAACGTCATATGAATCGGCGAACTTAACTTCTAATTTCCGTCCTTGTTCCTGATACTTGACATTTATCTATTAGTTCTTTATAAATCAGTATTGATCGATTAGCGTCTTGTGGAATTTGTGATTTTGTAGTGTTGTTCTATAAAGCCGTCACGAGGGTTTCCAAATGGTTCGTGAGTCTTATGAAGAGGAGCAAAAATATCTTGAATCATTATGGCAGGTAAGGTAATACCTAAATGTTATGCTGCTTTTCCATAAATGAATTTATTTTTCTTGGAATGGCGTCAACTGTAATTATGCTTTATAAACATATAATAAAAAACCAAAGAAAGACACTTTTGTTTTAAATAAGTAATTAGCATTGATTAGGTGATAATTAGACATGTTTTTGATTTCTAACCTTCGCGGTTCATTATTCGGGAGTGGCTAAAGATACGTACCACGGATTGCGGCTTTTTGTAAAATCCACTCAAAAAGCCGTGACGCCAGATACCGTTCGACAAAATTTCTGGTTTTGTATGTTACTACTTTTTTTTCATTTCGCTGGTTATACAATAAAATAAACGGAAAAAACACCTTCCTTATTTTTATGAAGTTTACGAGTGGTAGTATTATGACCTGCAATTGTTTCTATTTTACGGTTTTCATACTCAGCTACGAAAAATTGGGCTTTTCCGTTCGAAGAATAACGACAGCCAAAACATGTGCTATCTATACATGCGCGTCTTCACAAAAATATCGCGAAAGAAGTTTTTTGTTTTTTTGTTAAAACTCAGATAAGCGTGGGTAGAAGTACAGCATTGCTATTTTATTTTTAGGAAGCGTTGTCAGCCGAGGATGATATTGTTATTGAAGATGAGCCATTTGAAGACTCGCCTGATGAATATTTACCGTTAAGTACATCTGACAGCTCAGACGAAGAGTACGAAACCCGCCAATCGAAAAGGAAAAAAATTACTGCCAGGACTTCTACCACAAGACCAACAAGCTATTGATAGAGATTTAGTTCAAGAAACAATAGAGCAAGTTATCCTATTTCATCAGGATTCTTCTGAGACTGATAATATCCAAGGTGAAAGTGAACTCGATGTCGCTTCAAACGATGTTATTTGGAACCCTGTCTCTGGAACCCACCTCAAAAATTTTACATTTATTGAAGACCATCCAGGTGTGAAACCAGAGATTTATGAAACATATTTCGACAAAACTCCGTTAGAGTTTTACAAGTTGTTTTTGAATCAAAGTGTATTGGAAATGATGGTGAAAGAAAACAACAGATATGCCGCACAACTGAGAAACAAAGCAACAAACCGAAAAGCTAGAATAAATGATTGGCATTATACAGATATAGAAGAAATGCAAGTATTCATAGGTATAATCTTTTGGATGGGTCTTAGTCGGTTTCCGACTATTGAATCATACTGGTCCAAGAAGAATATCTACTACAATAAAGTAAAAAATCTGATGTCAAGAAACCGATTTTAAATATTGCTAAAAATCTGGCACTTCAGCAATAATGGAGAGATATCAGAAGATCGACTGCAAAAAATAAATCCCTTGCTAACGCAGCTAATTGAAAGTTTTCAATTTCCGATTATTCCCTCCGAAAGTATCTGTATAGATGAGACATTGGTTCCATTCCAAGGGCGCTTAGTATTCAAGCAGTTTATCAAAAATAAGCGTCACAAGTTTGGAAACAAACTTTACAAACTATGTCTTGATAAAGGTTACACTTACAACGTTCAAGTTTACTGTGGCAAAGATAAAATTGACGGGTTACCTGCTTCGGAAAAAATTGTGTTGTCGCTAGCAGATAAAAGTGGAAGAAACAATAGCATCTGAAAGCAATACAGGTATAATCGTGCAAAAGTGGAAAGATAAGCGAGACGTGCTTACTCTAACCACAAAACATAGAGATGAGATGAAAACAGTGACTTATAAACGAAAAGAAGTAGTGAAACCTGCTGCAGTATTGGACTACAATAAAAGCAAGTCTTTCATCGATATCTCAGATCAAATGAAGGCATATGCTTCATCACTACGGAGAGGTGTAAAATGGTATAGAAAATTGGCCGTCGAACTCTTGATTGGTGCAGCTACTGTAAACGCATACATTTTACACCAGGAAGTAGCAAATGAACGAATGACGATAACAAAGTTCAAGGAAGAAATTGCTATGGATATTTTGAATATAAGGTATGATCAAAACAACGTTGAAGTAGGTCAAGATATTCGCCAACACAATTTGACAGATAAAGGGACCAGTAGTAGAAGAAGATGCGTCTTGTGTTACGAAAAATTACAACAAGAATATAATAGAGCTCATGCACAATTGAAGACCCCCCACAGCAGATATAAATGCACAGAATGCGATCAGCATTATTGTCTGGACTGTTTTTTTCAAAGCCATAGAGTTACCAAAAAATAGTTTAATGTATAATCTAAATAATCATGTACTTTTCTTTTAATAGTTTAACCTTTTTAATTTTGTATTTATTTTGTTTCGTTATTTGTATTTTGTAGTTGTAGTTGCAGTGTGCCTTAAATAAAAACATTATGAAATAAATATTGAGCAATAATAAAACAAAATATCAAAAAACACCGTGAAGCAACTAGTGATTCTCAAATCCACAGGCCAAGTATACACACCCATAAGGTTTAAATGGCAACGAGAATCACCGTATGCTTCATGTGGCGGCTAGCGTTTACCCATGCACGTGAAAGCATATGGTATCTCTCATGGCTACAACGATAAATTTGTTGAGAAGCAAGTTATGCTTCTCATGGCAGTTAACCGGTTAATTTTAAATTAGCTTGTCAACGATATATCACATGTTAACTTTTGTTTTCAAAATAACGACTGAAGAACCATTTTTTCGAAAGTTAGACATTGCCGTTTTATGAAGAATCGACTTTACCTGGAACTTCCTTCGTTATGATTTTTTTCTTTTCTTAGGAATAGTCAAGTGAATTTAGTTCGCACGTAGTCACATATACATATCCGGTCATTTCAATCATTTATATTGGGCGCCATTTCCTTCCACCATATTGGATTCCTACCAATATTTTACCAGTTTCTACCTACACCACATTCTATTTTTGGACATAATTAAAAATAAATTGAATAAGTAGTTTTTAAACACACATTTTTAAAATTTTTAATTAATTATTTATTTATTTATTTTATTTATTTATTTGAGACGTAGCGCGCAACCTTATCACAATACTGAAATTAGCTAAGATATGATAAGTAAAATCAAAGGTACTCTGTAGACTTCTACGTGAATTATAATTTACAATGTTACCAAATATAATTGTTAGTACAAATTGAATTAAACATCTTATCTCACCAATTCTGCGGGCATATAAACTCGAACAACAGCAAACTGCAACAACAATGGTATCTTGTTCTTGAATATACATTTATTTTAACTAGCAGGTGGTTAATTAAATAAAAGATTTGGTTTTTAAAAACAACTTAAAAATCTATTAACAAAAGTAAAGGAAGTGAAATACTGTATAAAAATTATACTTAAACCTAATAACAAAAAAAAGTATTTAAATCTAGAAAATGAGGGTATTATCTTAAAATCCCCTACCTTAGTACAAAAGAAAAGAAAACAAAAAAATCTTAATATAAAATAAAAATCTTTGAAAATCCCTCAACTTATACGTAAAGCCCTATAAACCACCACAAAAGAAGAATTTAAAACCAACTATAAGAAACAAAACTCTGACACAGACTGACTTTTAGTATTCCCGTAAAATACAAAGTTAGCTTAGCTATTACTAGATCCACCCCTTAGACCAATCCCCTCTTTGATTTTATTAGTCAGCACGAAACGAATAAAGCTGTGTATAGTGAAGCTTAAGTCCCTACTCTATACTTTAAGTTCGGAACTTCGTCTTAGAGACTAGGGGTGTCACCAATGATAATAAAAAGTGAATAAATCGCTTAAAATACTATTCCAATCAATTCTTAGTCCTAAAATTATGTACACAATTTAATATATATGCCTATACTAACTTATCCACATGGTCCCGAAAAGTCATGGCTAAAAAAAGGCACGAAAAACTATGTTTTCTGTAGGGAAAATTATGCTCCAAAAACATGGGAGCCAGGGGTCCATGAACTCTCGAAAAGGAAAGTGTAAATTGTATCTTCTTAAGAAAGTTTATACATAAATCTGTCTATACAGCCTAAAATATAGCGTTTCGGATATATGATATTTATTACTTTGTTTAAGTTTTAAAATTCTCGAAACTAATATTAGACAAATCCTCTTATAATTCCTTTGAAATAATCAAGCCTATTTAAGAGTTAAAGTGAGAACCAAAAGTTTCAGTAAAATATTGTTTGAATTATATTTAGAATATATAAAAATATATACTCTATACCGTTGTTCTAGTCTAATCTGTTACATTTGACTAAGCCGCCATTTTGGTTTTTAGCTGTGCCCCAAATTGAGGGACAGATAAACGGACAGACAGACCGACAGAATTGAGATAAAATGTTTTTGGGAATCTAGAAACGCTAAAATTTGCGCCTTGTAAAACCTTGGAAGAAGATTTTTATTCAAAATTACAAATTAAAATTACATTTTATTATGGTCGTCATTTTGTTCCCCCATCTTGAATTCGTAACATAGTTTTACTAGTTCTCTATATTACTCTTAATTGAACACAAAATTTGAAATTATTTAGATTTTTCAAGCTGTTTTTTTAATATTTTATTAAGCCGCCATTTTGTTTTGCCTACTTGTATTTGTACCAAAATTTTACCAGTTAATTTCCATATAATACTTCATATTTTTGCAAATTTTCAGATGAATTGGAAAAGTATTTTCTTAGTAATAATTTTTTTAACATTTTGTCAGACCTTCATTTTGTTTCACCTTCTTGGATTTGTACCAAAATTTTACCGGTTTATTTCTACATAATATCTGATTTTTGAACAAAATTTCAGGTCAATTGTTTAAGAAGTTTTTTAATAATATTTTGTTTAATATTCCACCAGGACGTCATTTTGTTTCGCCATCTTGGATTCGTACCAAAATTTCACCAATATAATTTCTACGTAAAACAAGGTTTTTGTGCAAAATTTAAGGTAAATTGGATAAGTAGTTTTTTAGTAATAATTTGTATAACATTCCACGAGATTGCCATTTTGTTTTGCCATCATGGATTAGTACCAAAGTTTTAACAGGTAATTTCTGCATAATACCTGATTTTTGTGTAGAATTTCGGGTAAACTGGACAAGCAGTTTCTTAATAAAAATTTTTGTAATCTTTTGCCACACGGCCATTTTGTTTCGCTATCTTTGATTGGTACCAAAATTTTACCAGATAATTTCTAGGTAGAACATGATTTTTGTGCAAAATTTCAGGTAAATTACATAATTTGTTTTTTAGTAATAATATTTATAAAAATCCACGAGGCTGCTATTTTGTTCCGCCATCTTGGATTAGTACCAAGTTTTACCAGATAATTTCTGCATAATACCTGATTTTTGTACAGAATTTCAGGTAAATTGGACAAGCAGTTTCTTAGGAATAGTTTTTTTTAAATTTTGCCAGACCGGCATTTTGTTTCGCTACCTTGGATTAGTGCCAACATTTTGCAAGAGGATTTCTAGGTAATACTTGAGTTTTGTACAAAATTTCCGGTAAATTGGATAAGTAGTTTTTTTCACTAATATTTTGAACTTTTCACTAGGCCTCCATTTTGTTCCGCCATATTTGATTTTTACTAAAATGTAACCATTTCATCCTTTTATGACCCTTGATTTTTGACTAACATTTGAAGTCAGAGAGAGACAAGTAGTTTTTGAGCTATGCGTACAGACAGAAAGCATGTTTTTTGGCATCTAGGTGCTCTAAACCGTGAAGATCTATAAAAACCTGGAAGGTCGATTTTCTCACGATTACAATACTTTCCTTTTACGAGGGCAGCAAAAATACAGTCACTATTCATAAAATACTTGTTTAAACAGTCTAAAACTAATTTGTTCATTTATTAGGACATTTTGATTTTTAATTTTCTTAATGGAACCTTGTATACTTTTTCTGGCAGTAATTTTCTCTTTAAAAAGCCTTTTTAAATATGTATAATATGTTAACCTTTATTTTAAATATGACGATAAGGCAGTTCTTTAAAATAGTCCATATGGCCGCAAATAAAAATAAATCGCTTTTTTAGCCCCATCTTGTAAATATAAATAAACATACATACATAGGATACAACTTTAAAGCAAATCTATCATAAAATTCTTTGAGTTGTTACTCTTAGAACAATTTCATCATTTTTCGTTATCTCATGTCTGTTGAAGAAATTGTAAAGATGTACAGTCTTTGTCAGTTTAGTTTTTCACAATTGACGAAAAGAGTAATGAAGTTTTTTTTTATAAAATTATTATACAGGGTGATCTAAATAGGATATATTAAAAAACAAATTCGTTTTATGGTATAAGTCAGCATGAACTAAAATTAGATTTGTAACATTATCGCCGGTACCACGAACGACTTCAGGCGGAACTTAAAAATGGTTGAATATATTTGTCTATGTCCATTAATTTATCATGAAATGTTTTGTAACTATACAAGGGTAATGTTCTGTATTTATTTAATTTATTGGAAGGGCATGGCAATATAAACCAGGCGAATCTGCTTTTTTTTACTTTACTCTCGTCTTGTACATTGCATTGGCATCTTGCCTGAATACAGCTAATATTGGAGCCTAGCTTAAATGGCCAGGTAAGTTCTCACTGCAATTTGGGACTATTTTAATATTGCTCTTGGCATATATTTTTAAGCCTCCCATTTACTTACTTTATCATTTGACTTTATTGTTGGTTATTGACCTTTTATTTTAAATTCAGTGCACTTATAATCTCTGTAATCCAAAGCTAAGATAATCACTTGATTATATAACAATTAACTAACAACAATTTTAATTTATTTATTATATAGTCTAAATAATAATTGCTAGGGGATATCCTATATTAATATTCTTTTTGCAGTATTTTACAGTTTTCGGTAATTTTGATGTATATTTGGAATTTTCTGTATGAAGCTTGAATTTTCAAATTGTAAAACATACAAAGGGTTGAATCATCCGTTTTACAAAAAATATTATCTGCTACATTTGTTATCTGCCATCTATTAACTCCGTATTTACCACCTTTACGAAATATTGTGCTTTCGCTCTAATAAAAACTCAGATTTCGGTTTATTTATTTGATTAATTATCAATTTTTCTCTGTCAAACTTATTGGTCGCACAATGTGGTCTTTACAGTGTTTATTTAACTAAATCACAATATTACAAAAAATATTACCCAAATACAAAGGACATGCAACATCATTCACGGATCCTTCTTCGTGGTCCAAGACCGCCCGGGAGAAGTTCAGGACAACATCTTTTTTCTCAATTAACAGTCAATAGGTGGTTGTTCTTTCTTAGGTGTCCCGTATTGACAGTTCTAAAATGTAGCAATTCTGGTCATATACTATTTAAATACGTAAACACAATACAATACATATATAAATAACTTATAAGATTAATTATGCAAATAACCATAAAATTGTATGGCACCAGTTTCTGGTCAGTCGTTGGAATTGACTATAAAACAATTGCATATATTATTATATCCTCCCCCGCCTGTAGAATAAAATTTAAAGGTAAATATTGCAATAATAATCCAAAGGTGTATTTGGTCAAATAAAGGTAAGCTATCGCTGTTCGGTATGAATATGCCCCTAGAATGCGGAAGATACAATTTCAAAAATTACCTTTCTCTTGCATTGTCGTGAGATCAACTTCAAGACAAGGTCCGTAATCCACGAGGCTGTATAGTGTAGGCACTCTGATAACGAGAATATTTAAAAGTACCCTAGAACAACACGAAGATTCGAAATCTTCTATCATCATTATAAGAATTTTGAATTTTTGAATACTTAATCGTCAAAGCACTGTTGGGGGTATCACTAAAGAAAGTTTATATTATAAATATTTATCCAATATATAAATTGTTTAAAAGTATATTTTTAAGGCACGCATGTGAAAGTTTGCAGAATAAGCCTTAAAAATTCACACACACACACATACACAACACAAATACCATACAATATTTTTTCTACAAGTGGCAATAAAAAGCAATAACACAGCTCCAAATTAAATTTTTAAGATGTTTAATAAACTAAATCTAAAAAAATCGGTAAAGTTCATTTACCCGGAACATTGCTTGTTGTGAATTTTTCCTTTTATTAGGAATAGTGAAGTGTGTCCTAATTTAGTACAGTACATAATCAATTAGTAACACATATATACTATATCTATATATTTCTACTGGGCGCCCTTTTTAATCTATCATATTGCCTTCCTACCATTATTTTCCTGGTTTCTATTTACGCCACTTTTTTGGGCATAATTTAAAATATATTCAATAAATAGTTTTTACATTGACACTTTATTTTGTTACGTCATGTAGAATTCGTACCTGTTTATCCCTACCATATTTATTTTTTACTCAAATTTTGAAGTCAATTGAATAAAAAATGTTTTACGTTGATTTTGAAACTGGATTAGATTTTTAGTAATAATTTTTGTAACGTTTCACTAGGCCGCCATCTTGTTGGATTTTTACCAAAAATATTAGCAGGCCATCCTCATATGATCCTTAATTTTTGACTAAAATTTGAAACCACTCTGATGAGTCGTTTTTAAGCCATGCCGCGAACTGACAGACAGACAGACGGACCGACAGAATTGAAAAAATTGTTTATTCAATATTTTTCTATGGACGCTAAAACCTGAAAATATGGAATATTTAAAAGGGTGATTTTTAGTAATAATTTTTTAACGTTTTTGCCCAAAATTTGAAGTCGATCTGATGAGTAGTTTTTAAGCTATGTCGCGAACTGACAGACAGACAGACAGACAAACTGACGGAAATGATAAAACCTCTTTTTTGACATCTAGGGACGCTAAAACGCGAAGATAGGTAAAACTTGCTAGGGTGATTTTTTGAGATTACAAAAATTTTATTTGGCCGCCATTTTCTTCCACCATCTTGAATCAGTACCACAGTTTTATTAGTTCATCTCTATACTACAATGTTATGGCACACAATTTAAAATCAGTTCATTAAGTGGTTTTTTCAGGCTGCATTTCTAAATATTTTATTACGCCGCCATTTTGTTCAGCCAACTTGTATTCGTACCAAAATTTTACCAGTTGATTCCTACATAATACTTGATTTTTGTGCAAAATTTGAATAAGCACTTTCTTAGTAATAATTTTGTATTGCCATATTGGATTTTTACCAAAATGTTACCAGGTCATCCCCATATGACCCTTAATTCTTGACCAAAATTTGAAGTCAATCGGGTAAGTGGCAGTGGCGGCTCGCGGGTGAAAAAGTAAATGAAGTGCAAATGAAGCAAGAAAATATCGTAATAATTTTTTTTCCAGAATTTTTTTATATGTGGAGGGGGTAGAATATTTTTTTACGACTTACCTAAATTTTGTATACTAAATCAAGTATCTTATCCTTTATAGCAGCAAATTTGGTAATAACATCCTCATAAAATGGATGGGTTGCCCTAATCTCCTCCAGAAATTCCTTTTGAACTGAAAGATTGCCAAGAGAAGTAAGTCTTTTTTGAGATATTGTATTTCTTAAATAAGTTTTTACACATTTGAAGCAAGAAAAACTTCTTTTCACTGAAGCACTTGTCGACGGTATTGTCAAAATAAGGGAAAACAATCTATATCCTTCGGTAAAAATATATTTATTTTCATTAATTTTTTTCACTTGCTCTTGCACTGATATGTTCCAATTACTCTCATTGGCAAAAATAAGACCAAGCTCATTTTTAGTTGACTTTTTGAAAATATTTCCCCATATAACTGTAACAAATTTTCAAACGGGCCAGTCGGACAATTTAAACTATATTCGGAAAATTTAGCAGAACCTGCCAAACATGAAAATGTAAGTTTTTCACAGTCTTGAAATCTTAGTGTCATTTCCATTAAAATATGGTCCAATATTTCATAAAAAAGGGTTCTATACTTAGCCCTAATTTCTGCAGGTGAAAGCTTAGCAAGCTCACGTTTGTAATGATTTATTTCTGTAATAGAATTTGCTTTATGGTATTAAAAAAATGTTCATTTCTTTTTTTACAGAGCGCCTCACGATAGCGTTTTATATTGGATATACAAAAATGAATGTCAAGCGATTTTTTTTGAAGAACGTCAAATAGTTTATTCGTGATTGAGAAAATGTCATTAAAAAATAATGCCAGAAACCTAAAAATCCTTTCGCAAGGCGGATAGATTTTTCATCAGATTTGTGTGCTTTAATTTATTTCAGTCTTGAACAATCAGATTTATTAACTTCGAATTTGAAGTTGTAACAACACCATAAACAACCATCGCAAACTGAACGACACGTGGGTGTAGTGTACTGCCCCTGCAATTCACCGAGAGCGTTGTATGGCGCTGGTTAACATTATTCTTCCATGCGGTCGACTCATCCCGTACGCGTTGTCATGGCAACATAGTAGGAAAATCGTAAACTAAACATAGCACTTCCAGCAAAATCAAAGCGGTTTGCGCCACTGTTATAGTTGTTATAACAAAGTTCGATTGAAAGTTTTAAAAAGACATGCCGCCAACGGTCAAGTAAAATATTTATTCGAGATGTATGGTTTATTTTTTACCAATTAGGTGAATAAATGAATGTAAAAACTAAAATTTTAAGAGATATATAATAAATATAGTTAGATGTTTGCTTGTTTATTTTTCCTGGTGAAGTAGCACTTCACCTACTTCACCTGAATAGCCGCCACTGGTAAGTAGTTTTTTAGCTATGTCGTGAACAGGCAAACCGACGGACTCGAGAAAACATGTTTTTCGTTATTTAGGAAACGTAAACATCTGAAAAAAATTCGGAGGGTGATTTTTTAATGATTAGAATACTTTTATGAGGGAAGTAAAAAATCGGCGGTATGGGCATAAGCCGGCATATTTTCTGTGCAGTTCTCTTTTTCAAAATTGACAAAAAGAATAACGAAGTTTTCTAACAAAAGATTATGCTATGCCAAGGATATTACGTCAAGAACCCCATTTTTTTCTTTTTGTACAATTATTATACAGGTTGCTCTAAATAGGATATATTGAAAACACAGCTTTAAATCACTGCTGTTATTAATTTCATTAGAAATAATGGATATTTGGGGGAATGGTCTTCCGAGTCCTACATAGCAACGATTATAAGGTCTCCATTATCGTAAATTTCATCAGAGGTAAGTTTGGTTAATTTCTCACGTCGGCAAGTATCAGCTAGCCCAAAAATGGTTACTAACTTAAACAGAAGGTAAAATTCTTAGGGTGCTTCTCTTATAAATTTCGTGATGTCTTTTTGAGTAAAGATTTTAGCTTTTTTTGGGCGACAACCTATATTTTGCTTCTTGATGTGAACTCGTAATATTTAGTGATGTCTAAATCTTAAGAACACTTTTTACCATGGATTATCGAGACCATAGGGTATTAAAAGAACTACATATTTTGAAATTAACTTTTTGCCTTTTTTAGTTTTGAAGCAGAATTACTTTGTTTGAAGCTTTTTTCAAATGATTGAATGTTTGTATTTTGGTTGACATAGCAAAAAGACTGAAATTGTCAAAATTGCAAGGTGGCAAAGAGAATTTATTGTTGTCTTATTTGACACTATCAAGTAATGATACAGGTCATTTAATTAGTTATTAAATTATGGTAATCTAATATGGATAAAATTTGGCTAAATACTCTAAAAGCGTAACAAAAACACGATACATTTTTATTTTTTGAAAATTATTTAATGCTGAAAACATTAAAATATCTAAAAAGCCTGTTTAAAAACGTGCGCAAAGTAGTCACTTTGTGCTTTTCAACAAGATAGTACTTGAAACAAAGAGTAAAAGAAAGTTGAAAAAGCAAAACCTACATTTAACTTATTAATTTAAAATTAACCAAAGCGATTACTCAGTTATTCAACATTAGTTTAGTATAGGCATGTCAATAGAATAGACGAAAAAAGACTACCAAAGCAACCTAAAAAAAAGAATTTGTTATGTTATGCTTTGATTTAATATTGCAGAAACATGTTTTAGCGCGTTCTTCTAACATAGCTTCTAAAATATTCGGCCTCGTTACCGGTACATCACTATTACAAAAGTTTACTGAATAAAAATATAAGTTGCGGCACTTGAACACGTGACTCGATTTACCTATTCCTCGCGTCCCGTCCCGGCTGATACATTCTGGGTGCCGGTCGGGTCTCCGGCACATACACAGTTATAGTGAGGCAAATTTTTTTTATTTCTTTGACAAATATAAGCCAATATGCCTATTAGATTTTGCTCTGTAGATGGTTGTAAAAAACATGTTTTATCAATTCCGTTGTTTCGTCTGTCGGTCTGTATGTCTGTCTATTAGTTTGCGACATACAGTAAAAAAACAAGACTTTATTTTTAAATTATTGACGTTTCGCAACTTTATCATTGCATCCTCAGGACATATATATATATATATATATATAAATATATTGGTTCGCAGATATTTGCCAGGTATTAAGTTCCTAAATGAGTTTCGTTAACGGTCTTCTTGTTGTTATGTTAAAGTAGTGTATTATTTGGGGTTAGGAAATATCTGAGGGCCAACCCAGTACTGATAATACAAGGCCCATTAACTCTATTAGGTTACCTCGCTGAGCAGCTATCGGGAGAGGCGAGGGTTGTGACGTCGATTGGCGACCCGGTCTGACAAGGCGGCCAGTTTATTGCTTATTCAGCTTGACCTTTTCGTTGCGATAAATGTCAGAGTATTTTCGTACTTCCTCAAGTGAAAGTTTTAAGACATTTTCGTCTTCGTCTGTGTACATATGTGAATATTTTAAAAGACTTTTTACGTAAATTATGAGTAAAGTATGAATGAAAATAATTACAAATAGATACAACATAAACCTAGATGCCCCAGGACTGTTCTTAAGACAAAGGTTATTTATAAGAATGAAATATTCAAATGAACTGGCGAAGGAAAAAAAGATAAAAAAGGAAACCATTCTGAAGCGAATTCTCCACGAAAAGTAGTATAAAAAATGAGAAAAATTATTAACCGAATTTTTAATTTGTTACCTTTTAAGCATAAATTATGTACCGATTTATTTCCTATTATTAAAAAAGATGTTTGAACAGTTAAATAATTGTGTTTACTGCAAATAGCATTCCTGTAGTTAACAAAATATGAAAAATACTTATAATATACATCAAGTCCCCATAATGTGTTCTCGGTTGATATCTTGGTACCGGTTAGAAATAGAGAAGACATTTATGGTAGAATATTAAAAACTAAATCAGGAAAGTGCAAACAGCTTTGTTCTGATTTGAACCGTTTAGACTCTACAGCTGTTCAAAATTGAAAATCCCGAGTTTTTAAATATTAATATCTCGAAAACAATTAAACTTAGGTCTATGGACAATACAAAATGTAGAAGTAGAATTTTTCAGAATTCAAAAATGTAATAAAATATAGGGTATTTCGTATATGAAAAACTATTTAAGTAGGGATATAAATCATCCTATGTACTAATATTTATATTTAAACTTTTTCTCTATCTCTAGCCATTATCACCAAAACCGAGAACACAATACTGGGACATCTTGTATAAAAAATTGTACATTTTCTAAAGTTATACAACTATTTGTCATGCTAAAACGTTTTACGAGAATATTTTTTGAAACTTTAAAAATACATCATATTTTTTCAAATACGATGCGAACTTTTTGAAATGGAAAAAAACTTGGTTAAAATTGGTTATACCTTGAAGGCTCCATTTTATTGTAACAAAAAAGTTTTAATTTTGAACAAAAAAAGATTAATATATATAATTAAACGCACACAGAAGAGATATTGACAATGCCGTGCTAAAGCAAGCCGATCGCCGAGTGAAGTAGATCACTCACACCGAGTTGGGATAGGTCAAGATCGCTCGAGGTGACCTATAGAGTTAATGGGCCTTGCTGATAATATGGGTTTCAATTTAAGTGGCCAAATAATTTTTTTAAAAAATCATCGTATAGAAATTTTATTCAATTGACTATAAATTTTGCAAACAATTTTTAAAAAATCATGTGTCGTAAAAACTATTTATTGAAATTTTATTCAATTGACTATAAATTTTGCAGAACAATTAACAACTGGTACGAATTCAACATGACACAAAATGGCGGTATGTGTTTTTGTATTTATATATAAAAAATATAAAAACTAATATTATTGAATATTTAAATTTTAAAACTGTAATTGTAAAATATTAAACTAGTCCAAAATTATTTATACTTTTAGATGTGATGTAGGTAGGAAGAAAATGGTAAAATATTGGTAAACTAAAAGTAAACAGTAAAGGTTTTACCAAAACCACTCTTTTGCATCATGAAACAAAATGGAACTTACAGTTCTTTTATTTTGTTTGGAAGTTTATTTGTGCAAAACACTATGTTAGGATAGCTGGACGTCTTTTGGGCTAGTGATCAAAATCTTAATGCAAAGCCACCTTTCTTACAGTTCTTTTATTAGTGCCGGTGCTATACATTGATAGTACTCTACGTCGCCTATTGTACTATCTGTAGGTAGTAATTTGCAGGTTTTTCCCTTTTGCTTATTTTCTGTTATTTAAATTCGTCATTATTTCTTACTTGTATGGCAATAAAGATATTGAACAGCATGACCGTTGCTTTCGGGCTTTATTTAGAATGTAAGATAAGCAGCAGGAAATATAATAATCCCGGCATTCCCGACTGTTATGTTATAGCCGATGATGAGTACCGGACTCTTTCAGCGAATTCATTGAAACGCATTTGAAGCCTTTAGTGGAAGAAGGTGTTAACTCATATTTTATAGTTTTGAGAAAATTTGACTTGAATTTGAACAACTGGAACTTTTTACCTAAATGTAATTTGCAGTTTTCTTGATATAATATTGCACTAAAATAGAATTAATTTTTTTTTCAAAATAAACTCTTTTTTGATAATTATCGTTAAATACGAAAAAACAAGGAATATTTTAGAAAAAAATGAGTTTAATATTTTAGCGTCGAATAAGTTTCATATAAACAAAAAGGTGTTGTCTAAGGATATATTTATTTTTTTTTCAAGAAAGTATTATAATTTTGTAGTAATGAAATACAAACACAAAGGTAGTTAAATACTAATCTTCTGCTCTTGTTAAATTCTTGTAGAATCCTCTTAAATTTTCAGGAATAAAAGGGATTTGTTCCTGAATATTATCATACTTCTTTGCTGGTATTGGCCTAGACTTGTCAACGGTGTCCAAAACCGAATTGGGAATACCTTGTGCTCTTTCCATTCTTCTCCTTTTTCTTATATCCACAATGGTTCATTCTTCTGCTTCATCAAAAGAGAATCGGTATTTTGTAATTCCAAATTCTTCAATCTGGATCCATCTTACATCTCTAAATGTAACTTTTTCGTTCTTTTCTGATTTTTTTCTGTCTATGAGACCCAGTTTTCTTGGAAGTTCTTTGATATCAACGAATTTATCAGCCAGCCTTGTTATATCAAAAGGCGTTTTTTTCCTTGTTTCTGTCATAATTTGTAAGTATTGATCCACAGTATAAATTTTGTTGTTTTCTAATTGACTTTTCGACTGCTGCAAAATCTCTATCGGAGTCCATAAAGGTGTGTCCCACTTCGGGGAATTTATAATCAATTTTTTTAAATACACCGGAGTCTATTAAATAGTGCCACAGGCATACAATATAGAAGTTTTTGTTTTGGCCTGCAGCGGAGTCGCTCCATGCAATAAGATGTTTAAAACCCTTGCCTTGTTCTTTAATGTTTTCAAAAAAAACAAGAAGTGAACTGCCAACTTCTTCCGGCCCACGGCCTCCTTCGTTTTCTGTCCAAACATTAAAAAAACCTTTACCATAGGGATGTTGGGTCGTAATTGCATGGATCCCTAAGTCATACAGCCATATTTGCCTTAAATAGAAAGCTTTACCTGTTGATATTTTGGGCAAAGGTAGTGTTTTTTGCATATCAAATGTGATATACATAGATTTTTCGTTACTTTTTCCAATGTTTCTGTCAATTTTCTGTTGCTCAAAAGCCCTCTTAAATTTTTTGATATGTTCGTCATTCTTTTCCACATCACAAATTTTACAAGTATCAGTTTTCGGGGATCCAAAGCCAAAGTTAAAATCATTAACAAAAATATGTCTATATTTGCTGTTAGATACAGGAGAAACATTCTCTAAAACACATTTCTCTTTATATAAATCATACATTTTATTTATCGATAACCAAGGAGAGAGATATAGTCTATTTGGATTTTTGTGTCTTGAGTAGTGAGACATTTCACTCGGAAAAGATTTAATGTGTTCATGAACAAATTTAAGGATTTCATCGCAAGTGGCATGTGGTCGGTTAGCATGAAGACCTCTCCCATCTTTCTTGGGTGCTGATCTACCACTCGATATTTGGTTTCTGATCAAATCAAGTTTCTTACGTCTAACGTTTAACATTGACATAACAGCCTCCTTACATACTTGGTGGCGTTGTCCATTTATTTTAAAAAAATACCTGAATGACTTTTCACGATGTTTATTACGTCCCGAAGGCTGCTTCACATCAAATGGTTCCATAATCCCAAACAAATAGGTGTTTTTTTGTTCATTTTTTAATGAATAATATTCGTTGAACAAGCGTATTCTAGTTACATCTGGAAACATATTGTCACATTTTAACCTACACTTTATCCCACAAAGAGACGTTTTCCTATGCAAGGAAGCTTTTCTGCAATTTCAATCCCTTTATAATTTGTATATGCTTCACCTTTATCTCTCTTCTCTTGCTTTTCGCGACGCTTCCAAGTTTTAGAGTCAGATTTTCTTTTTCTAGAGTTCTTCTTGCCGACCTCAAGTGGTTCTTGTCCTGCTTCTTGTTCTAAAACACAAAAATAACTTTTGGATGGTGTATTGTAGTTATATTTTGGAAAAGGATTTACCTATCTCTGGCAAATTGTGTTCAGCAATTCCAATTTCTATATCATCTTGGCATTTATGTTCAGCTTCTAGGATTTCATTTTTTTCTTTAGTTTATCAATATATTGTTGACTATGAGCACAAATAAATGTTGATTTTACTTGATGTTGAAATTTAGCTGCCTTTAAAAGTGAAAATGGCCTATCGCTATCGGAGTCACCTAAAAATATATTATTATTTTGTTTCATTCAATCGCTTGAGAAGTAAAAGCAAAAATTTACTTGTTCCTGATTCTCTGTCACATCTTTTTATATTTTTAGAATATGAGGCCCCCTGAATACCACTTGGACCGGGAACTGCTTGTTCCTGTTTATTACTGTTAGAATTTGACTTATGTTTCTTACGAGCAGACACCTTTATTTTGCTGGGTTCATCACTTTCATCTTCTAATAATGGAAAAAGATACAAATGAAATACTAAAATATTAAATTTTAAAACAACAAACCTGTGTCTGAATATGGAAAAAATTCTGATCCTGAGTCTTCAAATGCTTCTTTTAGATCGTCGATTGTATCGTCATTACGGTCAGTATGTGCACCAAGATTAGCAAAAATTCTTTTTGTTCGATCTCTCATCTAAAGAAAAATAGCAATAAACTAATACTATTTTTAATTTATACATTTTATTATTAAAGCCAGACCCTCATTTCTCCTTAAATTCATTATTATATTTGAAATATATAATTTCTGCAGGTGCAAAACGGCCTACAAGAAGAATTGTTTTCGATTATGTCGCAGGGTACCCTCCTGCGATCATGATTTCTGGGCCTCTACTTTCATCAGGCAGGCTTGTACCCAGAGAGATCTAAAATAACAGATTGCTCGATATGACAAAATCGAAAACGAAACGTCTATCGTACTGAAACAGTACTACAAGTTAAATGTAACATTTAGCACCACCTATTGGGGCTCCGGTGATTTCCGGCTGCAAACCCATAGGTAATTTAAAAAGCATGCACTAGCACCATCATGCGGAGAGTAGATACTAAAAATCGATAAAAATGCGCTCTCACACATCTTTATCAAAAGTTCTTGGCCGGAAAAGATATATGTATAATAGCAGAAATATATAATTTCTGCAGGTGCAAAATGGCCTACAATTCTTCTTGTAGGCCGTTTTGCACCTGCAGAAATTATATATTTCTGCTATTATACATATATCTTTTCCGGCCAAGAACTTTTGATAAAGATGTGTGAGAGCGCATTTTTATCGATTTTTAGTATCTATTATATCTGAAATAAAAAAATATGTTCCAAAGAAAGATTACATCTTGGAAATGATTACTAACGCATACGTCTGACGAACACGTAGCCAAGCCAAAATTCAAGAACAGGTGGCTAAGAATTTTTAGGTTATCTTTAGGAAAATTAATAAATAACTTTCTTTTAACAACACTAAATAAAATTTGAGTTTTTAACATTACTCTTAACCACTATGACAATATGTAAAGATATCTTACCTTTTTTATTACAAAAACTTCACTAAAACGGTAGAAAACACTGAAAAAATGCGGCCACTATAAACGTGTTCATGAATAAACAAACTAAAAACAGCAAGGTAAAAAGGTGTTCTTCGTGACGCGTAATAGAGAGCCATCTAGCTACCAAAGTCTTCACTATCATATAGAAACATAAGTTAGAACCGGTTTGCACCCAGAATCAAAAATTCAACGAAAAGTGAGTTAACACCTTTTTCCACTAAAGGCTTCAATTAAGTTCTATTTAATGTTCTTGCCTCGTGAATTTTTAACGAAAATATTTATCACTATATTTTTCATTACAAAAAATAGTTCAAAAACAAAATAGTTCTAAGACGTACTAAAAATATATTTGAGTTCTTCAGCTCTGCATTGTGTTCCTTAATTATTTTCATTAAAATTATGAAAATAAAGAAAACATTCTTAAAACAATTTTTTTACTAAAATTCAGTAAAGATCGTTAAAATAATAAAAAATTCACAGATCTTGCACCTTACGCAAGTATCCTACTTATTGAAAATACCTGACACAGCTTTTAAATTATAATGTTTTATTCTGTCATTTATTTTTTTAAAGGTTATGATCTTTTATGATTATTAAATAGCTACATTTTATTATCAGATGGGTGAAGAAATGGATCAAATTAAACTAATACCTATAATATATAATGCTTATATTTTATATTTAAAAAAAATGTTATTAAAATCTATACAAAAAACCGGGGCAATCCAGAAACTTAAGCTTGGGTATTAAAATATTGTAATATTAATAAATTGCTCGTATTTCATATTATACAAAAAATAAATTATTAAATAGGTACATTTTATTATCAGATGGATGAACAAATGGATCGAATTAAACTAATACGTATAATATATAATACTTATATTTTATAATGAAAAAAAATTATTAAAATCTATAAAAAAAAACGTGACCATCTAGAAACTACCCTTATTTTATAATATATAAAAAAGAGGATTAGAATCCAAATAAGAAACTAAGCAATCTAGAAACTTAAGCTTAATATTTAATTATTAAATAATAAAAATATCGTAATATTTAATAAATAGTTTATATTTCATTTTATATAAAAAAAAGATTAATAAAACCTATAAAAAAACGTATGTAGTAGTCAAATTTTACCTAAATGTGAAAATAAAAAAAAATCCCATTTGTTGCCGATTTTGCCACTGCTGACACTGTACATCCCAACATAAAATTTACCATCGAATTATATAGAGTCCAACAATTCAATAAAATTTTTGGATGTCAAAATTACCAAGCTTCCTAGCAGAATGGATTTTTAAGTATATAGAAAACCTACACATACTGCTTATCATTTATGAAAGCTCAAATCATTCTTTTTGTTTAAATTGTCTTCATTTTATAGTTATATTTATACAACTTTGACATTCCCTCTTTCAACTGAGCGTCGACAAGCGGAATTAGAACTTATTAAGCAAATGGCAATTAATAACGGATACAGTCCGTATCTCGTAGATAAAATAGTTAATAAAATCAATTTTAAAAAACTGAAACGCCAAGCTTTTCCCACTCAACCTTTAAAAAATCCAATAAACATTTGTCATTTTCTTATCTAGGATTATGCTCCGAAAAGATAGCCAACATCTTACTTGGATGTAGCGATACAGCCAAGGTTGTCTTTAAAACAACTACGTTTTGAGTCAATAACAAAGACCACCAAAAAAAGTGAAGTTTATAAACTTAGCTTTAATTCTTGTGATGCCTCACATATGTCGGCATGACTTGTAGACCTAGAGGTCAGAATTAAAAAACACCTCAATAGACATTCCACTTCTGCAGTTGGTTTTCATATTAAGTTTAATAAACACCAGTTTTCTCCTTCAAAAAACAGCAAAATTTTACACAACTCAAGAGGATTAAAACTTAACCCTTATGAGGATTTAGAAATAAATAGAAATTCTCAGAAGAGCCCTAATGCACTTATTAACACACAGGTTAACTTTTTATGTTAAACCTATTTTTTCTATCATTTGTTGAAAAAAATGTCACGCCAGTACTTCAACTTAATATGTGTTAATATTTTCGATTCAACGCAACTGCCTAAATTATCTACCTAATAGGCCCATAATCACCATAAAAAACTACACATTTACTACAAAACTCAAATAATAAAATAACATTTCTATATTTTCACAGTACTACAGTACTTTTGTGAAAGGTCATGTATTAGTCTGCATACGAGTTTTTACATTTTTTTATTGTTTTTACTTATTATTTTTTATTTTGTCACTTACAGTGTCAGTCCTGATAATGGTCTAGTTTAACCGAAAACTCTTGACAATTTTAATTTATTATACCCAAAACGACACTTTTTTATTTTAAAAGACGGGGTATAATAGCCTATTTTACTACTAAATAAATTCTGTTAAATTTTACAAATGTAGTTTTATAATCTAATATATCTAACTTTCCTTTGTCAACAAAAAAAGTGGTAATCATCCTCGGTCAAATATTTGTTTTTATTAAAATTTTTCATCTTTAGGTATACATTACATGTCCCATTTTTTCCAGTTAAATTTTCGATACAAACGGCATCTTTTTTATATTTCACATTTGAATGGAAAATGGAAGAAATTTCAATAGAGAGGACCTGAAATTAAATGGTATAGCCATATAAAACACCCGATATATTAAAAGATAAAAATCGTTCCATTACCAATTATCTTAAATTTTGTTCCATTAGAGTTTGTGACATTTATAGCATTTTAACATTATTAATAAGGATGGGTTAAATGTGACTCTTGTAATTATGTCAAATATGATACATTTCCCTATATTTCTTCGTAAGTTGTCGGTCTTCTCCCTGTCCCAATGTTTTCAAAAACATTGGATGTGATTAAATTCTGATTCCATTTACATTTAGATTTTAGATTAATATACATACGTGTCAGGGGCGTGCGATGAAATTTTAAGAAAGGGAAGCAATTTTTAGAAACTTACCTATTTGTAATGTAATTCGATTCTTCGATCATTTTATGCAAATTCGTCAATGACGTCATCATAAAAACGTCGATGCTCCGACATATATTGGAGAAGTTTATTTTCAATGGATAACAGCGATGTATGCGAAAGTCTCTCCTGCCTCGTTGAATTTCTCACGAAATTTTTTATACGTTTAAGTGTTGAAAAATTGCGTTCTACTGATGAACTTGTGGCAGGTATTGTCAATACTAATTCACACAATTTCGACAATTCGGTGTAGGCATCTTCTAGCTCCTTGCTTTTAAAAATTGCATTAGTTCCTTAGCATTATTTTTTGCGCTAATGTCATCAGTTTCGTAAATCACTTTTAGTTCAGTAAGTAACACTCGGTCGAAGAACTGGCCATAATGAAGAAGAAGAGATTTAAACGCTTCTGGAAAAGTTTTTCCTTTAAATGCATCAAAATTGCAGAGCTCAAGGAATTTAAAATCATTTAAACCGTTTAATCTATATAATCTGAATTTGATCGATTATTTCATAAAAGAGGCGTCTGTATCATGTTTGAACATCTTCCACCTTGTCTGTTCGAAGACGCTTGGCTTGTGACTCTACATTTAACGTCATCGTTTTCTCTCAAAATAGGTCAAAGTCATCTCTTTTTTGGCTTAACATGGACTTAAAATCATCTACTTTTTTTAGGCAAAAAGCAATATCATTTATTTTAGTTTGTAATATATTAAAAATATTGTCCGAGAATGGAAATATTTCTGAAAATATGAAAAATTACCAAATAAAATTAAAATCTCGTTTCAAACAGTCTAAAAATCCTCTCGAACTATTTATTGTTTCTGAGTCCTACGTTTCATTATTTTTTATTATATTCTCAAATAGTTCAATTAGTCACGATTTTCAGATACTGTTAACACAAGTCTTCCATTATAGTTCCACCTAGTAGGAGCTACTTTGGGCAATCGTGTGTGGACAATGGAGTCCAAAGCTTGCGTATGTTTTGTTGACTTGGAAAAAAAAGCAGTCATTCTACTTGAAGTAACGAAAAATACTTTACACTCTTTAAGGTGATTGATGGATTTGGATAAAACTAAATTTAATTTATGAGCAAAACAATGGACAAACACAGCACTTGGGAAAGTTTCTCGAACTTTAGCTTGCTGACACCCTATTTGTCCTGCCATCAGTGCAGCTCCATCACAGCTTTGAGCAACTAATTTTTTATCTCCATTAATTTCTTTAGTAACGTTATAAACTACGGTATATAATACATCTGCTGTACGATTTTCGGACATATTCTTAAAACCTAAAAATCGCCATTGAATACTTTCATCTGTTTTAACGTAGCGTATTACTATAGATAATTGGCTAAAATTAGTGATACCAGTTGTTTCGTCCAGAACAATAGCAATGAACCGCGCCTGGCCAATCTCCTGCTTAATTCTTTTTAGAATAATGGTTGCAACAGCGGAAATTAAATCACTCTGAATTCGATTCGATTTTTAAGTAATCATCATATTTAGCCATTAAACTAAGTAAAAATTTCTTCTATTTGAAGAAACCCTTGTTTCGTCATGACCTCTAAATCCCAACTGGTGCTGTCCGAGAAAACAAACATCGATAAGTCTTCTTAATATTTGCCTGTTTTTATCGACTAGTTCATTGTGTTGGCGGTGACTAATTTCCAACTGTTTTGGACATAATGTGTCTTTTTACAGCTTTATGGAAATTGTTTAAATCGGAAAAACCAGTTTTATTCCAGAGACCTTTTTCATTTTCAAAAAGTAAACATGGCCAACAAAATAAATTACTTATATTTTCACACCCTGTTAGCCATTTAAATTGTTCGTATTGCTTTTCCGGATAAAAATGTCTAATTTTTGTGGTTAAATTTTCCATTTTTGGAAATTATTTGAAGCTCATCAGCGAAGTTTAATGTTGAAAATCCCTTTATTATTAAGACACACACCACACATTTACACACACTCTTCTTACTAAATTCTCCAACATTTTCAACGTTATTACCAACAGCCGAAGTTGACGGTATTTGCATATCCACGTCCGTATTATTGTCTTCCATATCGCATCCATGCACGACGCGACGTACGTATCACACAACACATGGATAGCCGTTCAAACAAAGAACCGCCTCCAACGATAGCTTCCGTCCCCACTTAAAGCACGCGACTGAAATGCAAAAATTGCAAACAGCCGGTGGAAAGTTCAATAACCTCTGGCTCGATTCACAGGAAATCAAGTATACAGGACTTGGCTGCAGAGAAGCTAGCGGCCCACATAGGTTCTATTCAATGACGTCAAAAAGAAATAGACCCCGCATTTCATTCATAAAAATGAAATAAATAGAATCAAACATCAATTTGTTGTTGTGTATGAGTGGAAAAAAGACGGACTGATCGCATAAAGAATAGTTTGCGGTGAAAATTGCAACGCTGTCAGATATCTTCGCGAGCTACTGGCGTAGCTATTTTTGAGATAATGTATTATTTGCTATATTTTTTTGAGCCCAAATATTAGTATGGTGAATACGACGGTTTTTTTGTTCTAAGATGAACAGGAACGACTTCACATTGCAAAAGTGAGAGTTTTAATAATAACTTGAAAACAATTAATTTAAATATTATGTCGTGGAAAAGTCTGCACTAAACTGGGAAACATTTTTATTATCAATTTCTCGAAAAACTTTCTACTTGATAAAACTTGTGTTTGTCGAAAAAATAGTTTTCACAATATTCAACTTTAAGCCAGATATTCAAAAAATACGAAAAAGTGTATTTCAAAAACTAAAATTTTTGTGACTGCCGCGGCCGTAAAAAAATTGAAATAAAGGTTTAGTATTAGTTATGTCATATTAGTAATATCGAAGGAAAGATTTAAATAGAAAAATTTACTCAATTTATATTTACGATGTTCTATGGCCCTTAAAACTACCGTCAGAAAAATTTTATTTCTTTGAAATTGTTAGGGAAATCCACTTTTTTGAACATCTTAATCTAAAGTTTATTACTATCAAAAATATTTTTTTTGAACCACCAACTTTTATCAAGAAATCAATAATAACAAAAGTGAATATCCTGAAGCACCCTGTATAATATTTTACACTATATTTCAAACTTAATTTTTTTTATAAAAATTTAAATGAGTATAATGCTTATTTAATAACTTTCTTTATCAGCTTATCACCGACTTCATAGGAAATATGTAATAAAATATAATTTATCACTTTTTAATACAACCTATTTTTTGAAATCGGGTTTGTTTTTCAAAACATTTTGATTTCACCCTTTTTCCAACACATTTTACTTCTATTTACGCGAAGTTAGGTAAAAATTTGGGTCCACTTTTTTTAAACCTTTGCCAGGCTCGCGCCAAGTAATATTATATAAAAATGCACCAACTTTACATGTATTGGATCTATTCATATTTACAGAAAATCAGCAATAAACATAGCCCAATATTAATATGAATACAAAATTGAACTTCGTGTCCATCCATGTCACCATCCACCTTCCCCGCCATAC
This sequence comes from Kuschelorhynchus macadamiae, assembly GCA_030620095.1. Lineage (NCBI taxonomy): Eukaryota > Metazoa > Arthropoda > Insecta > Coleoptera > Curculionidae > Kuschelorhynchus > Kuschelorhynchus macadamiae. The sequence continues at coordinate 1,738,497 of JAUTXW010000567.1, read as the reverse complement.
ATTTCACTTATTGACAATATAAATATTTTGTGCCAAGATGTTTAATATTTTTAACATTCATTATAATATATTATATTATTATTTATATTACCGAAATCACCTGATAAAAACAGATTCTCCTTAGTTGGGATAATATACCCCAGGATGGTATTTATTTATTACTCCTTTAATGATAAAATACTGCAGTCCGTTTATTGACAAGTACATAGCTCACATCATTAACTGCTGTATTGAATTGCATTACTTTCCAAGTCAATGGAAATTGTCAGTTGGACGACCTTTGGTGAAAAAATCTAATCTCACGAGTTTCAATGATCTTAGGATTATAAGTATCTTACCCGCTTTGTCAAAAATTCTTGAAAAGGTTTTACATAATCAGATGTTTATATTTTGTACCGCTAATGGAATTCTTCCGGATGTTCAGTGTGGTTTTCGTAAAGACTTCAGTACAGCTGTTGCGTTAACAAATGTTATTGATGATGTTTTGCGTGCATCTGATAAAAAACTTATTACTGCTCTGGTTTTGTTAGACTTTTCTAAGGCATTTGATGCAATTAATCACCAGCTCGTTGTATCTAAATTAAAATATTATGGCTTTGATGAGTCATCGTGCGTCTTGATTTCCTCTTTTTTATCAGATCGCTTTCAAAATATCTTTTTCAACGGCACATTTTCTAATCAGGTGCAAATATTTTCCGGGGTGCCTCAGGGCTCGATTCTGGGACCCTTACTTTTTTTGGTCTATACTTCCGATATTCTTCTATCTGTAATGAACTGTAAAGTTCAAGCATATGCAGATGACACACAAATTTATTATTGTTTTAATTCGGAGGATCATGTTGATACTGAAGAACTCATTAATCAAGACTTAAGTGTGTTAAACCAACTCTGCCAAGATCATAACCTTAAATTAAACCCTGCTAAGTCTCATCTGCTTCTCTTTGGCAATAAAAATAAAATTAGCACATTAAAAAATAATTTAAATATTAGTATTGATGGTAACAGAATATCGGTAGTTGACTCTGCGAAAAATCTTGGTATTATTTTGGATACCGACTTGAGATTTGAAGAACATTTAAAGAAAATATTTCAAAAATCTTATTCGGCTTTGAAAGTTTTATACAATAATAGACATGTCTTGAATTTCAGAATGAGAAAAACTCTGTGCGAAACCTTGGTCCTATCTAATTTTAATTATTGTGACTTTGTGTATGGTTGGTGTCTTACTAGTGAGAGTCGTTTACGTGTACAGAGGGTGCAGAATGCGTATGTTCGTTTTATATATGGTCTTAGAAAATATGATCATATTTCCCACAAATACGTGATTTGAACTGGTTAAGGATGGATTTTAGAAGAAAATTACATTTCTGTACATTTTTGATCAAAATTATTAATGGTACAAATTCACCCACTTCAATAAAGGAACGTCTTATTTTCCGTAGGGATGTGCATTCCCTTAATATTCGTGATCAGGGGGGATTAACAATGCCACATCATCAGAGTGCCATATTCCGGAGATCTTTTAGTTTTAATGCTGTACAATGTTACAATGCTCTTCCTCAGACTTTTTTAGCGCTTAACTTTAATACATTTAAATATAAATATAAAAAATTTCTTTTAAGTGAACAAAATTTATTATTAAATTAATATTGGTTAAACAGTGATATTTTACATTTCACTAAAGAACTTTCTATGTCTATATAGCTTCTCCTGGATCCTTACACTCTTTTTTTTTTTAATTATTGTTGTCTCTTTTCTATCTTACTTCACCTACACTAATAGAAATCAATTTTTTTTATATACATCTATGGCAAATTATTATTTAATCAATTTTGGTTGGAGCCTTGTTCAGTAGAGTAGCTAAAGAAGCTAGACTGCGCCAGGCTTTGACTACTAACTGTTATGTTTTTTAGCTATTTTTTTTTACTTAACTTTGTAATAATATGTATATGATATACTTAATCTAAAGGCCTTATTTATTTATTTATTTATTTATTTACTTTTTTAATTACTTATTTTTAAAAACCAAATTTTTAGGCAATAAATTAAAGCATTTCAAATTCATTAAAGAAAAACTATAGTAAATGAAAAATTGAAAAGTAACGCTATTGCGCTATTTTCATTTTTTGTATATGCTTACTATATGAGAACTCCGACACTACCCTAAATATTCCTTGAAAATTTCATCCAAAATGCAAACCATCCTGGAGTAATTAAGGACAACATAAAATAGTGGGTCTTACAGCTTACTCAATTAAAATTTAGTACCTATGCTTTACCAAATAATATATTTATGTTGTTTATTAACCCCTCAAAAAAGGTGGTTTGATACATTTTAGAGGAATATTTGAGACTTTTCGCAAATATATAAATTAGCAAAACGCTGCGCTGTACTCCGTTTATCATCAGTGTCTTCGACTTAGATAAGTTGAAGTTATAAAAAATTAATTTAAGCCCAACGGAAATGTGCAATACAAAAACAATACTTCATTTGCAAATATAAGAACGCTATTAGACGGTGATTTTACCCTTTAACTACAGCACTGGTATGACATAACTTTACTTATTTTCGAAAACAAACTTCTGCGTTTAAATCGTTTCTTTTTCTGCAAATAAAGCAAGTTCGCACCATTTTCTTAAAGTTTTTTAAACAGATTCTTGAAAATAGCCACACAAAACACTTGGATTTCTAAAAAACACTTATTTCACCAACTAGAACAATAACAACGCCGCGCATCAAATAGGCCGAAATCATGAATGATTACGACCGTCTTCAGCGTCTTCCGAATGATCCCGAAAGAAATCTGTAGTATACTCCAAAAAGGTAGAATTCCGACGTTGCCGATTATTCTGGGCTTTATTTCTTGAAATAAGGAATAATAATTACACAAGATTTAAATTACATTTAAAACAGATTCGGTTTGAGTTATTTATAATAAGCTATTTAATTATCAGTTTTAAAATATTCTATATGGAAATTTATACTGGGAATTTCTGGAATTCTTGTTTATTTAGGTAATAGTATAAAGGATGATATCCGTTATAATCTGGTCACAGTAACGGTTTGGCAAACCAGGGTTAATGTTGGATTCCTCCAAAATGTAAACAACTGGGTCTATGTTATTTCCATGTCGTTGGTTCTATTCGATTTTCTATTGTGGCCGGTCACCTATCATATCATATCATATAACATTTAATATAAACTAAATTAATGGTTTCCTATTTTAACAATTACATTTTAGAGGATGGTTTGTAATTTTTTTTGGGGAAGCACTGCTTCCCTTGCTTCCATGGACCGCACGCCCCTGATACGTGTGAGTAATTCCTTTGCCTATGACCTTAACTTAATATTTATATTTATTTATTATTACTTCAGAATGCTTTACTGTCGTGCTGTGACATATATCCGTACCTATTAATAATTTCTTTAGCATTGATAAGTCAAATAATCGAAAAGCTAGGACGTTTTGGTATACATAACATACATACAAAAAAAAATTAGTTTTGAAATCGGCTGTAATCTTAATTTCGTGCATTTCCGTACGTATTTAATGATGGCTGCCTTATTCTAATAAGACTCAAAATTTTATTGTACACTTACACAAAACCATGGACTATTTTGTTTTTACTAAAATTTGTTGATCTATGCATTAGCAATCCATATTTACCTTGTTTTAATATAAGACACAGAATTTTGTTACACACATACATACACAAAACAATGGACTATTTTATTTCTATATAATATTTGTTCATCTATGCATGGGCAATCCGATGACCTCATATTATGTTATCTTATTTATTCATTTATTGCGTCCCCACTCATAATCTATAGTATTATTTTACTGAACACGTTTCGCAGTTTCGGTGTCGAGGTTACGACAGGCAGTGTTAAGTTTGCATAAAAGTGATTGCAATAGTATTTTCAATACTAAAAATGTAAAATAGTGTTTCTTGATCAATACAATCGTGTAAGAGATTTTTGCCTTTGAAATAAAAAAAAATGCGTTTTTTGGAAGCTCGTATTTTCCAATTCTAATGACTTTTTTGTTGAAATTTGGTATAAGGAGGTTCAGATTCAGATCCACACACATCACCAAAATATGAGGGTGTTCCGCTTTTAAATGGGTCACACTGTATATAAATATATATATATATATATATATATATATATATATATATATATATATATATATATCCTGCATGAAACCCATATTGTCAGATATTTGCCAGGTATTAAGTTTCTAAATGAGTTTCGTTAACGGTCTTCTTGTTGTTAGGTTAAAGTAGTGTAATATTTGGGGTTAGGAAATATCTGAGGACCGACACAGTACCGATAATACAAAGCCCATTAACTCTATTTAGGTTACTTTTATATATATATATATATATATATATATATATATATATATATATATATATATATATTAGTAGTTTTACGGAAAAAAGTTACTCTTTATAAAAAGTTCTGCTTTCTGCCAAAATAATATTAAAATATTCAAACTTGAGATTACATATACAGGGTGGTCAAAAATTCAAAAAAATCGAAATTGACTCAAGAGAAAAGTACCTTTAATTTTTATTTTATAGGAAAATGTAATACAAAACCTCACTTAGAATAAAAAAACATATCTAGCACTAGATTCGTTGCTTCCTATCTGAAATCACTTCTTAAGGAATGTAAAACTGGCTTCTTACTGGCAAGTCCAGTTTCTTACTTTTGTTCCTACCTACATACCAGCAAAATTTCCTTATTTATCGATTGTTGATAATGATAATGGCATTGTCAGCCACAATATTGTATTACTTTATTGAAACATCAGTTTGAATATTATAGTAAAAAAAATGCCGCTGAAATTAATCCAAGAAGATAAAATTGAAATAATTTTAATTGTCAGAGAAAATTATAAAACATTTCGAGAAGCTGCAGACATTTTTAACAAGAGACACCTCGATAAAATTATATATTTCACAACAGTGGGGAATATTCTAACTAAATTCAAGACTTTTGGAAACGTAGAAAATAACTTTAACAAGAAACGGAGGTCAGGGGTTGCGAATGACGAAACTATAAATCAAGTAATAAATGCTCTCTGTGATAGAAGACCCTCAAAAAGTCCCTACGCTAAAGGTCAGCAACATTGCCAAATAACGTAGGTAAAGATACAGTTACAAAAATATTGAAAGAAAACAGTTTTCGACCTTACAAACCAAAATTTATACATACCTTGAGACTAGGAGACTTTGAACGACGGTTCGAGTTTCGCTATCTGATACAAGGGGAGCTAGAAGATGATCCTTTTATGGCAAGAAGCATTATTTTTATCGATGAAGCAACGTTTACTTCCAATGACACTGTAAGTTCGCAAAATTGTCGATGGTGGAGTGACGTTAATCCTAATTTTGTTATACAAACTCGTGATCAGTATTCATTCAAAACAAATGTGTGGTGCGGAATTTATAAAGATAGAGTAATTGGACCAGTTTTTTTTTCGACATAATTTAAATAGTCAACGCTACTTGGATTTTCTAAATACTTACTTGCACGATTTTATTCATAAACTACCTATAAGTGAAAGGTTCCAAATATGGTACCAGCAGGATGGCGCACCATGCCACGGAGCAAGGGATGTAAGACAATACTTACAATTTTTTCTTTAATGGACGAGTAATCGACAGGTATTCTGATATTTTCTGGCCAGCTAGATCTCCGTACTTGAACCTTCTTGATTATTTCTTTTGGGGCTACTTAAAAGAGAAAGTGTATCTAAAGAGGCCATTTCAGAATGTTGATCATTTGGAGAGGGTAATTAGGGAAGAGATATAGGCCATAACGCCTGCCATGATTAGAAACGTTTTAAGAGAATTTTCTCTAAGAACGGTTACCTGTACCGTAAAGTTACCTAACTTTGACCGAAATTGAAGTTCAATTGTGAATATCTTTGCTTGGCGTTTAGCTAATTTGTTCATTTAGTGGACCACCTTGGGGCTTCAAGTAACCCTTTAAATTGCACCATCAAATTTTTTGTTAGCAAGCCACATAAGGCATTTTTTTAAAAAAAACCTTGGTGGTCAAAGTTAGGGACGATGAACCTAACTTTGACTGACCCCTTAAAATGTATGATATCTTAAATTTAGGGACCCTGTTCAATATCATTGACCATCAGATTCGTTTTTAAAAAATATTAGAGAAGATTTGGTTCATTTTTTTCAAGAATAAAACACAAAAAATCAAAAATAAAGTATTTATTCTTATAAATATAATAAATGCAGGTGCTAAAACAGTCTCGATTTAGTAAAAACAAACTAACATATAAATCAAACATAAGTAGGTACCTAAATACCTACATAAAACAAAAAACAAACAAAACTAAACTTAAGAACGAAATAAATATGTTTAACATTTCGGAACAAGAAAATATTATTCTATTTTTAGTTGCAAATTGTCAACTTCTGGAAATACCAACCCGCGTTTGAAATCACTAGGTTTGTTTAGTTTCAAAATTATGTCCTTTTTAGAAACTAGTGATATATCATCTGCTATGGGCCAAATAAATTTGGAATTCTTATTCCGCATGAATTTTATTTGAAATTCTTGCTCCTCGGAAGTCATTATTTGACCAACATAATATTTTGGTTGGTTATTTAGGGTTTTTAGGGACACTACTACATAGTCATCTGTAGCACACTCTTCTTTTTTGTTCATTAAGGTCTTTCTCAAATCTGCTAGGTTCGTATTTTCCTCTGCTGAATCTTCATCGTCGAGTTGGACTTCAGTAGTTTTACTTAAAGCCTTTTTTTCATTAGCTGCCCATGTCTCAAAACAGCTATCATTTAAAGTGTCCGCGTATATTATATTGCCTTCATCAATACTGTCAGAACTTTCGCTGGCTAGTCTCATTCTTTGCGTCTTTTTCTCGAATATCTTTTTAATAGCTGTCTTCTGATTCGATGGACCTGGAGTTGGGTTGAAGTCATTGTCATTCGAAGTGAGATCTTCTAATCGGATTCCCTGACCTGGTTGGACGTTGATTTTCGATTTTCTTGTCTTCTTAGGTGCTTCTTGATCCCCATATCTCATAGTTTTTAGCATTCCTACTACGACTTCAGAAACTAACTCAACTGAGCGATCTTCTGTCGTCCCTTCAGTGCTAGTTCGAGGAAGCCTATTTATCACTTCCTGTGGATTAAACGGAACGATTCCACATTTTTTAAAGCAAGAAATCAAATTAGTAGAATGATTGTTTGGAGAAATGCTCTTACAAAGATTGTTTAATAGGCGCGGAAACTGGTCCTTTTGAATTACCTGGGATTTTCTTTGTTGGTTACTTTTCCAGGAATCTAATATGTCCCGCCACTTCCTTTTTAATGGCGCATAGAAGGCGACATCCAGTGGCTGGCACAAATGGGTCGAATTTTTAGGAAAACATGCGAAAATAATGTTATTTTCATGTGCAGTTTTTAAAACTTCCGATGAAAAATGACTCGCTAGATTATCTCCAAGTACTACGATTTTTCCATCCTTATGTTGTTTTTTAACGAATGGTACAAATTGGTTGCAGAACCAGTCGGTGAAAATAACAGAGTCGAACCATCCGCTTTTACTCCGATTGTATCGTGTGTGGGGGGGTCCTCCCTCTGTCCATGTGGACCAAATGTGTTCAGATTTGTACACCACGTATGGCGGCAACATTACACCACTTGCGGATCCGCAAAACATAACGGACACACTGGCTTTTGTGGAATCGCGAATCCTATCTGGGTATTTCGTACCTTTTTTAAATATGTACTTTTTCCTTCCCGGATCGTCGGCTAGGTTGGTTTCGTCGTAGTTATAAATTCGGCCGGGGTCAATAAAGTCTCCATCATTCTGTAATGTATCTTTCAATGCATTAAAATATTGCATTATTGTATCTGGCGATATTTCTCCTTTTGAAACCTTGAGGTTTTGACTCATTCTATGGCTAAGTGCCTGATGCCGATTTATAAACTTTGTCGTCCACCTTAGAGTTGGCCTATTTCCTTCTTTAAATTGTGAAGCGGTCACTCCCTTTTTATCTAAAAGGTCGCTTACTAAATGTTGCAAGTCTTTACGGCTAAAAGGGAACCCCCACTCGCTAACTTTTATAGCATGTGCAACTATAGCTTCTTCTTCAGTGGGTGTTAGCACGAAGGGGCGACCGACCTTACCCAAGTGTACTTTTTTACACTTATTAATTAATGTACCCTTTGGTATGTTAAATGTTTTCGCTGCCTGGTTTTTTGATATTTGTCCCGACCTTATCATGTTTAATGCCCTTTCAAGGTTAACTCGATTTTCCCCTATGTCGTACTGGCTGTACTTTCTTTTCGGCATTTCTGAGAAAAAAATAATAAGTTTTTATTAAAATAAAACTCAACTTGACAAAAGTTGCAATTTTAGGTTATGTTTACATTACATTTTTTTTTAAATATAGAAAAATGTGTGACCAGTTCAGTTCACGTTATCACAATCACTTCCTAATAGTTTAAATCACTTACCTGCGTAATACTAATGATTAAAACGAATTAGTTTTTGCTCAGCAATGAGAAGTTTACCGGTAATATTTTCGCGGCACTTTTTCGGGATGGCGGACAAACTTTCTATCGGGACTATTTTTTCGCGCACGTTTGAAAACGCATTAAAGGCCATCTATGATGCACTGCCCTACTTATCAGGACCAAAATCGCAACGGTATCTACTTTTGCTGCTTCATAAATTCGGTTAAAAACATTTTTTGAATTTGTGGTCAATGTTATATTCGGAGTCAAAGTTAGGTAACTTTACGGTATGGAAAGAGATGGTGGATATGTTGAGGCAAATGTGCAGTGACGGAACAGTTAGTTTTTATTGTTAATTAAGTTATTTACATGTAATGTTTATTAGAATTAAAATTAGTGAAGTTATTTTCTACATTTCCGAAAGTCTTGAATTTAGTTAGAATATTCCCCACTGTGGTGAAATGTATAATTTTATCGGGGTGTCTGTTGTTAAAAATGTCTACAGCTTCTCGAAATGTTTTATAATTTTCTCCGACAATTAAAATTATTTCATATTTATCTTCTTTGCTTAATTTCAGCGGCATTTCTTTTTACTATAATATTCAAACTGATGTTTCAATAAAGTAATACAATATTGTGGTTGACAATGGCACTGACAATGCCATTATCAACAAGTGATAAATAAGGAAATTTTGCTGGTATGTAGGTAGGAACAAAAGTAAGAAACCGGACTTGCCAGTAAGAAGCCAAAGTTTTAAATTCCTTAAGAAGTGATTTCAGATAGGAAGCAAGGAATCTAGTGCTAGATATGTTTTTTTATTCTAAGTAAGATTTTGTATTACATTTTGCTATAAAAAAAATTAAAGGTACTTTTCTCTTGAGTCAATTTCGATTTTTTGGAATTTTTGACCACCCTGTATACGCAATCTCACGTTTTTAATATTATTTTGGCAGAAAGCAGAACTTTTTATAAAGAGTAACTTTTTTCCGTAAAACTACTAATAAAAACGTTTCCCATATGTAGAGAACTTAAGTAGACACACTGTACAATAGGGTTTTTCACTTAAAACTCCGCACGCTAATATCTCAAAAACGAATACAAATATTTAATTTCTGTAAAGAGTTATTAATAGGTAGGGTCAAGTAGATATTTTTCAAAGTATACAAAATTCGACGCTTAATGTTTTAAATAATACCTACAAAACGATTCAACATGTATTATTTCAATAATCCCTTGAATGATTTCAAACATTTGTCAGTCTCTATATAAAAAAAGACGATAATTCTTCTATAATAAAATATAATTCCAGTAGCAGCCAAATCAAAATTCCAAATCGCAACCGATCCGATGATTGCGATCTGTTCTCTTTTTTACGCGGCAAAAAACGGCAAAACAAGTGCTGGTACTTCGGTAGCAGAATTCAAGGTTATAAATTTGTCAGTCCATTGTGTTTCATTGTATCGGCTTTTTAGACCACACACGGTATAATTGATAAGATTACGACATGAGGATTCTACTTATGCATTCTGTTTAAAATTGGCATTAATCACTAATCAGTGTCTACGGACTACCATAATTTCGAATTATAAAGGGTACTGGTTTTGATATCGATTCGTGAATAGAGCTTACAGGTAATGGGTCCTAATAAACCCCTATTGAGAAGGATACATTACCACAAATGAACCAGTTAGTATCGACGGTTCGCTCATTAGTATACTTTTGCGCTGTTTCGTTGCAAAACAAATGGGCAGCAAGATTTATACACCATTCATGCACTCCCTTCAGAATAAAGTCTATTAGAAATTCATACCTGCATTGTTTGCCAAAGATGAGTAGGTAGCTAAAAGGTGATTCCACTTATGTATTCTTATATAAAAAGTTGTATGATATTGGCTAATATCCCTGGCTAATTAGCTAAAATGGCTAGCCGAAATAACAGGTCTATAACAGTATAAAGACGGAAATATGGCTAAAGTGGGTAATAATATTTTGGCCATAATGGGGTAAAAATGGCCAATTGGCCATTATACGACCTTCTCTTTTGATTAAATGATTGGGTTTATTAGCTACTTTTTCACTTTAAAATCGAGCTTTTTTAGCTGAATTCTGACTCGTTTTTTAAGTAACATTTTTTTCCGAAATTTACCTATATAATTTTTCATCTTTTGCCTTTTCTTCATTTATATAATAAATCATCAATTGTTTCAAATTATGTAGGAATATTATTGACAAAGCCAATCAGTGTAAGAATTTATGAGCCAAGAGGAAATGCAAAGATAACAAATCGTGGTTTGATGGTTGGTAGGAGCAAAAAACATTTTCGAAGGAACCTTTACTTTTAAAAGAATCTAAGAAAGCCATGTAAAACGCGCGCCCCTTCTTGAAACTCAAAATTTCGATTTCTACAAATATTTTTATTATTTTTTTTTTATTTCTAAATTTGAAAATGAATTTTACTAAGAAAATTGATTAAAGGTTTCATGATGTAAAAAAAACATGCATGACAATACGTATTTATAGGTAGAAGGAATATGTTTGTTTAAAGTGGTCAAGTAATGGCTGCTAGGAAAACAGTTTAATTTTAATTTCAATCATGGCGGATCATAAAAAGCTTTGGGCTATTTTTTAAGCAAATATTCCTTGAAAATGGCCACTTTGTAAACAAATATTTATCAAATGGCAATAATTTGCAAATGTAGCAACATTTACTAAAAATTTGCCAATATAAATGCCTATTTGGTTTGCCTTTAGTTCTTGCTAAAAAATGGCTAATTTAAGACCTAGGGGCCAGCGTAACAAAATTAAACGACGATTACCCCAAGACGGCGTATTTCTAGGATATGTGGTGGAATATTTAATCTTTTTATTAGACATTTTGTATGGTAAATAATTTATATTTCGTTTTTCTAAATATATCTTCAGTTTGGTTAAGTATAGTTTTATAGGTTATAAACGCAAATTTGAAAATGTGGCATATTTGGGCAATATTATAGCAAAAATAAGCGAAATAAAACTACCCAATTTTAGTTTAATTTTGAAACAAATATATGATAATAAAAGCCATATTTTTTTCCTCTCAATTTTTGTTGTCTTAAAATGTCATAATCTGGCATTATTATATAGCTATTATTACTATAATTAAACTTAAATACTTGCTAAAATATGTTTGGTTGGAATTTGGGAAAAATGCCTACTTATTGACTATATTCTTCCCTCGATTTCTATTGATTAAAAATGCCATATTCTGGCATTTTAAACAGATATGCTTACTATAATTTAACTTTAATACTTACTAGAATATATCTGGTTATGTTGTGGCAACAAAATTGACAGATATTTCTACTTTTTGGCCATCCAATATATATATCTACTAGCTATATAGCCTATCTACATTAAAAACTGCTACTTTTGAAGCCAAAAAATCTAATTTGAAGCGAGCTTTCATGGCTAGAAAACAAACCAAGAATCATTTGCCAAAATTTGACAAATCTCTGGTTTTTATGTGTCTTTTATGGCTAACAGTTAGACAAAAAAGCTCATCAGCTAATTTGTGTTACTTGGGTTGACAATGTTGAAAATATATATTAATTTATTGTTTTTTCTTTTTTTCTTCTATTGTTCAACAGATTAAGATAAAATTTTGTAGCTATTAATTAAGTGTAAAGCAATTTAGTTTTAACGGTGTGGAAGCTTAGTAACGTCAACACAGAAATTAGATATGTTTCCAATCCTCTATATCTGAATAAGAAAGGATTTTCTTTTTCACGAACACGTTAACATCTCAAAAAACAAAGATATTTTAACGCATTCGGAAAATATAGAAAAGTCTAATCACGGCTTATTTAAAAATATGCGATTAGAATGGTCCGTAATAGCTTTAAAAAATAGACAACCTTATATGCCAAAAATAAAGATTTTGAGTTGGCAGTTTTCTCTTTTACATTAGAAGCATCGAATAATGTAATGGAAGTGTATAACACAAGTGTGAATGTGAAACTCGAAAAATCCCTTGGAATTTAGTTATCTCGTGTTTTTAAGTCAGAAAACTTAATAACCGAGGAAAATCATCCTTTAATACTTTATGTAAACTACAGTGATTCCGAGTTTCATTCAGTTGCAATACTATGTTTTCTGTGTAACCTATATTTACTTCGTCGCAACCGTGGCTGGCGCTCCCACCCCCCTCTCAGTGTGGCCTTTTATGTTAGAATATACTGTTGTTAACTTGTTTCGATGTTATATTGTTCTTTGATTTTTTTCACTTTATATTAATTATTACTACCCTTGAAGTGAGAAGTAATTGTGAAAAAAATACCCTCCGAGTTTCTTGCAGATCTTTGCGTTTCGGTTTCTGGGTCCCCGAAAAATATCTCATTTCCGTCAACCTGTCTGTCAGTCTATCTGTTCGCAGCATAGCTCACACAATCCTTATCCGATTGACGTCAAATGTTGTCAAATAGAGTGTGATATAGAGATAAACTGGTAAAATTTTTGTGAAAATCCACAAGTTGGAACAAAATGGCGGCTTTATAAAATGTTTAATTATTCGGTAAAATTCCATGTCCTGGAATAAAACTATCTTTTTATGAAGAAAAATAGTAATGGACATAATTTGTTTTTTGGCTGTTATAAAAAAATAATGATAATAGTATTTAATAAAATTAAATACTAAACTATCAGTTATTATCAAATATATATAGTCTGTTTATTGTAAATAGTGGAATTCTGTACTGGTTAATTTACCTATTTTTATATTTGCATATATATTTGGTAATTGGAAGAACGTTTTTTGCCCTCCTTGTAGGTGTATTTCAATCTGTACAATATTTGCGGGAATATATTTACTAAAATTAATCACGAATAAAAAAACTAAAACAGTGTTAATTTAATTTTTGTCGATTCAAGATAATTTTGAACTCATTTTCTTTATTATATGCTTCTTTGGGAGGAAAAAGACACTCAGCCCCCACCCGCTCCTATGACAAAGGACTGCTACGGGTGAAATGTCCCTGAATAACCAAAACATTTTTTCCACTATACAAGGTAGCCGTAGGAGAATAAAACAGCCCCTTAGAAAATGTGCCAACTAATTTGACAATATTTCCTCATAATTCTACATGAAAGAAACATACTTCAAATAAAATACAGAAAGGTAATGCCCACTGTGTTTTTATATCATTCTACGAATAAATATTAACTATTTTTTTAACGTACCTACTATTTCAGATTAAGAAATTATTTGATTAGGAATCACTCTAAGAAAAAAATTAATATTATAATACTAGAGTTTAATAGCTTAATGGATGAAAAAATATGAAGTATTGTCTATGAGATGAATGTTAAAGAATAATTACTTGAAGCTTATTCCATCTACTACTGTAATTTTCCTGATGAAAGTTTGGAATTTCTGACAGAAGATTCTGTATAATTATTTCACTTTTGTAATAAAATTTTTGAATAGCTGAATCATATTTGTTATGATATATTTACCTTTCGTACATAAATATTTGCATATCTGAAGTAAACTTTTTGGATGTAACAGAATATCTAAGAAAGTGAAATCTTGTTTTCTGCTATTAAATTATTATCTTCTAACTATCTTCTTCAAAATCTATTTAAGTAAAAGTGTAAAATTAAGAAATCATAGTTCTTGAGGATTAGACCGTGTCAAAATCCGACGTTTCGCCTTCGATTGCACGAGGCATCTTCAGGGACAGGTTTGAACACTGAATATAGTAGACCTGTGTTCACCGAACCGTGACTCGGTGTAACGACCGGTTTCCACGTATGATGTAGACTGAAGAAAATTGTTACGAAGCTTATAAATTTCAATAGATTCTCTATTGTTCTACTTACAGAATCCCGAGACAGATGCAAGAACTTCAGTTTCTTTTACATGTCTAATGGAATATTAATGTTCAGATACAGCAGATTGTACAATTTGTTTTTAATAAATGGTTCATGCTCATAGACATCATAACAGAAACAAGGAATTACATATACTCCTTCCGAAGGAAAGGAATAACGTCCTTTAAACAATGTCCAATTTTTTTGTGTGTGTTGAAGATTGTGCGAATATTGGACCAGCGAAATATCCTTGCAATCTCGTTTGTGGTTCAGTGTATAAATGGAAGAACTACACTCCCTATCAGTAACTCTTTATTAGTTTTATTTCGTGGAGTAGGATTATTATATTTTCTAATTGACCCTGAAATATCCTCAGTGCAATGTCCATTCCCTCTTAAAATTGGAGTCAGTTTCTCTGATTCCTATTGTAAAGAATTTTTATCAAAAATCGCGAAGGCTCTGTAAACAAATGGATTTGGATAATGACTGTTTGTTTTTGTGTCGGATGACCGACAATGGGAATTTGCATTTAGGTATCTGTTATTGTACAAAGAAAAGGAGATGGTTCCTTAGGGCACTCTGTATATAGAAAACCAACGCGTATGAACAAATACTTAAATGCAAAATCCCATCGTCATCCGGCACAAAAGCAATGAGTTATTAATTTTTAGTTTACAAAGCTCTCGCGATTTGTGACCAAAATTCTCTACAATCGAAAACAGAGAAACTGACTCAAACTTTACGAGGGAATGGATATCGCATTGAGGATATTAGACGGTCAATAAGAAAATATAATAATCCTACCCCAGGAAATGAAGCTAATAAGGAGTTACCGACAGGAAGTGTAGTTCTTCCATATCTACACGGAACCACAAACAAGGCTGTAAGGTTACTTCGCCGGTCCAACATTCCTAAAGTACGAGACATGGAAGAAAACCGGGCGGTCCTTGAAATAAAGGTTCATAGTCTTAAGCAAGCGGAAAAGTAAAATTTGTGTACGCAAATAAATTTTATGTTATTTTATTTGTTGTAATAGTTTGCCGCTTCACCTATAAAGTGCGCCAGTTAAGCGCTATGGAAAATTAATCGAGGATTTAGTAAATTTCGCACTAGTCCACTTGTAATTGGGATGTACCTAGAGTCTCCATGCATTTGCCGCTAGAAGGTTCTAGCTATTTCCAGTGGCGCCTATACATTTCGAGCATTTGTTTGCTCTGCTACAAATGCGTTGCGTGGAATTTGAATTATTATTTTGAAGTAAAGATGGCGAGCAAAAGAGGAAAAATAATTCGAAGCGGTGCACGTGAAATTATTGCGAGCATTATAGAGGCCTGTACTAGAGAAGCTGAAAATAATAGTTTGACTATTCTAATTCAAAATGGAACAGAACGCGATGCATTTTACACTGGTGTTTCGGAAAGTAGTGTAAGAAAAATTCAAAGAGAACATAATGATGGCTCACGTTCTACTTCACCTTTAAAATCTCCTGGTAAAAAAAGACCCCGATTACCATACAAAGATAAAATTGACGATGGTGATTTTCAAGTAATTCGACGAACAATAGAGGATTTTTATATAAACTTGAAGAAGGTTCCGACCAGCTTCGTGCTGTAAAGAACAAAATAAATTTTCCGTACTGGTATAAAACCTTAAATCGGCTTTTACGATCAAATGGTTTTGTTCGGCGCAAATGCCAAAATAAACGAAAATTGCTCATTGATATTTTTCACTGCCGGGTGAAATATCTATCAACTGTAAGGCAATCTAGACAAGAAGGACGCAATATTGTGTATCTAGACGAAACCTGGGTAGATAATGATGACGGTAAACAAATGCCGGCAAAGTGAAAGTGTTACAGGTGTTGTTCAGGGAATCCGCTCTAGTAGTCGCTTTATTATAGTTCATGCTGGTTCAGAAGCCGGATTTGTTCCAGGTGCTGCTTTAGTTTTTCGTTCGGGGCTAACAACTGGAGACTATCGTGGACAGATGAATAGAGATAATTTTGAAAAGTGGTTGCTCGAGAAGCTTCTACCTAACATTCCTCCCAAATCAGTCGTGGTAATGGATAATTTGTCTTTTCATTCTCACGCAGAAGATAAAGTGCCAACTAAATACTCTACAAAAGCTCATATGATATCGTGGCTTAAATCGAACAATCTTGTATGTGATCCAACATGGAGAAAATATCAATTATATAAAGTAATATCAGCCAACAAGCCTAGAGAAAAAGAAGTATAAAATTGACGGTCTTTTACGTAACCTCGGTCATACAACTTTAAGGCTGCCTCCATATATGTGCGACCTCAACCCTATTGAACTTGCATGGGCAGGAGTAAAAAAATATATTCGAGAGCGCAACACCGGTGAACTTTCAATTAAAGATTTAAATAAAATAACATTAGAAGCGATTGACTCAATATCGGATGAAAATTGGAAATCATTTGTTAAACATGTTCGTTTTATTGAAGATAAATACTGGGAAGTAGATGGCTAAATTGAAACGGTTATTGATGATTTAGTTATCACACTGGGATCTTTAAGTAGTGACGACGAAACCTTATTATTTTCAGAGGAAGACAACTCTAATTTAGATTTAGATCTCTAGATTTAGAAGGAATCGAACCATTAGGCGTCAACCTCAAAAAGGCTTAGTTTTTTTCATATATTTTGTAAAATTGTTCATAAACTGCTTCAAAATAATTAATTTCCTGTTCAATACCGGGTGTCAAAAAATATCTAATAAATATAAATAACTCATATTTTTCCAAAATTAACACATCAATGTAGTTATAGTAGAGGAGCCAGCACTGATTCAAGTGAACAAGATTTATCAAAATTTTAACTTATGTAGTTCGACTTTGGGCTATTCGGGTATGCCAAAAGTGACCCTTTGTCTCCGTCTGTCATATTACTTTGTACAGGGGGCGTCATTGTGAAGTACTATACAGGGCGTTTCCTAATTGCATGCTAATGTTAAAAGCGGGGTGATTCTTGGACCTTTTTAAGAAAAAAGTTTAATATGAACCTAAAAGTCTTAACTTTGGAGATACAGGATTTTAAAAAAATGTTTTTTTAATTCTGATACTATTATAGATAAATAACTGTGTGAAATTTGATACACGTCTTTTATGCATAAAAGGGCATTTTTTATTAACAATCAATTTTTGAAATTTCTGCCAGTGGCGTGCATATGTAATTAACCTGGGTAAATCCGTATGCTCCTTAATGCATAAAAGACGTGTATCATATTAATAGCAGTTATCTACAATAGCATCAGAATTGGGATGAAAAAAAATGTTTCTTTTTTAAACTTTACCATCCTGTATCTCAAAAGTTAAGACTTTTAGGATATAAAAACACCTCCTTTAACATCAGCACGCAATTAGGAAACGCCCTGTATAGTACTTCACAATGACGGCCCCTGTATAAAGTAATACGACAAACGGAGACAGACGGCCACTTTTGACATAGCCGAGTAGCCTAAAGTCGAATTGCATAAATTAAAATTTTGATAAATCTCGTTCACTGGATCTGATGCTGGCTGCCCTTGTAAATCATGTATCACTAGAGTGGATGGTCCAATAATAGTGGACGTAGGCAGTAGCCCGGGAACCGTTAATGACAGAACTATGAAAAAATATATTTATAGGTAAATCGATCAAGAAAAATCAAAATTAAATTATTTTAAAATTCGAAAGTTCGCCGTTATTGCAACACAAAAGAGATATAGAAGTGCGGTACACGAAAGAAAACAGATAAATATAGATAAAGGTTCAATAAGCATAGTTACATTTTTGAAGTGCGTATAGTCAAAAAGAAGTGCCATATTATTTAAAGAACGACGGGACACCACTGGTTTAAATATATTTCTTGGCCGACCTTTCTAAACCGATTGACTCCGCCCGGTTTTCTTTCGTGTCCCGCACTTTACAATCTTCACTTACATACCTAAGAAAACTGGACAATGTTTGCGATCGCAAAGACATTATTCCTTTCCAAACGGAAGTAGTATTGCAGTTCCTTGTTCCTGTGGTTACTAGAAATAGCCGGCCTAGGTGTCTCCGAGCTTATTCAGTGTTCCATTCTCGAAGTAAAGATCCCTGAAGATGCATGGTGCAATCGAAGGCGAAACCTCGGAAAGTGAATTAGATCATGACAAGATCTAATTCCAAGAATCATGATTTTTTAGTTGATCACCGCCGTGAAAGCTTTTTTTCTGTGTTAAAAGTACAGCATGTTAATTACCTACTATTTATTATTTAAAAATAACAATTTCGATATTGGTAATATATGCAAGTTGAAGTTCTCACTCTTTTCAAATCTGTTTTTTTTTATAAATTTCTAGTAATTTATAAAATACAATTGCTTATGATAGTATTAAATAATCCTTGAATAAAGCTAGAGCCGCAAAATCATGTGACAGAATTGCTTAATTTATTTTTTTCTGGGCAAAAGTTGGTTTTGATTTCATCTGAAGGCTGGCTGGGTGTAAAAAATAACTTTTCTTAAGAATGTTGAGGTTAAATTGCTAAACAGTTAAGACCATCACATGAATAAACATCAACACGCCCTATTTACCAAATAAATTTCAATCTAAATTGGACCCTGTCTTCTTCTTTGCTGCGCCTGATCCACTTTTATAAGCAGTTAAAAAAATAAATGCTGATTAGTAAAAAAATTGAATTAATACGAAGATCGGTCGTTAAAATTCTTGATCGATGAGGAGTGCTTTTAATAATTTGCCCATCAAATCAGATAACACTCATCACTTGCATATTATAGATGATGACCCTATATATACTTATTTATTTGCTAAACGACCTGTTTTAAATATATTGGAGAAGATGTGCTTCCACGAAACCAAATAAATTACTTGTGTCATACTTAATTAATTGTTTTAAAGTATCGGCTTGGCGAAACTAATCTAATTAATTACATGATAGTAACAGGACCGTCAGGGCCGGATTTACCTGAGTCGAGGCCGGCCCTAGACCATATAAAACTTGAGGCCCGGCCGTCTCGGGAATAATTATTAAGAGCTTAACTAATACTTAATAACTTTTAAATATTCCTTGATTGGGGGCGGGGGGGGGGGGGGGTTAATCAAACATATTATAGTTAATAATATTACAATGATTCGAGCAAATATATATTTTGGTATACATATCATACAAATTATTATTAAACAAAAAAACCATTTTTTTGGTTTTACTTTAACAAAATCATCAACTAGTTTATTGTAATCTATGCTTTCAACAATTTTTGATCCTATAAATAACATTCAGATATCAGAAGGTTTTTCCTGTTGCATAGAGCTTCTAGTACGAGATCCGACTGCATGATTTCTAGGCGCATCTGTCTATTGAATTTCGAGGCTCAGTTTAAATTTAAAAGTTTTATTATTTTTTTCGCTCTACAACATGGAGCCTTCAAATTTCACCTCCGACGTTTCGTCTTCGAGCCACTACCATCAACTTATTTTTTTTTAAATACGGACCTGTGTATGTTATCATCGGTAATTTTTACGAGTTCAGCCCTGGTTTCATAATTTAAAACTCTTATGCTTTTTATTTAATATTTAAAACGCAAATGAAAATGAATTAATTAACAAAAAAATACTAATATAGGAACAAAAAATGTTTTACATCAAAGAATTACAAAAATTGGTCATTTCCAACAATGTAATAAATTCTCACAGTTTAGAAAATTCCTTTGTACTTCATATTTTGCAATTTGTTTTGATTCTATGTGTTAAAACGTTGTTTATTTCCATATTAGTATATATTTGATAATTAATTAATTTTCACTTATTTTCTAAATACTAAATAAAATGAAACATAACGTATCTATATAAGGTTTTTAAATTATGAAATCACGGCGTGATGGCATTTTAAAGGATTAAAACGTCGTTAAAGATATTTGTGCAGTATAACATTAGAAAGGGGATAAAATTATTCTGAAAATAAGAATAAAAAATCCAGGTCCGTATTAAAAAAAATTACGGTGGTGGCCTTATTATAAAATCTCGGAAGTAAAAAATTTGAATATACCGGATTGTAGAGCGAAAAAAATTGTAGAAGTTTTAAATTTAAACTGTGTCTCGAAAATCAATAGTTTTTGAAATATTCGACGAAATATATTTAGGCGTTTTTCACAAATAACCCTGTGCATCTGAAAAAGTACTTGAGGCCATATTTTGATAGGCAACTTGAAACTTATTCCTCCATGAATAATTATCTGTAAAAATTACATTTTGATTAAAAAACAGATGGGCGTAGAAATCATGCAATCAGATCTTAGACTATTCATAAGTAATTCTTTATCCGTTTTAAAACTGAAAAAAGCTCCCCTGAAGTGACAGATGTTGTTAAGAATATTTTTAATATAATTTCAACATTGGGAAAAGTTGATCTCAGATCATTATTAATTAAATAATATACATATTGATTGGATTTGAAATATTGTCTTCTTTTACAAAGATTAAAAAATGATAAATTTCATGGCGAAAGTGCTCAGTATCAATGTCATATTTACATATTTCTTTAATTTCATTAATACACTGGTCAGAATCCTATTCTGATAAATAATAACATACATTTTACATCGCGTAATTACTCACGTCCTGTTGTTTAGTGATTTAATGCAATTTAATTTTTGTTTTAATTAAGAATGCTAAACTTTGCTTTAATAATGTAAGAAAAAATGACAAAAATCTTCTTTCTTTTTAGGATTTATCTATGCAAATAACACAATTTCACGCGTCTTTTATGCTACCCTTACGCCAAAAAGTTGTTATCAGGTTTTAGGCACATTCAATTCTCCATTTAAAATTTAAGGAAGGCTTACCTAGGCTACCAAAAGAAGCGCCCATTTATCCTCTACGATCGACACTATAGAAGCGTAGTTCCCTGACGTACCGTTACCGAGTTGGGACACTTGGAAGGCCAAAAACACACATTTGAGAAGTGCGCGGACAGAAACAATAGCTGCGTGCAATGGGAAACAGCGAAACTGACTTAGACTTTAAAAGGGAATGGATATTCCACTGAAAATATTAGTCTGTCAGATAAATTTAATAATCCTATTCCGTAACTGGATAATAATTTTTTTTTAAATAATATTTGTCATATAATACAGACTGTTTTTAAAATGTTACACTATAATAAATTGGTAAAATAATGGTAGTTTAAACATGCAATAATTGTGATATGTAAGTAAAATTAATATTCTAAAATGTACCCATTTTTAGCATTTTTAACTGATCAAGTTGAAATTTAGCACAGAAATTAAATTATTTTGTTATAAGATTTCATTGCTTTAGTAATGTTGCAAAATCATAAAAACAAAACGTAATAATATAATATGCAGGCAGACTCCTACAAGCACAATAGAAACACGCAAAACAATGGATATGTAGCTAATACTTTTGTTGTTTAACTTCATGGGCAAGATAATCACCTCATATTTCTTAACACTTTAATCAACATCATAATATTAAATTCGCAATGGATATTAAATCTAATGGAACGATTCCCTTTCTAAATATTTTTGTTCAAAGGAAAGAAAATTGTACATTAGGAGATTCTGTGTATAGAAAACCGACGCATACAAATAGACACTTAAACGCAAATTCTCATTACCATCCAGTACAAAAGAAATCGGTTAACTCACTAGTATTCAGAGCTATTTCGACTTCTGATCAAGATTTTCTAATATCGGAAACATCGAAACTGAACGAAGTTTTAAGAGAGAATGCCATGGTTAGGTAGTGTTGTTCTTCCCTACATACATAGCCCTGCAGATAAAATCAGACAATTACGTCGGCGGTCCAACATACGTACAATCTTCAATACACATAAGAAGATTAAACAATGCTTGCGATCCCCGTAAGATGTTGTACATTTTCAAACAGAATGAGTATATAAAAATCTGTGGAGAAGTGTATGTGGGAGAAACAGAGCTCTCAATATCCACTAGACTTAAGGAATATGAACGAGGTATGAAAAAGAAACAAATTATTCCATCTGCTGAAGACCAGCATTCCACTGGACATATAAGAAAGGTAAAGAAAGCAAGGTTCTAGCATCTGTTCCAGAATTTTATAAATGGAAAATTAGAAAATCTATTGAAATTCTTAAACATGCAAATAACTTCATTAGAGATACGGGTTACGGTCGACATCACACGTGGAAACCAATCTTTACACAGTGTCACGGTTCGGAGAGTCGGGTGTAAAAGCCCGCCTGAATCTCTGCGAGTTCATTCACTGTTCAGATCTGGTTGAGTAAAGATCCTTGAAGATGTGCAATTGTAGGAGAAACGTGGATAGTAATTCTAATTCGACACGGTTTAATCCCAAGAACCAGGATTTCTTAACTGACCAAAACCGTGAAAGCTTCCGTTCTATGTTAAAAAATAATAATTTGTTTTCAAGCGACACTGTTTTTTTCAAAACAATCTCAGTCTACAAAGAAAAACTTCAAATATACGAACAAAACTTGATCAAATCAAAAAGTTAAATATTATCTTAACATTTGATTATTTAGAAGGCCCACTGTGCTTGTCTCGTCTCAATCTCAAAATTTTAGTCGAAACGAGACGAGATCAAAATTTTTTCTCGTCTCGTCTTAAAGTACACTAATTTATCAGTTTTCTCCAAAATTTTAGAAAAATGCATGGAAAGCCAAATTCAATATTTTTTAAATAATAACAATATACTCCCTGAAAAGCAATCTGGCTTTCGCAAAGGATATAGTTGCTCCACAGCCCTTAGTGAAGTAACAGATGATATACTGGGAGAGTTGGATGACGGTAAGGTTACTGTTCTGGTCCTTTTGGACTACAGTAGAGCATTTGATATGCTAAACCATAGCACACTTGTTGCGCTACTGCATTATTGTGGTTTTACGCAGAGCGCTGTGAGGCTTGTGGCTTCTTTTTTGACAGACCGATTTCAGGTAGTTCAACATAACGGGCAAACCTCTGATTTTTTAAAAGTTACTTCGGGTGTTCCTCAGGGTAGTATTCTGGGACCATTGCTGTATTCCATTTATACTTCCAATTTCTTTAAAGAACTTCAACATTGCAAATACCATCTTTATGCCGATGATACCCAGCTTTATTTTTCATTTAGCCCTACGGCCCATCAGTTTGCCAACAACTGCATAAATCGTGACTTACAGGCGATTTATGAGACTTCAAAAAGACACACCTTAAAGTTAAATGCCAAAAAATCAGTTGCTCTCTTCTTCGGTAATGATGCATCCAGGTTAACTACTTTTAATCAACTGAACATCTCGATAAACGGTACAAGAGTTGAGTTTCGCGAATCCGCTAGAAATTTGGGTCTGGTGATAGATACCAGACTTAGATTTAAGGATCACATTTCGTCAAAATTAAAAAATGCGTATGGTACTCTTAAGTTGCTTTATTCTCATAGACATTTTTTGAATCAAGATACCAAAAAAATGCTTTGTGATTCTTTAATCCTCTCGTTGTTTAATTTTTGTGATAATATCTACGGTCCATGTTTGGGCAATATTGACATAAGGAGGGTTCAAAAGTTGCAAAATTCGTGTCTGCGATTTATCTTTGGTATCCGTCGACGTCGGGGTGTTACCCACAAGTTGAGAGAGATTGGGTGGCTCAATATGCAAAATCGCCGAATATTCCATTCGTTAAGTTTCTTTTACAAGATTATCAAGTACAAATCTCCACCGTATCTATTTCGAAGACTTACATTTAGGACCGACATTCATAGGTTAAATATCCGACGCAAGGTTATTCTCACAATTCCTAGGCATAAAAAACAAATTTTTAAATCATTTTCTTATTGTTCCGCTTCACTTATTAATAAATACAAAATTAGCGATTTCTGTGAAAGCCTTGTTACTTTCAAAAGCAAACTTAAAAAAATTTTACTACTATAAAAATCTAAGCTTTTTACCATTTTTTTTAACTTAATCTTTTTTATTGATCTTGCTTTTCTTGTGTCATTCCCCTTCCTTTTCCTTTTTGTTGTATTTGTCTTCACGCATTTTTACAGTGTTGTTCCATGTAATGGATACTTTTTTTAAAAAACGAATTTTGTTATTCTGTATTCTTAGGGTAATTTTAAGTAGGTACAAGGCCTCAACAGCTTCTGAACTTAGGTTTAGAAAGCTGACATAAAGGCCTTTAATCTCAAAATAATATGAATTGAGAAACACAAAATGTAAAAATGTAAAAATTATCTACTTTGTATTTTGAGATTAATAAACGTCTTATTATTATTATTAATAAATATGTCCACTGGAGAAGAAATTTTAGGAAAATGTACATTTGGTATTGTGGATCAGCGAACCGTCCGGCTTCACACATTGATGCATTTATTGTACTTACCTGAATGTTAGTTTCTCGAAAATGGCGTTTCAACCATTTTTTTTTTGGTTATTTTACATAAATAATTTATCAGTAGATAAAATTTCAGCTTTTATCAAATAACCGTATTTTTATGACAATGTTAAAACGGTGCTCACTGCAGACAATCTATCAAATATCCTGCTGAATATGTATTTCGACATGTAAGTAAATAAAATACTAATTTACAAAACGTCAGCTTAATAAGATAATTGTTTGACATTAATTTTTGCAATGAGTTGAAGCTCTTCCTGGGTTATCTGTTCTAACAAATGTGATGCTTACTATAATAGGAACTGCATTTTTATGCCAAATACTACCAGATATTAAAAAAAATATATAAAAAATGGCATTTATAAAATGGAAGCGATTTTTCAGTCAAGGTCTCGCCGGGTATAGATAACCTTGACCAAAATAGGCTCATACCACAAGAATTTTTTTTTGTGGCGATACCTTTGCAAGTTTACCAAAAATGATGCAATTGCACAGGAATACAATAAATCAATGAAGGCTACTTTGGCACTCTCTAGAAACTAAAGGGTTTTATTTAGAGCAAAATGGTAAAGATTTATCACCACTTCGGTTTAACCGGAATTGTCAAAATCGGAACTTCCGGAAGTAAAGCCGTTTAATTTCTTCAGGGTCTCATCGCAATAGACCTGGCACTTTTCAACTGTCAATAACTTAAAAACAAAAGGATGTTGATGTTTTTATTAAATTATTCAAGAAAATATTTAGTAGATTTAAATTGAGAAAGCTGGTACACGGCTCGAAAAAATGAATCACTCTGTAGATATAATAATGCCAGAATTTATTCTTTACTTTTTAGATTATTTTAATAAATTAATGAAAATTTTTAGTAATATTTTAGTGCATTATTATTATAATGTATTATTTATCTCCATATAAAAATTATTTGCTTGAAGCAACATTTTCTGGTCGTGAGATAAAGTACTCCTTAACTGACTTGTTACATAAATTACAGTTAGCTATAAATATTGGCAAAGTTCAGAATTAATTTTAAATAGGTAAGTATCTATACTTCTAAAAATTGTTTTTTCATTTTTATTACACAATGAATCCCTTTTAAGGCAATAGAATTATCGTAATTTTTAAACGTAAGACTACAAATCGTTTTTCCTAAAATAAGATGAGTGTTCAGTTTGTAAAGGGTCTACTACTTTCCACCTCAAGAGAAGAAGATAAATAATTGTAACATTTGTTAAGGAAACTATATACTGTTAAATGTATGGAAGGGGCATCAAATCAAAAAGAGGCTTAAAAAGTTATTAATATTTGGTGTAGTACTATTTGACTGTTTATGAAAATTTAAAGATAATTCAAAAATCAATAATATTAACACAATTCCATTAAAAAAAATATTTATTATTTTTCTTCATGCCCTTTGGACGATGCTATACACACAGATAAAATAATAAGCTAAAAAATATTAATTTATCGTGCACCTGTACACTGTGTCCCAGATTGCTTGTAATCACAGGGTTTCTCGGAAACCAGCAGAGATATAACTTTGCGGTTTTCGCGACCCTGTGTCACTTTTTCGAGAAACTTTGAATGCCTCAAACAGAATTGTGCCACATCGTTTCGTTCCCGAGATACAGGGTGAAATAGAGATTTTGCGCTTTTGGGGGTGGTATCATATTTCGGACACCCTATCAGATAGAGAAAAGGTAAAAACTGCTATGGATAGATATTTTTACGTAGAGTCCAGTGTTGTAGTCGCACAAATTTTTAGACAATCCGTTTTTGAGATATAGCCCAAACTTAATATTTTTTAAATGGAACACCCTCTATTTTTTATTCCAAAAAAATCGCCTTTTTTTTTCTCTTTAAAATGATGTATCAGACTATGCACTTTTGACGTAAACTAAACCTTATAAACGCTATATTAAGGGAAAAACGTAAGTTGGCCATGGAAGTATGGGTAGATATTAAAAGTGTCCAGAAGCAAAATTAAACAACATAAAAAATTAATAACCATTTTATTACTATGAAATAAATAAACTTAATAATCTTGATAAACTCTATCACAATACTAAACAAATTCTACATAACTAGAAAAACTGTTCAAAATGGCCGCCCCCCTCACGAACACATAATTGGCACACAGTGCCTGAATGGTTGCATTTTGCAGCTGCTCCATCATATTGACTGGATTCAGGTAAATTTTGTTTTTTAAGTAAGACCAAACGAAAAAATCTAATATTGAGAGGCCACCTTACTGGTCCATTTGTACCAATCCAGCGATCGTGAAAATTTTCAAATAGAAATGGCCTTATAATTTGCGCATTGTGGGCAGGAGCACCGTCCTGCTGAAAGTAAATATTGTGCAGATTTGCTAGCGGCAAGTTATCCAATAAATCCGGTAGTATTTGATTTAAAATTGCTAGATATTTATCTGCTGTTAAATTATTATTGTAAATATGGAATGTAATCTTTGTTTCCTAATATAAAGCAAGCGACGCTAAACCCAAACCTTCCTTGCTGCTGACGTTCTCTTGTTAAAAATTGGTTTTCCGTATACCAGTGCCTATTATTATGCCTGTTAAAAATACCACTACAACTTATATAGGCTTCGTCGGACCATATAACCTTGCTACCGAAATCAGGGTCATTTTGGGTACGCTTTTGGGTATGATACCACCCCCAAAAGCGCAAAATTTCTATTTCACTCTGTATCTCGGGAACGAAACAATCTGGCACAATTCTGTTTGCGGCATTCAAAGTTTCTCGAAAAATTGACACAGAGTCGCGAAAACCGCAAAGTTCTATCTCCGCTGGTTACCGAGAAACCCTGTGATTACAAGCAATCTGGGACACAGTGTAGTGTTTCTGTGTATATTTCAAAAGATAGAGGAAAACAAAAGTTTTAAATTTTTATCTGAGACGCCAGAACTTAATAATAAATGGCAATTGGAAAGCACAAAAATGACAATCGACTTTGTTATTTTAAATGGAACACCCTTATAATATGGTTTTATTAAATAGATATCGTCTTGTTGAAATGTTAAAAAAATTAACAAATAAAATGTGATATTATCCTCTTAGGTTTCACATATTATCTCCACGTTTTAGCGTCCCTAGATGCCAAAAACATTTTTTATCAATTCAGTCGGTTAGTCTGTCGGTCTATCTGTCTGTCAGGCATAGCTCAAAAACTATATACCCGATTGACTTCAAATTGTAACCAAAAATTAAGGATTAATATGTTGATAAAAATCCAATATGGTAAAACATTTTTGTTAGAGTAGTGTATTATTTGGGGTTAAGATCCAGTAAAAAAAAAAAAGTTTTTTTTAAATTGTCGACGTTTCGCAACTTTATTGTTGCATCCTCAAGACACATATATAGATCCTATATCCTGCATGAAACCTATATTATCAGTCTTTACCTACTCCTTTAGTCCGCTGATATTTCACAGATATTAGGTTAGAGTGGGGTATTATTTGGGGTTAGGTCAAAGTTTCATAACTTTATTGTTGCGTCCTTAGTACATATATAGTTTTTATTCCTGCATGAAACCTATATTATCAGTCTTTACATATTCCGTTGGTCCGCAGATATTTCCCAAATATTAAGTTTCTAAATGGCTTTCGTTAACGATCCTCTTGCTGTTATATCAGAGTGGTGTATTTTTTGTATGTAGGGTATAAATAACAAGAAGATCATTAAAGAAAACTATTTAGAAAGTTAAAACAATTACTACTAAATAAATTAATTATCCAATTTACCTCCAATTTTGCGCAAAAATCAAGTATTACATAAGATAGAACTGGTAATATTTTCATAAGAATCCAAAAATAGGGACCTAATAGAATATTTAAAAAATCAGCCTGAAAATATTATTTATTTAATTAATTTCAATTTTTGTGCAAGAATTAAGTGTGATATAGAGATAAATTGGTAAAGTTGTGCAACGAATTTTAGATGGCGAAACAAAATGGCGGCCAAATAAAATTTTTAAAAAATCAACGTAAATTTTCAAAGCAGAAAAATTAAATGTGAAATGGGATAAACTGGTTCGAATTCAAAATGACGTAACAAAATGGAAGTGTGATATTTTGATGACACTAAAATCTTTAATGCACTTGTGAGATATCACTAGACTGGAAATTTTAGGCTCTTTCCAAAAATCGAAAAATCCAATATGGCGGTTATAAGAAAAATGAAAGTTGAGGCGGGTTGCGGGTTAACAAAAAACAATGAAGACGTGAAGTATACGCCATCTTATTTGTCTTAAAAATGTGTCCGAATAATGACACATTTTGACAGCTGTCAAATTTACCGTTCCGGATATACTGGCGAAAAACGAAATCCGCCATTTTCGGTTTTTCGCCGATATTTCCCAAACTTATTGATCGATCGTAAATCTGAAGCCAGATATCGAATGCAATAAGTTTTCTCTAAAACTTTCCCCATTTAACCTTTGCTGTAGGTATAATAGGAGCCGAGATCCCTATATATCTGGGACACACTGTATAAACTGTGACTAGGTACTGAACTAAATTGGGTCACACTTCACTATTCCTAATAAATGGGAAAAAATTATAACGAGGGATGTTCCGGGCAAAGGAAATTTACCGATTTTTTTTTACTTTGTAGCTGTTCTTAAATAAAATTAAATATTTTGCGTTTTTGCCGCTTTCCGCAGCTGCCCTTTTAAACCGCTTCTCTAAGATTTTTCATCCGTTTTATAAAATAGTCATTAATATGAAAATTAGCTTTTAAAATTCCTGATAGCTGAGGACTGTTTTAAATAATCTGCTTAACAGATCAGAGAGTATCATTTCCATATTATATATGTAGTGGCAATATATTTATTTACTAACCTGTTTTTAACAAACCGACGAGCGAAGATGAGCTTCTACCAAACCAAATAAATTGCGTGTGTCATATATAATTGATTGGTTTGGTGAAACTAATCTAATTAATTGCATAGTATTAATAGCACCAGTATTAATAAATTCTGAAGAGTTTAATATTAAAATATACAAAGTATATTTTTGTTTGCCCTTTATTCGATTGAATCGATCCAATGAACAATAAAATAATATACATGAAAAATTAAAAAAAAATCATGTTGGGAATGATACCAACAAGTTTTAAACAATTGCTTTTTTTTAACCTTTAAATAACGTGTTTTTTACTCATAATTTTGTACTAGTTGAAACAGAACATCTTAAGGTGGGAAGGAGGGTTCATGTAAATGGCTTTGCCTTTATCGTCTTCATATTCCGTAAATCACTTTTTTCATGTGGCTGACCGTGGTCAACTTCATATTATTTTTAGTTTTGATGATGGCACATGACAGCTTAATTTGTAAAATTAGAATATAACATAATATTATTTTACAGTATTTACCTTGTACAAACGTTAGCAACTACTAACAACAAAAACAAATTCTCAAAAAATAAAAAAGTTGGGTACAGTCAGGGCCGAGCCTAGGATATCTGCCGTCCGGGTGCAAGAAGTAAATTTGCCGCCCCCACTAATGTAAAAAAATTAGGTTGTCGGTAGGGAAAGAGTTCATAATTTATCTTGCTCAATAAACAGATAACAAATTTAATAGTAAAATAGCAAAGTATTTATTAACAAATACATAAAAGAACAAAATAAAAATACATTCAGGAAAAAAAAACAAAAATAATTAAACTTGTTTAAATACCAAAATCTACTTTTCTCTCTTTTTTAGCAGCAAATTCCCTAATCAAGTCGCATACATCAAAGTTGTTAGAAATATCTTCTTCAATACTTATAATTGCTAAATTTGAAAGCCTGAATTGACTCATGTTGGATCTTAAGTAGGTCTTGATTAGTTTTAATTTTGAAAATGACCGCTCTCCATGGGCAACAGTAACCGGCATTGTTAAAAATATTCTTAAAGCTACAAATAAATTCGGAAAGATGCCTTTTAAATCATTAACTACTAAATAAGTTAATACCTCTTTAGCCGACATATTATCTGTAGTAAGAATATAAATTGACAAAGTGTCAATCTCATTGTAAAGGTCAATTGCATTTATGTCCATATTTTTTGTTGCCAGGTCAGTTAATTCAGTTTCCAATTTTTTACAATAATGCATTATTTCATCTTTATTAAACGCCCTAAATTATTTAAAAAAACCAAACGTTTTATTATATTTGTTGAAATCTTGGAACCTTTCGGCTAGTTTTGAAATTGCAATGTCGAGAATGTAAAAATAAAAATTAACTTTGAAATTTCGCTCTGGAGATTGGATAGGCTCATCTTTGTGTTCATAATCAAAAAAACCTTTTTTTTTCTTGGTCTAACTAACTCAACAGGGAGAAAACAAATTTCGCAGGCTATTTCTTCCGCAATTTTTGTGGCTTCATTACGCATTTCGGTAAAACCATTTTCAAATCTAAGGTTGGTTAAAAATATTTTAATATCTTTTAACATTCGCACAGCTTCTGGCAAAACAATGGTAGATTTTTGCATTATTTTGCTTACAACATTTATTTTTGATAAAATATTGTACCAGATAACTAATGAACATATAAATTTAAAAGACTTTATATTTTTAATTAGGGATATTGCAATATTTTTTGTGTCATTATCTCTAGATTCATCGCTATAAAGGGCAAAGAGAGCATCATAAATTTTTTCTAGTTCAAAAAATGCTCCCTGATTTCAACACTTTTTGAATGCTCATCAATAAACACAACCCTAACAATAATAGTTATCTGTTCTTGGTGACTAATATCAGGTGTACAATCAAGAATTATAGAAAAATATTTGCCTAATTTTAAGCTGTCAATAATATTTCTCTTTATTTTTTCTCCTATGAGAAAGATTAATTCATTTTATATTTTATCACCCAAATAATTGGTCATTTGTTTGGTATTTTTTTGAACCTTATCTATGTGTTCGGCCATTAAGTTATCAAATTTGGCAATTGTCTGAATAAGTTTCAAAAAATTACCGTTACCTTTGTCAAAAAGTTTTTGATTGCTGCCCCTAAAAGCTAAATTTTGCTGAGCTAAAAACTGAATTACAAATACAATTCTTTCTAAAATAGATGTCCACCTTCTTTTTTCCATCTGAATTAAATTTTGATTGACAGAGTCAACCGTAATACCTTTTTCAATTGATTTTTTTAACTCAACCTATTTTCTAACAGTTTCAAAATGTCCCTTACTTGCTTCGTGTCTTTCTAAGGTTCGAGACAAATGTCGCCAGTCACTATATTCGTTATCATCATTAAAACTATTAACAGATATCCCAAATAATTTACAACAAAAACAGTACACTGAGTTCTTGGATTTTGAATAAACAAGCCAAGTTCTAGGAACTTTTTCATTATTACTTAATGTTTTTTCAAACTAGGTAACGCTAAAAGATCTATTTGAATTATTTACAGGATATGTCATATTTTTTAACTGTACTGGTCCTATTTCAAGAATTGCGATCCTAATATTATCTGTTAATACTTGAGGCCAGTAGGCTGGGTCTTTTAAGAGTTCCTCATTCACCTTACCAACAGTTTCGGTTTGTATATTTGCTGGCGTGTTCGTCGTAGCTTTATTCGGCGTGTTCTTTTCCTCTACTTCGGTGTCCGAATCCCATTTACCTTCTTCGTGCAGCTTTTCCAATGGTTCTTCTGCATCCTCACTTGAATCAAAATGTGCAGCATCTAGGTGTTTGATACTTGAAGGTTGTGGTTCTTTGCTGGTCGTAGACGTAAAAAACTTTTTCATTGACCCAGCTAATCGTTTTTTTTATCTTCCTCTTTCTCCAACTTTCTTTTTCGGTATTGTGAACCAGAAAGTCTCTTTCGACCATCAGCCATTTAAATCACAAAATTAAATTTCAAAATTCAAGTCAAAATTTAAAACATCGTTTTTTTTTTAGTATCCGGAATAACTGAATCCTATTCTCCGGCATCTCACCTCGCCTTTCTATTACTAAAGTTTAGTTAGGATTTTAATAATTATAGTTAGATAAAAATAGTTCAGTGAATAAAATACCTAGCTTTGAAACACAGACGAGATGCAAGACAAAAGACGCTTTATAATAATAATAATAATTCTAAAACTTACCATTCACTATTATTAATCACATTAATCACAATACTCAACACTATATCATAGAATAATAGAAATAAATCAAATAAATACTAATATTCAACAGGCAACTGAGGTGACTTGATTATAGTTTATTTGTTTTTAGTTTTTAACGCATTAAAAAAATTAAAGAAACTAACTTGCCGACCCAAATAATGTTGTAAATAGAAAAACAAAAAACGGCTGATTTGCTGACGTTCAAATACGCAGCAACAATTCGGAAGAAATTATTATTCTAAGAAAATTGTACCTACCTACTCATTTTTTGTGGCGTTCGCGCGTTCGGATTATGTCTTTTTTATCTTTGCCGCCCGACCGCACGCACAATTTCGGCATTGTTTTTGTATGTAGAATAAAAACGATGATTCCTTGAAACGCCTACATCAATAAAACGCAAGTGATTTTAGAAAGTTTTTGCATTTTGCGAGGTGCCTTTTTTATTCTTGATAATATAAAAATTTTTTGATGTTATTTTGTCGCCCTGTGTTAGTGCCGCCCGGGTGCCATGCACCCCTTGCACCCCCGGCACGGCTCGGCCGTTATAGAAAAAGAAACAGATAAAGAAAGTCATGTTATATTAACCCACCTTTAATTTTTCTTTATAGTTATCCATCCAACACCGACTCTATTTCTATTAGAAAGCCTGGAAGCGGGCATCGATGAGTTATATTGTTAGGTACTGTCATCTCAATGTTCACTTTCCGAAGTTTGTTTACATTGATTATTCGTAAAATACCTTCTTTTTTCCTGGTTTTTCAAGTGAATTTTTAGTTTTTGTTACATGTAAGTATACTTACGAATTACTACAAGTGTATATTGTCGATTTCTGATAAATAAAGATTGATTTTTACTTAAATAACTATAATAGATATATGTGTATTCTGGCTACGATTCCTTTTTTACTTTTTAGATTATTATAGCAAGGAAATCAGTTATCACTGTTATCAGGTTCTTAACAATAATTCAAGCTTTTGCAAAGAAGAAGAAAACGCGGTAGATCAAAACGTGTGAAAGACATGGTTTTGATGGGGAACTTTCTATAATCAAAGAGAATGTTCTCGCAAGTATAATATATGCCAGAAAACAGTAGGCCAATTGTCAAATGAAACCTGGTTAGTCGCAAGGAAGAACCGTTTGGCTTCTAGAAATTTTGGTTTTGTCATGTATAATAAATAAAAGATCCCCACTTTCATTATATAAACAACTCACATGTAATATATATTTAATTTTTAATAATTATTCATTCACTAGGTATATTAAATCGTAACTTTTATTGAGTATATATATATATATATATATATATATATATATATATATATATATATATATATATATACAGGGTGTTTCAGAATAACATGCTAATAATAAAGGGGGTGATTCTTGGGCTCATTTTAGGAAAAAAAGTTCATATGAACGTATGTCCTAAACGCCTAAACTTTTGAGATACAGGGTGTATTTTACAATAAGTTTGTCACTACTGTAGATATCTTTATGAAATTTGGGTCATGTATTTTGGGAATTAATACGCATTTTTTGATGCATCAAGAATTCAATTATTCTGACCAGTGCCGTCCATGCGGGTTTTGCTTTGCATATTTTTTGGGAAAAAAATAATACGCCACTGGTTTTTCTTGAAATAAAAATTATTTTTGAAATCTTCATTCATTTCTGAACAAATTTGCTCTCTTGGTATTTTTTCGTCAGATGCATAGTTTCTGCTTAAAAAAATAAAATAGATTTTACTGCAAAGTCATTATGAATTGGTGTTCTGTTATTCAATGTTTTAAGATCACCTCACAAGATATGATAACCTATTGAGGTCCGGGGCGGCCGGGGCCGGTCGGTCGCCATGCTTGTGGCATTTGTTTTATAAACATAAATAATTTTGACAGTTGTCTAATTAATTTATTTTATTTGGATTTTTTGTAACGAAAAATGTTTCATTATACGAATTCCGAGTTAGCAGACATGCATTACATGTATGGCCTAGCTGACGGTAACGCACTACAAGCGAAGCGGTTGTATGAAGAACGTTTTCCCAATAGAAATGTTCCGGATGCCAGAACATTTTCAAAACTTCATAGAACGTTGTGCGAAAAAGGAAGTTTTGATCAAGACAATCACCTAAAAGAAGTACAACGTACTGCAAGAACTCCAGAAATTGAGGATGCGGTTTTGAACGCAATTGAGGAAGATCCCGGATTAAGCACTAGAAAAATTGCGAATAATTTGAATATCACTCATGTTCTTGTGTGGCGAGTACTTCACGACTTTCTATTGTATCCCTACCATATCCAACGGGTTCAAGCTCTACTTCCCCATGACTTTCCATTACGGATGAACTTTTGTCAATGGTTTCTTCAGAAGGTGCATGAAAATCCCTTGTTTGACAACGAAATTTTATTCACCGATGAAGCCAATTTTTCCAGAAATGCCATTCAAAACTTCCACAACAATAATTTTTGGGCGGAAGAAAACCCACATGCTATATCAGAGTCTCGCCACCAGGAACAGTTTTCCGTTAATGTGTGGGCTGGAATATGCGGTGACTATTTGATTGGCCCGTATTTTCTTCATGGGAGGTTGAATGGGCAAAATTACAGAAAGTTCCTTGAAGAAGAATTACCAGCTTTGATGGAGGATGTTCCTATTTTAGTAAGAAATCGTCTATGGTTTATGCACGACGGGGCGCCAGCGCATTTTAGTGCACTGGCGCGCGAATATCTGAACCAAAACTATAACAATCGGTGGATAGGTCGCGGAGGACCACAAGCATGGCCACCCAGGTCCCCGGATCTTAATAGTTTGGATTATTTCTTGTGGGGTCATCGAAAAACATTGGTCTACAGCACACCTATTCACACTGTAGAAGAGCTGAGGAATCGCATAATAGTTTGTTGTGAAACTATTCGAAATACACCCGACATTTTCCAAAGAGTTCGTGAGTCCATGAGAAAGAGAGCAGATGCATGCATTTATGCTGGAGGTGGACATTTCCAACATCTCATTTAATTTATTTTGCTTTACTTCTAAGTTAATTTTCTCTTTAATTTAATTTCAAAATAAAAAAAATGTGTTGTACACCAGAAAATGCGTTTTGATGAGTACATGGAAAGTGTGTAAAAATTTCTCAAAAATACCTTATTAATTTGTATCACAAACATTAATTTAAACAAAGATAATCTGAGCTTGCAGATTGTTTACTCCGAAGCTTTTGACTTTGCAGTAAAATCTATTTTATTTTTTTAAGCGGAAACTATGCATCTGACGAAAAAATACCAAGAGAGCAAATGTGTTCAGAAATGAATGAAGATTTCAAAAATAATTTTTATTTCAAGAAAAACCAGTGGCGTACTATTTTTTTTCCAAAAAATATGCAAAGCAAAACCCGCATGGACGGCACTGGTCAGAATAATTGAATTCTTGATGCATCAAAAAATGCGTATTAATTCCTAAAATACATGACCCAAATTTCATAAAGATATCTACAGTAGTGACAAACTAATTGTAAAAAAAGTATTTATTTTTTAAAACTTTGACACCCTGTATCTCAAAAGTTTAGGCGTTTAGGACATACGTTCATATGAACTTTTTTTCCTAAAATGAGCCCAAGAATCACCCTCTTTATTATTAGCATGTTATTCTGAAACACCCTGTATATATATATATATATATATATATATATATATATATATATATATATATATATATATATATATATATATATATATATATATATATATATATATATATATATATATATATATAATATATATAAATCATATGCCAGAGTGTCGTCACTTTTTGTCACTGTAAATGTACGTGACATTCCATTTTTGGATTTGGATATTTCAACATTGTCCATTTTCATTTCACAGAGTTCATTAGAACGGCACGCTCCAGCAACTTCCATTACCATTACGAACTTCATCATTAAGTATATATCATCGGGGGCTTCAAGCTTAGAGAGAAGAGAGAGAGAACTTATTCACATCTTCCTACTTAAACACATTCGATTTTTTGGGTCTATAACCATCATTTTTTCTTTTCAAAAATGCTCGAAGTTTTGGATACTTAGAAATATCTATATTTTCCCCTATAAAAAGAGTAGACTTCAACATCTAATACTCACACCATAAGCTTGGTGGGGATTTCAATATAGTACTTTTTTCGTGGAAATACGCCAAAAACAAGGTTCCTGAGACTGAAGTACCCGTCTTGCTTTGGCACCAACTCTTAAAGGATTTATATGCTGCTTCATACCTTTTTTTCGACTTTTCCGGTAGTAGAGATAAACAAGCAATATTCGCTGATTCTTCTATGTATGAAATATCCATTTTGTCCACACATAATCAAACAATTCGACTTCTTTAAACTTTTCGCTATGAATTGTCAACTTGACGTTGTTGATAAAATAAAAACTGCTTATGTTGCTCTGGCAACAGTTCACGACTGCCTTCATAATCTAATGAGAATGCTATCGAATGTAATGATAATAAAAATCCAAAAATATATCCAGCATTTTCTTGTAAACATACTTGCTATCGCTCGGGCGCAAACTCGTCCTCAAGTGGTAAATGTTACTTACATCCCTTATAGTATAAATAACTATTATAGGTGGTTGTGGTAATCATCGTTTATTCAGGTCATTTAAATAAATTACTTATCAGTAATGTCACTGCTATTCTATTCAATGCAATTACCAAGGCCGTCCATAAGGGGCAGTAAGGGGGGGGCGGCACTGAAATTCAAGCCCTTCCCACCAGTTTACGTAAGCGACAAAAGTAGTTTTATAAATCAGCGTTGGGAAAATGTAGTTATACAGAATAACTCTCTGTAGAAGTCTAATAGTATATTACATAAGTATTGAAAATAAAAGTTTTCAAATGAAGTAGGTCATAGGAAAAATAGTAAACTATTTTTCTTACAACCACAAAAAGTCTTAAGTAGGATTTTATTTACTTTTCAACACTAGAAAAACTGAGTAATTGATTTGAAATAGATTAAAAGTAGGCTTTATCTTTTTTTTTTACTTACCATTTTTAAAATACTATAGCGTGGAATTTTTTAACACACGTGTAATATAAAGCACTTTATAGCGAAGTAAACAGTGCTTTTTTGTCAGTTTCATTTGTAGCTGCGTGAAAAAAAAATTGTCTAACATATTTCCTTCAATTCAAATTTGTAGGAAAACATAACGCAACAAGAACTGCTTCTGTAAAATTAGTTGAAACAGTTTTTTTTAACGAATTTTATAGTTTTTGTAAAATCATTGTTCTTTCCTGTCAGAGGAAGGATTTTCTTAATCTGAAGTAATATTCTATTATTTGTTATGATAAACTAACATACCAAATTACTTTAACAAAATGAAACAATATTTACATTTTTATCTAACTTTTATGAACAAACTAATTAACAGATACACAAATATATACATACATACGTATGTAAAACTTAAACTACGGAGAAGAGACTAATATAATATCAAAAAGCCAATAAGATTTTATCAAAATAGAATAATAATTATATTAAATTTACAATGCTACATAAATTTATATTGATTCTATTAAATTTAGCAGAAAGTTTGAAGGCCAAAGTGAGAGTTTTGGTTCTGGGAGATTTCAATGTAGATTTTAATAAAGTAGATCATAGTTATAGTAAAACTCAGATGTTAACTCAACTATTTTTTTCTTTTGGTTTCATCCCAGAGCCCAACTCGTGAAAAATGAATTGTTGAATATTTTTATTAATTTTGAAATAAATGGGGTGTTCTAATCATAAGGCTCAGATTGTGGAAGTGGAATTTGTCTCAATGGGAGCGTGCAGAAGTATAAACGTATATATAATCAAGATAAACATGAAACCTTTCATAAATACCTTTCGCAAGAAAGTTGCCAAAATGTCTATGAGGCTGATCTAGTGAAGTCGAAATATATATCTTTTCACGAGACTTTTTATTACTTTTACAACCTGTGCTTTCCACGTTAATTAAATAATAACTGGGGCCCCATAAATTTAAAATGAATTGTTGAGTTACTGAAGATATTAGGGAGGTAAATCAAACAGTATGTTATGCTATGAATGCTTTTGTTGGAGTAAAACCTTTTTTTATTGCATGAAGCCACTTCTTTGGACTTTCTTCTTCCTTTGGAATCCCAAAAAATAACCTTAGGTCTTTTCGGGTAATTTCTCTTGCAATTAAACAACAAATAAAAGACATTGTTCTAAACTAAAATATTTGTTTGAAAATCCACTTTTTATTAGAATTCAAGTGTTAACCTCACTACCACAAACTTCTATTTTGACGAAAGTTTTATGGCACCAGTTTCAAAACTAATAGCACTAACACAAATATGTACAGAAACAGTTAAAAATTACTAATGTTCTAATTTATTTGTAAAAACGAATGCAAAAAACACTCCGCAAACGAATTTACAGCTAGTAGTTAAGTACAAAAATTAACTACTAGTGATGACTCATCGCAAGCTCTCAACGGCCGTTTTAGGCTTTCTAGTATAGTCGAATGCGGTCTTATCGACCTTTGGATCCGGATCACCAACATTATGTATCAAATCCGAAAACACAGTGAATACCAAAATGTTGTGTGATTATTTTATCAAGCTATTAAATCTCGATGGGCTATTTACAAATATACAGGGAGAAAGAAAATAGTTTTTTTTAATTATATTACGCAATATTATTAAGATAGTCACTTAATATTACTTTATATATTAAATGGCGAGGGACTAAATAAGAATATTCTATAAATATGTATTTGGTTAAAATTTTTTGGTTGGCAAAAACAAAAATACACAAAATGGCAAGCGCCTCAATAAAGTCGGAAGGCGATTTGAATCAGTGGAACAATCAGGATATGTTCTATTTATAGAGCCACTTAATGAATGTGAGATTTTTTTATCAATCACCAAAAGATATGAGCCCCGCTTGACCTAAAAATCTAACCACTTATACAGTGTAATTTATTTAAATGCGAGCCACCCCTGTGCAAAGAAAACTTGATTTTTTTTGTATTGTGATAACAAAAAAAAGTGTATTTTAGATAATTAGTTATTTATATATATATATATATATATATATATATATATATATATATATATATATATATATATATATATATATATATATATATATATATATATATATATATATATATATATATATATATATATATATATATATATATATATATATATATATATATATATAGCCTGTATTTTTCATTACCCCGAGTTTCTGGTAAAGCGATTTTATCGATTTTTATATATCAAATTTTGTCTTATAATTAATAAAACATTTTTAAACACGCTTTATAATTTGAAAAAGTATTCTATAATTATTTATTTATTGCCTACAAAATTACAAATGTAATAAAAAAGTAAGCAAAAAAAATAGTGTCAAATCTAATAAAAAAAATTTTAAATTAAAATTCACTCGCTAATATTCAGGAGCCAGTGGCAAAAGCTCTGAGAATCGGTATAAGGAATGTACAGAAACTTGTGCATGAAAAAAAAAACATTATTTACTTCCGAAGAAGATTAAGAAATGTATACGAAAAAATCCAGGCAAAAGACTTAAGTTACAATGCAAAAATGGATATTCATAAGGCAATTTATGATTTATACACGTCAAAGACTAATATAATCCTTCACAAACTTTTTAATATTATAGACTAAAAAATATCATCACTTAAAAAGTCCTCATCTTCTGAGTCGTCCTCAAATGGCGCAATGATCATTGGTGCTATTTCGACATCTAGAACTCGTTCTCGATTCCACCAAACCCATATTAATTTCTCCGTATTTTCCACAGATTTCTTCCAGTACTCCGGCGTAATATAATTTAATGAATCTTGTCAAACAATTTGCACTTCATCTGATGCAAGACCATCGTTCACGTGTTTTTCGTAATATGATTTTGCCGCAGCCCATATTAATTCTATTAATTAACTGGCAATGGTATGGCGGCAGTCGTAAAACCTCATCTCCATTTTCCCGTAATATTTCATCTACGGCATATATTATTGGTTTTTTAATAGATTTTGCCATTAAAAGAAGTTCTAGTTTCAGCATATTGGGTAAAGGATTTTGTTTTTGTTTTATAATCCAGTGATAAATATCACTTGAATGATAAGATGCATTGTCCAGAATGATTAAAGATGGAGTATCTAAATTTGGAATCAGTTGTTCTTTTAATCACTTTTCAAACAGTTCACAGTTCATATTACCATGGTAGTTCATACTTTTGGATGTTGAAGAAAACACCTGGGAGAAATACTGTTGAAGAACCTGCATGCAAAATGATGATCCGTTTTCTCGTCCCACATTCCTTTTTTCTCTTGACACTTTTTACAGACTCGTCCTGCCAAGATTTCGTACCACTTCCATTAGAAAATATCCAAGTCTCGTCTAAAAATACCACTTTTTTTTTCCGCGTATTTCTTTAAAAACTGGATACGCTGACTTGCTATATGTGGCAACTTGCATAAAAATCTTCGATTACGGTCCTTTTTATATCGAAAACCCAACTTTTTTATTAATTTTGACAACGATTTTAGTCCAATTTTCAATATGTCTCGATTTTTTAAAGCTTCTTTTAAAACTGTGTTATATTAGTTTTTGATGTGTATAAATCGTAAATTGCATTACGAACATCCATTTTTACATTGTCAGTTAAGTCTTCTGTCTTGGGCTTTTTTCGTGTACATTTCTTAATCTTCTTCGGTAGTAAATTATGCTTTTTTTTATTTAATACCATTTTTTTGGCTTGTGGATGCAAAAAACCCGAAAATTGTTTTCTATTACTCATTTTGTCACTGACTTGTCAATCTGACTTTGAAGTGACATCGCTCAAAGATTTTTGCAACTGCTGGTATTTATTTGTTTATCCTCTTTTTTCATCAAACTATCGTAGGTCTATCTAATTCATCTTCCGGATTTTATGCGGAGAATATGATTACACGTAATAAAAGAAAAGCAAACTTAAAAAAAAGTTTGATAAATCGTATGACCCGCACGATAACACTGCTTTTGACTATAGAGACAATGTTGATCTATCTGTCGAACATTACCTGTCGGACTAGGTATTACTCTGGTAAAAAAACAGATAATTTAAAACTAAAATAGGAAAGTTAATTCCATTTTGTTCAAGCTAAATCTTTTGGCAATTATATGTCCTCAATGGGTCAAAAATGTTAATTTGAAAGTTTCATTTTATCGAAAACACTTGAATTTAGGTATATGAAAGGTATTTAGAATATTCAGGGAATACATGAATGCAATAATATGCAGGGCATTCCATTTGAAAAATCTAAATAAAACAGACAGTAATGGCCAGATTCGAAAGTCAAACCGGGAAGCACTACACATAATTAATGCCTTCTGAGGGTAATAAAAAAACTTTAGTACAAACATTAGTATATCGTCCATGAGATGATTATTTGACTGAGCTATAAAGGTAATTATTTCAGCCCTCCCGGTACACCTCATTTTAATGGCCGTGCTGAAGCAACAGGTCTAAAATCTTAACTTACGAGGATTTTAACACTATTTTAACCCCAATCAAAGCTATATTAAATTATAAACCTACCTTTCCTAATAGCAGTGACCTCAGTGTTTTACAGCATATTACTCAGAGACTTTTTTGTCTTCTCGAGTATCTGAATAGCTCTGTACTCTTTATCGAAACCTATTTACACGACAAACGAAAAAATCAAATAAAATTACTAAATTGAAAAAATTAATAATAAGTATTTTTTAAAAAAAAACCACCCCAACTCATTCAATCTATTACAGGCAATCTGTAAGAAGTCTAATGAAAATCTGTAATTATATGGGTAATAAAAAACAATTTAACAACGGTGTGTTGGACAGGTGCTAATTAGCATGAGCCGCATCTATCTAAGATTTAAAATCTAAAAAGAGACCAGATTCGATATTACGTGAACATCAAACCGAGAAGCGCTACTCGTAATTAAACGTTTCCTTCACGTAATAAGAAAAAAAAACGGGGATATAAAAACTAATTTTATTCTGCATGTGTTGCTATCGAGAAAAAATACGAAATTAGTATGTCATTCAGGAGATAGTTATTCCATTGAATTAATTTTGACTAGACCTTAAAGGTAATTACTTCAACCCTCCCGATGCATATTTTAAAACACATTTTTATGGTTATAGGTTCACAAATCTTATGTTACAAACAGTTTAACACTATGTTGAATTAAATCAAAGCTTTATTAAATTCTAGATCTTTGTTTCCTATAAGTGCTGACCCCAATAATTTACAGCAGCTTACTCCAGAACATTTTTTTACTTCTCGTGCCTTTGAATAGATCTGTAGTATACATATAATAAGATCAGTACTCTATACTAAAACTGGATCATTTAAAGCAGGTATAGTCAACCTTTGCTTAGCTAAGGTGCGAAAACTCCTAGCTGTGGATACTTTCTTCGGAAATGCGTGTTCTGCAGAATTCGCTTAGTTCCACA
The DNA here is from genome assembly GCA_030620095.1 of Kuschelorhynchus macadamiae. NCBI lineage: Eukaryota > Metazoa > Arthropoda > Insecta > Coleoptera > Curculionidae > Kuschelorhynchus > Kuschelorhynchus macadamiae. Next base: position 1,695,117 of record JAUTXW010000567.1, on the reverse strand, counting down.
TCATCAAATTCAGACTTCAAATATGAGTCTTCTTAAAGCTCGATCAACTCCATTTGTAGGTGAAGCGGAGCATCTTCCACAATACACTTACAAAGATTTGCAAAAATATTGAAAGTGCTATCCATATTCTTAAAATCGGAAAACCGATTAGTGAATTACTCTGACAGTAAAAGTAAAAGCTTTAGGATGAGTATACAGGGTGGCCATTTTATGGTGATACAGTACCTTATCTAGAAAACGGTAATAGTTACGACAAAAAGTTAAATATAAAAGTTGTTTGGATTCAATTAAATTTTTATTTTATTTCACTTTTGCTTATACAGGGTGTTTCGTTTTGACGTGACACATGTCAACCTTCTTAATTTAAATGGGATACCCTATATATTATTACATATTTCGATTCTACGTTAATTTGCAAAAGTTTTTATAATAACATCTTTATTTGAATTCTTTATCGTTTTTGAGTAAATTGAGTTTTTAGAATTTTTTTTAAAAAAACATTTTTAAAAAAAAATTTTTTACCTATAAAATTTTAATGGAATTGACTAATATCTTAAACATACATTACTAAGGGTTCAATTCAACGAATTTCCATGCTGGTTTTACCAGTTAATATACAGGGTGTTAAAAATGGAGAGCAAAACAAACAGAACTTTAAATGTAAAAATCTCCTGTTTTTCAAATGGAACACCCTGTATATTATTATTTCATCTGATTCTGCGTTCAATTACCTATCATTACTCATATATATGTCCTATACCTAAAATGAACAGTTTCAATTTTATTAGCCGTTTTCTGATTTGACTATTTTTTTTAATATGAGTAAACAGATGAAGTGGGCTAAAAAAAAATGTCGTAAACTAAGCCTTATTCTCATTTCCTTAACACAGATAGTGACTATAAATAATGTTAGAAACTACAAATACAAGTGAAATATTATGTAATTTATGTTCTTATTATTTAATGTTTACGAAAATAAGGGAGAGACAAAAAAATATCTTGTGCCACACGGTATCACTAATAACTAACTGAGTATTAAACATGATTAAAACAGATTATAAAAAATTTTCAATATGGCCACCGGCCATTGCGATATATGAAGTGTAAATAGCCTCCATTTTTCGAATAGCGTTCCTTACCGAATTAGATGCATTAAAATTATTGATCTCTTTTCATCTCTATTATCATTTCTATTATTAGATCTATTTTTACAAACTTTATTTTTTAGTGCACCCCACAAAAAGAAGTCTAAAAAGCTTAAATCAGTGCTTCGTGGTGGCCAGGATATTAAACCATGTCTTCCTATCCACAATGGAAAATGTTGATTAGGGAAATTTACTACTGGTGTAACCGTGTGGTAATGGGCGCTATCCTGCTGAAAAATGATATTTTCTCAAATATTTGCTGGCAAGTCGTTGATAAGGGGCATGATTTCATTCCTAAGCAACTCCAAGTATCTTTCACCATTTAACGACCTGTCAAAAAATATTGGTCCGATAATACGGTCGCAAATAATTCCGCACCACACATTTACGGTTTGACGGCCTTGTTTTTTAATTGCTTTTATTTGATGTTTATTAGTTTAAGACCAGTAATGAGTATTTTTCCGATTAAAAATACCCGCCGTATTAAATGAGGCCTCATCAGTCCAAAGCACTTTTGAGAGAAACACATTTTCAAACTGCCGGTCCATAATATCACAACAAAAAGTCAATCTTTCATTAAAGTCTAATTTTGATAATAATTGAATTGGAAGAAATGTATAAGGATGATAACCATTCACCTGCAGTGTTTTTTGAATACTTCCTCTACTGACACCTGCAATGTCTCTGTCAGCATCTCTTTGGGATCTTTCATCATCTTCCTCGAAATAAAGTAAAATCTCCAGTTGTTTTTCCTCAGTGAGGACAAAATTGGGACGAATTTTCTAAGAGTTTTTAAGGACATCATTTTCCAAATCACGCACAATTCGAAAAAATATAGTCCTGGAGGGAACTCGATTATATTCCCTCGAATATTCTCTAAGGGCTAACCTTGGACTTTTATTATTTTTTATGAAACATTTGTATAATTTCAAACGTTCATCTAAACTATATAAAGCCATTTTTTAACAAATTTCGCAGCAAAAATCTGACAAAAACGACAAATAGAGCAAAGTCAACTTAAGTCAACAATTGCATTAGGTTATTTCCTAAGCCTATCTTGATTTTTTTAGTTTCTGATCTCATTTACTGGCAAAATTCCGGGATAAACCAGAAAACGGCTTTTTTAGGTATAGGTCATATATATGAGTAATGATAGGTAATTGAACGCTGAATCAGATGAAATAAAAATATACAGGGTGTTCCATTTGAAAAACAGGAGATTTTTATATTTAAAGTTCTGTTTGTTTTGCTCTCCATTTTTAACACCCTGTATATTAATTGGTAAAACCAGCATGGAAACTCGTTGAATTGAACCCTTTGGTCAGTTCCATTAAAGTTTTATAGGTAAAACATTTTTTTTTTAAATATGTTTTTTTAAAAAAAATTCTAAAAATTCAATTTACTCAAAAACGATAAAGAATTCAAATATAGATGTTATTATAAAAACTTTCGCAAATTAACAGTAGAATCGGAACATGTAATAATATATAGGATGTCCCATTTAAATTAAGAAAGTTGACATGTGTCACGTCAAAACGAAACACTCTGTATAAACAAAAGTGAAATAAAATAAAAATTTAATTGAATCCAAACAACTTTTGTATCTAACTTTTTGTCGTAACTATTACCGTTTTCTATATAAGGTATTGTATCACCATAAAATGGCCACCCTGTACTTATCAACTGTCCTCGTTTTTGAAGCTTTAAGTTCAGGTCGTTTAAGTATCCTGTGATGTCTACCAGGAATGCCAAGTCACAAAGCCAAGTTGGATCACAAATCTGCGGCAATGTTTTTTCTTTCATTTACATAAAGTCAGTTATTTCTTTTCTAAGGTCATAAAACCTTTTTATCTACGTCTGAGAGTTAAACCATCGCATTTTGCGTGAGTTAAGAGCTTCATTACCGCACTCCTTTTTATTACCGTATTTTCACTCATCCATTCTTTTTTAATTTGAAATTTGTTGTATAGAAAAAGCGAAGAAGATTTTTATAAATTATGTTATTAAAAACTATAAAACATGAAAAATTATTTATTATAAATATTAATAGTACAATCTTTGCAATCTTTTAAATAAATTATTGACGAAGCAGCCACGTTTGCTAAATTTGTGGTCAATACATTGTTTTCATTATTTTAAATGGTCGTCTGATGGCTTAGTTTAATTTTTTTTTCGGGTCTCGTTCAAAGTTTCTTCCGTTTCACCCAGAATTTTGGATGCTATTTTTCGTTTATTCTCTGCAGAATCTTCAATGTAGCTTTCCATAACCGTGTTGGATCGCCAGCCACCATGGCGCTTTACTCTTAGAATGTCAGCTCGAGAATCTGTCAATATAGTATATTCTTCTGGATGTTCAAATTTGAAATAAAAAGCAATTTGTTTTGGCAAGGATCCAAAATAATTAATGCCAACCGGTTGCTTCATACACTCACCATTTCGAAATTGGATGAAAAACCTACAATGCTCGATGTTACATGGGCGAAGATTAATGTATTTTCGAACTAATTGAAGCATGTCTATCTCTTGAATATTTTCAGATGTTACCCAGAATTTCCTTCGTTTTCGTTGTCGGTAAAAAAAAATGCAAAAAATACATGCCCAATAATCAATGCTACTTTCATAAATAAGTATTTTTTGTCATCAGCTTCTAGAGGGAATGCTGTAATATTAGTTTTAGTTAAAACCCTTGACTTTTTTTATTGATATCCCTCAGATTTTCTTTTGAGGAGGGCGGCTAAATTTCTAAATTTGCTGATATCAATATTGAGTTTACTAGATATCATTGTTCTTTTTTAAATGTGTTCAGATTATTTGTTGCGTTTAAATTAACAAAAAAAAAATCTTTTTTGGCTTTTTCGCAACTGAATAAAAATATTTAACTTTAAATTGATGGACGCAAATATTTAATAAAATTACATATCTCAACATGTAAACTAGTCTGTCTACGGAATATTTCGATACATAATATAAAAACTGATGAGTCCCGATAGGATGAAAGTATTTGTACAACTACTATGTGTCTATAAAAACTTAAGGTATATGACATAATTTCTTATGCTTGCTTAAATCATATTGTTTATATTATGTATCGAAATATTCCGCAGACAGACTAGTTTACATGTTGAGATATGTAATTTTACTTAATATTTGCTTCAATCAATTTGAAGTTAAATATTTTTACTTAATTTTAGTTCCAAAAAAGCCAAAAAAGATTTTTGTTTGTTAATCTAAACGCAACAAATAATCTGAACACATTTAAAAATAACATTATAGACGGCTGCAAACTATCATTTTTTTCATATCTAGGTTACATGTCATACAAACTGACAAACACACTAAAGATAGTGTCGTGGAACGTTAACGGCATAGGAGCACGAAAAATAGAGATTATGCATCTAATCTCTGAACAGACCCCTGATATTCTGGCACTGCAGGAAACCAGAATTAACAGGGCAGACAGGTTCTCTATCCCCGGATATGAAACCTATAGATACGACAGAGTCGGAAACATTGGCGGTGGGGTAGCGATCCTTGTAAAAAGGACTATCCCACACGCATACATTGGGATTGAAGACGTCGAAATAGAAGCCATATCGATCGAACTATCCACCACCAGAGGGAAGATTAAAATCTCCTCTGCGTATAGGCCCCCCAGAGGGGACCTACTATAGGAAGACGTAGATGATTTGCTAAGGGGCAGAAACCCCCGGGTTATTATAGGTGACCTGAACTGCAAACATCCACAGTGGAACAGCACCACACGGGTAGAAATGGACAAAGACTCCTGGACTTCTCGGAAGCCCAAGGGAGCATAGTCATAGGACCAGATAGACCAACGTTTCTACCAAGAAACCTTGGCCGTCCTCGGGTGCTAGACATAGCAATCCTAAAGAATATAGTCCATGATTTCGACATAAAAACCCTCGAGGAAGGTACATCGGATCATAATCCGATAGTACTGACACTGGGTAGAGAAAATAGGGCTCAAGAAACCTCAATCAGGAAACAGACTAACTGGAGGACTTATCAGGATAAAGTCCAGGATAAAATAGAAATAGCAGCCATTAATAACCCTCAGGAACTCGAAAGAGCAGTAGAGACTCTAGACAACAAAATACTGGAAGCCTTTCACGAAAGCACAGTAATTATGAACACTCCTCACGTCCAGCCGGGGAGTGACCTCCCTCGCGAGCTGAGACTTTTCATCAGAGAAAATAGAAGGCTTAAACGTGCCTACGGAAGGAGACATCTCGAGCAGGATAGAATAGCCCTAAACAGGCACTCAACTAGGTTGAGAGATGCACTAAGGATACACAGAGACAAAATGTTGTCTAATAAACTACGTGAATTAGACACAAAGGATAATACTGCATGGCAAATGCAGAAAAGGCTAAGGTCTGAAAACAAATCAATGCCTCCCCTGCACGGGACAGGAGGAATGGCATACACAGACCAGGAGAAAGCAGAGGCCTTAACAGAAAATCTTGAATGAGAGTGTCGACTAAACCAACATCCGCTCGAAGAAGATCAACATGAAATACAAATAGTTAATGGCTGCAGAAGAATATACAACACAGAAACCCCTGCCACGGTGGAGCACCCGGCTACGCCGCAGGAGGTTGAAAATGTCATAAAATGTCTGAAGAAGCGTAAAGCTCCAGGCAAAGATGATATAACCAATCAAATGATAAAGCAACTTCCTAGAAAAAGAATTGCAGCACTAACCAGCATAACAAATGCAGTCATGAGACTCGATTACTTCCCTAACAGGTGAAAGCATGCTGAAGTAGTGATGATTAGTAAACCAGGGAAAGACGTGACTTTCCCACAGAACTACCGACCGATAAATCTGCTGCCCACACTCAGTAAAATCTTCGAAAGAGTCCTGAACATCAGGCTCAAAGATGAAACAGACGCCCTAGATATAATCCCCAAGGAGCAATTCGGCTTCAGAAGCGGCCACTCAACAGAATTGCAGGCTCTGAGAATAGTTGAAACTGTCACCAGCGGTTTCAACTTGAAAGAAGCTACTGGCACGGTCTTCCTGGACGTAGCCAGAGCTTTTGACAGAGTATGGCACAAAGGAGTTGTGTACAAAATGCAAAATGCAGGTTTTGCAACAAAGACATGCAAACTGATTGCCCACTATCTGGATGATAGATCGGCAAGCGTCAGAGTCAAACTCTCCAAATCGATACCTAGAAGACTAGAAGCTGTAGAAGACTATACAACACAGGAGTGCCTCAGGGATCTGTGTTAGGACCGCACTTATATAACGTATATACACATGACATCCCCAAGACACACAACACTTCTATAGCCCTATACGCCGACGACTGTGCTATAGCGGCAAAACATAGAAACGCAGGTATCATTTGTAGGAGACTACAGGAAGAAATGGATCTGATAAGTGACTGGTGTATCACTTGGAAGATCAAAATAAATGCACAAAAAAGCCAGGCCATTCTCTTCCAAAAGAGGAGGATGATACCCCCAGAGGCTATAAGCATTGACGGAGATGGCATTCCATGGACTAACTCGATAAAATATCTAGGGCTGATAATGGATAAGGGATTAACATGGAAATCCCATATAGAGGCAACAAGAGCAAAGACAAACAGGGCTATGGCTAGGCTATACCTTCTCTTGAACCGAAGAAGCCCCATGGCTCTTCGTACAAAGCTGACCATGATAAAAATGATTGCAAGATCACAGTTGACATATGGTGCAGCAGCGTGGGCGTATGCAGCGCCCACCTACATAAACCAACTGGCAGCTACAGAATCCAGGGGGACCTGGACTGGGAGCCTCTCCAGACAGCAATCAGGAAGAAAGCCATGAAAGGCATAGAGCGGGCAGCAGCACACACATTTGAAGAACTCAGGATGCTAGTGGACTATGACCCTCAGGAGGAGCGGCGGTACACCGGGTCTACTACCGTAGGCCCCGCGATCACACACCATTACACTGATAACATACACACTTCTCTTCGTTTTCAGACACTCTCCTATATTGACGCGACAATATAGAAGAGGTGCGATGTGAGTACACACATCCGGATGTGTACGAGCTGATACACCTAAGATAGCGATGACTTATGGTTTATTTAAGGCCCTAGGCCCGTTAAACCGATAGTACCTATCATCGAGAGGCGGCTTCCCAGGAGGGAAGTCGGGTGGATGGTGGGACCTCTGAGCCATGGGGCCCTTCGCGAAACTGACATATTTTAAAATTTTGAAATCAATTCTATTCTATTATTTAATGTTTCTCTTTTACGATCGGCGCACTGATGAGTCCCAATAGGATGAAAGTATTTGTACAACTACTATGTGTCTATAAAAACTTAAGGTAAATGAAATAATTTCGTATGCTTGCTTAAATAATATTGCTTATATTATGTATCGAAATATTCCGTAGACAGACTAGTCTACATGTTGAGATATGTTATTTTATTAAATATTAAGAGAGATGAAGGCTTATTATTAGTAAATAACACCCTGAAGTATGCAATAAGCACCTTTTCATTCCCATTGTTCTGCACATTCTTCTCTCTGCACCATTTTTAAAACCTATTGAAAATATACTCATATTTTGGCCTAGATTTTTCGGGAAGCAAACCGTCAATTGTCCTGGATGTTTTCTGCTCAATATCCGAAGGAATTCTTGTTTCTGAATCTCATTTTGACTAAAGAAATTAAAACTGTCATTAAGATGTTACTTAAATTGATATTGCCCGGAGTAACGCAGAGTGGCAGGATTAAAGTGCAAACAGGTAACAGCTAATAGAAAGGTCTATTATGCTTGCTTTAAACTTTTTGAAAAATTGTGTGTATTTTAACAGTCGTGCGTCAGACGTAGATACAATGTTTTACAATACAACTGAGTTAACCTCATTAAGATACCTGTGCAGTCTACACGCTTAATGATGCTGTTAACTCACTTATATCGTAAATAATTCAGGGGCGTGCGGTGACATTTTAAGAAAGGGAAGCAATTTTTAGAAACTTACCTATTTGTAATGTAATTCGATTCCTCGATCATTTTTCGCAAATTCGTCAACATATTTTGGAGAAGTTTATTTTCAATGGACAACATGTAACAACAACAACATGTATGCGAAAGTCTCTCCTGCCCCATTGAATTTCTCACGAAATTTTTTATACGTTTAAGTGTTGAAAAATTGCGTTCTACTGATGAACTTGTGGCAGGTATTGTCAATACTACACACACACATACACACAATATCGACACTTCGGTGTAGGCTTCTTCCAGCTCCTTGTCTTGCAAAAATTGCATTAGTTCCTTAGCGGTATTTTTTGCGCTAATGTCATCAGTTTCGTAAATCACTTCTAGTTCAAATCGCCGTAACACTCGCTCGAAGAACTGGCCATAATGAAGAAGAAGAGATTTAAACGCGTCTTCTGGAAAAGTTTTTCCTTTAAATGCATCAAAATTACAGAGCTCGAGGAATTTAAAATCATTTAAACTGTTAAATCTATAGTTTATTTGTTGCTGAATTTGATCGATTATTTCATAAAAGAGGCCTCTATATGATGTTTGAACATCTCCCATCTTGTCTGTTCGAAGACGCTTGGCTTGTGGCTCTACATTTAACGTCATCGTTTTCTCCCAAAATAGGTCAAGGTCGTCTCTTTTTTGGCTTAACATGGACTTAAAATCATCCACTTTTTTTAGGCAAAAAGCAATATCATTTGTTTTAGTTTGTAATATATTAAAAACATTGTCCGAGAATGGAAATATTTCTGAAAATATGTTCAACAAATAATTAAAATTAAAATCTCGTTTCAAACACTCCAAAAACTCCCTCGAACTATTGTTGCTTTTGAGTCTCACGATTCATTATTTTCTATTATATTCTCAAATTGTTCAATCAGTGATTCACGATTTTCAGATACTGTTAACATAAGTCTTCCATTATAGTTCCATCTAGTAGGAGCTACTTTGGGCAATCGTTAGTGGACATGGAGTCCAAAGCTTGTGTACGTTTTGTTGACTTGGAAAAAAAGGCAGCCATGCCACTTAAAGTAACGAAAAATACTTTACACTCTTTAATGTGATTGATGGACTGGGATAAAACTAAATTTAATTTATGAGCAAAACAATGGACAAACACAGCACTTGGGAAAGTTTCTCGAGCTTGCAGACCCCCTAATAGATCGCCATCTGCCATCACTGCTGCTCCATCATAGCTTTGAGCAACTAATTTTTTCTCTCCGTTAATTTCTTTAGTAACATTATAAACTACGGTATATAATGCATCTGCTGTACGATTTTCGGACACATTCTTAAAACCTAAAAATCGCTCTTGAATACTTCCGTCTGTTTTAACGTAGCGTATTACTATAGATATCAGTTGTTTCGTCCAGAACAATAGCAATGAACCGCGCCTCGCTTAATTCTTTTTAGAATAATGGTTGCAACAGCGGAAATTAAATCATTCTGGATTCGATTCGACGTTCCGCGCACTGCTAGACTGCTCTAAATGATTTTTTTAAGCAATCATCATATTTAGCCATTAAACTAAGTAAATCTTGAAAATTTCCTCTATTTGAAGAAACCCTTTCCTAACTAATTTCCAACTGTTTATTAAGGGCGTGTTCAATTCTGGTTTTGCCGAAGACTTTTTCTTTTATGGCGGCATGCAAATGCGCTTTGGACCTAATGTGTCTTTTTACAGCTTTATAGAAATTGTTTAAATCGGAAAAACCAGTTTTATTCCAGAGAGCTTTTTCATTTTCAAAAAGTAAACATGGCCAACAAAATAATTTACTTATATTTTCACACCCTGTTAGCCATTTAAATTGTTCGTAATGTTTTTCCGGATAAAAACGTCTAATACAATTTTCCATTTTTGTGGTTAAATTTTTCATAGGCGGTTTTGCCCTTCCTTTGGAAATTATTTGAAGCTTGTCAGCGAAGTTTAATGTTGAAAATCCCTTTATTATTAAGACACACACCACACATTCACACCCACTCTTCTTACTAAATTTTCCAACATTTTTAACGTTATTACCGACAGCCCAAGTTGACGGTATTTGCATATCCACGTCCGTATTATTATCTTCCATATCGCACCATGCACGACGCGACGTACGTATCAAACAACACACGGATAGTCGTTCAAACAAAGAACCTACTCCAACGATAGCTTCCGCTACCACTTAAAGCACGCGACTGAAATGCAAAAATTGCAAACAGCCGGTGGAAAGTTCAATAACCTCTGGCTCGATTTACATGAAATCAAGCATACAGGACTTGGCTGCAGAGAAGCTAGCAGCACGCATAGGTTCTATTCGATATTCTATTGCGGCTGGGTCGAAGTCAAGGCCGCATTTATTATGGGCTTAATAATTAAGATAATATTTTAGCATATTTAATATAAACTAAATTAATGGTTTCCTATTTCAAAAATTATCTTTTAGAAGATGTTTTGTAATTTTTTTTGGGGAAGCACTGCTTCCCTTGCTTCCATGGACTGCACGCCCCTGGTAAATATCTATTCGAATTTTGCCTTTGCTTAGTCACCTTACCTCGCAATAGTATCTCACATCATCGTGCTCTGAAGTGAGTTCATCCAAAAATACTTTAAACTAGCGATGGTTAAGACCACGGGATCTAATGAAATTGATGGTACTTATTACCACATCCATAACATTCTTCAGTCGAATGGACTTAGAGCACAAGTTTTGTTGGTGAATAATGCAATGAACTATTAAATCCCATTTTTGCACATTCATAGTGGTTGATCTTTGCTTCGGAATTCCGATAAAACCTTTTCATGAACGGATCATTAAAGGCGCGCCATCTTTTCACACTCCAAGTAATTTACACGACTGCAAACCATATTGCTCAAAAGCACTTTGCACCTCGGCAAAAATATCTTTTCCTGTAGTGGCCGTAAGGCCAGTAATTTCTCTCTCACTACAAATTATTTATCAACACTTCGTATAAAAATAGCTAACTGGGCTGTCAGATAAATCGGTACTTTCATCCAAAATAATCGAATCGGCTTGAAAACGAGCCAATCTATCAGTCAATGTTTTTTTGATATCACTAGCCATCATATCTATACGTCGAACAACAGTACGTCGCGATAAGCTCACTTTATCAAACTCTTTCTTATTTTCAGGGCACAAAAGTTCTGCAACATCTACTAGGCACTCTTTAACAAACTCTTCGTCAGAAAATGACTTCGATGTCTTTGCTATTTTGGAACTAACTATAAAACTAGCTTTAACAACACTGTCTAGATTTGATTTTTGTGAATGGAACATTTGTTGCTGTTTCCTTAAATCGGCAATGAGTTTTTCAAGTTTATTCTTTCTTAACTGGCCCGTATGTAAATTATGTTGAGCGAAATGCTTGATAGAGTAATGCCGCTTCATATTGTATTCTTTTATTGCACAACAAACACATAGGTTTCCAGGGGCGTGCAGTCCATGGAAGCAAGGGAAACAGTGCTTCCCCAAAAAAAAATTACAAAACATCTTCTAAAATGTGATTTTTGAAATAGGAAACCATTAATTTAGTTTATATTAAAAATGCTAAAATATTATTTCAATTATCAAGCCCATAATAAATGCGGCCTTGACTCCGACCCAGCAACAATAGAGTATCGAATAGAACCTGTGCGGGCCGCTAGCTTCTACTGTACGCTAGATTTCCTGTGAATCGGCTATTGAACTTTACACCGGCTGTTTGCAATTTTTGCATTTCAGTCGCATGCTTTAGGTGGTGGCGGAATCTATCGTTGGAGTAGGTTCTTTGTTTGAACGGCTATCCGTGTGTTGTGTGTACATACGTCGGGTCGTGCATGGGGCGATATGGAAGACTTATTGTCTGTAATTTGTCGTAATAACGTTGAAAAGGTTGGAGAATTTAGAAAGAAGAGTGGGTGTGAATGTGTGGTGTATGTCTTAATAATAAAGGGATTTTCAACGTTAAACTTCGCTGATAAGCGTCAAATAATTTCCAAAGGGCAAAACCGCCTATGAAAAATTTAACCACAGAAATGAAAAACTGTATTAGACATTTTTATCCGGAAAAACAATAGGACCAATTTAAATGGCTAACAAGGTCTGAAAATATAAGTAAATTATTTTGTTGGCCATGTTTACTTTTTGAAAATGAAAAAGGTCTCTGGAATAAAACTGGTTTTTCCGATTTAAACAATTTCCATAAAGCTGTAAAAAACACATTATGTCCAAAGCCCATTTACAGGCCGTCATAAAAGAAAAAGTCTTCGGCAAAACCAAAATTGAACACGCCCTTAATAAACAGTTGGAAATTAGTCACCGCCAACACAATGAACTAGTCGATAAAAATAGGCAAATATTAAGAAGACTTATCGATGTTGTTTGTTTTCTCGGACAACATGAATTGGGATTTAGAGGTCATGTCGAAACAAGGGTTTCTACAAATAGAGGAAATTTTCAAGATTTACTTAGTTTAATGGTTAAATATGATGATTGCTTAAAAAATCATTTAGAGCAGTCTAGCATTTTTTGCGGAACGTCGAGTCGAATCCAGAATGATTTAATTTCCGCTGTTGCAACCATTATTCTAAAAAGAATTAAGTAGAAGATTGATGAAGCGCGGTTCATTGCTATTGTTCTGGACGAAACAACTGATATCACTAATTTTAGCCAATTATCTATAGTAATACGCTACGTTAAAACAGACGGAAGTATTCAAGAGCGATTTTTGGGTTTTAAGTGTGTCCGAAAATCGTACAGCAGATACATTATATACCGTAGTTTATAACGTTACTAAAGAAATTAATAAACATAAGAAATTAGTTGCTCAAAGCTATGATGGAGCTGCAGTGATGGCCGGAAAATTAGGGGGTCCGCGAGCTAAAGTTCGAGAAACTTTGCCAAGTGCTGTGTTTGTCTATTGTTTTGCTTATGAATTAAATTTAGTTTTATCCCAGTCCATCAATCACATTAAAGAGTGTAGAGTATTTTTCGTTACTTTAAGTTGCATAGCTGCTTTTTTTTCCAAGTCAACAAAACGTGCACAAGCTTTGGGCTCCATTGTCCACAAACGATTGCCCAAAGTAGCTGCTACTAGATGGAACTATAATGGAAGACTTGTGTTAACGGTATCTGAAAATCGTGAATCACTGATTGAACTATTTGAGAACATAAACGTGGGACTCAGAAGCAACAAATAGTAGGTTTTTGGACTGTTTGAAACGAGATTTTAATTTTAATTATTTGTTGAACACATTTTCAGAAATATTTCCATTCTCGGACAATGTTTTTAATATATTACAAACTAAAACAAATGATATCGCTTTTTGCATAAAAAAAGTGGATGATTTTAAGTCCATGTTAAGCCAAAAAAGAAATGACTTTGACCTGTTTTGGGAGAAAACGATGATGTTAAATGTAGAGCCACAAGCCAAGCGTCTTCGAACAGACAAGGTGGGAGATGTTCAAACATTATACAGACTTTTTTTTATAAAATAATCGATCAAATTCAGCAACAAATAAACTATAGATTTAACGGTTTAAATGATTTTAAATTCCTCGAGCTTTGCAATTTTGATGCATTTGAAGGAAAAACTTTTCCAGAAGATGCGTTTAAAGCTCTTCTTCTTCATTATGGCCAGTTCTTCGACCGAGTGTTACTGCGATCTGAACTAAAAGTGATTTGCGAAACTGATTCCATTAGCTCAAAAAATAACGCCAAAAAATGCAATTTTTAAAAGACAAGGAGCTGGACAAGCCTACACCGAAGTGTCGAAATTGTGTGCATTAGTATTGACAATACCTGCCACAAGTTCATCATAGAACAATTTTTCAACACTTAAACGTATAAAAAATTTCGTGTTTTCCAACGGAAAACAAACGCTGTTTTCCATTGAAAATAAACTTCTCCAAAATATGTCGAAGCATCGACGTTTTTATGATGACGTCATTGACGAATTTGCAAAAATTGATCGAAGAACTGAATTACATTACAAATAGGTAAGTTTCTAAGCCCCTGGTAGGTATTATTCCAAACCTTTGTTACCCACTGTATTATTGGGACATATTCTCATTTTATTCGAAACGATGGGTAAACAGTTTAAGTAAGTAAGTCTGTTTAAACAAAAATAACAGGTGAAATTGTATTTTATTGGGAAAAAGAGAATTATATCTATGATAAAAGGCGAATTTTATTTTTTATTAAAAAAATCTGCTTCAAATTAAAGACAATATCTGTTAAAGAACTAGAGCAAATTCCAAATATAAAAAAACTGTTTCGGCAAAAATGCCCATTATTGCTAAAATTAGATTAGAAGCGACATCGAAGTTTCTAAAAATTGCTTCCTTTCTTAAAATTTCACCGCACACCCCTAGGTTTACCACTGTGCATGATAAAAAAGTATTCATCAGTTTATTTGTTTTGGAATTGACGACATTCTGTGTCCACTTTCAGCTTTTTTAAACCAGACATCTTGATAGATTTTTTTTCTTCTGAGCTGAATTTGCCTGAATATTTCCCGCGACTTTTCTTATCAGTTGTTAAAAAGTAATGGGTTGACACGCGCGCTACCTATTTATATATTACCCGCAATAAGCAACTAAAATTCTCTCTAATCGAGAGTCCCGATCGTTTTTAGTCTTTATGATCTGAATAACACAGTTTTAATAAACTGTGTGCTAAATCTTTACTTTTTTTGCGCGTTATTTGAAATTTCTAAATCTCTCGTGGGCTGGATTGGAGCTGGTCATTTAATGCTTAACAGGCTGAAGCCTTGCCAGTTGCTTCAAAGTTTGCAAAGCAGTTTTTGGAAACAATGGTCGCAAGAATATATCCAGTTCTTCCAGGAACCGCAGCAATAGTGTGTGCCTTCTCTTCTTGTTTCTGGAGAGATTCTAGTCCTTATAAAGAATGAAAAAAAAAAACAATGGTAGTTAACTCGAATTGCTAAAGTGCTCCTTGCTCCTTATATAATCTTATGTATTTATTTTTGTTTCCTTGGCTTAAAAACATTAGTTTTTAGCTGGGTGAATATTTAAGTATCATCACTGATTTTACTTCCATTTCTTCTTTAATTTACAAAGATTATACAACCGATAACCGCCATTAATAGAAATAGACATTATTTTTCTAGATTTTCAAGTAGTTTTGTTAACTATACAAACCACACGATTAGGATAACTCAATGGGCAGAGGTCCAGGATCGTGCAGAAGGCGACCTGTGGGTTAGTGATATAA
This sequence comes from Kuschelorhynchus macadamiae, assembly GCA_030620095.1. Classification (NCBI taxonomy): domain Eukaryota; kingdom Metazoa; phylum Arthropoda; class Insecta; order Coleoptera; family Curculionidae; genus Kuschelorhynchus; species Kuschelorhynchus macadamiae. The sequence continues at coordinate 1,679,740 of JAUTXW010000567.1, read as the reverse complement.
AACTCAACTATTTCAATTAATTATGATTAACGAACTCATTCAAATTATTTTATGAAAATCCTCCTATTTTTATTTAATTACATTTTATTCCCGCATTTTCAAATGTCTCCTTGACACTATAAAATTGTAATATTTTTAATTTTCTTGTATTGTAATCATGAAATTATCACAGTCCCAGGTTTTTACAGATCTTCACGTTTCAGAGTTCCCAGATTCCAAAAAAAATTTTTTTCTCAAGTTCGTCGGTCTATCGGTTTGTTTGTTTGCGACATTAGCTAAAAAACTACTCACCTCATGACATCAAATTTTGGTCAAAATTAAGGGTCATCTAGGGATGACCTGTTAACATTTTGGTAAAAATCCGATATATCGGAACAAAATGGCGGCCTACAGAAAAGTAAAAAAAATTATTACTAAAAAAACTTTCCAATACACCTCGAATTTTGCAAAAAAAAACAACTATTAATGATTTACAATCTCTGTACCATAGATATAATAAGTACGGTGGTCTGTACCGGAATTTACTCTGGATCAGTTAAAGCTTAACAGACTGAAGCGTTAGCAGTTTCTTAAACGTTTGCAAAGAGCTTATTGGAAACGAAGGACGCAATAATATATCGATTTCTTCCAGGAACTACATAAATAGTGAGTGCCTTCTCTACCTATTGCCGAAGGGACGCTAGTTTTTATAAATAATGAACAAACGGCCCACTACCACGGGAATTAGCTCGCATTACTAAAGTGCTTCTTGGACAGAATAATGTAGTTCGAATGGTGAACATTTAATGGCGTTTTTTAACGGCCTGTGCTCAAAATCTTTTTAATTTTTTGGGAAGAAATAATTATCTTCATTCGTGATTTTGAAGCAGCTTTGTTAAGAGCAATCACGACACAAACCACATAATTAGGATAACTCCACGGGCGGTCGTTCAAGATCGTGCAGAAGGCGACCTGTGGGTTAGTGATATAAAACTTAATACTTCAGTTAATTATTACCAACAAACTGATTAAAAATTACTTTATGGAAGTCGTTTTATTTTTATTCCCTCATTTTCAAATGTTTTTTTGACCATGAATTGTAGTTTTTTATTTTAAAACAACTCGCCTGCTCATTCTAATATATTATAGGTAATCTTAAAAAAGCTTATAAGATAACCTGTAATTATATAGGTAGTAAAAAATAAACGTAGGACGATGAGCGATCAACTGCTAATTAGAATGAGTGAGCCGCATCTATCTAGGAGGTTAAATCTAATTTCCAAAAAAAAAGCACAAAACACTAATGACATAATAAAAGATCAAATAAAATAACTAAATTAAAACGAATAAATAAATAAGTGTTTTATTACATAAAAAAAAACAACTCCCCAGGTCATGCAAAATCTATTATAGGTAATCTTAAAAAAGCTTATAAGATAACCTGTAATTATATAGGTAGTAAAAAACAAGCGTAGGACGATGAGCGATCAAGTGCTAATTAGAATGAGTGAGCCGCATCTATCTAGGAGGTTAAATCTAATTTCCAAAAAAAAAGCACAAAACACTAATGACATAATAAAAGATCAAATAAAATAACTAAATTAAAACGAATAAATAAATAAGTGTTTTATTACATAAAAAAAAACAACTCCCCAGGTCATGCAAAATCTATTATAGGTAATCTTAAAGAAGCTTAAGATAATTTGTAATTATATGGGTAATAAAAAACAATTTAATAACGGTAAGTCGGACGGTGAGCACACTTTTACATCAGGTGCTAATTAGAATGAACCGCAACCATCTAGAATATAAAATTTAATAAAAAAAAGAGACACAAACACTGATGTACTGCTATCGAGAAAAAAACACGAAATTAGTATATGATCCAGGAGATAGTTATTCCATTTGATATTTATTTTTGAATAAACCTTAAAGGATTTTAATAAACTAAAAAAATAAAAATAATAAAAATTATTTTTATTTATTTGTTATTTACAGGTTGATGTTACTTTATTTTATTTATTTTTATATGTTTCGATGTTAGATTAGAAAATTTATTATTAATATATTACACTGGTTACCACGGCTACTTAGTTAGGCAAGTCGGAGTAGGTTCTTAATGATATTCAGACTGATATGGACGCCACAAAAAAGATAATAGTCCAATACACCGTTCTGTATAAAGTTCTATGAATCCAAGATAATTTCGGCTTTAATTATAATCTTTAATTAACAAAGAAACAAACATAAATAAACAAGCTAATTTTAAAAACACTCAGATTTATTATCTGCAAATGTATATTATCTGTACTCAGAAAATTTCAACAATGCCAGAATGAATCACAAGACAAAAGCGTCTAGCTATACCAATTTTAAATTTACCCAATCAAATAATGTAAGTATTCAATCTTACTTACAAAATATATCATAGGTCAAATTTTATAAAAAAAATATCAATTTAATTCAAATATTAAAATATATTACATAAATAGTAAATACTGCAATTTATAACCCAAAAGTGAAATAAAACAGTATTTGGTTATTTATTTTCCAAATATATTAATTATCAAAGTATGTTACTTAAGATAATAAATAGTACCATTTTTAACTCAAAAATGAAAATAACTCAGAATTTGGTTACTTATTTTCCAAATATACACATAATAAATTTACAACTGGAATTTATGCACTTAATAAAATTTTAATTAATATTTAGCATAGATATAAAGGACTAGGCCTTATCTTATCAAACTACTCAATCTTTAAACAAAAAGTTACGCAGAAAAACATTCGTGAAATAAACAAATTTTGTAAGCCTTAACTAATAAATATCCCCAGTTACATTAAGGTTAATTATATAACTATTTGAAGCAGAAATGACTAAACAAAAATTTGTAAGCACTCAGCTATAAAAAACTAACCAGTTACATAGAAGTAAATTATGTAACTTTATGAAATAGAATCACAATAATGAAATTAACAAAATTTGTAAGCACTCAGCTATAAAAAAAAATATAACTAGTTACATATGTAAGCCAAATGGCTAATAATAACTTAGGACCCAATAACTGTTCGGTTGATTTTGAACTAAAAATTAGTAAAACTTTTAAGCTGTAAGAAATCTATATTTAATTTTTTTGAATGCAAAGGCTAATAATAACTTAAAACCCAATATATCTTCGGTTTGAGTCTGAACTAAGAATTAGTAAAACTTTTAAGCTGTAAGAAGTCTATAATTTAATTTATTTGAATGCCAAAGGTTAATAATATCTTAGAACCCAATATGTGTTCGGTGGTTTTTGAAATAAAAAAATTAATAAAATATTTAAGCAGAGTTACATCACGAATGTATTAAAAAATGAATGCATAAGCTAATAAAAAAATTAAAACTCGAGGAACGATCGGTGGTTATATGTAAAATAATGAAAAGTATTAGCAGTACTAGAAATTTTGCTTAGCTATGCTAATGTTTGCTCTATTCCTTGAATTAGAAAACTAGAGTATTTATCAGTTAACTCATCTGATCTCAATACCCTAAATAATATCTCAATAGGTTATACTTTACACAAAAAAATTGAGAAATATATAAAATTAAGCATAAAGTGAAAAATACTCAAATAATAAATTATCAGAAAAAATACTCATCTTTTAAGTTGCAATTTTCCGAAGAAACCTAAAGCGTCTATACCTCCCTAATGCGCCTCAAACAGCAGCGGCGTCTAGCCAGTGGAAAGATCCCAACACAAAACGTCTAGGAGAATACTAAATCACCACACGGCAGAAGGAAAACTATCCCAGCTTCTCTTAAAAATCTAAAAAATCTTGGACTGTAGCACTGTAGACTCGTCAGCGTTCTTCAGATACAGTTCCAATCGAAGATAATTTACGTAAAATGGTCATGACAATTTTAGTCCTTTTAAATCTTTGAGTTAATACAAATATAAATTAAGAAACCTTGAAGGTAATTAATTTAAATCTTTCATCATTGGTTGTTCTGACATTAAAAAGAAGTTCGGATATTAAAAAAATTGGGGATTAATAAAATCGGAGAATAAAAAAAATCAGAGAATAAAAAAATCGGAGAATAAAAAAATCGGAGAATAAAAAAAAATCGGAGAATAAATGCCTGAAACAAAGAAAAATCACATGTCAGCTACACCTGCACAAAATGGTGTCCTGTGGAGAATCTTTTATCTGTTGTTCTGGCTTATACTTCAGCTAATGACTGATATGGACGCCACAAAAAAGATAATAGTCCAATACACCGTTCTGTATAAAGTTCTATGAATCCAAGATAATTTCGGCTTTAATTATAATCTTTAATTAACAAAGAAACAAACATAAATAAACAAGCTAATTTTAAAAACACTCAGATTTATTATCTGCAAATGTATATTATCTGTACTCAGAAAATTTCAACAATGCCAGAATGAATCACAAGACAAAAGCGTCTAGTTATACCAATTTTAAATTTACCCAATCAAATAATGTAAGTATTCAATCTTACTTACAAAATATATCATAGGTCAAATTTTATAAAAAAAATATCAATTTAATTCAAATATTAAAATATATTACATAAATAGTAAATACTGCAATTTATAACCCAAAAGTGAAATAAAACAGTATTTGGTTATTTATTTTCCAAATATATTAATTATCAAAGTATGTTACTTAAGATAATAAATAGTACCATTTTTAACTCAAAAATGAAAATAACTCAGAATTTGGTTAATTTTCCAAATATACACATTATAAATTTACAACTGGAATTTATGCACTTAATAAAATTTTAATTAATATTTAGCATAGATATAAAGGACTAGGCCTTATCTTATCAAACTACTCAATCTTTAAACAAAAAGTTACCTGAAAAACATTCGTGAAATAAACAAATTTTGTAAGCCTTAACTAATAAATATCCCCAGTTACATTAAGGTATTATATAACTATTTGAAGCAGAAATGACTAAACAAAAATTTGTAAGCACTCAGCTATAAAAAACTAACCAGTTACATAGAAGTAAATTATGTAACTTTATGAAATAGAATCACAATAGTGAAATTAACAAAATTTGTAAGCACTCAGCTATAAAAAAAAATATAACCAGTTACATATGTAAGCCAAATGGCTAATAATAACTTAGGACCCAATAAATGTTCGGTTGATTTTGAACTAAAAATTAGTAAAACTTTTAAGCTGTAAGAAATCTATATTTAATTTTTTTGAATGCAAAGGCTAATAATAACTTAAAACCCAATATATCTTCGGTTTGAGTCTGAACTAAGAATTAGTAAAACTTTTAAGCTGTAAGAAGTCTATAATTTAATTTATTTGAATGCCAAAGGTTAATAATATCTTAGAACCCAATATGTGTTCGGTGGTTTTTGAAATAAAAAAATTAATAAAATATTTAAGCAGAGTTACATCACGAATGTATTAAAAAATGAATGCATAAGCTAATAAAAAAATTAAAACTCGAGTAACGATCGGTGGTTATATGTAAAATAATGAAAAGTATTAGCAGTACTAGAAATTTTGCTTAGCTATGCTAATGTTTGCTCTATTCCTTGAATTAGAAAACTAGAGTATTTATCAGTTAACTCATCTGATCTCAATACCCTAAATAATACCTCAATAGGTTATACTTTACACAAAAAGATTGAGAAATATATAAAATTAAGCATAAAGTGAAAAATTCTCAAATAATAAATTATCAGAAAAAATACAATTTTCCGAAGGAACCTAAAGCGTCTGGACCTCCCTAATGCGTCTCAAACAGCAGCGGCGTCTAGCCAGTGGAAAGGTCCCAACACAAAACGTTTAGGAGAACACCAAATCACCACAAGCCAGATATATTCTCATAAAAATCTAAAAAATCTTGGACTGTAGCACTGTAGACTCGTCAGCGTTCTTCAAATACAGTTCCAATCGAAGATAATTTACGTAAAATGGCCATGATAATTTCAGTACTATTAAATCTTTGAGTTAATACAAATATAAATTAAGAAATCTTAAAGGTAATTAATTTAAATCTTGAATCATTGGTTGTTCTGACATTAAAAAGAAGTTCGGATATTAAAAAAATTGAGGATTAAAAAAATCGGAGAAAAAAAAATGGGAGAAGAAATGCCTGAAACAAAGAAAAATCACATGTCAGCTACACCTGCACAAAATGTTGTCCTGTGGAGAATTTTTTACTTGTTGTATATATCGGCTAGATGAATTTCTGACTGCATTCCTTCCATATTCAGAAGATTAAAACGAGATCATTATTATTTGTGAACTAATCCGTTGTAACAAACATAAAATGGTTGTTACAGGATATACTGCATCTTACTTCAGGATATTTTTTACTTCTCGAGCCTTCTGTTCCATAGGTATAATAAGGTCTGTGGATCATTTAAAGCTTAACACCCTGAAGCCTTGACAGTTGCTTCAAAGTTTGCAAAGCGGTTTTTGAAAAAAATGGTCGCAAGAATATGTCCATTCCGTTCAGAAACGACAGAAATAATCAGTGCCATCTCCTCTTGTTTCGAAGAGATCTTAGTCATTATAAAGAATTAACAAAACGATGGGAATTAACTCCAATTACTAAAGTGCTCCTTGTATAATACTCAAGATTGCCGATTTTTTTTATGAATGCGTGTTTTCCTATAATTTAAAAAAATTTGTAGAAAAAAACGCATGAGTAAAAAAATATTAATTAAATTAAAAAACTTTACTAATTAAAAATCAAATAAATATAAAAGATTTATATAAAATTTATATAAAATAAAACTTGTGTTTTTATTTATTTGTTAATTACATATCAACTTAACTAATTCACATATTGTTGAAGTTCATGTAACAAACTTACAAAAATTGAGTACAATTATGAACCAAAATATTGTTATAAAAATATTATTTATTATTATTGACTGAATAATAAAAATTGCAATTTTGGTAATTGTTAACCATATTTTTATTTTGCGACGATGTTGATGTTTCGGCGGTTCTTTTTTGTGTTCCCTCATCTGTTCGATTATTTTTTGGCGACGATTTTGATCCATTTGTAAAAAGCATTTTTGGTCAGCTTGGATACGGCGGTGGCCCTAAGTGAATGGTTCTTGATTTTTTTGTAGTGTTGAAACCTGATTTCTATGCTTGCTTTTTCGTCCAAGTTGAGATCTCGTTTACTCCGACAGAACTGTTTTTACCCAAGTTACCGGAAGTTCAGAGTCAAAAACAATCTTGTTCCTTTTATCTTGGAGTTTCGGGCACATTTTTACTGGGCAAAAGCTGGGATTTATGTCGTTTTTTACCAACCATTTTATACCAAAACAAAACTCTTTTCAATCAGTTTGATGCGATTTTTCACTTCATTATAGGTCTAAAGGACCGCCGATTCTTTACGTTTACCGTCGATACCTTGTAAATTCCTTCTTTTGACATTTCTTGCGTCTCGGGCTGATTTAAATTCAATTTGTTCGAAGGGAATTATTTTAATATTGTAATATTTCTCCATCAGCAATTTTGTCGTATCTTAACAAAACGTGTTTTTTGATTTTACGGTGTTTTTTAGTCCGCTTCTTACTATATTTTCATAGATTTCGGCTTCTTTAATTTCACCAAAGCGATTCATGTTGCAGGAACGGATCTAGGATAAAGATGAAGGGGAAAGGCGCGAAAAAATGTACTATGTATGAAGGTAAAGTGAGTATCTTTTTTTATTTTTGGTAGTCGAATTTTATTAAGGTATTTAAATATGTAAAACAGATAAAGAATGGACCTATAGATCCCGATCAGGGGGGGCAAATTACGATTTTCAATTGAAACAGTGCTTGTTTTATACATAACATTGTAACCACCAAACGCGATGCTTATTTTGATACCTCTCTAAATCCACCACTGTCATATTGACAATTTTTGAGAAATATTTTAAAGATTATCGGTCGCTATGGACCTTGGCGTTTCATATTGACAATACAAACAAAACAGGTTTTGTCTTTTCAAATGATATGATTGTTTAGAAAGGTGGATATAATACGTGATTTTGAAGTAGTTTTGTTAAGAACAATCACGATACAAACAACATAATTAGGATAACTCTAGAGGCGGTCGTACAAGATGGTGCAGAAGGCGATCTGTGGGTTATTGGTATAAAACTTAACTACTTTAGTTAATTATTGCCAACGGACTGATTAAAAATTATTTTATGGAGATCGTCTTATTTTTATTCCTGCATTTTCAAACTTTTTTTTTGACTAAGAAGTGTGCTATTTTTTATTAAAAACAACTCGCCAGCTCATCCTAATATATTATAAGTAATCTTAAAGAAGCTTATAAGATAAGTTGCAATTATGTGGGTAGTAAAAAACAATTTAAAAACGGTATGTAGGACGGTGAGCGCAACATCAACTGCTAATTAGAACGAGCCGCATCTATCTAGGGTATTAAATCTAATTTCACAAATAAAAAGAGACACAAAACATTAATGACATGATAAAAAATCCAATAAAACAACTAAATTAAAATAAATAAATAAATAGTAAGTATTTTATTATAAAAAACTCCCCAGTCCATGCAAATCTATTATAGATAATCTTAAAGAAGATAATCTGTAATTATATGGGTAGTAAAAAACAATTTAACAACGGTACGTCGGACGGTGAGCACAGTTTTACATCAGGTGCTAATTAGAATGAGCAGCAACCATCTAGAATATAAAATTTAATAAAAAAAATAGAGACACAAAACACTAATGACCAGAATCACTATTATGCGAACGTCAAACCGGGAAGCAGTACCCGTAATTAAACGTTTCCTTCGTGTAATAAGAAAAAAAAACTGGAGTACAAAAAACTAATTTCATTCTGCATGAGTTGCTACCGAGAAAAAGCAACGAAATTAGTATATCGTCCAGGAGATGGTTATTCGATTTGATATTTACTTTTGATTAAGCCTTAAAGGTAATTATATGGCAACAAAAAGGTTTTTTGATTGGAGTTTAATCACAATTATACAGGCGGAATCGGATAATAGTCATTAAGTTGTCCACGATGTGACGAACGCGGGTCAAAATTCAAATCGAATTTTGTTGATGAGATGCCCAAAAGGGAAGTGAGTTGTTAAAAATTAATACAGGGTGTAAGTTAATTCATGTCTTAAACTGTGATTTTTCTCTTACGTTAACACGAAAACGTCATATATAAAACAAGTTATTTTCGAAATACAGTGAGCTAAAATATTTCTTAACACGTTTACTGCCTCATTAATATTTATTAGTTTTGCCAGGAGCTGAATCATTTTTTCATCGTCACTACTATTTTTTGACTACGGGGAAGTATTAAAAGATTATTAGCAACTTGTCAGCAATGTTGCCGATAGGCGACAGCAGCACAATAGGACGATATTTGCACGCTAGTGCGGATATCGTGGCAGCTTATTTTATGCAATAAATGACAAAAAAAAAAGAGGTCGCAAAAAACAATTTATTAAAAGAAAACTACAAAAATTATAAGATGTGCTTACAACGATAACACAACTATGGTGCACCAAAATTAAAAACTTATTCTAAGATAAAAAAGCAGGATATTCTAAGATAAAAATATCTAACACATTTTTAACAAAACAGACATTTACAAATCATTCTGTAATACACAAATTATATTTTTCTGGACAGTTTCCACAACAATATTTTTACAGGGTTTTTTAATAATTCGGATAATTATTATCCTTCCTGCAGTATTTTTTGCTGTTATCTTGCTAGGAAAATGACATTGAGTTGAATTTTTGGTTTTAGTACGAGGTATAGCACCTGCCTTTAGAAGCAGAGCTTTTATTACTTCTAGACTGTAATCATAGAAAAAAATTTTTGTAGAAAACTAATTACCCAAATAAAACCAGTTTATTAATGCATTGCCAACTTCTTGTACCATCTGATGGTTTTATGTATATTCAGATAATATGCAGGCATTTGATCCTGTCGATCAATTTTTTCTTCTCCTCTTTTATTTGTTATTTTTACCATATTATTTTCACACTCTGTAGAAACGTAAGATACATTTCTTTTATCTCTTTCTCTTTTACTACTCCGTCCGAGTACCTGAAAATTGACTCAACCTTTTTCTTTTACTACTTCTGGATTACTGGATTATTTTTTCAGTCTAGTTGTAGAGTACCGGTGCAATACGTATTTCTTGATAATAATCTTTTAGCCAATGCAAAGCTGCCATAAAAGTTGTCCATGAAAAATTCATCACGTCTCTTCTCGAAATTTAGGTTAACAAGAGACGAGATCAGGGCCTTGTCTGGCCTCGTTTCGAAAAATGTCTCGACTTTAAGTGAACCGCGTGTTCTATCGCACATGCCTGGACGTTAATTCCTTCAAAATGTCTTTTAGCCTTTTGTTTGATAAGCCTTCTAACCTTTTGTTTAAGAAGTTTTATTAGTTACAATACTTAATTTATCATTACATAAAATTTCAGCTTTTATAAAAGAATCGTATTTTTTATGACAACGATATAACAGTGTTGACTGTAGAGTTTCTATGAAACATCTTGCTGAGTGTGTGTACAAGTTTGAACTCTCCCGGGACTCCCTGTTCTAAGAGTGTAGTGTTTGCTATAGAAGACGCATTTTTAAGCTAAATAATAAATATTTCAATATTTTAGAAAACTGTATTTATAAATTGACGCTAATTTGTCTCCCGGTGTATAGGTAATCTTAACCAAAATAGGATGATAATGCTTATGATTACTTGATATCCTTATTTTGGTCAGAAGAAATTAAAGTTACTGTTTAACTTGCCAAAATTACTAAACTATCAAATCAAACCTATGGTTTTGACCCGCCAAAATACGTCACATTTACGTCGCATAATTCCAGTTCAATTTTTTTTATAGATATGGTGTAAAAAAGATTCTCTTATCGTATCGCAGTACTCAACCTCAGTAATGTCTATCTATAAAAATCATAAACATTTGGTTATGTATCTATGATAAAAATGATATAAGGCACTCCAACAATCTGTCACTTGATCGTAACCAATCAGCTGTTTTTGACGGCCGTAGGAGAAACAAATCGAATTTTTACACAGGAGCATATGGGACTTTTGTTATTTATTTTCATTTTTTTATCTTAATCCTTTCTTTTTGTTGTATCGCAAATTGTGGAAATAGAGGGATGAGAGACAATATTACTTTTATTTTTAAGTTTTCAATTTCAGGTATAAAAAATCGGCAAATTTTCTTTACCCAGAGCTTCCCTCATTATGAATATTTCCTTTTATTAGGAATAGTGAATTTTGTTACCTCATGTTGAATGCGCACCGGTTTATCCTTATATCATATTTAATTTTTCCCCAAAATGTACAGTTGAATTGAATAAAAATATTCTTTTTGTGTTGATCGAAGATGATATGACATCAAACCGACAGACGGACTTGATAAAACATATGGCATCTAGGGACGCCAAAATGCGAAGATATGTAAAATCTGAAAGGGTGATTTTTTCAGATTACAAAATTTTTATTTGGCCGCCATTTTGTTCCGCCATCTTGAGTTAGTACCACACTTTTACTAGTTCATCTCTATACTGCAATTAGTTATGACACATAATTTGAAATCAATCCATTAAGAGTAGTTTTTTCAGGCTGAATTTTTAAATATTTTTTTTTTTTTTTCGCCATCTTGGATTCGTACAAAAATTTCACCAGATGGTTCCTACATAACGTTTGATTTTTGTGCAAAATTTGAGATAAATTGGTTTAGCACTTTCTAAGTAACAATGTTTTTAACATTTCACTATGCCCCCATTTTGTTGTGCCGTACTGGATTTTTACCAAAATATTACCAGATCATACCCATACGACCCTTAATTCTTGACCAAAATTTGAAGTCAATCGGGTAAGAAGTTTTTTAGCTATGCCGGGAATAGACAGACCGACAGACCGACAGACATACAGACCGACTGAATCGAGAAAACATGTTTTTTTGTCATCTAGGGACCCTGAAATGTACAGATCTGGGATCTCGTAAGGTGATTTTTTCACGATTACAATACTTCCCTTTTATGAGGGAAGTAAAAACGATTGAATGAACCTTCGTCGATGCGGCTGAAATGGATTATTGCAATAACAAGTCCTAGTGTGTTCAAAACATTTCGTATTAATCACACATTAGTCTGAGACTCTGATCGAAGATATCTCTAATCGTTTTTTGAAAAAGTTTTATTACATTTTGTACCTTTACATATTTCAATGCTATATTATTTTTTTATGTTTTACCAATATTAACAGGTCTTAGATAATTAGCAGTATTTAATTTAATTACATTTTTTTCTAGACAAGAGTAAGTCTATAGTAAAGAGCAAAGGTTTCATTATGCTGAAAAAAATTGAGTTCCTTTACAATCGTCATCAGGTTTATTGTAAAGGCATAACTTTTTATTCTTAGTATATTCACTCTGAAAATGATATATATTTTTCATTTTCTCATGCATGACAATTTATTTAACTAAAAACATTTGCGAAGATTTCGGATGTTCTCTTGGTAACCACAAATTTCGGTTTTACTCCTGTTGGTGACTCTGGTGTGGTTTTGCGTATTAATTTTGGCGCTAGTTGTACTAGACTCTCAACTAGTTGACTGTACTGATGAAGACCTTAAGTCAGAAACACGTGTCTATAGTTGGCCAAATTTCGTTGTTTTAGCGGTCTTCCCAAAAAATCCTTTTCATACTATATAATAGTTCTAACCGCGTTAATTTTTTCCTACTTTCGATATATATATATATATATATATATATATATATATATATATATATAAATCCTTAAAATATGCTTTAAATTATCAGGGATATATATATATATATATATATATATATATATATATATATATATATATATAATTCTTCAAAACATTGCTTAAAATTTACTTGACATTACCTATATCAAGGTACGGAGCTGAAAGGTCTCTTTCGCAGATTATCTTCACTAAAATAACTATAGATCAACAAAGTCGACTGAAAGACTTAATAACTTATCTACACTGTCAATCGAAGATGATATGATACCATATGACTTGTGATATAAAACGATTCACCAGTAAGCCTCGGTAAAATGCAGAAAGGGTATTAAGAAATCATGGTTCTTGGGATTGGACTGTGTCAAAATGGAATCACTTTTCGACGTTTTGCCTTGGATTGTACGACCTCTTCAGAGATTTTGACTTCACGAGCCGGGACACTAAATGAGCTCGGAGAAACCCAAGCTGGCTCTTTATAGTCGACCTGTGTTCACCGAACCGTGACCCAGGCACGTAAATTTGAAAATATGTTGGTATAGGCAAGTCTAAAGACAGTATAAATGATTTATAGTGTAGAGAAAAATCACTACATTAATATTATAACCGGCACAGTGCACATAATTTAGCATTTGTTAAAACCCTGCATAATTATTGCTCAACCGCCATTGTAAACACCGCTTATCATGAACACTCAAGGGCGCGACGAGGGGGGTGAGGATTATGGGGCTGCAACGACCTCCATATGTCTCCCCTTATGGGTTGTAAATACGATTAAATAATCCTTTACTCTCCTAATGGTAATTTTGATATTTAAAATAGGCACATTTATTATTCTTCTGTTACTAAGATGTCAAATGGGGTTTAAAATTGAAATAAATGACCAACAAAAACGCTGATTTAAATAAAATCTTCTTTGCGCTTTCCCACTTTTCCTAACGTATAATCTGGTTTCTGACAAAAATTTTTAATTTATCTTTTTTGAGATTGTCTTGAGTCGAGTCTAAGAAAAGAAATAGATACATTTATTTCAGATATAAGTTTGTCCCAGACATATTTTACGTAACTGTGAATTAGCTTTATTGTGTACTACTTTACTCAAGTATCGCGTAGATCCAGTAGGCATTTTGAAAACTTAATTAATATAGTAATGTGATAGAAGCCTGGATGACTACGAAATGATAAATTATTTTTGGTTACTATTAAAGATATGCGAAATGTTCTGTTTTAAAATTAATTTCCAAAAAGAAACTTCGTATTTCTCTGAATATCCTACTTCTTTATCAATAGTCTTATTTTTCTCCCACAATTTAGTACCGCTATGCTGAAGTATTCTTCCAATCCAACTCCAATTCGAAATAGTTTGCAATTAAGGCGGCAAATAGCGTCCATAAGTTTCGAATCGCACAGCCATACTCGATAAACTATAGCATACTTTGTAACAATACTTTGTAACAAACGAGTAGTAGATTTCACTGAAGCTCATATTTTCTTGTTTCGGGTCTTTGAGAAGGGATATTTGGATTTGTTAAAGGTAAACTTATTATTAAACGTGGTTCATAATGGGAGGTTTATTTATTTCAGCCATTTCTTCGAGCCACTGAATTGATTTGATTGTAACAGATTGCAGTACAGTTATATTACAGGAATAAGTGAATAGTAACTTATAAAAAGTTAAGGAATTGTTCTTTTTATTTAACAATATTTGTGGTCTAATTCAGATTTTAACGGGATCCCCTTTGCCTCTGGGCCGTTGGACACCTCACTGAACCGGTGATATGTCCGCCACTGGGACAGAGTATATGCAGTTCCTTGTTCCTGTGGTAATGTCTAGATTGGAAAAACTGGACTATCTATATAGACGAGACTTAAAGAACATGAACGATTTATTAGAAATAAACAAACTGTACAATCTGCTGTATCTGAACACCAATATGCTACTGGACATGCCATAAATGTAAAAAAAACCAAAGTTCTTGCATCGGTTTCAGGATTCTATAAACGGAAAATTATATAATCTTTTGAAATTTATAAGTATCCTAACAAATTTAATAGAGGTACGGACTTCAGTCTACATCATACGTGGAAACCGATCGTTACACCAGACCACTGTTCGGTGACTACAGGTCGACTATAAATAGCCAGCCTCAGTCTCTCCGAGCTCATTCTGTTCCGAGCTCGTGAAGTAAATGACCCTGAAGATGCTTCGTGCAATCAAATGCGAAACGTCAGAATCTGATTCCATTTTGGCGCGGTCTAATCCCAAGAACTATGGTTTCTTAATTGAATCGAATTTTGATTTTTTTGTGTAAGAATTTTGGGTTAAAAAATGTTTACTAATTTACTAATACATTTTCTGCTTTAAAATGATTCAGCGTTCTCTTTCTCTGTTGTAATTTGTAACTGGCGAAAATTAAGCTTTTTTAAAATCATGAGGGGGGCCCAGAAAATCTTGGAAATCAAACATTAATAATGCCAGGTATTTTAATAATAGAATACATAACGATATCGTCTTGCAATATCTAATTAGATTATCGGATGTTACATTCTCGAACAAGGTTTTTAAATTATGAGAGAAACAAAGTACCTGTTTAATTTTTTATATAGAAGTAAAGTTGATGCAAACAATACAACCACTCTTTGTCGGTACGTCGTCCGTGGCATTCGCTATCATTTCAAAGGGGTACACCGTCGCAACAAAAAATAAATTGTTTTATGATTAAAGTTCGACCGCGAATGCTGAATCCGCCATGATGCTATAATAAGTAATTAGAGTTTGAGGTTCAGACTAAATATCAGACTGATACTACTAATCCAGTAGCGTAACATTGCAACAAGGAATCTGTAAATTAGTATTAAAACATGTGCCTTAACCAACCACAAAATGTTAGTTTAAAAAGTGTCCTATAAGTAAAGCCATGGTCGTGTGGAGGTGGAGGACCCATGGGGCCTTGGCCTCCCACGAAATGTATTCTCCCTACACAATTATTTTTCTAAGTTGTTACTCAAGGTTAATAATTACGATGTATTCCAAGTAATAGCATATTTTTTAAACCGATATTAAAAAACTGTTTTGGTAAACGTAGAATTTCCTGGCACATGTGCAGATGGCTGTCACTTGAGTTATTTACGTTTGTAATATAGTGAGACTACTTAGTAGAACGTACTCTGCTTATATACTAATAATATTCACATCATACAAACCACTTTGATTTTATATGCAAAAGAATAAACAAAAATTGACATGTTCCATCATTTTTCAAAGAAGCGAAATGATTTGGAAAAAATAATTCAAATTTTCAGTGATGTGTTTCATACCGTTCTATATTTTATAGTTGAAAAAGCGCTCTTACATAAAAAGAGAGTTAAAAATTTCACGTGTTCTACCATTTTTACGTCCCTCATTAAAGGGAAATATTGTAATGTAAAATTCTTTTAATATTTATTTACCTTTTTTGTAGTTGATTGTATATTTTCCTGTGTAAATAAATAATAATAATAATAATAATAATTATTATTATTATTAGTATTATTGTACTCGGGAAAAATTACCCCCCCGTGTTTTTACAGATCTTCACGTTTTAAGGTCCATAGATCGTCTCTCTGACTGTCTGCCGGTCAGTTCACGGCATAGTTAAAAAACTACATACGCGATTGTCAACACATTTTGGTCAAAAATTATGGAGAGGACCATAACACTTTGGTAAAAATCCAAGATCCCAGGATTTTAGAGATCATCACGTTTTAGGAACCTTCTCAATTCCGTCGGTCTGTCTGTCTACCCGCGGCATAGCAAAAAGCTAGTTACCCGATTGACTTTAATTTTTTTTCGAAAATCAGCGGTCATATGTAAGTGAGCTTTAAAAAAAATCCAATTTGGCCAAACAAAATGAAAGCCTAGAGAAATAATAAAAAAGTACGTGTGATATAAACTAGTAAAATTGTGGTACGAATTAAAGATGGCGGAATGAAATGAAAAAATCATCGTAAAAAACCTTATTTAATTGACTTCAAACCTGGATGTAAAATTGGGATAAACTAGTAAAATTTTGGTACGAGTTCAACATGATGGAACAAAATGGCGGCCTAATGAAATAAAAAAAATGTAAAAACACTGCTTGTTCAATTTATTTTAAAATTATGCCCAAAAATCGAGTGTTTCAAAGGTAGAAACTGGCAAAATAATGCTACGAATTTAATGTGATGGAACAAAATGGCGGCCAATAAAAATGTTTAAAAACACGTATATTGGATAATTGGATAATTGGATTACACTTCAACATCCCTAATGAAAGGAAAGATTCATAACTGGGAAAGTTTCACGCAATTTTTGAAAAAAAAAACTAAACACATACGAAATAAACACTTTTTTTTTAGAGGAATATTTCATCTCCTAGAACTTTTTAAAAAAAAAAAGCTAAATGCTTTTGAAATATAATTTTGTTTCCTTTTCTTCTTCCTTCTTTACCCTGTGTAGTTGAAAAAAATATTTTATAATCAAAAGGATAAAATACACTACAACGTGTTTCGCGATCTTTCGAAATATTGTGTTATTATTTTTTTTAAAAATCTAGAAAAAAATTAGGTATCAATGACTTCCACATTTTTTCAGTGTCAAGACCTTTACCTAAAGTATTAACAAATTTTAGTTTAACTGATATCGGTTTGCGTTTAGAAATATCGAAGATCTGCGTCTATGACACCCAAAATCCAATCCCGCGAAATATTGACCTAAAATCTTTTTGATGCAAATTTGAATTGACATAGTTTCCCAGAAAACTGAAAAAAAATGGAATTGGTAGAAACTGTTCACACTAAATAAAAAACAAAAAAATGGTCCAACACATGAGTCTTTGGAGGGTTAATGACACCCATGAATCTCATAAACTTCGAAAAAAGGTCAAGGTGAAATTTTTCAGATTGAATTTTTTGATGATTTTTTTATAATCAGTTTCCAAATACACGTCCGATACCTTTTTTTTTCGAAAATTGCAAAAACTATTATTAGCTGAGATAAACCGATCGGAAACTATAGTTCATTATTTTTTCACTAAGATCTTCTATAAAAAGAAAAATATGAATTTTGTAAGCGCGTCCCGGGACTAAATTTGAAATAATTTCAACACAAATTTTTTTTTGTCTACAAATAAATTTGAAAAGAGAGATATGTGGTTAGGCTAGGTTAGGTATATGATAATTAGCTTTTACGTGCAACTTGGGCGTATTCGACAGTTTCGCAAGTAAAAATAGTAACAGCTGTTGCAACGGATTCACTCTTTCAAATTCATTTTGAAACGTAAAAAAATTATATAAATTTGAATGGAATTATTATAAATTTGCTCTCCTTACGTATTACAATGTTCAGATGTTTCTCTTGACAGAGATGTCAATGGAAGAAAAAATCTTATCTTATTTAAGAAAAACGCCATCAGAGACATTTTTGTTCAAGACTTCCTCATCTTAATTTTTTTGCATTTTCGTACCTTAGCAGACATTGGCAAAACACCTATTGTTTTGTACAACTGCTTTGCACGCATTTTCGTGACACATTCTATATTCTTGAAAATTCGCAGAAAAAACATTTTCAATCTCATTAAGAAAGAAAAAAGTTATGAGAAGAACCGTTTTTAGTAAAACCTCCAATACCAAATTAAACAATGGGGACTTCAACTTTTCATGTTACATTTATCTTAAAAAATATTTTTTATTTTAATTTTCCATCTATAATGGATTTTGATTTTGTTGGCGGTTAAGGAAAATGCCGCCGCGCTATAGTTATAAAAAAAGTTTTTCTAGAATAATGACGTTTTAAAGCAGGGGCGTTCGGTGAAATTTTAAGAAAGGGAAGCAATTCTTAGAAACTTACCTATTTGTAATGTAATTCGATTCTTCGGTCATTTTTTGCAAATTCGTTAATGACGTCATCATAAAATCGATGCTCCGACATATTTTGGAGAAGTTTTGTGGTTAAATTTTTCATACGCGGTTTTGCCCTTCCTTTGGAAATTATTTGAAGCTTATCAGTGAATTTTAACGTTGAAAATCCCTTTATTATTAAGACACATACCACACATTCACACACACTCTTGTTACTAAATTCTCCAACAATTTCAACGTTATTACCGACAGCCGAAGTTGACGGTATTTGCATATCCACGTCCGTATTATTGTCTTCCATATCGCACCATGCACGACGCGACTTAAGTATCACACAACACACGGAGAGCCGTTGAAACAAAGAACCTACTCCAACGATAGCTTCCGTTTCCGCTTAAAGCACGCGACTGAAATATAAAATTGCAAACCGCCGGTGGAAAGTTCAATAACCTCTGGCTCGATTGTCGGGAAATCAAGCATACAGGACTTGGCTGCAGAGAAGCCAGCAGCCCGCATAGACTCTATTCGATTTCTATTTAGTCCATACGCTAGGTATCATCCCGTGTTTTTGAGAGGTCCACGAGATTTTTTTGTTGCATTATCTTGTCTAAGATGAATATATTCAGTATCATTTGGTTACCACGCCCAAAAATGGCCAGTAAGGTTTTTATACAGGGTGGTCATATATTAAAACTACATAAATATAGAAAATTTCTTTATTTACTCAATAGGTGAGTTTAAATGTGTTTTTATTGTTAAATGAACTTAAAAATATATCTGTAAAATATTTATGGTATTGGTATTATACAAGGTGGTCCAAAAAATAAGTATATAATATAACAAAAAATTCAATAGTTAGAATTAAAAAAAATAATAGGAAATTATGTATCATAAGGATTGGTACACTGAGAAGTAAGGCGACAGCGACAAAATGAACAACAAGTTAATCCAGCTGCCCGGCAACAACAATTTTTTGTACGTGAACATTTCTGTGAAAGTACGTGAATAATTCTTCGGCTGGAGGAAAAATATTGTCCACGGATTTTGGTAAAAGACTATCATTTTCCAGTTTGTATCCAAACAAAAGAGGATCTAAAGATATAGTTTCTTCTTCCAAACAATGGTTTTGGGTATAAACAATAAAAAAGGCCCGCAATATATGGAGTTTTATTGATGAGCTGGTAGGAGGTAACTGCGCTACAGAAAAAGTTTTTCCGTGGTGGTACATCCAATACCTCAATTCATCAAATGAATCTGAAGGGTTGCCTGGGCGAAGCACCTGAATAAGGTACTTTTCTGCACTTTGCACTGAATCTTCAACAACTCTGTCAGATGAGCCTACAAAAGTTATGCTAATAAGTAAAATGTCATTAAAACAAAACGATATATTTACCTTTAGCAAAACTACTGAGAAATTGGACTGGAGTAGCGCCAAGAGCACTGCGTTTTGTTCCAACTTTGCTTGTATAATCTGCACCAGTTAAATGGAAAAGGGCTGGAAGAACTGTACATAATTCTGAACCGTGAAGTTCAGCCATCAAGTGCAATGGAACATCCTTTTTAGTTGCTCCAACGCCTGCCCTAAACCAAAGTTCCTAAAATAATAAAACACTTATCAAAATGTTTTCAATTATATCTTAAAACAGTTACCTGTATCCCTTCGGCTTTATAAGTCCTGAAATGATGAAGAGCCATAACTAGTATGTCAGTGTCGGAAGATAGTATGTATATGTTTTTATGACCCTCTCGTACTGCATGAGCTATATGTACCATAATTCGCATATCTGCTTCTTCTATGTCATTTCTTTGTAACATCTTCAGCGTAGTAGAATTACGTAATGAACTACTTGATTGACAAGGTTCGATATTTGTTGCACTGCATATTATTTCCACCCCTTGCCAAAAACGATGAGCATGTTGTAGCAGATATTTTCGAATAAACGTTTGAAGCTTAATTTTATTTTCTACACAACAAAATTTCTGAGCCTGTACGGGTAATGGTATATCATCTGTAATTGAATGTATTGTTATATATTCTTCACCATATCTTCTTATTCTCTCTCCAGACTTGGGTGACATTTCTAAATAGCTATCAAATACAAAATCAATTCTATTAATATGCCCCTTCAGTGTACCACTTATCATGTTGCAGAATGCAATAGCAAGATCCTGGAAATTTTTCAAATTTTTCCACTGCACTTTGCGAATACCCATCATAAAATCAACCAAGAGACAAAACTTGTCTGAGGTAGGTACTAGAGTGTAGTCCTGAGTATCTAAAACTTTGCTTAGCTCAACAAAAAGACTGGACTTTTGCGTTTCTTTTTTCAAAACTCCTTCATCTTGAAAAAGGAAGTTTTCTTGGGTCAATTCATACCTTAACAGTAATTTTATACTATATCCCCTTTTTTAGCCAACTCGATTATACGCTGAGTCTCTCTATTTTGTTTTTGCACAGTTTTATACTGCTTCTGTTGCACAGTTCCCGCTGTTGATTTAAACGATGGAAGCTTAATTCTACTAATAGTGTCAGAAAGGGGTTTGCTTAAATTTTCAAATCTTTCCTTGCGAAATTCTTCGTAAGCTTCACAACCAGTTTCAAACAAGTTTAAAAGAGCTTTGGTGACATCGGGTGGGGTCTGCTCCTGCGTGACTATGTTACGCAGGGCTTGATTTCCTTCCATAAATGGATTTACCCGCTGAGAAATATATTCAATCATTTTTTCAATAACCGATTCTACTCGATCTGTTTTCCCTGGATAATATTCATGATGGTTTCTCAGTTCATAATTATCATTTTTTAAAAATGTCTTTTCCCTGTACAAGTTAGAAATTGCCAAAATTTCATGATACACAAGTTCCCAGGCGGCAACAAAATCCTTTTTACGAGTCGATCCAATGATGCCAGCAGTACTTTTTTTTGACCTATTAATGGTTTGCTCCAAAGCTTGATCGGTTCCAACTGACGTGAAAGATGATTTACTTTGTTTCACGGTAAATTTTCCTTTTTTAAATTCGTTATATACTTCGGGGGCCGTCTCCTCTAGCATTAGCATGTCATGTAGGTAAAGTGAAGACCAACGTGCGTAATTGGTACGATCCATAACGTGAAAAATAGGTTGCAGTTGTTTCACAGTTTGTACATGGAGGCTCCAATCGCCTGTGCGATCGGCTCGGATTAAATTTCTTAATAGGTTAATAAGTGCTAAGACGTTATTCCAATATTGAAACAGATTGAACTCTTTGCATCTTTTGGCAACAAATTGTTTAAATTGTAAAAGAATATTTTCTGAATTATTTTTAAAATCCTTAAATATTGTCTGTGCTTCAACTGCATTTCCCTCAATAAACAAATCTTGTAAAATTTGAAGTGAGGCTAACTCCTGTTCATATTTTGTCAAATCCTGCCCTTTAAAAAAAGATTGCAATTGTAATCTTTGCAAAACTTCACCCAGCAGGAAAAAACCTCTAACAGATCGAGCATAGTTTGTGCCATTAAAAACTTGTTCAGTTGTACCAACACCAAAGGCCCCAACTTCTATTAGTATGCTTTCAGCACCACTACCACGTAAGTATTTTCCAATGCACGCTAATAATACTTTAATCATATGAAAACTTCCAAGCATTAATGTTATATTTTTAAATTCATTTTCTCGTAACAGGATTATATGCCTGGCAATTCTGTAAACGCCTTCATCGCAAAATACTGGAAGGTTAATTTGATCTAATTGTTGTAATATGTCTTTAAAATTGCAAAGAGCAGTATACACTCTTGAGTAGTCAGTTACAGGATATGGCAAAACTGGTAGAAATCCCACAATTTGATCTTTACGTTTATCTTCAGTAAGGAATGCGTTAAAGGCTGGCCATGAAGGAATCTGCTGATAATTTTTTGTAATGTTTAATTGTCTAGGTGTTTCAGATATGTCCATTTTACTTAAAAACCATGCTAAATCATCAGATCGCAATTGAAAATATGATTCTGGTTGTACTGGGTTCTGATCATCAATCATTCCTGATAAATAGTTATTGGAAAGTGAAATAGGTCCAGGTGTTTTGTAGAACTCTTTCAATACTTGACATTTCAGTTCTTCGCGAAAAGATCGAGTAAAACGACATACATCGGTTTCTGAAATATTTGGTTTGCTATGCAGAATGTCAGATTTATCTTGAAATATCACTGCAACAGTATCATGTGTTCCATTTAGCCCTGATTCAGTGGCTTCGTCATGGTCAAAGTTGTCAAATGCTGCAGTGGTAAATTTAAAATGGTCAAAATGTGATGGAATTGGTACATTGTTTTTACCAGATTCTACAGTAAAAGACGCTAGGTTTGTTCTACATCTTTGAACTTCATCATATGAGATACTCATACCCGTGCGATTTAAGCTCTTAATTAATGCACTACTTTTACAGGTATTGTGAACTGAGAACCCTGTCATCGTGTGCAGAGGAGTGCGTTTTTTCCCTCCATGTAAAATAAAATACATAAGATATTTGCCTTTAGATACTCCTTGTTTGGAGGTCTTACAAAAGTCTACATCTTCATCACTCTCAGAATCAATGTCATCGTCACCATAAAACTGATTTTCGTTCAAATTAAAAAGTTCTGAAAAAAATGTTAAAAGAGCTGGAGGAATCCGCATATCGTCCCATGAATGCCTTAAATTAGTTTCATCACAGAATTTATCACTAAGATTAAAATTAACGTTGTTAAGCGATTTTCTAAGAATTCTTGCGGATTCTTTAATAACATCCTTCGATCTTATTAGTTCTATAACTTCGTTAAGAGTCACGCTTGAGTGAAAAACTAATGTGGGTTTGTTGACTTCCAGTGGCACAGAAAATTGTATTTCATTATCAAAAGTGTCCACTAAATAGTTTTTAATGTCGACGTTTTTAACCGCCATTTCCAAAGGCAATTGAGAATTTACATCATTACATATTTCAGTCAAAGTAAACGAATCTCCTAACTTAAGACGTGGCATTAAATTGTCTATAACGTTTGACATAACCATTTTCTTTTGTAAATGTTTTTCCTTCTTTAGGTCTTTAAGCTCTAAGTTTCCAGGAATTAGATTTGATTTATATCTTTGATATTTTTGTTCATAGGAGCGTAAGCAATTTGAGTGGTAATAAATATCTGCTGCAAATATAGATTCAATTGTTTTTAAATCAGCTATTTTAGTAAAAACGTGATCCTGAAAATTTAAAGCAATTTCTAGCAATGACTCTGCTCTATTTTTCTCACAAATTCGAAATTTTTTGCAAGTTTTACCTATCCAAATTTTACCACAAATTATACAATTAATTGTATCATCTGACTTAACAATAGATGTCGAAGGTCTACATGTAATTTTTGATCTTGTAACCTTATCGTACCTTACTGAAGAATTTCTTTCATCTAAGTCCTTATTTTCATTTTTTTCGTCGTCGATTAATTTTCTTGCCGCCCGTTCTACTTTTGACTTCATCGTATAACTCCGGTAACAAGCGTTGGTCATGTGATAATAAAATAGATCATCCGGGGAAACACTTTTTAATCTTTCAAAAACAATGTCTTTTCGTTCACTAGATGCCCACCGAATCCGCGCACATCCATTACTTTCACTGTTCAATACTTCAGTTTTATTACGTTGCTGACAAATAATGCACAACTGTATATTAAATTTTGCCACAGTGTGCCGTAAAGAAAGTCCAATTTTCTCCATATTTGCAAAGCGCTAATTACTAGTACCGCACCTCTAGACAAAACCAAGAAAATTACCTCGAAACCGTTAAAAATACGTTCGTGTGCGCACCACGTGATCGTCTGTAATCGGCCGGCTGATAAAACAGTGTTGCCACGTTTAATATCATATATGTAAAATTGAGAAACATTTACATTTTCATTTGTTTTAAGGTTTGTGAGCTATAACTTAGTTTACATGTACTTAATGCCAAAAATTATCGAATTAGACCTATGTTTACCATGTAAAAGGGCTAAAAAAAAACGGGCTATTTTTTAGGCTGGTAACCAAAAATTTCTCGTATCTTAAACCTTATAATTGACCTAGAAAGTGAGATATCTCATGGACCTAAAAAATGTGGCTGGGTCGGAGTCAAGGCCGCATTTATTATGGGCTTGATAATTAAGATAATATTTTAGCATTTTTAATATAAACTAAATTAATGGTTTCCTATTTCAAAAATTACATTTAAGAAGATGTTTGGTAATTTTTTTTTTGGGGAAGCACTGCTTTTCTTGCTTCCATGGACTGCACGCTCCTGTTTTAAAGTTTTATTACGTTATTTAATAGAAACGCAAAAAGACAAAGTTTTCAATATTTTTTATCTTTATTCAAATATCAACGTAGTTTTTAAAATGTTCACCTATTATATAAATATTAAGTTTTGTCGATAATTAAAACTAATACTAATAATACAAATAATTCCTATGCGTAGCGTAGTAAATAATTTTGTAAAAAAATGGCGAATATAATTTCATTTTTAGAGGTCTGTTGTAATGGGCACAATATGAAGTCGTTCTGAAATAAAATAGTTTTATATATCTTCAGGCAACAACTCTAGTGCATAGATAATAAATTATGGTAATCACTTTATACGAATCCCATAAATTATAATTTATTTTATTCTTTTTAAAGTTTTTAATGTAATTATTATTTTTTTATTACTATTATTTATTTTTTATAACATTATTTACGTATTCTACAAAAAGTAAATTATGCCATTTATTATTTTTGTTCATAAAAGAAGGTTTTATTCCAGTAAATTCAATTTTACCGAATATTTAATCAACTGGCTAAGTAGTGTTTTTGGCACTGGTTGTTTTGGTTGTCAATAGTCGGCCATAATGGATTTCCATAAATATTTTACCAGCTTATCTATATATCACACTTTACTTTTCTAGAAATCTTGAAGTTCATCCAGTAAGCATTTTCTTAATAATATCTTTTTTACATTTTGTGACGCCACTATTTTGTTCCGCCATATTGGATTCTACCAAAATGTAGCTATTTCAACTCCAATCGGATAAGTAGTTTTTGAGCTATGCTATGTACAGCCGGCAGACCGGCAGATCGACAGAAACGGCAGAACATGTTTTTCGGGGTCCAGGAACGCAAAGATCTGCAAATTTCGGAAGATGATTTTTACGAGTATTTCCCTTTTACGAACTAAGTAAATAAACTCTACTTATTTACTTCTTATTATCTTCCAATTTTCCCGAGTTTGACCCTCAGTAACGACTATGTATACCATCCAATCCGGCCCGCGAGAGATTCAGGAAGTTCAAACAACCCGCAAAAAAAATTAAGATTTAGCACACATAGTTTATTTGTAATTACTGTCAACCAACCTAAAACTGTATTCTTCAAATCATATAGACTAAAATCGATAAATAATTTTATTAAGCGTAGGCAGAGGAACGCCGTAGATCGAGTCAGAAATAGTCATTAGAAAGAGACAAACAGATAAACATTCGGGAAGCCGCCCGATGACCTTGAAGCGCTTCGAGCGATGGGTATGAATAACAGTCGCCTCTGAGCGCTCGCATTGCATATCCGCGTACGATCGTAACTCGCGAGTCAAGAGTATTCTAGTTGCAATCTATAAACCGTTCAACGCGCGTGTCAACTCATTATTTCTTAACAACCGATAAAAAAAGACGCGGGAAATATTCAAGCACATTCAACTATCAAGATCTCTGGTTTAAAAAAGCGGAAAGTGGACACAGAATGTCATCAATTCCAAAACAAATGAACTGATGAATACTTTGATATCATGCACAGTGGCAATGAAATAATTTCTGTTTTAAAAGAATACAATATGAAGCGGCATTACTTCAGCAACCATTTCGCTCATTATACCTTACTTACGGGCTAGTTATGAAAGGATAAAATTTAAAAAACTCATTAACGGTTTAGGGAAACAGCAACAAATGTTCCATTCACAAAGATCAAATTCAGACAATGTTATTAAAGCTAATTTTATAGGTAGTTCCAAAATAGCGAACACATCGAAATCACTGAGGGAGAGTTTGTTAAACAGTTCCTAGTAGATGTTGCAGAACTTTTGTGCCTAGAAAAAAAAGAGTTTGGGAAAGTGAGCCTAATCGCGACGTATTGTTGTTCGACGTATCGATATGATAGCTAGTGTCATTAAAAACACATTGACTGATACATTGGCTGGTTTTCAAGCATTTTCGACTGCAGTACAGAGAAATTACTGGATTTACGGCTACTTGAAGAGATCACTACTGGAAAAAATATTTTTGGTTTGCAGTGGTGTAAATTAGTTGGTGTGTTGTACAGATGGTGCGTCTTCAATGGTCGGATCACGAAAAGGTTTTATCGGAATTCTAAAGGAAAGAGCAACCGCTATGAATGAGTAAGAATGTGATTTAATAATTCTGCATTGCATTATTCACCAAGAAAACTTGTGCTCTAAGTCCATTCCACTGAAGAACATTATGGATGTGGTAGTAAGTACCATCAATTCCATTAGATCCCGTGGTCCTAATCATCGCTAATTTAAAGCAGTTCTGGATGAACTCTCTTCAGAACACGATGATGTGACATACTATTGCGAAGTAAGGTGGCTAAGCAAAGGTAAAATGCTAAAAAGACTTTATGACCTTAGAAAAGAAATAACTGATTTTATGGAAATGAAAGAAAAAACATTGCCGCAAATTTGTGATCCAACATGGCTTTGTGACTTTGCATTCCTGATAGATATCACAGGACACTTAAATGACCTTAACTTGAAGCTTCAAAAACAAGGGCAATTGGTAAATCAGTTGTACAGTCATCTTAAAGCTTCTCAAAATAAAATTCGCTTGTGAGAAACATAAATGAGAACTAACAACAGTTTTCATTTTTAACATTATCCAGTCACAAAAAAATTGACTACGGTCGCTATGCTGAAGAACTGAATTTAAGAATATGGATAGCACTTTCAGTATTTTTGCGAAAAAGTGTAATGTGTTAGATATTCTGCTTCACCTACAAATGGAGTTGATGGTGCTTCAAACAGACTCAAATGGAATTAAGCGAATTTTACTGAACATACCTTTCCGAAGAAAAGTATCCACAATTGAAAGTTTTTGCACGAAAAATAATTTGAACATTCGGTAGCACGTATAGCAGTTTTTTTCAATCATGAAAATCAATAAAAATAAGCATCGTACTGGGCTTACAGATGTTAATTTAGAATACACTTTGCGCCTGTAGTAATGATATTGACCCCAATATTGATTATCTCATTTCTTAGCTTCAAACTCAAGTTTCTCATCAGTTTTCATTTGAATTTTCTATCTGTTTTTATTAATTTGTTTTTTTATATGTTTGATTATGCTAGTATAACACAGGCCAACAGACATTTTGAGGCCTGCGATTTTTTAACTGTTCCTGGGTAATTTTTGGATGCAGAATGTAAAAAAGTTCTCAGATTTTGTCTATCCGATTCTCAGTTCTCGTTTTTTTTTTAAAGAAAAAAAAATTGTGTATATATTTTACGTTATAACTGTTATAATATATAATATTACTATTGCCAGTTAAAAAAACAAAGACACATGGATTTAGGTATTTATTGCAAAAACTTAATTTACATAATTACATTAGTCACTAATCACATAAAAATTTTCTTTTATACGAATTTCTAGAATGGAGTTTACTACTCCAGCAGTAGTCCGCCATCATGTGGCTATCCCATCGTCCTTGATAACGATCTTACATAGTTTTAATATCCTAATGGAATCTTTCCCCCTGCTCTTCACTACAATCACCTAAGTTTTCTGGAAAACGATCTAGGTGGCTGTGGAAGTAGTGAACTTTTATACTCATGTTACAGCCGAGAATATTAAAATTTGAAAGCAACAATCATAAAGCTACGTAATTCTCTGCTTTATGATTGCCAAGAAAATTTTGTACTACTTGAACAAATGAACACCAAGCGTTAGATTCAGTCTCGTTCATTGATGTGGTGAATTGTGGATCTTTAACAAGTTGCCTTATTTGAGGACCATCAAATATACCAGCTTTTAGTTTTTCCGTGCTAATTAAATACCCAAAACAATTTCCATCTCGATTTAGAAGCCTTCACAAATTGCTTCATTAGGCCTAGCTTGATACGCAAGGGCGGAAGTAAGATTTTTTCTCTTGGAACCAAAGGTTCGTTGATCACGAATTCAAGGAAAACAAAATTTTCCTTAAATCATGACATCTCTTGAAGGCCAATGCTCTGCTGTCCCAAAGGCACAAAAAATAAGGATATTTTGTATAACTACTCTGCTCTCCAAGGAGGAAGTTAAGCATTTTTAAATCAACACAAATTGCCCACTGATGTTCTTCGTATTTAATTTTTCTCAAAACTAACGCAATTGTTTCATATTCTTCCTTCATGGTAGTAGAATGACCAATAGGAATTGAGCCATATTTGTTACCGTTATGTAAAAGAACACATTTTAAACTACGTTTTGAAAGGCGCCAATCATCTGGAGTGTATTCAGGCAAACCAATTTTTTCTAAGAGCCCTTTTATATTGTTACAAAATACCAAGTCATTTTCCTGAGCAAAAAAAGGCAGCAGATCCTTATCTCTTTTCCGATAAAATGTAATATTAGTACCTGGACAAAGTAGATTTTTTTCTTTTAATCTGGATGCAAGTAATTCAGCGGATTTCTTTGAGAGATTCAGGTCTCTTATAAGACCGCTCAGTTCTTCTTGATTGAAACACTGCGGAGTTACTAAATCTGCTTCAAATTCGCTGTCGTTTTCTGGTTGAATTCGTTGAACTTCGTCAGACGTTGATGTTTCTGTATCACTTCTGTCAGTTCGGGTAGACTGCTGAATGATAGAACGGGTATTTCTTTCGAATGCGCTACAGGCCTTCTTGCAGAATCTAGATCAGGATATGTCCATTTGTGTCTATTGTTTCTATTTATGCCTTTAATATTAACGAGACAAAGCAGCAGTCGTCATGATGGTTTCGCGGTTCTCTCCAAACCATTCGTACACCAAACTTTAGGCACTTCCTCTTTCCAGTTGTCCACTGTCGCAAATGTTCAACACATATTTTACCTATGAAATGTGGGGCCCAAGATTTATCTTGATCTCCTAAATGAAAGCCAAAATAGGCAAGATAAGCTCTTTTTACAAAGTCAGAAATCGTTTTTCTGCTGTCTTTCAAAGTTTATTCACCACACACATAACAAAAAACATCGGGATGATTTACACAGGTTCTGCTTGTGGATGTCATTGTTTCAGTTTAGTGTTTTGATACTACAAAACGACCAACATTTACACAAAATGATAGCACAACTTTACTTGGGAAAACTCAGTAATATACTAAATCGAGTACAGCCACGCAGGTATAGAAGGATCAGGTCATAGGCAATTACAGGTATAAAAGTAATTAAGAGCAGTGTATTGAGTAGTTCCTAGTATAGGAACGCTGGGTCAGGGACAATTCTAGGTATCCATTTGGTCAATTAGATTCTGGGAAATTTGTATTTTGACGATTGAATACATATTTATCTCTTTATTTGTTGTCCTTTATCAGAAAAAAATATCAATTAACCTGTAACCTCTATCTCAAAAACTAGAGCTGATAGAAAAAATCTGGTGGCATTTTTGGAATCAGCACATTAAAAACATCTAAAGTCAGATGTTAGATTTCCGACACCAAATTTTTGTTTTCATTTTCTTACCCTGTATAATTAGTAAATAAAAAAGTGTGAATTTTTCATGCTTTTTTGTCGCTGATTTCGTGTTGGCAGATTTGTACCCCACCACTGACCAGACGACTAAATCCATCGATGGAGATTTTCAACGAGTAAACGAAGTCCATTTCATTTTTTCTAATATTCTGCGCCATATATTATCGAAATTACTAAGCCGGTATCGATGATGTAAACATTGTAATAACCACATTGTTGTTAAAACGGCGTAACTAATTTTCAATTTCATACCTGTAATCGCCCATAAATAGCAATATTAATTGCTAATCTTCCTTCTTATGTACTATGTAGGCATACTGGTCGGCTTTGCTTTACTCTCACTGATTCAGTAGAGACCTACGCTAGTTGCTTTTTTACCAGGTTTTCCCACGACATCGGTAGTCGAAAACTAGTTTGGGCGATTTGATTAAAGGATTTAAACTGTTTGACTCGCAAATCTTTATGGTTTTTTGATAATGTAAAATCATGAGATTCTTCGTTTACAGTTAGGTCATAATTTATTATACGAATGTATAATGAATTTTAAAACCGCGATAAAAGTAGCGACTTCCGCGTGAGACACTCAGACAAGCATTTTTTGTGTTTTTTTGTCATTTCTTATTTCATATTATTGTTATAATATACTGGAAGTATTGAGATCAGGAAAATGTTTCATTATCTAATATTAGAAGTAGTATTAAATACTAAGGAAAAAAGTCATTATTATTTTCATTATTGTAAAATATTGTAGAAAACATCAAAAAGCCTTTTGTTGTTATTTATTTGTTTTTTTAATGACAGCTGTCAAAAATATGACGAAATTGATGTGAAAAGTGATTCCTCTTTTGAAGGCTATTGTCAAACTGGGTATGCTCCCAAATTTTATTGAGTCTGTTAAGCTGTTTCAAAATGGCGACCTCCTAAATAGTTAAAAAGCTACTATTCTTAGTTATTATTACGGACTATTTGTTTTACGTAAAGCTGCTGTCAATAATTTTTTAAATTCAGTACATGGGAAAATTATAAGACATGCGAAATTTGTGTCTAAATGTGTAAAAAATAAGAATGACCGTAACTCAACGACATTTTATTCAATATTATCTTAAAATTAAATCAACAACTAATTATTTACTAGAAATGTCTTATCTTCTATTGCAATAATTGCTGAAAGTAAACTTTAATAGTGGCCAGTATATATTTTTTTAGTGAACCGAGATGACAGTTTTGTGCCCCTATCTGCCGAGTCCTTATACAAAGTCAAAAAACCGGGTATTATGGAATTTTCTAATGTGCCAACAAAATCTTGAATATCTTTGGCCAATATAGTGCTCACTACAATGTAAGTATTGAAAAGTAACTTAAGATAATAAATACTAAATGCCAAAAAAATTGGATAATAAAAACTATGTCCTCACTTTGCGTACTTTCTGTTTCGAAAACTCGTCTAATAACGTCATCGACATCGAAATTTTGAACTATATCACATTCAGTTGATAATATTCCTAAAGAACCCAACCTTTCTTGGCTCATTGTGACACCGGAATACAACAAGGCGCGAAGACAAATAGCTACATTCGGACAATTTTCTTATAAATTATTTTTTTAATAAAACTGAGAAAATCTAATGGCGAACAACGTGCTTTTACTAAATGCCTTATTACAATTAGTTCACTATGCAAATTTTGTAACTCAATATCATCAGTTAGGTATGTGTGTAGGTCTTGGCAATATTTCAATACTATATCACTATCTACGACAAGGGGAACGAAATATCGTACGGGAAGCCAAACAGTCTCATCACAATAGTCATAGCTCAATCATTTTGATTTCTTTCTGACTGTGATGGATTCAGGCTTCGTAAAGGTCGGTTCAACTTCTAATTTGATAGGTATTTCCTTAGCTGCACAAAGCATTTTCAAAAAAATAGCAGTTAAATCCTCTAGAAACGTTATACAGGCTGACGTGTTTAATGTTAGAGTTGGAAACACTTTCGAAGAGATAACCATTTTGACAATACATCATACCACAATACAACGCTGCAAGTAAAATTAAAACTTGAAATTTTCTTCTCTCTGTTTGTGAATTCTAATATTGCGAAAACGAAGAGGTAACCTTTATAAACAAAATAAAAATGCTAGAGGCGACATCTTAATATAAAAATGCTCTTAGTGACATGTCATTTGAATAAATCTGAGTTGTATTAATTGCGTAAAAGATCATTTGTATCATATTTTTTTCTGCGCATCGTAAACGTCTATATTTGAGGAATATAGAACACACGCACCTCCAAAATTAGTGGCAAATTGAAAACCATTTCTTCTATCAAAATAAATGTTTACTGTAGAACTTTTTTTAACAATATTTACATGTACTTTCCCATTTTTCGAAATACAGGGTTTTTAACCACAATACACCACAACTTGTTACGTTCAGGACGCGCATTTCGCTAACCAAGTTAGCATCAGCAGCAGATGATATAAGCTAAAATAACTTATCCTAACCGAGACTATTTATAGGTTAATGTGGTCACACTTGGTTGCACCCGCACCGGTGTCAAGTGAGCAATAGAGGCGACTATTTATAGACCCTCTGTCTTTATTTAGTGCTTTCTCACCACATTTAACTATTTGTAAAAATGTATCTAATAATAGATTATTATATATTGATGTATTTGAGAGTATAGATATAGTTAAATGTGGAAAGAGAGTACTAAATTAAGACAGAGGGCCTATTCACTATAGTCCCTTTTATTGTTTACTTGACAACTGTGCAACCAAATGTGACCACCTTTACCCATAAATAGTCTTGGTTAGGATAAGTTACTTTAGTTTATATCATCTGCTGATGATGCTAACTTGGTTAGCGAAATGCGCGTCCAGAACGTAACAAGTTGTGGTGTAGTATGGTTAGAACTCTTGTATTTTGATCTGTCTTACACCACAGATTCCAGTGTTAGGACTGAGGGAACAAAACCTTTATTGTAAGTACTGAGAAAGTTGAAATCACAAAAACAAATTTCTTCGGAAGTCGAGAACATTGTAGAAAACCTTTCTCTCAACCCTTGGTCTCAGTCCTTTGATAATAAAGTAATCGCCATTCTGAATAAAGGCTTGAATTTTCGATATTTGACTTTGACTTGGACCTTTAGTTGACTCTGGAGTCAACTAAAGGATTCATTAGAGAGGCTTGCAAAAATCAAATCTCAAAAAACGTTGTTAACGACAAGTCAAAATATGTTTCTCGTAAAAATATTGAAGTTGTCCGGGGACTGAAGAAAAAAGGATGTTTTTATTTAAAAGCTGACAAAGGAAATAAGGTTGTTACATTAGACAAAACAGATTATTTTGAAAGAGTAGACAATTTGCTTCAAACTATACCTTACGATTTAATTGGGACAAATCAAAAATGATAACAGAAGTAAAAAGTACCTTAAAATAGTGTAAAAACCTCATGTCTGATAAACTAAAATTCAAGTAACCATAGTAATCCACAGTTATCTAAACTGTATTGCCTTCCCAAAACCTGAGAAGTCCATGAGACCTATTGTTTCAGCTATTGGATCACCAAAGTACAATATTTCAAAATAGTTAGTTCTTTTCAGTTCAACAATAAATATTATAAACAACTTAAAGGAACTGCGATGGGCAATTGCTTATCCCCGTTCCTTGCAAATTTGTTTATGGGTAGATTAGAAACCCAATACAAAAAAAAACTCAAATATTTCCCAAGGGTGTGGTACAGATGCGTAGGCGACATATTTGCTATTTTTGATACTAAAACCGAAAATTTGGACACAGACTAAGTTCATAGTAATCCCATATAATTCCAAATATACGAGAGGTCTAGAAAAGTTATTTAAAAACGTAGGTTTTAGAGTAGCCTACAAAACAAAGAACAGTTTGAAAAATCTCCTTGGAAAGCCTAAAGACAAAGTCGACTTGAAGGAGAGGAATGGCATCTATGAAATTAGCTGTAATGACTGAGATCTAAATATTCGTTTTAAGGAACACATGGCACGTTTAAGATACGGAAGAACAGAAAAGTTTTTCAAAGCATTGCCCAACATGCTTTGGAAAATATTTTATTTGGGACTTGCCCATTACAAGGTCACAATACAAAAATATAATATCTATAATATTTAAATGCTTAGGATTGCTATGTTGATAAATAAATGAGCCATTGTAATAAATCTAAACCAATTATTGTAGAAAAGGAAATTAAATTATTTTGTAATTATTGTATAATATAAAAATGATCTTTAATAAGCACCTAGATGACTTAACATCTGTGTATGCTATAACTAAAGTCTAAAATACTGGTTTATATTGTTTCATTGATATGCCTTCCCTAACCTGAACATTTTAAATTCCAATTGAAAACATTTTTAACTTAAAAGTAATAATAATAATAACAATCAAATCAACAATAATAATAATAATAATAATAATAATAATCTACATACTAAATACACTAAAACAGTTCTTTAAACTTGTCTACATTATTAAAAATATATAACCTAAACCTTTTTACAAATTGCTTATGTGCTGTAATATTTTTTATTTCCAAAGGTAAGGTTAAAAAATTTAGGGGCCAAACATTTGACAAAACGAAAGTTGATATTTTTGTTAGTCGGGTATGATTAGATTTCTATTTATTTTATTTCGAGTTTCATAAGTCAGCATTTTTATATACATAAGAACATGTTTCCAAAATGTACAAAGACTTGACGTCTAGAATTTCATTTGAGTAGAGTAATGTGGTTGGAAAACGCCTGTTTTTTCTATTTATTATTTTTAAAATATAGTTTTGCACAACAGTTAAGGGTTTAATAGCATTATTATACATTCCACCTCACACAAGGATGCCGTAACGTATCAATGAGTAATTATGAGTTTTTTACTAAGAATATTTCTTAAAATGTAAAATTTATATATTAATTTTCTTATGCTTGTGGTTAGTTTGTAAACTTGGTGGTCTCATTTTAGATGATTATCAACCATAATCCCCAAAAATTTGTAGATTTAACTTCCTTAATAATTCCATTTAAATTATCAATCTCAATGAATTCGAAATTTGGACGGTTTACTTTAGTTAGAGAAAATGCTATGTAATTTGTTTTTGATATATTTACAGTTAATTTGAATGTGTCAAGCCAATTTTTTATTCTACTGATACCTTTTTTAACACACTCTCTAACCTCGTGCCACGTTTCACCAGAAAAAATAGCTGCAGTATCATCTGCGTAAGATATTATTGATCCGTTATATAGATCTAAGTTGGTTAAAGAATTAATGTAGATACTAAATTTTAAATTGTATATGCCAGTTTTAAACATTAAATTTATTATGTGTCCAAATCTTATCTATGAAGACTATTTATTTGTTTTATAATTTCATTATTGTTTACTGGTTTCAAGAACAATGATGATAACTGATTTGAGTGTGTATTATATTTTTGAGTAGGTTCAACAATTTTTCCAATTTTTATATAAGTAGAATTAAATAGACAGATTGGATGCATTTGAGAGTATAGAAATAGTTAAACGTGGTTATTTCAGAGAGTTTACACTATCTATAATTGTAAAGACAAAGGGCCTATTAAATGTGGTAAGAAAAAGGGCCCATTCCCTAGAGTCTCTTCTATTGCTTACTTGACAACGGTGCAGTCGGGTGCAAGCAAGTGTGACCTATAAATAGTCTCGGTTAAAATAAGTTAGTTTAGTTTATATCATCTGCTGATGATGCTAACTTGGTTATCGAAACGCGCGTCAAGAACATAACAAGTTGTGGTGTAGTATGGTTAGAACTCTTGTATTTTAATCTATCATCCACCACAGGTTCCAGTGTTAGCACTTTCCCATTTTTACTAAAATTTTTAATTTAATTTAAAATTTACGCTTACAGATACCTTTTTTTGGTACAAATAAAATGGCGATATTGTCTCTAAAACTATTTGCTCATAACTTCTGCTATCATAAGACTGTAGTTCTTTATTGAGTATAAATGTACTTTATATATCCCACAATAAGCCCGTCTTAAAACCTATTACTCTCATTTGAGAGGCAAACAGAACACTTATCGTTTTAGTCGAGGTAAAATTTTTCTACATTTGAAGGGACAGATTCGGTTAACTGGTGTAAACAAATATGCATAGTATTCAAAGTGTTAACGTACGTAACCGCGCCCGCCAGTTGTAGAACCATCCCTAGAGGAAGCTATAAACGCAATAAACAAATTGGAAAACCCGAAAGCTCCTGGCTCTGATAATATACTAGCAGAACTACTCAAATATGAAGAACTACGTTGCACAGAGATCTTCCCCAGTTGCTAATTGTCATTTGCAGAGAAGAGAAAATACCAGAACTATCAGATTCAGAAAGGGAGATGGAACAAAGTGTGCTAACTATAAGGGAATCTCTCTAATATATACTGCTTAGCCGCTAGATAGAATGGATTGGGGATTACCAGGGCAATCAATATTGGACAATACAAAACATGTTTATAGATTTCTAAGACAATACAAAACCTGTTTAACATAAAAAGAAACCAACTGTGAAATGCTATTGCTGAACTCTCCATAACAAGGAAACTTATACAACTAGTAAAGATATGCATGAATTATTGTAGATCCAAAGTACGCGTTGATAAAATACTCTCAGAATCTTTTACAATAGCAAGTGGCGTCAAA
This sequence comes from Kuschelorhynchus macadamiae, assembly GCA_030620095.1. Lineage (NCBI taxonomy): Eukaryota > Metazoa > Arthropoda > Insecta > Coleoptera > Curculionidae > Kuschelorhynchus > Kuschelorhynchus macadamiae. Next base: position 1,642,697 of record JAUTXW010000567.1, on the reverse strand, counting down.
CAGGGAGATGCTCTGTCTCCACTGTTCTTCAAAAATATCTAAGAAGAGGCTATAACTATAAGGTCAGCATAAATAAAAATGGAACTCCTAACAACCACAGGGCGCAGACTGCTGTTGGCATATGAAGATGATAAGACATATTTAATAAAATAGAATCTGAGAAAAGGAGTCAAAGGTCAAGGAGGAGAAAACAAAATATACGTGTGTCAATAGACAAGGAAGACGGGATCGGATAGGACAAAAAGTAATAATAAATACATATAATTTTGAGAGAGTTCCAAGTTTTAAATGTCTCGGAAATACGATCACTGACATCACTAAGGAGATAAAATGAAAAATTCAATCTGCAACCAGGTGTCTGTCTGTATTCCTTTAGCAGAATTTTCGGGTCAAAACATGTGACTAGGGCATTAAAAATTAAGGCGTATAAATCAGTTATTAGGCCTATAATCATACACGGTTGCGAGACTTGGACAATGACAAGGATAACCGAGGGAAAACTTAGGCGCTTTGAAAGGAAGGTACTCAGAAAAGTTTTTGCAACCCTCTCATGAATCAGTACGTTATCAAAACAAACTCCGAGATCAAAGAGCTATACGGAGAGAATGACATTGTCTAAGAAATTAAATGTCAATGCCTAAGATAGGCAGGATACGTTCAGAGACTCCCCTATGACAGACTTGTTAAATTTATATGGGAAGAAGTACCGCCTGGAAGAAGACCCTTGGGGAGTTCACGTCTTCAATTGAGCGACATTATAAGATAAGATCAGGCTTCTCTATTATGAACATATCACTCGATCTAACCCTAATGGATGATCGTAGCAGGTGAAGGCAAATCGTGCGGGCATCCACCAAGGGTTGTAGCGCTATGAATACAATACGTTTATGTACGTACTTTTTATTTTTGTTTTAAAATTGTTTACTTTTAAATATAGATCGCGTCATAAAACCGTGAATTAAAAAAAAAAGCATATACGGCTAAAGCATAAAGTACAGATGTTAAAACCACGCATTATTATTAATAAAATATTTATGAAGTGTGTTTAGAAGTTCTTTATTTTCTAAAAGGAATATTTTTTTAGATGTCTCTATTTCTAAAATGTATTTTTTTAAGAATTCTTAAAATTAATAGTTGATAATAACCTTATGCAGTTCGTAGTATACACACAAAGATAAGATAAAACCTAAATGCCTTCGTAAAGAAATTCTTAAAATTTATTAGATTTAATAGAATCCTCAAGGGAAGAAATGGTTTAGTTTTGATTTCCCTATATGAACTTTCACGGGATAAAATATTTGTAGTATTTTTTTTCACCCTGTATATATTTTCCCTATTGACTTTCAGTAACGCGATACTCTCCTTCATTTAATTGACACCTTGTGGCGAGAAACTATGAGGCGGAACAACCGCTATCAAAAAGTGTTCTAATCGTGACAAAACCAACAAGACACTCTCGAGTCGAGAGTGCCGTGAGAGAATCGCAAAAGAGAAAAAACAACTGCTAGTGCCCATTCAGCATAAGTAGGCTAGGAAGACAAGTGAATCATTCCGCTGTTCTCTTCGCTCGCGCCATCATTTTGAATTCAGCTGTTTTAGCGCTCGGCCAACCGTGATATTTTGCGCGCGTGATTTTATGCACTGGCACTTTTGAATTTCGTTTTGTCAATTTCCCGACATTAAATAAATAAATTGTTAGTTATATATTTTTATTGTGAAATAAATTATTTGAAGACGAAGCTGAAGATGATATGATACTACGAATATATTGGACCATTTTGCTAATAGTTTTCTCAGTCTTTATGGTTTACTATAATATTACCACCCCATTTCTGATAAATACAGACAAAATTGGGGTAAGCAAGGAATCGGCAACACCAGTGAAAAAAATTGTGGCATATTCGTTAAATAAGCAAATCGAACTCGAAGGTGAAGAGTATTTTTGTGAGGAAAATTTTGGGAATGTCAGTTTTTCAGATTTGAAATATGCATCTGAATTTTGGACTAAGGTTGCCAATACTGAGTTGTATGTGACATCGGTGACATTAGATAAAAGACTGGAACCCTACCATTATTTGCGGGTAGTTGCAGTTGTCAAAGGTACGTATTAAAATATAATTGGTTTTTTGTCACTTTTACTATGTTGAGTATATATCTCATATCCAATGTGTTTATTCAAAAAGTAGGTACGTCGTTAAAAGTTTGTTAAAATTTATATCAATTGCACACCCAATAACTTTTGTATACAGAGGACTCATTTGAATAGACTTTTAGATATTTTTATTCTTATCAAATATTTGTATCCTTTTTTTGTTGTTGTAATGATATGTTTTAAATGTTTATTAATTTCTTCATTTTATTTAATTAGTAGAATATAAACGAACAAAAGCAAAAATTAAGGGATAATTACGTATCACAAAAAAACTATAAAGTGCACAAAATACTGGAGCACTCGTTACAGGGCCCAATTAAGGGGTAAGCAAAGTAAGGTGGGCATTATTTGCCAAGGGCGACAAATTTTGAGGGAGGCAAGTTAATCGTAAGTCACAGAAAATCAAAATCGCTATTTTTTTATGTTAAATCTTTTGGTAAAATAAATAAATTCTGAGAATTTTAGGAAGTTCATATGTCTACGGTCAGTGATACAGTGTCCCAAAAAAACTCTTTCTACTAAAACTTTTACATCTCCTGTTTTTTTTATACGAAATGTTTTTATTCTAGCAAATGTTTATTAATTTTTTTATTTTAGATAATTAATAGAACATAAACGAACAAAAGCAAAAATTAAGGGATAATTACATATTACAAAAAAACCATAAAATGTACAAAATACTGGAGCGCTCGTTACAGGCCCCAATTAAGCTGTGGGCAAAGATGGGCATTATTTTCCAAGGGCCGCAAATTTTGAGGGAGACAAGTTAATCGTGAGTTTTAGAAAATTAAAATCGCTATTTTTTTGTGTTATACCCTTTAGTAAAGTAAATAAATTCTGAGAATTATAGGAAGATTATATGTCTACTTTTCTATTTTCTATTTTTTGATCCGAATTTTTTTTTATTCTAATGAAATGTTTATTAATTTCTTCATTTTAGTTAATTACTAGAACATATACGAACAAAAGCAAAAATTAAGAGATACATTACATATTGCAAAAAAACTATAAAGTGCACAAAACACTGGAGCGCTCGTTACAGGGCCCAGTTTAGGAGTGGGCAAAGTAAGGTGGGCATTATTTGCCAATGGCGACAAATTTTAAGGGAGGCAAGTTAATCCTGAGTCATAAAAAATTAAAATCGCTATTTTTTATGTTATACCCTTTAGTAAAGTAAATAAACTCTGAGAACTTTAGGAAGTTCGTATGTCTACGGTCAGTGATACAGTGTCCCAAAAAAACTCTTTCTACTAAAACTTTTTCATCTCCTGTTTTTTTGATACGAAATGTTTTTATTCTAGCGAAATGTTTATTAATTTTTTTATTTTAGATAATTAATAGAACATAAACGAACAAAAGCAAAAATTAAGGGATAATTACATATTACAAAAAAACTATAAAATGCACAAAATACTGGAGCGCTCGTTACAGGCCCCAATTAAGCTGTGGGCAAAGGTGGGCATTATTTTCCAAGGGCCGCAAATTTTGAGGGAGACAGGTTAATCGTGAGTTTTAGAAAATTAAAATCGCTATTTTTTTGTGTTATACCCTTTAGTAAAGTAAATAAATTCTGAGAATTATAGGAAGATTATATGTCTACTTTTCTATTTTCTATTTTTTGATCCGAATTTTTTTTTTATTCTAATGAAATGTTTATTAATTTCTTCATTTTAGTTAATTACTAGAACATATACGAACAAAAGCAAAAATTAAGAGATAATTACATATTGCATATATGTTCGTATGTCTACGGTCAGTGATACAGTGTCCCAAAAAAAGTCTTTCTACTAAAACTTTTTCATCTTTTGTTTTTTTGATCTGAAATGTTATTATTCTAACGAAACGTTTATTCATTTTTTTAAGATAATTAGTAGAACGTAAACGAACAAAAGCAAAAATTAAGAGATAATTACATACTACAAAAAAACTATAAAATGCACAAAATACTGGAGTGCTCTCTACAGGTCCCAATTAAGGGGTGGGCAAAGTAAGGTGGGCACTATTTGTTAAGGGCGGTAAATTTTGAGGGAGACAAGTTAATCGTGAGTAATAGAAAATTAAAATTTCTGTATTTTATGTTATACCTTGGGTAAACTAAATAAATTCTGAGAATTTTAGGAAGATTATATGTCTACGACATACAATATACAGTGTCCAAAAAAAGTCTTTCTACTAGAGCTTTTTCATATTCTGTTTTTTTGATCCGAAATTTTTTTATTCCAACGAATTGTTTTAAATGTTTATATATAATTTCATCATTGTAATTCAATACTAGAACATATACGAACAAAAGCAGAAATTAAGGGATAATTACATATCACAAAAAACCTATAAAAAACTATAAACTATATATGGAGGGCTCGTTTTCGCTATAGGGCCCAATTCAGGGGTTGGCAAAGTAAGGTAGGCATTATTTGCCAAGGGCGACCAATTTTAAGGGAGGGTAGTTATTCGGGTGAATCATAGAAAATTAAAATCGCTATTTTTTAATGTGTTAAACCCTTTGGTAAAGCAAATAAATTCTGAGAATTGTAGGAAGATCGTATGTCTACGGCCAGTAATACAGAGTCCAAAAAAGTATTTCTTAAACCACCTGTCATTTGAATTTTGAATATAACTGTAACCCGCGGGCCAGAGGGTCAATGTTTCGGTTATCAGAATTATCAAGATGATGGTGATTCATTCACACGAATCACTATCATCTGGATGAACATTTCTAAAGTGCCACCCCTTTAACCCCTTTATTTAGCATTCTGGAAAATATTGCTTAATACAAAAGTTGTAAAGAATAATTTGTAGGGTTTAAATATGCTGTTAGATAATATACAGGGTCTGCCACAAAAAATTATAAACCAAAGTTAGTATTTTTAAATGGAACATTTGAAATCTACTTAAAATTTTAAACACTTTTTACTTCACTCGTAAAGGAAACTATTGTATTCGTAAAAAAATCACCCTCCGAGATTTTTTCAGATCTTTACTTTTCAGGGTCCCTAGATGTCGAAAAACATGTTTTCTCAATTCCGTCGGTCTGTTCGCGGCATAGCTAAAAAACTACTTACCCGATTGACCAAGGGGGATGACCTGGTAACATATCGATAAAAATTCAATATGACAAAACAAAATTATTACTAAAAAAATACTTATCCAATGTATCTTAAAATTTTCACAAAAAACAAGTAGTATGTAGGAATCGACTGGTAAAATTTTGATACGAATCCAAGATGGTGGAACAAAATGGCGGCTTAATAAAATATTTAAATATTCAGCCTGAAAAAACTACTTATTGGACTAATTTTAAATTGTGTACCAAAACTAAGTATGGCTTAAAGATGAACTGGTAAAACTGTGGTACTTATTCAAGACAATAAAACTATACAAATAAAATATTTGTAATCTTGAAAAAAATCACTCAGGTTTTACATATTTCCATGTTTTAGCGTCCCTAGATGCCAAAAATAAGTTTTATCAATTCCGTCTGTCCTTCTGTCGCTTTATCTGTCTGTTAGTTCAAGGCATAGCTTAAAGACTACTTACCCGATTTACTTCAAATTTTGGTCAAAAATTAAGCATCATATGGGGATAACCTGGTAACAGTTTGGTAAAAATCCAATATGGCGAAACAAAATGGCGGCTAAGTAAAATATTTAAAATTGTTAGTAAAAAACTTCTTATCCAATTTATCTCATAGTATGAGAGAGTATAGCGATGAATTAGTAACACTGTGGTACTAATTCAAAATGGCGCAACAAAATGGCAGCCGAACAAATTTATTTATAATCGTGAAAAAATTACCCCCTCGAGTTTTAGCGTCTCTAAATGCCAAAAAATTTGTTTTATCAATTCCGTCGCTCCGTCTGTCTGTTTGTTGGTATGTTAGTTCACAGCATAGCCTAAGAACTACTCATCAGATTGACTTCAAAATTTAGTCAAAAATTAAGGGTTATATGGGGATGACCTGGTAATATTTTGATAACAATCCAATATGCCGGAACAAGATGGAAGCCTAGTAAAATGTTAAAAAATGTATTACTAAAAAACTAATTATCCAGTTTTCTCAAATTTTGCACAAAAATCAAGTGTTACGTAGGAATGAACTGGTAACATTTTGGTATTAATAGATAATACCAAATCAAATTGTCGAAACAATATTTAAAAAATCAGCCTGAAAAAACTACTTCTTAGATTAATTTCAAATTTTGTGCAAACATTAATGGCCGGTTGCAGAAAACTCAATTAAAGTTTAGAATGTTTAACGGAATATCAAATTTGACGGATTCCTAGATTTCTGTAAGCAGCTTATCAAATCCGAAAGCTCGATCAAATATTCTAAACAGCAATTAAGTTTTGTGCAACCGGGGGTAAGTGTGATATAGAGGGTAAGTGTGATATAGAGAGATGGTAAATTTGGTAATTAGTGCACTCCCCCGTCATTCATTATTTTCGAGTTACTGACGTTTGAAAACGAAGCATGATTTTATTTATGGTGGACCCTGGACTCTTATTCACTCCGGGATCCTCTTAGAAAGTTGTATACAGTGTGGTGTACGTATTTCGAAGTACCAGTATTGCGATCTTGAAAACACTATGAGTAATACGGTAATGTCTGTATGGGGAAAATTTTAGACAATTCTTGTACTAGGTTACTGCCGCCCGTTGTTAAAACAAAAAGCTACAACAACTCCTTCTTGTGACAGTTACTGTTTAAATGTTATTTTCATTCTTATTAAGAATAATTTAAATTCCGAAATATGTATTTGCGCATATAAAGCGTAATATACCTACTTATATACAACCGAAAAAAACCACAAATACATTTTACTCATATTAGTTATTTAATATCATAAATAAAAATAAAAGCGTTATTCAACTTACTCAACATAATAAAAATTGTATAAATGTTTTTACCAGAATTCGTAAAGCAAACTAAAAATAAAACCCTTTAAAATGGGAATTTCTAAAAAGAGAAATACTTTAGGACATATTATTATGAATGCATCTCAGCAGATCTAGACAAAGCCAAAGCTTTATGGGAATATCCCATATTAAAAAATCCAGACGAACTCATAAGATTCATCGCTTTTGCAAACTACTACAGAAAATTTATACCTAACTTCGGTCGAATGTGAAAAATCCTTTAATTTTCTTAAAAAGGCGATTATGGAACACCCTGCACTACTATATCCAAATTTGTCGAATCAAAATGAGATTATTGTACAAATTGATGTTTCAAATCTTGCTATTCGTGCAGTTTTGCCAAATAAAAATAACAAACCAGTTGCATATGCGAGTAGAACTTTGAATTAAGCAGAAGTTCATTACCCCACTATTCAAAAAGAACTTTTAGCTATTTACTGGGCAGAAAAACATTTTTGTCTATACTTTTCAAAATTTTGACCGACTATAAGCCTTTAATATTCTTATTTAATTTAACCGATCCTTAGAGTCAGGGCCGTGCGGTGAAATTTTAAGAAAGGGAAGAAATTTTTAGAAACTTACCTATTTGTAATGTAATTCGATTCTTCGATCATTTTTTGCAAATTCGTCAATACTAATTCACACAATTTCGACACTTCGGTGTAGGTATCTTCCAGCTCCCTGTCTTTTAAAAATTGCATTAGTTCCTTAGCGTTATTTTTTGCGCTAATGTCATCAGTTTAGTAAATCATTTTTAGTTCAGATCGCAGTAACACTCGGTCGAAGAACTAGCCATAATGAAGAAGAAGATATTTAAACGCATCGTCTGGAAAAGTTTTTCCTTTAAATGCATCAAAATTGCAGAGTTCGAGGAATTTAAAATCATTTAAACCGTTAAATCTATAGTTTATTTGTTGCTGAATTTGATCGAATATTTCATAAAAAAGGCGTCTGTATGATGTTTCAACATCTCTCACCTTGCTTGTTCGAAGACGCTTGGCTTGTGGCTCTACATTTAACATCATCGTTTTCTCCCAAAATAGGTCAAAGTCATCTCTTTTTTGGCTTAACATGGACTTAAAATCATCCACTTTTTTAGGCAAAAAGCAATATCATTTGTTTTAGTTTGTAATATATTAAAAACTTTGTCCGAGAATGGAAATATTTCTGAAAATATGTTCAACAAATAATTAAAATTAAAATCTCGTTTCAAACAGTCCAAAAACCCCCTCGAACTATTTATTGCTTCTGAGTCCCACGTTTCATTACTTTTGATTATATTCTCAAATAGTTGAATCAGTGATTCACGATTTTCAGATACTTTTAACACAAGTCTTCCATTATAGTTCCACCTAGTAGGAGCTACTTTGAGCAATCGTTTGTGGACATTGGAGACCAAAGCTTGTGTACGTTTTGTTGACTTGGAAAAAAAAGCAGCCATGCCACTTAAAGTAACGAAAAGTACTTTACACTCTTTAATGTGATTGATGGACTGAGATAAAACTAAATTTAATTTATGTGCAAAACAATGGACAAACACAGCACTGCCATCACTGCAGCTCCATCACAGCTTTGAGCAACTAAGTTTTTCTCTCCATTAATTTCTTTAGTAACGTTATAAACTACGGTATATAATGCATCTGCTGTACGATTTTCGGACACATTCTTAAAACCTAAAAATCGCTCTTGAATACTTCCGTCTGTTTTAACATAGCGTATTCCTATAGATAACTGGCTAAAATTAGTGATATCAGTTGTTTCGTCCAGAACAATAGCAATAAACCGCGCCTCGCCAATCGCCTGCTTAATTCTTTTTAGAATAATGGTTGCAACAGCGGAAATTAAATTATTCTGGATTCGATTCAACGTTCCGCGAAAAACGCTAGACTGCTCTAAATGATTTTTTAAGCAATTGTCATATTTAGCCATTAAACTAAGTAAATCTTGAAAGTTTCCTCTATTTAAAGAAACCCTTGTTTCGTCATGACCTCTAAATCCCAATTCGTGCTGTCCGAGAAAACCTCGGAGAAAACAAACAACATCGATAAGTCTTTTTGCCTATTTTTATCGACGAGTTCATTGTGTTGGCGGTGACTAATTTCCAACGGTTTATTAAGGGCGTGTTTAATTCTAGTTTTGCCGAAGACTTTTTCTTTTATGACGGCCTGTAAATGCGCTTTGGACATACTGTGTTTTTTTACAGCTTTGTGGAAATTGTTTAAATCGGAAAAACCACTTTTATTCCAGAGACCATTTTCATTTTCAAAAAGTAAACATGGCCAACAAGATAATTTACTTATATTTTCACACCCTGTTAGCCATTTAAATTGTTCGTATTGTTTTCCGGATAAAAATGTCTAATACAGTTTTTCATTTTTGTGGTTACATTTTTCATAGGCGGTTTTGCCCTTCCTTTATAAATTATTTCAAGCTTATCAGCGAAGTTTAATGTTGAAAATCTCTTTATTATTAAGACACACACCACACATTCACACACACTCTTCTTACTAAATTCTCCAATATTTTCAACGTTATTACCGACAGCCGAAGTTGACGGTATTTGCATATCCACGTCCGTATTATTATCTTCCATATCGCACCATGCACGACTCGACGTACGTATCACACAACACACGGATAGCCGTTCAAACAAAGAATCTACTCCAACGGTAGCTTCCGCCACCACTTAAGCACGCGACTGAAATGCAAAAATTGCAAACAGCCGGTGGAAAGTTCAAAAATCTCAGTCAGCATACAGGACTTGGCTGCAGAGAAGCTAGCGGACCGCATAGGTTTTATTCGATATTCTATTGTGGCTGGGTCAGAGTCAAGGCCGCATTTATTATGGGCTTGATAATTAAGATAATATTTTAGTATTTTTAATATAAACTAAATTAATGGTTTCCTATTTCAAAAATTACATTTTAGAAGATGTTTTGTAATTTTTTTTGGGAAAGCACTGCTTCCCTTGCTTCTATGGACTGCACGCCCCTGATTCGAATCATTACACTAAAGAGCCAATGGTTATAATTTTAACAGCAAAATGTTCTTTTCATAAAATTTATTTAGATATTGTCGGACCAATACCAAAAGATATTAATGACTTTCATATATTCTCACGATTCATTAACCAAATTCGCAGATGCATACTCTCTCAAGCACAAAGACTCCGTATCAGTTACAAAAAGTTTAGTGGAAAATTTCGTCTTAAGGTAAGGCGTTCCACAAGAAATTGCTGCGGATAGGGGATGATGCTGCGTGGAGCACATGGATCTTATTGGTGTATAACATATAAAATGACTGTATATACTGAGATTAAATATACCTCTTTCTAGCTGGTTTTTACTTACTTACAATCAAAATTAAAACGAAAAGAAAGTTTAGTAAAGTAAAGCAATTAATCCCATACATTATATAAAAGGAGATATGATTTTCCTAAAAAATGAAAGCCGAGATAAAATCTCTAGCCCTTGTTTTTTGGGTCTATATTTAGTTATAAAGGATTTATACCCTAATGTAAAAATTGTAAAAAATGATAAACAAATATTAGTTCATAAAAATAGAACCAAATTGTATTATTCTTAGTGATGTAACTTCAGATATTAATTGTGTTCGTTGTTAGTTGTTAAGGGTAGGATTAAGTAACAAAAGGGCCTCAGCTTTCTCTCCTTCTGTCTACTTGTACTTCTACTCATTATTACCTCTACTATTCTACACTTCAACTATATATTTATCTACTTCATGTCTATTCTTGTTAAATATGTCTTAAGTAAATTATTGTATTATAGATATATAATAGTAAGTAGTGGCAGAATAACCATAATTCTAATATAATTATTATATTGCTTTTCCTGAGGAGAAAAGGATTTCCAAAAATGAAAATACTTTTAAATATCCGGGGATGTGTCATATGGTACACAATACACCCTGTATATCGAATATTGCTAAATAAAATGAAAGTAGGTTGTGTAGTAATCATACAGGTATATTTTACAATACAGACAAGAATTATTGATGAGTAAGTATATCGTAATATTGAGACACATGTAAACTGTTTTTGACATAATTAATGTAACTAGAACTACAGTTGAATAAACTAGTTCCAGATAATTCAAGATATTAATTTTATTGAGGGCGTAAAATCTTACACGAATCAAAACTATTACAACGCTAAAATACACTTCGTACAGAAATTATAGAATGGGTAAAAAAGAACGTTAATTTCAAATAGCTATGCTTTCGTTGTAAATAATCAAATCAAGATGATTTTTTTGACGAGTAGGTAATTTCTTTATCTTTTTAGCACGGTATATGTTCGATGCATCCCAGCTTTGTTTTACAGGGAGGGCAAAAAAAATACAAGACCATGCAAAGTTTACTACATTTAAAACTGACGTACGGGATACACCGGGTGATGAAAATTTCATTTTATGAATATCTTGGGTGCAGTTTTTTTGGAGGTACAGAGTGTTCACCATATTTAGACATCATCTACTGCCTTTATTGTAAGAGATAGAAAAAAAATTAAATACCAAGGTTGTAGGGAAGGAAGTAATTTTTATTAAAACAAATGAACATCGCAAAGCTACTAAAAAACACAAACTTTGAATTTTTTAAATGGTATACTCTATATATTACATTATATTTCGATAGAGAATATTTTTCTCATTATATCAGATTTGAGTTTACGAAATCACATTGGCATGGACAAAAACCAAAACCAAGCAAATTCATATTAATGGCGTTTGAATCTTCCGCTTTGTTCTGTTTTTTGTCCATGGGAACTGTGATTTCCTAAACCCAAATCTGATATTATCGGGATTTTTAAACGTAATTATTTCAAAAACTACTGATCGAAACATAGACATATACATTTTTAAAATCAGAAAAATATTCTTTATCGAAATATAATGTAATATATAAGGTCTCCCATTTAAAAAATGCCAAGTTTAGTAGCTTTGCGATGTTCATTTGTTTCAATAAAAATTATTTCCTGGCGGTTTAGGGCAATCCCTAGAATTTTTATATTTAACGATTTTTCTATATCTTATAATAAAGTCAGTAGATAAAGTCCAAATATGGTGAAACACCTTGTACTTGCTGTACCAAAAACTCCGCCATCTGGTTGATGGTAAAAAAAAAATGACATTTTTTTCGATAATTAATTTTTTTCCTTTCCTTGAAATTTTTGCCACGTTAAATCTTAGAAATGTTCCTCTAATGAAAATGTTCACAAATTTTGCCGAAGATTGTTATTAGAGTTTTGGTGTATTTAATTTAAGTTTTCTTAAACTTAATGCCCATTACGTTGACAATACTACAGAGTACCACTAAAATACAGGGTGTCCCAGGGTATTTTGACAAATTTGACCTTTTCCTAGCTTTTTTATTAGATGGTTTGGGAAAAATATATAAAAGATAAATAATTAATTGTGTTTTTAATAAAACTTTTTTTGCTAATAGAGGTCTGTTTAAAAATGTAGGCTAATAATATAGCCTAATGTTTGTTTAGAAACAAGATTTTAGTACATGGTTTTCCCACCCCCAGTGTGTTGACATCTATTGGGCATTTAAAATTAAATTGTGAATTAGTTTTTGGTCTGTTTTCCCAAATTCGGTTGAGTAGGAGCTCTTGTAGAATTTGCAGGACATTTATTGCTTCCCGAATCCGTCTTTTCATATGGTCCCATACATGCTCAATGGGTTTAAATCAGGACTTCGGGCTGGCCAATCCATTACGGAAATTTCAGAATCTGCCAGATACTCCTACCACTTGTGCCATGTGTGAACGTGCATTGTCATGCCTAAATTCACTTCAACTTTAACTTCAATGGCGGGAGCAAAAGGCTTCGAAAGCCTAAAAAGTTCCGTAATGTATCGGTCAACCGTCAAATGTTCTACAAATACCAAGTCCGTTTTTGCGTTTAGCGAAATTCCGCCTCAAACCATTACATACCCCTTCGTAGCTGACAGTTTAGATACAGTCTGAATTTTGGGCAAAACTTAGGGAGTTATTTCAAAGGTTCTTAAAAGGTACAGGAAACTGGCTCAAATGAAAGAAGACCAGAACAAGGCCGTCTTAGAGTAAACACACCTAACAACATTTCCTGAGGGGCCAGTGTCTCAGGCAGCGATTCGTTACAAGTTTCAAACTGACAGCTGAATTTGTCAACTCACTCGAAAGGCAAATTAGCAAATTAGTCAACAATTAGAAACCAGTTTCAAGGAAAAATGTGTTTTTAACCTGTAATTGACAAAAAACTAATTTTCGAAAAAATGTCATGTTTTTCTTACCACTGATGGCGGGATTTTTGGTACGGCAAGTACCTCCATGGAAACTGCAACCAAGACATTCATAAAATGAAAATTTCATTACCCGGTACATCCCGTACGTCAGTTTTAAATTTAGTAAAATGTACATTGTCTTGTATTTTTGCACCCCCTGTACAACAAGGCCGGGATGCATCAAACATATATCGTACTAAAAAGATAAAGAAATTACCTACTCGTCAAAACAACTCATCTTGATTGGATGATCTACAACAAAAATATAATCATTTAAAATTGACGTTCTTTTTAATCTATTCCATTATTATGCGAAATGTATTTGCTTGTCCAGGAGTATATGTAAGTGTTGGATAATAGGTACAACGCGATACCACAAATGACATCCGCGTTGATGGAAGAGATATGAGTCGGTCATGTCAAGGGTCATTTTATCATTTTCATTGATTCATTTTCGATAGATTTGTCATTTTGACCATCTTTTTATATTTGAGTAGATACTATAAACCATACTGAATTTATTTAAAGAGATTTACAGGAAATAGAATGTTGTGACTAGTGCAAAAAATATACAACTAAAAAGTGCTTACGAACTTAATTTTGCAAAGATAACCAATTTCAAGGTGGTCTATGTTTGAGTTGTGAATGTAGATAAAACAAAATGTCGGTAGTGCAAAAAATTAAAAACTAAAAAGTGCTAACGAACTTAATTTTGAGAAAATAACCGAATTCAAGTTAAGTGGTCGCAATTTGCCAGAATTTAGTATACGACAAACTAATAAAGACAAAAATAAAGAGGTTCATCGAAACTTTCGCAAAAGTATGTACGATTTAGCTAACTGGATATGTGGTTGTGAAGTCTCTAACTCATTTTACTGTTATGTTTGTTTGTTGTTTCCTAAGTACCCGTCGGACTCATTATGGTGCAAAACCGGTGTTAAAGACTTAAAACAACAGAAAAAATAAAAAAAAAACATGCGTTTTCGGCAGATCACATGAAATGTTCGGTGAACTATGCTAGGGTCTGAGGTGTTGCGCACTCAGCTGGACCAGCTTATAGAAAATCCCTTAGAGATTTTAATGAAAATGTATCCAAAAATCGTTTTATTTTAAACAAAATTATAGATTGTGTAAAATTTTGTGGGGTATTCGAGCTGGCACTACGTGGCCGTGATGAAACGGCTTTGTCTGAAAATCCAGGCGTTTTTCGAGGGCTTATACATTTTGTTGAGGAGTTGGCCCAAGATAGACTATCCGCTTTAGCAATGGTAAGTATCGAGAAATCGTTTATAAAAGGAATATGTGTGCAATTTTAACGAGCGTGTGATTCAGCATTTTTTCAATTCTAAAGAACGAAGAGTAGACTTGAACTTCAAGAGAATTTAAAGCTCAATTTAAAGATAAGATATTTATTCTTATTTTAAGTATGCCTATTTTTAAATTGGTTTTGACTTCCCAATATAATTCACCACAAGCCGCCAATGCTTTAGTGGTACTAAAAAAATGGCACACTTCAAAAACTGATAGCATATTAATATGCGTATGTCAGTTTCCTTTTAAGGAATTTTTATATAATGACATCCGTTCTCGATATTTTCACCTTTTAGCCTTATTTTGTTTTTTTTTTTTTAAAATGTAATATAATACCGTTTGATACTATTAACATGTTAATTATTTAGTTAAACTTGCAAATATATCCAGTCAACCAAATAACATTAATTAATAAATTAAGTGATAATGTAAATATTTTCCTAATTACAATGTTTAAATTGATTATTCAGATATGCTCCTCAGATTTAAGTACTTTTACGCTTATACACCATAAGCTTAGTTGGTTGTCAACATATAATTAATATGTTTAGCGATAAATAATGATCTACAGAAAACAGTTTTTTTCTTCTTTTTTCAAAAATTTTATTGAAAATTTCATTTTATTTTCTTGGATTATCGAATAATCTTGTTGATTTCTTTTTTGAGCCACAACACCTACGCGCCAATCACGTTATACCTTTGACACCTGTCACTGAATAAACAACAAACAAGTAACTTTAAAATGCGTGTAGGTAAAAAACTGACTGATTTTGAGCGTTTTCCGCAAAATTCAATTTTAACAAAAAATATAAAAGGTAATTAAAAGAAACTAAAGGCAACTGCTTGCCAAAAATAACGCAAAAAACACAAATGGCCTGCGAAATATTTTCAAAATGAACATATTTACAATAAATGCGATGAGATTATCCAAATTTACAATTTATATTAGAGAACGAGATTAATCAAAGTTTTCCCTTTTTAAATACAAATGTCATAAAAGTTAAAAATACTAAATTAATTAGGGATTAGTATATCAAACCCACCAGTTCCGATAGATATATTATAATATATATAAGTCATATTATACTCACAAAATTAATAATTTAATCTCGATTTTAAAAAAATTAGTTCACCCAACATTAAAACAAAAAAAAATTAAAATCTTTTAACAAATTATATTAGATGCTCATATTAAGAAGGCATTATGCAACACTGGAAATAATAATATCCAAGACGACAATAATTATGAAAGCAATTATAAAAATCCTATTAATGACAATATAATTGCCTTTATTTTTTTCCCTATTCTAATTCTGGTAAAAAATACGTTGGTCAAAGAAAACAAAGATTAAGTAAAATAATTTTAATACACAAAAGTGTTGCATATTGAAAACTTAAATTCTCCATGTATACTTGTATTTTAAATTTGGACTAATAACACTGGCCAACAAGATTTTTCTTACACAGGCCAGCTCATTATTTTCACAATGGAAATACCCTCTCAATAATAAAAAAAATATTGGGAAAGCCCTAATACGTACCATTTTTTAATAGCCTAATTCAAACCTTTTATATTGCCAGGTAAACAATTTTATTGTGGGGCGGCTAAAATGGGTCCATTTTACAACGGAAAAATTACCTAGACTGGGTTGTTTACAATATTAGATATAAAATAAACGTTAAACATCACTCTTTGTTGAGTTTCGAATTGAGTGGTTCTCTGTGTATCGATAAGCAAGTGTATGTGAAGACGAGAATTTCTAGTGAAATCACAAGCCAGGCCATTTTCCGAAAATGTAAAAAAAGCCTATTGATTTGGGAGATAATGGAGATAACGCATCATCAGGCAGCTCAGAAGAACAGTGCGCCGATCCCACTTTTACCACAGGTCCCAGTTCCGGCGAGCCACATTTGATTGTTCAAAGTGAATTAAATGATTTAGTACGTGATTTGGGGTTATCCAAGCAACAGTCAGAACATTCTATTAGATTATGCTATTTTAATTTGTGTTACAACAAAAAAAATTGTCGGCCGGTGTAATTGCTTGGAAATCATAAATATTTTCTTTTCAAGTTATCTCTGTTACTTTACTCCATAGAATGTATAACTTATTGTTTAACCACTGTCACTGAAAAAAGAGCAAACGAGTAACGTTAAATGTGTGTAGATAAAAAACGTATTAATAAATTTGGGCGTTTTGCGCAAATTTCAATTTTAACAGAAAATATAAATGGAAATTAGAAGTCAAAATTCTTAAAAAATATCCTATCAAATATTGCACACCAAAAATGAGTACTATATAAAAGACTCGTGGAAAGAAAACATCAATAACATTATTATCCCTGAAAATCATATTCTAATATCATTAGATGTTGTGCCACTTTACACAAACAGTCCAATTAATGTCGCTTTAAATTTAATTAGAAAAAAACGGATAGTAATAAAAAATATACCAACATTCCCTTAAAGGATTTCTTAGAAGCTGTTGAACTAACACTTATATTAACTTATTTTAACTATAAAGGTTCGTATTACAAGCAGATTGAAGGTTGCGCAATGGGTGCCTCGATTTCTAGCATAGTAGCCCAACTTGTACTGAAAGATCTAGAATTCAGCATTATGCCAACAGTAGATTTTCGTTTACCATTTTTTTACAGATACGTGAATGATTGTATAACTTACATCCCACAAAATCGTGAAAAATACATATTGGATAAGTTCAACAACTACCACGAAAAGCTAAAATTCACTATAGAAATCTAAACTGACAATAAAATTAATTTCCTAGATATGACCTCGCACAATTGCAGCATCACAGTAAAGACTGAATGGTACACAAAACCAACATGATTAGGACGGTACCTAAATTATAACTCTCGACATCATATCTCTCAAAAGAAAGCAGTCATAATTGGACTTGCTGATCGAGCCATTAAATTGAGTATCCCGGAGTACCGAGAGTCATCCATAAGGAAAGCTAAACAAGTACTCCAATTTAATTCCTATCCACTTAAAATAATAAATCCGATTTTTAGAAATAGAATAGACAATTTTAATAAAGCTAATGAAAACAATTTACAAAACGTTTCTAAACAAAATGACAGAAAGGATAAAACCCAAAACGTTTTGACTGTTCCTAGTTTGTCTGAAAACTTTCAAAAAACATGACATAAAAGTTAGCCATAAGGCCGTTAATTTAATTAATAATTGTTTCAGTAAATTAAAAAATGAAGTTCCCAAAAACAAAAAAACCCACGTAGTCTATCAAGTATCCTGCAAAGAATGCACCTCTGTATACGTATGACAAACAAGCCAGTATCTATATAATACACTTAATGGACACAAACATTATCATAAAAATACCACCGCCCTAAAAAAACACGAAAATGAGACAAAGCATACCTTGGATTTCGATAACACCAAAATTTTAAAAACAGAGTATCACAATAAGAAACGTGAGTTTTTCGATATGATTTACATAAAGAAAAATCCAAAGGAAATAAATAATAAATCCGAAAGAGCTCATCTAAATAAAATATCATCATATTCTAACTTAACATCAATAGGTCAAATTGTTTCTTCAAATAAATACCCAACAAAAAATCAAATTCTTAAGATAAATATTTGCCGTAGGAAAAACTAACTTTTAATCGTTTCAGTACTCTTTTACTCTCGTACACGTATAAGTCTAATGTTTGTATATGCACATTATTTTGTTTATGCCTGCTAAATGTAGTCACGATTTTTTCTTGTTTTTTTATTCTATATATGTTATGTGCCTCATCGTTATGTTTGACTATTTGTCTATGGTAAGTTATGACTATTATTTTAATTTTTTTTACTCATGTTTAGGTACTGTAATTTTGGCCTAACGTAGTTGAAAAAGGTCGTACGCAAGACCGAAACGTCCTGCGGACTATAGAGAATATAGAGTTTGTGTAACCTACTCGTCACTTGTCTCTTTAAACCACATTCGCAATAACAAAACCTTACAATATACAAACACACTGGTTAAACAATTTTGTGTTTTTGTAAATATATATATATATATATATATATATATATATATATATATATATATATATATATATATATATATATATATATTAATAATGACTGGTTTTTGGTTCAATTCCCTATATTCAAAATTTGAATTCTTAAGATTATTAAAGTTTTTAAAACAGTATAAATGCGTTTATTCCATTCGCCATTTAAACTCTGAATAAAAAATGCACTGATCAAAAAAAAAAAGATTAAGTAAAATTATTAGAAACAAAACTTTTACATGCTTATAATTATATTTATCAATATTTTTCTTTTTCAAATTACCTCTAATATTTTGTTCCATATAGTGTATAGCTTATTTTCTAATGATTAACCCATTTTTATAATATGCATTTGACATATAAGCTATTTAACCAAGATCCCAGGCACCCCAGACCTACTAGCCTGAGAGCTCGTGACAAAAAACTGCAAGAGTGTTGTAACGGCTCATATTTCAACATGATGTTGTATTAAGGTTATACATAAGTGATATCATTTTATATTAGTTCCTGTCCAAACAATGACAGTTTTGACAAATGACGGTTCACAGGTCAGATGACATGTGAGACGACGTGATTAGTTAGCGCTTGAGCAAACTTAAATAATGCCTATATGGACGAAAAATGCCTGACGTCAGAATAAGAACCTTCACCCATGGACGGTGGTTCCAAAAATGCTTCGAGCAGCCGTGCGCGCCAGACCTCAGTTTAGTGGAACAGACGCAGTCAGCAGTCGCTTGAAGCGCAAATATTAAGCGCACGCCGCTGCTTGGAGCGCTTTTGGGACCACTGTCCATGGGTTAGGCATTTTATCCATCCATGTGGGCATCAGTTAGGTCCTGTGCAAGCGCTAACTAACCACGTGGCACATGCCGTCTGACAATATCACTTGTTAATCGTAATTTGTCAAAACTCTCATTTTTGGGCAAGAACTAATGCAATATGATGACATAAGCATTTAAAAAAAATGTTTTGCGCCGGTCGGCCGCACCCTTCCTAAGATATAGTTTTTTGCTCTTAGGGCCTTAATGAAGTAACGTAGCAGGTCATGTTTTAGTTGAGAAATAGGTCTCCTCTATCGATCTGTTAAAAAATATTTGCTAAAATATGTAAAACGAAGCCGTAGGAAGAAAAAAAAATAGGAAACATCAATGTTCGAGTAGAAAAGAAACCCAATAGGTTTTAGCCACCAGATGTCCCATACCTGAACTTGCGAGTGGATATTGACTTATATACGCGCTTAATACTATATCATATTGAAATAGGTGCTATTACAAAACTCTTGCAATTTTTCTACTATAGTAGGATTAAAAAAATGTGTATTAGCTATCTCAAGTCACACGGGCTTTGGCCTAAGAGGTGAAACAATATTGCCCAACTACATTAAAGTATCAAAACTGGTTTTTGAATTTGTCTTACTGGACAGTATTAGCGACTCGCAATTACTAATGCCAGATGCTTCTTGCGGGTTCCAGCTGTTGACAGACGTTTTAAAACTCGATATATAATGGGTGCAACTACGTCCTAGTATCAAGGGTAACTGAGCCCGCACATATCTTATGAGATTTTGACGTATCGTCAAATTTTCCGAAATTATAGTATGAAATAGATCTCGACCTCCTGATTAAAAGTTTCCATGGGCAGAACTTAGTTCTATCACGAGATTTAGAGATGCAGATTGTTCCACCATATTAAAAAAAAACTATAATGAGCTTTACGAGCTAATGATGTATATTGGAATTATCTCCATAACTTTCCCTTCGAGAACAAAAGAAAATATGTTTATAAAGAACTGCTATACAGGAAAAAATTTGAAGAAGTATATTTGTCACTACTTTAAATTACGTTATTACTTTTTGGTGTATAGTAGAAATTTTTCGGATATGTAGTGACGTCATTTTTTGCATCTTTGTAACAATGAATTTACTCAAAAAAGTCACGTCTTTTCTTATTTCAACTAAAAATTGTCACGTTGATAAATCCTTAAGTGTGGTATCTCGAAACGTTAAAATAGTTTATCTATGGGTCAAAATAAAGTCAATATTGAAAATGCTGAAAAAAATTGGAAATAGACAACTAAGTGAGAAAAGCCAGCTTATTATTCTTAATATTAAAATACAAGAGTTCTAACCACAATACAAAACAACTTGTTACGTTCTGGACGCGCGTTGCCCTTAGGGCCAAATTATGAATAGGCTGGTAATTTTACCAAGCAGATAACTGTCAAGGATACCATTGTTGAGACAATTGTAACTATGGTAAATATCTATTTGGTAAAATTATCAGCCTGTTAATAATTTGGCCCTAACCCAGTTAGCATCATCATAAACTCTAACATAACTCTAAACTAATATTCTTAAAATATCAACTTTTTTTGAGCTAGAAAAACAACAAATCACTGATCATTGGCAGAACTACATTCGGCACACCCAGAAAGAGATTCTAGAAGCTTAAGAAGTAGTCAGAATATACGATACCTCAGATATAAACCCCGTCTCAGTGACCGATTCGGATCGCGAAGATGAGAGCGACTATCTGTTTTCTGACATTGACGACCGTATAATATTTTATTTAAAAATATTTTAATAGTTTTTAGTTATTAGTTTTAATAATTTTCTTCCACATTAAGTTTTCTATTTCTAAATATTTTGGAAATATTTTGGAATGGCCTTTTGCCCTTGTTAATGATACGTCTTTGAATCTTTTGTCCGATTTTAGTCAATTTTTTACTTAAATTTAATACCCATCTTAAACATACTCTCCTTGCGAACGCATTTTCAATGTCCAAGAAATTCACGCAGCCTTTTATTGTTTTTCTAGCTAAAAAAAGGATATTTAGAATAATAGGCTCTATGCGTTTTAAAATGTTGTTAAAAAGGTATTTTTACCAACTTTTTTGCACAGAAACGTTTTGGCTCTGTTATTATAAAATTTTAGAATAAAAACATATTTTGTGCGTTTTTGAATGATTAAATCACATTTCGTACTGTTCTTCTTTATATTTTTATATTTATATATATATATATATATATATATATATATTTTTTTTTTTTGTTAAATATTTTCTTAGGCATACGTTAACTCATTGACAAGTAAAACTCTAATTCAATCGACGTTTCGCTCATTATATTGAGCTTTCACACGATATTTATTTTCTACAATAAAAACATGTATAATTAATATTTACATTTTAAAATGGCTAAAAACATTACTAAAAAAAACACTCAAAAGCATTACATTTTAAACAAACAATGATCATAAAAACAAAAATACATCTAATACATATTAACGAGATAATTTTTTCTTTTTTTTTATTATATTTACTTATATCTTTATTGCTATACCGAGTATGGGTTTGTTATTACTGAAATGTATAGGGTTTTATGTATGAGGTGGTTTATTTATATCTAAATTAATTTACTTAGATATCAGATTATGATAGATTTGGCTTTAATTATTGATGTCTTTTTTATCGTTGACGGCATCTTTCTCCTTTTTAATTTGTATCATTTCTTTCATTGTGAGTTTTCGATAATTAGTTTCTTGCTCTAATTATCGAAAACTCACAATAAAAGAAATGATACAAATTAAAAAGGGGAAAGATGCCGTCAACGATAAAAAAGACATCAATAACTTAAGCCAAATTTATTATAATCTGATATCTAACTAAATTAATTTAAATATAAATAAACCACTCCATACCTAAAACCCTGTACATTTTAGTAATAACAAACCCATACTCGGTATAGCAATAAAGATCAAAGTAAATATAATAAAAAAAAAGAAAAAATTATCTCGTTTTTATCTACCAGAATTCCAGACCTGTCGAAATTATTGCTATCTCAAAACAACGTTCGTAAAACTAACATGTTTCCAAGGTGCTTACTATGTATAATATTAATTTTGTTTTAGATGTATTTGTGTTTTTATGATCATTGTTTGTTTAAAATGTAATGCTTTTGAGTGTTTTTTTTAGCAATGTTTTTAGCCATTTTAAAATGTAAATATTAACTATACATGTTTTTATTGTAGAAAATAAATATCTTGAGAAAGCTCAATATGATGAGCGAAACGTCGATTGAATTATAGTTTTACTTCTCAATGAGTTAACCTATGCCCAAGAAAATATTTAACAAAATGTTTATATATGGTTAAAGAAAAAAAAAACGAAATATATATATTTAAATGTATATGACTAATCAGACTTCTACAACATTACAGCGCTCGTCTAGTTTTAAAAAATCGGTAAATTTCCTTTACCCAGAATGATATGTTATGATTTTACTTCAATTTGTTAGGAATAAAGAAGTGTGACGGACCGATGGAATAGATAAAACATATTTCTTGGCTTCTAGGGACGCTAAAACGTGAAGATATGTAAAATCTGAGAAGGTGATTTTTTTTCACGAATACAAACATTTTATTTGGCCGCCATTTTGTTCGGCCATCTTGAATTAGTACCACAATTTTACTAGTTGACATCTATACCACAATTAGTTATGGCACACAATTTGATATCAATCCATTAAGTAGTTTGTCAGACTGCATTTTTAAATATTTTATTAAGCCATTTTGTTCCGTCTTCTTGGATTCGTACCAGAATTTTACCAGTTGATTCCAACATAACACTTTGATATTTGTGCATAATTTGAGATACATTGGATAAGTAGTTTTATATAAAAAATACTACCAAGTCATCCCCATATGACCATTAATTTTTTATTAAAATCTGAGGTCAATCGGGTAAGTAGTCTTTAAGCTATGCTGCGAACTGACAGACAGATAAACGAAATTGATAGAACATATTTTTTGGCACCTAGGGTCGCTAAAACGTGAGGATATATAAAACCTGAGAGGGTTTTACATATCTACTTTGAAACATACAAAAATCTGAACAAATATTTAAAAATGTTGATGTATTTTAAACAATCATTTGTTGCCATTGTTCAAAACAACATAATATCGAATTGACTAAAACACGAATAACTTCTGACGTCACATGCATTGAATTTGAAGGAAAACAAATGCAAAGTTCAAATTCAATTTGCGATGATAAAACATTATTCTACGTACTTTTTTAATTAGATATGATTATTATTTCGTAAACTCTACAGAACAAGCAATAAAACCATTTTATTGATCTAAGGTTGAGTACCCAATTTCATATTCCGATCAGCAACTTTGACACATGAGGGACGTAGTCCAATTTACAGCCTCGGAGTATCAAAAGCGTTAAATGAAAATTCCTAATTTTTAAACTGATTCAACAAATTAGTTCCTACTGAGCTAAATTAAATTATAATTGACGTAGACCGACAGAATCTTTAAAAGCTATTAAAATAATACGTTTGATATCATCTAAAAAATGGTAAAATTATACGACCTTAATATACAATTGCACCATGGTGAACCTAAATGAGATCATCTTCATTTCTCAAATTTATTATATACACTTTTGAACATCAGCATCAGACTATATAATTTGAGATATCATCATACTTAATTTGGAAACCGGCCGTTTTTATTGTTGTTTAAGAACATCCCACTGCTAAAATAAAATACGCCTTTTACCTAGAAGGTGATGCTTAAGTTTCATTAATTAAATTTTATTAGTAATTTGAATTATGAGATTTTTATCTGAAATTACATTATTATTTTCTATCTTCTCTTGGTATTTGGTTTTAATTAATACCTCATAGTTCGGTGGACATATTTTTTTTGACAAAAAAAAAGTACAAATTATATTCAAGATAAAGTATGATAAAGGGCTTCGATCATTGATTTACATTTTATGTGCCCTCTCTTTGTCTACTATATTTTCAAGTCCTAAGGGTAACTACCCCAAATCTCTCCTTCGTACAGGAATTTCTTCTACCAAGGCATTATTTTTAAATCAAACTTAATTTTCTTTCAGGCTGTATTTATGTTATTATTTAATATTATGTTTGCTCTTTCGTGAAAATAAAGACACTTTTGTCATACAAAATGCACATATTTAACAAAACTTAACTTATTACTCTTGGGTTATGAGTTTCGCCACAGGTGGATATATGTTAGTAGTAGTATATTAGGTTAATAAAAATTACTTCCAAACATGTATTATTTATTTTACGTCTAATGACGTTTCAACCATAGTTTTGGTTTTTTTCGAATCTAAGATATAGTCAAAAGCAGTGTTATCGTGCGGGTTATACGGTTTATCAACGACACACTTTTTAGGTTTGTTTTTCTTTTATTACGTGTAATCATATCCTCCGCATAAAATCCGGAAGATGAATTAGATAGGCCTATGATATTTTCATATGAAAAAAGAGGATAAACGTATAAATACCAGCAGTTGCAAAAATCTTTCAGCGATGTCACTTCAAAGTCAGTGACAAAATGAGCAATAGAAAACAATTTTCGGGTTTTTTGCAACAACAAGCGAAAAAAATGATATTAAATCTAATAACATATTACGAAAATGAAAATTCACCGGCCAATATCCAGGAGACAGTAGCAAAAGCTCTGGGAATCGGCATAAGGACTGTGCAGAAAATTGTGCATGAAAAACAGCATAATTTACTACCGAAGAAGATTAAGAAATGTACACGAAAAAAGCCAAAGACAGAAGACTTAAGTGACAATGTAAAAATGGATGTTCGTAATGCAATTTAGGATTTATACACATCAAAAACTAATATAACCCTTCAAGTTTTAAAAGAAGCTTTAAAAAATCGAGGTATATTGGAAATTGGACTAAAATCGTTGTCAAAATTAATAAAAATGTTGGGTTTTCGATATGAAAAGGACTGTAATCGAAGATTTTTATGCGAGTTGTCACATATAGCAAGTCAGGGCATCCAGTTTTTAAAGAAATACACGGAAAATGTTCATCATTTTGCATGCATGTTCTTCAACAGGATTTCTCCCAGGTGCAAGTTTACTGTTTTCTTCAACATCCAAAAGTATGGACTACCATGTAAATATGAACTGTGAACTGTTTGAAAAGTGGTTAAAAGAACAACTGGTTAAAAAATTTAGATGCTCCCTCTTTAATCATTCTGGACAATACATCTTATCATCATTTATGACTGGGTAATAAAACAAAAACAAAATCCTTTACCCAATATGCTGAAACTAGAACTTTTTTTAATGGCAAAATCTATTAAAAAACCAACAATATATGCCGTAGATGAAATATTACGGGAGAATGGACATGAAGTTTTACGACTGCCGCTATACTATTGCCAGTTTAACGCAATAGAATCAATATGGGCTGGGGCAAAATCATATAACGAAAAACACGTGAACAATGGTCTTACATCAGATGAAGTGCAAATTGTTTGGCAAGATTCATTAAATTATATTACGCCGGAGTACTGGAAGAAATCTGTGGAAAAGTGTATAATATTTTGAAAAATAATTTTTTTTGTTATCACATACGGAGAAATTAATATGGGATTGGTAGAATCGAGAACGGGTTCTAGATGTCGAAATAGCACCAATAATCATTGCGTCATTTGAGGACGACTCAGAAGATGAGGACTTTTCAAGTGATGATGATATTTTTTAGTCTATAATATTATGAAGTTTCTGAAGGCTTATATTAGTCTTTGACGTGTATAAATCATAAATTGCATTATGAATATCTATTTTTGCTTTGTAACTTAAGTCTTTTGCCTTTGGATTTTTTTTGTATTCACTGTGTTTTCTGATTTGATTCATAATGTTGGTGACCTTTGGACCCGCACTCGACTATAGTTTATAGACATTTAGATCCGACAGTACATAAAATAGTTTCAAATTGACTTACCCTAGAACGTAAAGTAGAATTCAGAATCTGGGATACTGCCTGAATATCCCAGACGAAGGTATCGGAAACACATTATAAAAACACGACAAACACGTGCAAACTGACTTAAAAAATTTTTAAAAACAAAATGTACATAACTTTTTTTTTTAATATTTACAGTTACATGTTATTACTTTAACTTTATTATTAACACGACAAAATGTGGGAATTTATTATTACAAAATATATCTTGATGAGGTTGTTTAAATCTTTTTATCATTTATAGATTTTATGTTTTTGTGGATTGCAGCCATTTCATAAAATTCTCTTTTTTTAGATGAGACTCGGTTTTTAGGATTTTGGTTCCACTATAATTAAAACTATGATTTTGCGATTTTTCGTGGTTCGTTAACGCTGTGGTGTTTTTTTTTGTCATATTTGTGGCTTTTTAGCCCAAGTATTGACTCGTTTGGCCAATGTAAACACCTTCACAATCATTACATGGAATCTCGTACACTATATTACAATTTTTGTTCTTCGGAGCGTTTGCTTTCAGTTTGCTAAAATGTTTCGAGGTTAAATTGAAACATTTATGGCAAGTTTGTATGTTAAATTTTTTAAATCCTTAGGATAAAGCATTAACGAAAGGAAGGGAAATGTACCTAGCAGGCTGTGCTCTAGGTTTTTTTGATCAAATTGATGAGTAATAATATTTATGGATTCTGCTTTTAAATGTTTGGTTAATTAATATTGGTGGGTATTGATTTAACTCTAATGCCTGCTTTGCTTTTATAATAACATTTTCCCTGTATTCATGGTCAGAAAGCTGAATTGCTCGTTCTGCTAAACCTATAACTACTGACTTTTTTTTTTTAGACATTGGGTGATTAGAGTTAAATTTTATATATAGAGAGGACCATGTTGGCTTAGTATACCATTCTGATTTTATGTTTTCTCCTATGTGGTGTCATGATAGATCTAAGAAATTAATTTCATTTTTTTGTTCTATTTCAATTGTGTATTGTATTAAATTAAAAAAAATCACCGATATACCACAAGATGAATTTATAGAAGCCGTCGAACTAACACTGAATTCTACGTACTTTTTGTAGGAAGAACAATTAAACAAACAGATAAAGGGTTGTGCTATGGGAGCCTCGATATCTAGTGTGGTTGCGCAGGTAGTGATGGAGGATCTTGAGGAAAATGTTTTGGATGGCATGGGCCTCCATATTCCTTTCTTTTTTAGATACATTGATGATTGTATCACTTCTATGCCGCTGAATCAATGGGAAAACGTCCTAAAAAAATTCAACCAATACCATCAAAGCCTACAATTTACAATTGAAATAGAACAAAAAAATCAGTTTAATTTCCTGTAGTAACATGTAGCTGTAAATATTAAAAAAAAATAAGTTATGTACATTTTGATTTTAAAAATTTGTTAAGTCAGTTTGCCCGTGTTTGTCGTATTGCTTATATTGACTTTACGTTCTAGGGTAAGTCTACTTGAAATTATTTTATGTACTGTCGGACCTAAATGTCTATAAACTATTTTATATTTGAATAAAACCAAAACTATGATTGAAACGTTATCAGACTTAAAATAAAATAATACATGTTTGGAAGTAGTTTTTAATAACTTAATAAACCAACTGACCTTAAACCAAGAAAAATACAACAATATATATATATATATATATATATATATAATTTATATTGTATATATATGTATATATATGTATATATATATATATATATATATATATATATATATATATATATATATATATATATATATATATATATATATGGGGTATATATAGGGTTGCGCTATAGGAGTCTCAATATCTAGTGTGGTTGCGCAGATAGTGATGGAGGATCTTGAGGAAAATATTTTGGATGACATGGGCTTCCATGTTCCTTTCTTTTTTAGATACGTTGATGATTGTATCACTTCTATTCCGTTGAATCAATCATGAAACGTCCTAAAAAAATTCAACCAATACCATCAAAGCCTACAATTTACAATTGAAATAGAACAAAAAAATCAGTTTAATTTCCTGTAGTAACATGTAGCTGTAAATATTAAAAAAAATAAGTTATATACATTTTGATTTTAAAAATTTGTTAAGTCAGTTTGCTCGTGTTTGTCGTAACTGTTTTTATATTGACTTTACGTTCTAGGGTAAGTCTACTTGAAATTATTTTATGTACTGTCGGACCTAAATGTCTGTAAACTATTTTAGATTTGAATAAAACCAAAACTATGGTTGAAACGTTATCAGACATAGGAAGTAATTTTTATTAACTTAATAAACCAACTGACCAACTGAAAAATACAACAATATATATATATATATATATATATATATATATATATATATATATATATATATATATATATATATATATATATATATATATATATATATATATATATATATATATATATATATATATATATATATATATATATATATATATATATATATATATATATATATATATATATATATATATATATATATATATATATATATATATATATATATAAGGTGGGCCTATCAAAACGAAACAAGGCCGATCGTTTAAAAAAAATTATTCGTAGGCGTCGAATTTTATTTCCCGGGGAAACTTTTTGTGCATATCATCAATCTTGTCACTTCAATCCCCTCGCGGGGGTGAGCTTCAACCCTAAAATCTTAAATTAGAATAGGGGTCGACTGGTACCTTAATTTATCTGTTTTTTAAATTTGATTCAGCCGTTTTTGGGAAAATAAGGGGAAACCAATGAAACGAAAAAAAAAAGATTTCTCATTGTTATTGCTCGATAAAGAAAATGTTTAAAACCGTTGATTTTTATCTCGAAGAAGAAATCTTTTATGCATATTTTGAACTCTTGTCACTTCAACCCGCTGCAGCGGTGAGCTTCAACCCTTAAACTAAATTGGATTAAACTTCAAGTGATATCTCATTTTAATGGTCATCGAATTCTCTATAAACACATCCAACATAAAAATAAAGGAAACGTTTTTTAAAATTTCTCATTACGTTTATCACTCAAAAAAGTTAATCTAAATTCCAATTTTATCGTATGAAGAAAAACGTAGTAAGTACTAGTCTTTTTGCAATTAGTCAAATCTTAATATAATTTATTTGTGTAAAAAATTTATAAATATTGCAGTTGTTTATCTTCCTTAGAAGTGGAGGCTGAAGAGTATTTACATTTAATTTATTTAAATTTAATATCTCGTAGGGTTTTGTCTGTGACTATTTATAACTTTATTTTGATCTAAAATGATTTATTCTACTGCAGAAAGAGTATCGCTGATTGAACTCTATTATGAAAATGGTCAGTGGCGGCTTGTCCCATGAGGCAAAATTTGGAAAATTTAACGTATTAATCGATTATATTATTTATATTACTTCTTATTCACTTCTTTAATCTCTATTTTACATTTTTACTATTTGCATTCATAAGCATTTGCAGCATAATTTTGCTTCATGAGAAATCCATAAAATACGGCCCTGCCTTTTACCTTACTCCAATCCAAACGCGCATTGTCAATCGTCATATCGAACGGGTTCTGTGAGTCCATCTCATTTCTTCTTTAGAAGAGTTATTGTTAGAGGCATGCCTCGCACTTCCTTGTCTAGCGTATTACTAATATGTGTGTAAGCGGGTGGCGCGTAGTAATCCAACCGAGTTAAGCTTAAAGTAGGGTTAGCGCATAAAAAGATTCTTTTGAGGCATGCCTCTAATGCAAATTCAAGGGTAATAAGCGGCAGCTTTCCGGTTGGCCGATTGGACAAATGGTTGTTAACAGGTTGAAAATTGAAACTGCACGTGGTTTGGGCTAGTTTTAAGTAGGTAGTAGGAGTAGGTACATTACGTTTGCCGTTTTCCGCATTGTTTTACCCATTATAGAAAAATTGATTTAGCGGTATCTAGCGCAGCGTTACAACTTCCCCAGGTAAATGTAAATATTCGCAATGCTTGTGATCTTGTATACGTTTTAGTAAATCAGCAGAATTTTTCAGGTCACTCCTGTAAAGATAGTTTATACATAGTTAAAGAAGTAAAGCGACCTGTTCCAGATTTAAGTAAACGTCTTGTTGCTATAGGTGGAGTAGGAAGACCACATCGGTGCTTTCATAACACTTGATACAAATATTTCAAAATTCTCCATTTTTGCAAAAGAATTTCCTCTTGAGCTTTTAAAAAATTTGACCACCCAATAAAATATATTTGATATAAATCAACTAAAAAGTAAATTAATCGCTTTATACGGGAACTATATGATAGAAAGTTGCACAGACTTTTAAAATTATTATGTATTGCTGTTGTTTTGCCAGTGACAACCGCGTCAACAGAAAGAAGTTTCTCCACGCTGAAAACAATTAAAAATTATATTAGAAATACTGCTGGACACGCGCGACTAAGTAATATGGCAAAAATCTCAATTGAAAAAGGATTTACAAAATCATAGGATGAGAACGTTTTCATAGAGGAAGTAATAGATCATTTTGCTGAACAGAAAAATCGCAGAATTCCTTTAATTTATAAAAAACCTTTAATTTTTAGAACTCGCGTTTTTCCTTTAGAATTAACTTTTTTTCATATTAGAACATAGGTATACTTCATTTTACGCTGAGGTGACTTTTTTTAAAGTTTATTTTGTAAATTTTTACAAAGTTATTGCTATTAATTTTAAAATTTATATTTATATATTTAATGTTTTTATCCTTCGATTAACCCTTTTCTCTCTACCCCCACCATACTGGATAGGTGCGTAATAGTTACAGATTTCCATATAAACAAAATTTTATACATTAAATTAGTAATAATATTTTTTCAAAATTTATTATGCAATTGACGAAATAGAGTGGTCACTAGAGTAACTTAGAAATCTAACCATATTAAAAATAATTTTCTTCAGATGTGCCTTACCACTTTCTAATGCCACGAGCCGCCCCTAAAAATGGTAGAAGTGCTAATATTGTAGCCAGTGGCGCAACTAGACACCGACTTTTGGGGGGGGCTCAAGCCCTGACATTTATAAGATAATATTGATTTGAGGATAAAACCAATTTTAAAACAATGCTGATTTTTTGTACATGATATTTTTTCCAAGTTAATAATGCCATGCAAATTTTCGTGTTAACTTTATCTTAATCTTAACACTACAATGAATACAAAAAATTAAATAAATTTGCCGTATTTCACCGCTTTTTGAAATATTACCTCTATTTTATTTTAAATATGTATAATGCCAAAAAAAAAAATAAGAATCTACGCCAATGACTTCGGCAATTTTTTAATGTTACATTTACCCAAACCATATCTGTTTCCCATTTGACTATAATTGGTTTGGCGTTCTCAAAATATAAAATATTTACGGTTTTGTACCCTTAAAAAATCGAATATCTACGCCCCTGGCACCCTAAATCTAAATTGTTGAGACACTGTTCTAATCTAATTCTTGGTACAAGTTTGAAACGAATTAAAATTTTACCAGTTCATCTAGTTTTTAGTAATATTTTTTTTACTTTTTATTAGGCCGAATTTTATAGTATGGCTATAATTTAATTATAAACTCTCGATATTATCTATTATTTAAGTTTTTATGTCTCTTATTATTTTTTAGAACATGACCCTAAGGCTATATATGATTTGATTAATATCTACACATAAATTACGACACTTAAAGTTACATAGAACGATGAAACCCGTATATAAAAATTCCAAGGAGTTCAAAAGTTACCCACTTCTCTTGTATAACATAATATATGCTTTACTTGACCTGGTAACTGGAAACCTGCCAAAGTGCCCCCTCCTTTTTGGTCTACCCCGTATAATGAACAAACATTATTTTGATACAAAAAATTAAATAACTTTGAGAAGTTTCGCCGTTTTTTGGAATACCACCTCAATTTTATTTTAAATATGTATTCTCTAGAAAAATTAAATATCTACGTCAATGGCTTCCATTATTTTTTTGGTTTTGCGCTCTAAAAAGCTAATTTTTTTTACTCTTTTATACACCTTTCTCAACTTTTAGCTTCCATAACTTCAAAATAAGCGCGCCCGCCGCGATTGACCTCGAGACCGCTGTCTTTCTACCTTGAGCAGGAACTCGTAACCTGCCTGGTCCACATATACGAACATAAAAATTTTGAATGTTAAAAATGTTTCAAACATCCCCACACCTGCATGATTTTGTACACTCCAAGAGCCAGTAAATTTTGTTTTCCCCCTCCCTGTATTGTAAGCAACCTATTTTGACACTGCTTTGACAGACGTAAGTGAAAGTTACTCAACAAGGTATTCGTTGCCTTTAACAAGAGGATGTAAGTCAACTTACATCCCTAGGGAAATAATAATCTAAAATTACTATAAGTAGCTTTAATTTTTGATTTCATCAACATATTACAAAAATCCGGTGATATGAATTGAAATTGAAAAGTTCTGAAACTTTAGAAATTTCGCAATTTTACTTGGAATTGAGGAAAACGTATTTTTCCCGACAGGCTGGTTTAAGCACTTTCCATTTTGATATCGCATAAAGAAGCGCGGATTAATAGTCGTCATGTGGGATCTTGTATCAATGTACACTGTATCCCAGATTGCTTGTAATCACAGGGTTTCTCGGTAACCAGCAGAGATAGAACTTTGCGGTTTTCGCGACTCTGTGTTAATTTTTCGAGAAACTTTGAATGCCGCAAATAGAATTGTGCCAGATTGTTTCGTTCCCGAGATACAGAGTGAAATAGAAATTTTGCGCTTTTGGGGGTGGTATCATATTTCGGACACCCTGTCAGATAAAGAAAAGGTAAAAACTGCTATGGATAGATATTTTTACGTAGAGTCCAGTGCTGTAGTCGAAATTTTTTTTAGACAAACCGTTTTTGAGATATAGCCCAAACTTAGTATTTTTTAAATGGGACACCCTGTATTTTTTGGTTCCAAAAAATTTGCCTTTTTTTTCTCTTTAAAATGATGTATCACACTATTCAATTTTGACGTAAACTAAGCCTTATAAACGCAATATTAAAAGAAAAACGTAAGTTGGCCATGGAAATATGGCATGGAAACAAAAATCAAAACTATTTGTTTCTTAAATATATCAAATATTGCCGTGTTTATCCTCTTATCATACGAGTTACCAATAATTCTAACCGGTAAATTAATAGATATTAAGAAGAAATGAATAATTTTGAAAATAGTCATAAGTATGATATGATGGTTTGTTTTATTGAAGATCATGAAAACAGTGATCAAGCATCTGATTTATATTTTAACAGGTAAGCACCAAGCGCTTAAATTATTATGAACCTCCTTTCAAAATTTTTTTTCAATTCCACTTTGAGTTATTGACTATTTCCAAAAGCTTTTTTTATATCGTAGATATCCAGAAAGGCCTCAGCCACACAAGGCAATTTTTCGCCGAATTAAATTAAATTTAATTAATGATGGATCATTTTCAAAGCACAGGGCTAAAACATATAATAAACGAAATCAAGAGAACAATGAGATTGTTGTATTAGCAAGTATTCAGGCCAATCACGCGAATTCATGTAGGCATATTCAGGAAATAGTGGGGGTGTCAAAATCACAAACGCAAAGGATATTAAGAAAATATAAATATAAGCCTTATAAAGTAAATGTAGTACAACAATTGCATCCTGGAGATGCAGAAAGGCGTCTAAATTTTTGTAACTGGTATCTTCAAAAAACCCAAAATGACCCTGACTTCGGTAGCAAGGTTATATGGTCCGACGAAGCCTATATAAGTTGTAGTGGTATTTTTAACAGGCATAATAATGGGCACTGGTATACAGAAAACCAATTTTTAACAAGAGAACGTCAGCAGCAAGGAAGGTTTGGGTTTAGCGTCGCTTGCTTTATATTGGGAACAAAGATTACATTCCATATTTACAATAATAATTTAACAGCAGATAGATATCTAGCAATTTTAAATCAAATACTACCGGATTTATTGGATAACTTGCCGCTAGCAAATCTGCACAATATTTACTTTCAGCAGGACGGTGCTCCTGCCCACAATGCGTAAATTATAAGGCCATTTCTATTTGAAAATTTTCACGATCGCTGGATTGGTACAAATGGACCAGTAAGGTGGCCTGCTAGGTCGCCAGACCTCTCAATATTAGATTTTTTCGTTTGGTCTTACTTAAAAAACAAAATTTACCTGAATTCAGTCAATACGATGGAGCAGCTGCAAAATGCAACCATTCAGACATTTAGATCATTGGAAGATAGACTTATAATAATGATGAATGCTCTAAGAAGAATTCGCACCCTGTGCCAATTATGTGTTCGTGAGGGGGGCGGCCATTTTGAACAGTTTTTCTAGTTATGTAGAATTTGTTTAGTATTGTGATTAAGTTTATCAAGATTATTAAGTTTATTTATTTCATAGTAAAAAAATGGTTATTAATTTTTTATGTTGTTTAATTTTGCTTCCGGACACTTTTAATATCTACCCATATTTCCATGGCCAATTTACGTTTTTCTTTTAATATAGCGTTTATAAGGTTTAGTTTACGTCAAAAGTGCATAGTGTGATACATCATTTTAAAGAGAAAAAAAAGGCAAATTTTTTGGAATAAAAAAATACAGGATGTCCCATTTAAAAAATACTAAGTTTGGTCTATATCTCAAAAACGGATTGTCTAAAAATTTGTGCGACTACAACACTGGATTCTACGTAAAAATATCTATCCATAGCAGTTTTTACCTTTTCTCTATCTGATAGGGTGTTCGAAATATGAACCACCCCCAAAAGCGCAAAATCTCTATTTCACCCTGTATCTCGGGAACGAAACGATGTGGCACAATTCTGTTTGCGGCATTCAAAGTTTCTCGAAAAAATGACACAGGGTCGCGAAAACCGCAAAGTTATATCTCTGCTGGTTTCCGAGAAACCCTGTGATTACAAGCAATCTGGGACACAGTGTACTTTTGAATTATTTTGAAATGCCAAACCTGAGTGTCTTCACTTTCTGTCACTGTAAATATACATGACATTCCCTTTTTGAAGTCAGGAATGGTCACAATTATGATTTCTTAACTTTGTCCATTTCACAGAGTTCATTAGAACGGCCCGCTCCAACAAATCCCATTACCATTACGACTTTCATCAATAAGTATATATCATCGGGGGCTTTAAGCATGAACTTATTGACATCATCCCTGTTAAACACATTCGATTTTTTGGGTCTATAACCATCATTTTTTCTTTTCAAAAATGCTCGAAGTTTTGGATACCTAGAAATATCTATATTTTCCTCTATAAAAAGGGTGGACTTCAACATCGAATACTCACACCATAAGCTTGATGGGGACTTCAATATAGCACTTTTTTGTGGAAATACGCTAAAAACAAGGTTTCTCAGACTGCAGTAGCCGTCTTGCTTTGGCACCAATTCTTAAAGGATTTATATACTGCGTCATACCTTGAACTTCAACTTTTCCGGTAGTAGAGATAAACAAGCAATATTCGCTGATTCTTCTATGTCTGAAACATCCATTTTGTCCACACAGAATCAAACAATTCGACTTCTTCAAACTTTTCGCTATGAATTGTCAACTTGACGTTGATAAAATAAAAACTATTTATGTTGCTCTGGCAACGGATCACGGCTGCCTTCATAATTTAATGAGAATGCTATCGAATTTAATGATAATGAAAATCCAATTCAGAAATACAATACATGGAGGGGGAAAAATGTTATATACTATATGGGATGTAAGTACATTAACCAGTCTCGAACTTTTTGCCAGCCCTCGCTATAGCTCGGGCGCAAACTCGTCCTCTACTGGTAAATGTTACTTACATCCCTTATAGTATAAATCACTATTTCGGGTCCAATTCAATTGGTCAAAAGTATACAGGATGTTAAAAATTAAAAAAAAGGAAGAGGCAAGAGAAAAGTAAACTACGCTACGGAAGAATACCTTTTTGCCCATTTTTAAAAACAAAATAGAGTTTAAGTGTTATTTTTAAAAAATATATAGGAGTTGGAACACAGTAAGAGATATTCTTTTCAAGTTTTTATCTTACCTATGTCGTAACTATTAACTATTGTAACAGCAAAATCAAAAATATCTCAGAAAACAAACTTAAAAACATTACCCAATGGTGCACCGCGACAAAATGAGAACCTGACGATCGATCGACAATAGTTTGCGTTCCGCTTGCTCGGCTTTGCTCTCTTCAATCACGCCACATGTCACATGTTTTGGTTGACTCTCACCAATCGCGTGGTGGGGGGGGGGCTAATTCCGAGGTTGGGGCTAAGCTCCCTCTAGCCCCCCCTTAGTTGCGCCACTGATTGCAGCACTGATATTTAATCAAAATATTCCCTAATAATCCTTATTATACCCTTGCTATTCGTTAATATTTATATCGGACGTATCCTGGTAGATGTCGGGCCATTATACTAGAAATGCTTCATAATGTCCGGGAACGTTTTGAACAAAATCTCTATTATTGTATGGATGCAGGAGGCCAACACTTTCAGCACTTATTATCATGAACAATGAATAAACAAAATTTACATCTTGCGTCTCATCTGTCTTTGTAAATCTAAACCATACAAAAAAAATGAAATTAATATAAAAATACAAATTAAAAGTTTTATCAGTGTTGACTTATTATTTACTTAACTACCTACTTAATTTTTGAAAATTGCTAGGCCTTGCAAAGAGAATCTAATAACCTTTGAAATGAGATATCACTTGATTTTTAATCCCATTTTAATATTCTAAGGGTTGCAGCTTCCCCCTGTGGGAGGTTAAAGTGACAGAGTTCAAAATAAGTGAAAAAAACTTTTTTTTCGATACAAAAATCAATAGATCTCAACATTTTTTCACCGAACAAAGATTTTTTTCTTTTTACTGCTCTACCCTTACTTTTTTAAAAACGGCCGCATCAAAATTTGAAAAAATAAGATGCGTTGAAAAGAGAATTTGAGGTTTCAGTGGACCCCTATTTCCATTTAGGATTTTGGGGTTAGAGCTCATCCCTGCGAGGGGGTGGAAGGCAAAAGGTTGGTGATATGGGCAAAATCTTTCCCGAGAAATACAAATCAATGGGTCCGAGCGATTTTTTTTACACCAAACGGTATGTGAAATATCGGCCTTGTTTCGTTTTGATTGGCCCACCCTGTATATATCATATTTTAGTTTTAAATTAAATCATATTAAGTCATATAAGATATAAAAATAGGAGGCTTCCATTAGTAATTCTGATCAAAATTCGACGTTTTTAGTATTGTTGTAAAACCCCAAATCTACGGCCCTGTCTTAGACGTAAAATAGATTACCATGTCCATAATTCATAATAATATTTTCTCTAAAAGTGTTTTCCGATTCCCATAAGACCTTAAGCCAACTCTGACAAAACATCTAATCTATTAGTCTATAAGCATCAATTTAATGTTGAATTGACGGAAACTATGGTTTTAACTTTCTCTTACATTTCCTGTTACAATGGTTTGACCTTAACAATAAACACCATCCTGTGTTACCTTACTCCCTTCCGGCAGAATACCTTATAAGAAAAACGACGACGACCTCTAGCAGTTTTCCACAGAGCTCCCATCATGAACTATTTAAATATATATAATTCCATTCTAGTTAATGCCTTTTATATCTTTTATAAAAACCTTGAAATACCCCTATCTGTTTGTCCTAATTGTGTGAATAATATATACTTTTTAATTTTTAATGATCTCCTAAGAATCTTAAAAAAGAAATACAGGTGTTAAGTTGCATGTAATGGTCTTGTTAATGACTGAATAAGGTACCCGTTGCCTTGAAATATATGAATTATTGAACGTTTGTACGACTTTTTTTTTGATGACCATTTTGTACGGTCTTTTTTCGTTGAATATCGCCTATTATTGATGAGCTAGGAATTGATATTCGCTATCTTTAAATAATTCCAACAAATTTACATATTAGTTCAGGAAGAGGAGATATTTTTTAGGCCGGACCTCAAGAAATTTAGAAAGTAGTCCTTTTTTTTAATTAGTAGATCTTTGAGAGCTATTTTGAGCTAACCAATGTTTAGTCCACAAGTTATAAAATCGGTAAATTTCGTTTACTCGGAATTTCCCTCGTGATGCATTTTTCGATTTATGAGGAATAGTAAAATGTGAACCAATTTTATTCAGCACATAATCATTTAGTAACATATATATATATATATATATATATATATATATATATATATATATATATATATATATACAGGGTTATTCACGCAACCCGTTCATTAAAAGTTTTTGATGATGCCATTTAGATAAAAATTTCAAATTTTGGGATTAAGATAAGGTCAAGGGGTACTTTTTTTCTGAAATATTTTCAACTTCCTGTCACATCCGGTTTAACCGGAAGTTGGTATCAACTTGCTTATTTTAAATAAAACACCCTGTATTTTGTGATATTTTTGGATTCTACGGAGAATTTTATGTAAAATGTCCTATACCTAGGTTCAAGCGTTTTTAAGATATTTGACCTTGAACCGAAAATAAGCCTTCGGAGTACCAAATTTTAAAATCTCATATTTTTGTAAGTTTTGAAGATATAATCTTCATATTTTGCAGACGATAGGTAAATAATCTTAGTTTTCTATTTTTTTATTAAATTTGTCTATTTTTATACAGGGTGTCCTAAATTCAGCGGCAAACATTCACATATCCAAAGCCGCTAAAGTTCTTTTTTTTTAAATGGGACACCCTAAACTTCATGCACTTTCAGATGTAGAATTTAATTTTCTATCGAACTGTATTAAGGTTCCCTATACCTATTCGTAAACATTTTCGAAATAATTAGTTTTTATAAAAATATCGTATTTATTTGCTTAAATGTTTACATGTTCCAATGGTGAGCCTTGGAAAAACAATTGAGATCCAATATCCAATATGACTATGATTAGTATGCGTTATTTATCGAAAGCTGTCAGTGATAAACTAAATCTTCTAAATCGAAATGGAAGAATACTCAAACGCTGATATTCTCAATCTATTTTATATTCATGGAGAATGTTATAAAATTTTGGAGAGAACGTGTCGTGTGTTTAATGAACGCCACCCTGATTTGCCGCCAATGAACAAGTCAAAATTCAAGAGGATTGAAACGAATTTTTTGGGTTTTGGCAAGGTTAAAGTTACAAAAAATGTTCCGAAACCAGTGACAAATGCCGAGGATAACGTAATAAACACATTCGCTTATTTCCACGCAAACCCGCAAAGTTCAATACCATCTGCAGAAAACGATTTGGGAATTTCTTCTTCATCTGTCCAAAGAATCTTGAGCGAACATCATATGCATTCCTTCCAAAACGTGCAAGCCTTGAGACCTGGTGATGATGTCCGACGAGTAGAATTTTGCGAATTCATGTTTTTGAAAATTCAAGAGGACCCTCAATTCCTTTCAAAAATATTTTGGACCGATGAAGCGAAATTTTCTAGAGAAGGAATAACAAATAGAAGAAACGAACATTTCTGGGCAGCAGAACATCCGCACGCTTTACGCGAAACGCGTTCTCAGGAGAGGTTTAGCTTCAATGTTTTCGGTATAGTATTAAATGATCAGGTGCGGTACTATATTTATGAAGACGATTTAAACAAAGATATGTATTTGGAAATTCTACGAGGGACGGTTTCTGAATTTATAGAAGAAATTCCTACTGGTGAGCTGCATAATTATTGGTATCGATTAGATGGGGCAAAAGCACATAATTCCTCTGCAGTTTATCTCCAATTATCTCGAATTTTTGAAGATCGCTGGATTGGTTTCAATGGCTCTTGGAGATGGCCCCCGCGATCGCCTGATTTAACACCCCTAGACCTTTATTTATGGGGATTTATCAAAGGTAAAGTTTATGCTTCCCCAGTAAAGAACCAACCAGATTTACTGGACAGGATACGAACAGCTTTTGCCGAATTAGAAAACGGACAAATTCAACGGGCCACAGCAACTGTACAAAGAAGAATTGAAATGTGTCTTCAAATGAACGGACAGCATATAGAACATTTGTTATAATTCAATTTTATTATTTTATTTATTTATTGTTGATTGTTAGATTGCTATAATTTTTAAGTTCACTAAAACAAGTTTAGAACAGTCTCGAACTTAGTAGATATGGTTAAAAATAATGTAAATAATTTATTACATTTTTTATAACTTTAACTTTTCCGAAACGAAAAAATTTCGTTTCAATCCTCTTTAATTTTCTCTTGTTCATTGGCGATAAATAAGGTTGTTTTTCTTTAAAAACATGGCACGTTCTCTCCAATATTTTGTAACATTCTCCGCGAATATAAAATAAATTGAGAATATCAGCTTTTTAGTGTTATTTTATTTTAATTTAAAAGTTTCAAATCAGCTGTCATGTTGAATAGAAAAGCACAACAATTGTTTTTCCATGGCTTACTACGGGAAGGTGTAAGCATTTAGCAAATACATATGATAGTTTAATAACAACCTGATTATTTCTAAAATGGTTACGAATAGGTATAGGGAACCTTAATACAGTTCGATAGAAAATTAAATTCTACATTTGATAGTGCATAAAGTTATAGGGTGTCCCATTTAAAAAAAACGGACTTTAGCGGCTTTGAAAATGTGAATGTTTGCCGCTGAATTTAGGACACCCTGTATAAAAATAGACAAATTCAATAAAAAAAATAGAAACCTAAGATTATTTACCGATCGTCTGCAAAATATGAAGATTATATCTTCAAAACTTACAAAAATATGAGTTTTTAAAATTTGGTACCCCGAAGGCTCATTTTTGGTTCAAGGTCAAGTATCTTAAGAACGCTTGAACCTAGGTATAGGACATGCTACATAAAATAGCATTAAAATTCTCCGTAGAATCCAAAAATATCATAAAATACAGGGTATTCCATTTAAAATAAGCAAGTTAATACCAACTTCCGGTTAAACCGGAAGTGACAGGAAGTTGAAAATATTTCAAAAAGAAGTACCCCTTGACCTTACCTTAA
Organism: Kuschelorhynchus macadamiae; assembly: GCA_030620095.1. Taxonomy (NCBI): domain Eukaryota; kingdom Metazoa; phylum Arthropoda; class Insecta; order Coleoptera; family Curculionidae; genus Kuschelorhynchus; species Kuschelorhynchus macadamiae. Next base: position 1,601,170 of record JAUTXW010000567.1, on the reverse strand, counting down.
TCCCAAAATTTGAAATTTGTATCTAAATGGCATCATCAAAAACTTTTAATGAACGGGTTGCGTGAATAACCCTGTATATATACTGTTATTTCAAATATCTGATTTTTAGAACATTTTTGATTCGTCGTCATTTTATTAGATCATATTGAATTCCTACCAATATTTGGGAGTCACACCGCCATTTTGTTACGATATGTTGAATTCATGCCTGCAGTTTATCCCAATATCACATTTAATTTTTCTGCAAAATTTAAAGTCAATTGGATAAGATTTTTTTGATATTTTAAAAATTTTATTTGGACGCCGTTTTGTTCCACTATCTTGAATTTGTACCACTAGTTTACTAGTTTATCTCTATATCAGTGGTGGCTCTTCCATAGGGTCATTTGGTCAATTACCCCCCAAAAATATTTCAGAAAATAAATTGTTCGTTTGACCGTCCCTCCTAATAGTTGTAATAAAACGCGAACCTTGGGAAAAGTTAAATACGCTACACTATTAGTCGCGCGCGGCGGTTCGAATGGTCTCGTTGCGTTCCTTAGGGATAATAAAATACGCTTTACTAAGCTAGGCTAAGCAGTCCAAACTGCCCTGATTACCTTAACGCTTGACGACAGTACCCGAAGATTTCACAGCTACCGAACGGCAGCCGAACGTGATAGCAAATGGAATATGAAATCGCGATTTGGGTCATCAGCCGGTCTCTTCTCATAATTCGATCGATCGGTCACGGCATCACGTCGGCATGCGGAAGTTCAATTGTTTAGAGGTCGCGTGGTCGATATTCTAACTCGATATTGTTTCGGACGTTTTTAATCGATGAATATTGATTTATATGCTGTTTTTTGTAATATATATTTTTTTATTTTTATGATCCATGTGTGAGTTGGAAATATACGGAAATAAAATGTTGGTAGTGACAAGTGCAAAAAAATAAACAACTAAAAAGAGCTTACAAACTTAATTTTGCAAAAATAACCAATTTCAAGGTGGTTTATGTTTGAGTTGTGAATGTAGATGAAATAAAATGTCGGTAGTGGAAAAAATTAAACAATTAAAGAGTGCTAACGAACTTAATTTTGAGGAAATAACCAAATTCAAGGTAAGTGGTCGCAATTTGCCAGAACTTAGTATACGACAAACTAGTAAAGACAAAAATAAAGAGGTTCATGGAAACTTTCGCAAAAGTATGTACGATTTAGCTAACTGGATATGTGGTTGTGAAGTCTCTAACTCATTTTATTTTTTTTTATGTTTGTTTAGACTTAAAAAAACACTTAAAATAAAAAATAAAAAAACAAGCGTTTTCTGCAGATATCTAGAAACTAACAACTTATTATCTGAGAGACAGTTTGGTTTTAGAGAGGGATTTGGCACGGCTTCAGCTATCTTAGATCTGACTACATTTATATCTGATGCCTTTCATAGTACAAAGTATGTCAGCACAATGTTCTGTGACTTAAGCAAAGCATTTGACTGCATCCCGCATGACCTGTTAATTAGAAGACTATTGCTATATGGATTTGGCGAAAAGTCAGCTAGCCTAATTAAATCATATTTAAGTAACCGTACTCAAGTGGTAAGCAATGGTGGCGTGACATCGGCGAGGGAGGCATTAACTATCGGGGTACCACAGGGTTCCATTCTGGGGCCCTTACTTTTCTTAATTTTTATTAATAATCTTCCCCTAGAAAATCATGTGGGGCGTTATGTTTTGTTTGCCGTTGACACGACTGCCTCGGTTACTGATGATAGCCTTCAAAGCCTAGTTGACAGGACTTGTGCGGTGCAGTTAGAGGTGGAGCGATGGTTTCAGAGCAATGGTTTAATATTAAACAAAGACAAGACCAACTATATGATCTTTTCATTGCGCAGAGTGGGGGAGTTTATTTAGACTCTGAATTGAACTGGGACCAGCAGGCAGATGCTGTTGCAAAGAAACTTAGTAGTAATATTTATTTCCTTCGCAGTTTTGCAAGGGTTGTCTCTGCAGAGGTACTTAGAACCGCTTATTTCGCCTTGTGTCACTCACACCTGCCCTATGCAGTGATTGCCTGGGGCCCCGCTGCGGGGTGGCGCCGAGTGTTTTCTCTTCAACGCCGGGCTATACGCCTTCTCGCCGGTTTAGGATACAGGGAGGATTGTCGGGATGCCTTTACTGGATTGGGTGTTTTGACATTTCCTTGTATATATACTGCAAAACATCTTGTATGTTTACCACAATAAATCCAATTACCTGACCAATGGCGAGATTCATGGCCTTAGGACTCGGGGAAGGGAGGATCTCTCGGTGCCGCACCGCAGAGTGCGAAGGTGTCAAAACGGCCCAAACTACTACGCAGTCAAATTTTTTAACAAGGTACCTCTGGAGATTAGAAGTTTGGAATTTACGCCATTTAAAAGGACCATTATTTCTTGTCTCCTTAAGGGTGCTTTTTATAGCACCAATGAGTTTCTGGAATCGCCGCCGACAGATTTCGCGGTTAAAGATTGAAAGCTGGTCAAAATTTAATTGAACTCAATCATTGTCTCATTTTCTATAAAGTTTTTACTTTGCAACTATAAATGTTAGTACTTATGTGTGGAATTTGTTATTCTGTTACATGTTACATAATCTGTATGTGATTAGTTTTTACCTTTATCCGTATTATTTTGCTTTATATGTATTTTAACATTTTGATTATAATTACCATTTAAGTTATTTCACTACCTGACGTATGTAAGCATTTATGTGTGACATTATTATTATAAAAATAAAAATAAAATAAAAATAGATCACATGGAATGTTCGATGAACTATGCTACGGTCGGAAGTGTTAATATTCGCACTCAGCTAGACATAATTTATAGAAAATCCCTTAGAGATTTTAATGAAAATGTATCCAAAAATCGTTATATTTTAAACAAAATAATAGATTGTGTAAAATTTTGTGGGGCATTCGAGCTGGCACTACGTGGCTGTGATTAAACGGCTTTGTCTGAAAATCCAGGAGTTTTTCGAGGGCTTATAAATTTTGTTGAGGAGTTGGGCCAAGATAGACTATCCGCTTTAGCAATGTTAAGTTTCGAGAAATGGTTTATAAAAGGGATGTGCGTGGAATTTTAACGAACGTGTCATTCAGTATTTTTCCAATTCTAACGAATGAAGATATTTGTTTTTATTTTAAGTATGCCTATTTTTAAACTTGTTATTGACCTCCACTACGAGCCGCCACTGCTCTATATCACACTTTTTATCTAATAAGCAGTGTTCTCGGGCCGATTTTTTAAATATTTTAAAAGGCCGCCTTTGTGTTTTACTACTTCATATTTATACCAAAATATTGCCAGTGCATTACTATATAACACATGATTTTTGTGCAAAATTTAACGTAAATTGGATGATTAGTTCTTGCAGTAATAATTTTAACGTTTCACTAGGCCGCCAGCTTACTCCGGAAATTTTGTTCACGTACAAGCGTAAGTGCAGTTACGTCCCTTCGTGTGCATGAAATTTATTTGCTATACGCTTCAAACATTTAGTAAATTGTGGTTGTTTACTTCTTGTTATTGCTGGTAATAATTTTTGGTTCTCTACATAATGGACGTGGCTCTTTTTTGGCGGTATCCAGGGCAGTTGCAATATTTTGCTTACCAAAAGAGGTTAATTTTAGAGCACAATGCAATAAGTTTCTTTGTATAATTTTACAACACAATGCAATAAATTTCTTTGATTTCATAACAAATAGTGCTATTAAATAGTTTTTTCCCGTTTACTCGAGCCCTAATGTTAATTTCGCAACATCTCCAAATTGGTCAAGTGGAAATTGCCGGCGAAACCAGACGCAAAATCGTTTTGTGTTTTAAACATAGTACAAATACTATGTTGAGGAGTTGGGCCATTATAAACTATCCGCTTTAGCAATGTTAAGTTTAGAGAAATCGTTTATCGTTTTAAAAATTAGTTATTTTAGCAATTTAAACGAACATATCATTCAGCATTTTTCCAATTCTAAGGAACGAAGAGTAGACATGAACTTCAAGAGAATTTAAAGCTCAATTTAAAGATAAGATATTTATTTTTATTTTAAGTATGCATATTTTTAAATTTGTTATTGACCTCCCAATATAATTCACCACGAGCCGCCACTGCTCTATATCAAACTTTTTATCTAATAAGCAGTGTTCTCGGGCCGATTTTTTAAATATTTTAAAAGGCCGCCTTTGTGTTTTGCTACTTTATATTTATACCAAAATATTGCCAGTGCATTCCTATATAACACATGATTTTTGTGCAAAATTTAACGTATATTGGATGATTAGTTTTTGCAGTAATAATTTTAACGTTTCACTAGGCTGCCATCTTACTTCGGAAATTTTGTTCACGTACAAGCGCAAGTGCAGTTACGTCCCTTCGTCTGCCTGAAATTTATTTGCTATACGCTTGAAACATTCAGTAAATTGTGGTTGTTTACTTCTCGTTATTGCTGGTAATAATTTTTGGTTCTCTACATAACGGACATGGCTCTTTTTTTGGCGGTATCCAGGGCAGTTGTACTATTTTGCTTACCAAAAGAGTTTAATTTTAGAGCACAATGCAATAAGTTTCTTTGTATAATTTTACAACACAATGCAAGAAATTTCTTTGATTTCATAACAAACAGTGCCATCAGAATTGTTTTTTCCCGTTTACTCGAGCCCTAATGTTAATTTCATATAATAAAAACATAGAGATTTGAGTAAATTTGTTGCATGTAATTTATTACAATAATTAATATTGTGTATATTTCTATCAATATTAGTTTCAATTTGCCAGAGTTGGGAGAAGATCACATTTGTTTGGGTTTTGATCATGGCAGTGGTTAAAACTACTTGTAAACGGTCAAACTAACCGCTAGCGAAAATGTGTGCACCAAAATACATAATTGCGTTGGAATACAGGTAAAATATATGAAATAAGCGGAATACATGAAAATCGTGATGGAATACACATAATACATGGAAAATATGATGGAATACATGGAAAACATGATAGAATACATAGGATTACATAAAATGCATAGGAATACAGAAAATACATTGTTGTAGGAATACATTGTTTGCTGTCAGCATAAATATATTTTCATTTCATTTACCGTAAACCCTCTTAAAGTCGAGTAGTATTTGTTTTAAGTTGGGTGGCACACAAACATCATGTAGATTTCATTCAAAATTCTTTTTTACTTCTCTCATAAAAGGGAAGTATTTTACCGGAATCGTAAAAAAAGTCACCCTCCGAGATTTTTTCAGATCATTACGTTTCAGCATCCCTAGATGCCGAAAAACGTGTTTTCTCAATCCAGTTGGTCTGTCTGCCTGTCGGTCTGTCTGTTCACGGCAAAGCTAAAAAACTACTTACCCGATTGACTTCAAATTTTGGTCTAAAATTAAGGGTCATATGGAGATGACCTGGTAAAATTTGGACATAAGTCCAATATGGTAATACAAAATGGCGGTCTAGTGAAATGTTAAAAAAATCATTACTAAAAACTACTTATAGAATTTATCTTACACTTTGCAAAGAAGTCAAGTATTATGTAGGAATCAACTGGTAACATTTTAGTACGAATTCAAAGAAAGATATTTAAAAATGCAGTCTAAGAAAATACTTAATGGACTGATTTAAAAAAAAGGTACTAATTCAAGATGGCCGAACATAATGGCGGTTAAATAAAATATTTGTAATCGTGAAAAGATCACTCTCTCACGGTTTACATATCTTCACGTTCTAGCGTCCCTAGATGGCAAAAATTATGTTTTATCAACTCCGTCGGTCCGTCTGTTGTTTTGTCTGTCTGTCTGCCTGTTCACGACATAGTTTAAAAACTACTTACCCGAATGACTTCAAACTTTGGTCAAAAATTAAGGATCATATGGGTAAAAATCGAATATGGCAAAACAAAATGGCGGCTTAGTAAAATGTTAGAAAAATGTTACTTAGAAACCACGTATGTAGTTTATTGCAAAGTTTGCACAGAAATGAAATATTATGTAGGAGAAAAAATTCATCCTTAAACCTGCCTAATGGACTGATTTCCAGTTGTGTGCCTTAAATAATTGTAGTATACAGATGAACTAGGAGAACTGTGGTACTCATTCAAGATGGTGGAACAAAAGGGTAGCTAAATAAAATATTTGTAATCGTGGAAAAATCACCCTCTCAGGTTTTACTTATTTTCACGTTTTAGCGTACATAGATGCCAAAAATATGGTTAAATATGCCGCGAACTGACAGACAGACAGGACCGACTGGCGGAACTGATAACATATTTTTGGCATCTAAGCAGTGGCACAACTAGACATCGACTTTTGGGAGGGCTCAAGCCACTTATAAGATAATATTGATTATAGGATAAAACGATTTTTTCGTACGGCTATGATTTAATTATAAATTCCCGATATTGTCTAAGTTTTTATGTTTCGACTATATATGATTTGATTAATATCTATGACAGCTGTCAAAAAAAATATATTTTTTTATTACGACACTTAAAGTTACATAGAATGATGAAACTCGTATATAAAAATTTTAGGGAGTTCAAAGTTATCACTTCTCCTGTATAACATAATTTGTGTTTTACTTGACCTGTTAACACGAAACCTGCCAAAGTCCTTGGTCTACTCTGTATACCAGCCCAAGTAGCACATATCATTTATGGGCTAAAATGCTGTGATATTTGCTAAGATCTCTGGCTAATTAGCTAAAATTGCTAGCCAAAATAACACTTCTATTACAGTATAAATAGGGAAATATGACTAAACTGAGGAATAATAATTTGGCCATAATGGGATAAAAATGGCGAATTGGCAATTATACGATCCACTCTTTTGATTTTATGGTTGGGTTTATTAGCTACATTTTGACTTTAAAGTCGAGCTTTTTTAGCTGAATTCTGATTTGTTTTTAGCCGAAATTTGAGTAACATTTTTTCCAAAATTTACCCAAATAATTTCTCATTTTTTGCCTTTTCTTCATTTATATGATAAATCATCAATTGTTTCAATTCATGTAGAAATAGTATTAACAGAGCCAATCAGTGTAAGAATTTATGAGCCAAGAGAAAATGCAAACATAACAAATCATGGTTTCGTAGAAATACATACACTACAACTTATTGTGTAAAATATTCATTTGACGGTTGGTTGGGACGAAACACACTTGGGTAGGAACTTTTACTGTTAAAATAATCTAAGATAGGCATGTAAAACACGCGCCCCTTCTTGAAACTAAATATTTCGTTTGCTACAATTTTTTTTTGGAGATGTAATTTACTAACAAAATTCATTAAAGAGTCCCTATGTAAAAAAAAAATGCATGAAAATACGTTTTTATTGGTAGAAAGAATATGTTTGTTTAAAGTAGTCAAGTAAGGGCTGCTAGGAAATTTAATTTTAATTTCAATCATGACGGATCATAAAGCTTTGGGTTATTTTTTAAGCAAATATTGCTTGAAATTGACCACCTTATAAGCAAGTATTTATCAAATGGGAATAATTTTCAAATGTAGCAACATTTATTAAGATTTTGCCAATAAAAATGCCTACTTGGTTTGCCTTTAGTACTCGCTAAAAAATGGCTAATTTAAGACCCAGGAGCCAGCTTAACAAAATTAAACGACGATTACCCCAAGTCGGCGTTTTTCTATAATATATGGTGAAATATTTATTCTTTTTATTAGACATGTTGTATGGTACATAATTTATATTTCGTTTTTCTAAATAAATCTTCAGGTTGGTTAAGTATAGTTTTATAGGTTATAAACGTAGATTTGAATATGTGGCATTTTTTGGCAATATTAAAGCAAAAAAAAACCGAAATAAAACTACCCAATTTTAGTTTAATTTTAAAACAAACATATGATAATAAAAGCCATATTTTTTCCTCTCGATTTTTGTTGTCTTAAAATGTCATAACCTGGCATTCTTATATTATTACTATAATTAATCTTAAATACCTACTAAAATATGTTTGGTTGGCATTTGGAAAAAAATCTTCAGGTTGGTTAAGTATAGTTTTATAGGTTATTATAAATATAAATTTGAAAATGTGGCATTTTTGTGGCAATATTAAAGCAAAAAAAAGCGAAATAAAAGTAGCCAATTTCAGTTTAATTTTGAAACAAAAATATGATAATAAAAGCCATATTTTTTCCCTTTCAATTTTTGTTGTCTTAAAATGTCATAATCTGGCATTCTTATATAGCTATTATTACTATAATTAAATACTTGCTAAAATATGTTTGGTTGGCTTTTAGGAAAAATGCCTACTTATTGATTATTTTCTGACCCCGATTTTTATTGATTAAAAATGCCATATTCTGGCATTTTAAACAGCTATACTTACTATAATTTAACTTCAATACTTACTAGAATATATCTGGTTATATTGTCGCAACAAAATTGACAGATATTTCTACTTTTTGGCCATCCAATATTAGAAAAAAAAGTTGGAGGTTTAATTATCCTATAAAAGATATTTTTTGGCGAAGTAATTATGCTATAGCCTATCTACATTAAAAACTGCTACTTTTGGAGCCAAGAAATCTAATTTGAAGCGAGCTTTCATGGCTAGAAAACAAACCAAGAATCATTTGCCAAAATTTGACAAACCTCTGGTTTTTATGTGTTTTTATGGATAATTGTGAGGCAAAAAAGCTCATCAGCTAATTTGTGCTACTTGGGAGACGAACATGGTTTTGATACAAAAAATTAAATAACAGAAGTTTCGCCGTTTTTTGGAATATCACCTTATTTTAAATATGTATAGTCGAGAAAGATTAAATATTCAATGTTAGAACATTTATCCTACCTATTTATGTTTTCAGTTTGACTATTATCGGTTTTGCGTGATCAAAATATGATTTTTTTTACTCTTTTAAACCCCTTAAAAAATATCGCTTACACTTTTCAGTATTTCTCAAACTTTTATGATCCATAACTTCAAAATAAGTCCAGATAGTCTCCAATGAAATTGGTCAAAAGTATACAATATGCTAAATTAGAAAAAAACCTGTTTATTTCTTAACTAAAAAACTATGCGACGGAAGAATACCTTTTTACCCATTTTTACAAACAAAATGGAGTTTAAGTGTTTTGGTTGGCCCTCGCCAATCGCCTGGCGGGGGGGCTAAGCTCCCCCTAACCCTCCCCTAGTTGCGCCACTGCATCTAAGAACGCTAAAATGTAAAGATGTGTAATAAAGAGGAGGCTTTTTTCACGATTACAAACATTTTATTTGGCCAACATTTTGTTCGGCCATCTTGAATTAGTACCACAATTTTACTATTTTCCCTTTACCACAATTAGTTATGCCGGCAATTTGAAATCAAAACATTAAGAAGTTTTCTCAGGTTGAATTTTTAAATATTTTATTAGGCCGCCATTTTGTTCCGCCATCTTGGATTCATACCAAAATGTTACCAGTTTATTCCGATATTATACTTGATGTTTTAGAAGTAAAAAAGAAATTATTTTGTAAATATATCACATTTGAGCTAAGGTAAAATTGAAATAAGAATACATTTAATGTATGTATTATGGCCAGTGACTTTTACAATTTTTTTGTCAAACAGAATATTTACCTTAGCTTTAGAGACTCCAAAACTCATAAAATCCCAATTATATATACGGAAAATTTTTGCAAATACAATACTTCACCTATATAGCTGATTATAGTACACTAATAATAAAATACTTGGACTATTATATGGCAATAATACATAATGGAATACATTGGATTACATGGAATACACTGGAATACATCGGAAAATAATGAAATATAGGTGGAATACACGGAACATATTGGAATACACTGGAATACACACACACAGTTTGTACACCAAAATACATCAGCAGTTTCCCCCTCGGTCAAACTGGTAAACAGATGTTAAAACCAATTCTCAGTTTTAAGTTGTTTGCGGTTTTCTTTGATTAGATATATGCAAGTAAGTAAATATATGCAAAAAACTAATGTTTTTATTAAACTCCTTTTAAATAATTGTTTCTCTTGAACGTTTTTGTATTTTGGTGAAAATTAAAAATGTATTGCTTATTGAATAAATAAATAAAATTAAACTTTATCATAAGTTTGATACTTTAATATTATAATACGTTGCATGTTTTAAAAAAAAATTGTTTTGGTCGCTAAGGTGCCCAAAAGCTGCCAAAATTTTTGACTCGCACAGCCACTACGAAAAAACGAATTTTGCTATTTCCACGTGAGTGTTGAAGTCCTAAAAAAAAACGAGTAAAAATAAATAGTTTAACCGTAAACGCTCACACTAAAAAATTTCTGCCTTCAGGACAATCGGGGGCCACCCTGTATATATTCACCAATATTTCACATCCAATTTATCCTTAGACTGTAGAAAAGATGTTTACAATGTGACTACAAGGCAATCGCCTCAACTGGTGTACATACCGTGTGTATGCAATGTTCGGACATCAAGCCGCCATATAAACTTAACAGCGCAGTGTCTGGCCGAACACTTTTATATTCGGTACTGCCGTGTTCCGATACTTGTCCGTCCGTAAAATTGCAACTAATGCCAATTTCAAGATGGCAGATAGAAATCCTAATGTCCGACAAGCACCATAAATGCTTCAATTTCAGATCGTTATCTCGAAAATATATTACTTGGCATTTCGATTTCGATCGACCACAATTTGCGTGTAATGCATTCTAATAGATGTACGGGTGCCTGCGAGACGGTAAAGTACTTGATTGTCAGAGTCGATTCGTTTGTGTATCGAATCAATGTCAGTTGGGGATAATTGGGAATCCGATAATTGGACAGTACTCATGGGAAAGAATGAGCTATTAGGCTTCGACTTGCAAGTAACTTGATTCATAAACTAAGAGTCAATTAACATCGAACGCGTAGTTATTTCCACAAAATTGAAATACTTTAATTAAAAAATAGAAATTAGAAAATAAATTCTTCTCGAAAATTGTTCCAAAGAACGCCTTACTTTGTTTGATACTGTTTTATTCGCATTTTTAGATTCTACGAAATTCTAGTCTTATCTTAAATAACATGTTTTATACCGTTTTGCAGTTGTTTTTGAAATATTTAAATTTAAAGTTATATTGTGTAAGATTGGAAAAATGCTCTTTCTACACGCGTGTGAAAGCAGCCATTTTCAAATAAATAAACTACTAGTATATGTCTTTAGATAATATATAGTATTATAGGAACATTTATATTTCGTAGATAGATTTTTGAAATAAACTAGCACCTTATTATTTGGGAAAGATTTAGCATACATTATGCCAAATATACAAAACAAACAAACAAAGCAACAAACAAAAGTATGCTTTATTGTCGCAGAAAAATTGGTACAATTTTATGGACAAGGCGAAATTTGCCTCAAAACAAAAAAAAAGCAAAACAATGAAAAAACGAAATATTAATCGAAAAAAAATCATATTTTTCGATAGGTCAATACAAATGCATGCATTGTAAATATAACATTCGTTATATTCGTAACATTGCCGTAAAGCGGTTAATGAATCCAGGTGACTCTAACAAAAGAAAATAAACAATACATATGCGAGGTGACATTGAAATTAAAATTACTCGACTTTAAACTCTATTTTGTTATCGTTATACCAGCAAAATAAGTTAAACAAAGAGTGTACTGAACTAATATAGTAATTTAAGTGTATCAGAAAAAATGAAAATGTATAACTTTAATCCAATAAGTAACAAAAATAATTATTGTTAACGGACTATCAGACAGTTCATTCCACCCAAAAATATTTAAGTAAACCAGCAAATAAAAACATTTTAATGAGACTTATTCATTACAAAAATCATTAACGCAGTAAAAAGGTCATTGAATGAGATACGCTTTGGTTTTTTTTTCGAAAGAGTGCAAACATAGGGGTTGTCTCTAAATGTTCTGGAAGATGATGTAAAGTTTGGTGGCGTTGTAAATAATTGATTTTTTTAATAATTCTATGTAAGGAATGGGAAGGTATATGCCATGTCTAGAATTTTTGGTAGGATATACGTGCTGTGGCCTTTCCGGGAATGTGTTTATATGTTATCTCATCAAACAGACGGTTGCTAAAATAAATAATGCAGGAAGTGTCAAATTTTTGAAATAGGATTGGCAGTGCGTTCTGTTATTTGAACCAAACAAATAGCGAATTGCTCTCTTTTGAAGCCTAAAAATACTAACAAATTGCTCGGTGGTACAGCAGTCACAAAAGGGTAGGCCATAGCGGAGATGGGATTCGAATAAAGAGAAATAAGTAAGTCTGGCAGGAGACACGTCCAGTTCTTTGGAAACTGATTTAATGGCAAAGCAGGCGGTAGAAAGTATTTTAGTTAAAGCGTCAATCTGCTTAGATAATTTTTGGTTGTTATTTATATTCAAACCCAGGAATTTAACCGACTCAACGTTTTTAATATTGCTGTTAGTAGCAGAAATTGTTGTAAAGTCCCCTTATAAGATAAGGCCCCTGTTCTATCCACATTGAAGCAAAGCATATTGGAATCGAACCAAGCCTTAATCATAATAAGGTCGTTAGAAATATTAGAATGTAAAGACGTTGTATCAAAATCAATGTTATGCTTGTGTCCTCAGCAAAGAGAGAGATTTTGCCATTAATTTTTAGGTTGGTGATATCATTAACATATTGGTCCCAAGACCGAATCTTGAGGGACTTTACTTGTAATCAATTTACAATCAGAATCACAACCATTTGCCCTTACAAATTGTTGCCTATTCCCGAGATAAGATTTAAACCAATTTAAAGAAATACCACGGATTGTCTAGGAAACGTCCTGTTTTCGTCATTTATTTCCACGGGGTATAAATATGTTTCGTTAAATTTTCAGTTTAAACCTCGTGGCTCAATGGTAGGATTCTTGAACTTCATTGCAATAGACGTGTGTTCGAATTCCGGTTTAGCAGTTTACTTTATTAGTTTTTTTTTTAACAAAACTTGCTTTGCGAGTTGTGTCAAATGAATTGAATTTTTCTACTTCAAAAATGGTTTATCATTCACTAATAGAGTCACAGGTCAGATATGGGATTGTTCTCTGGGGCCTATGTAATCAACAACTGTTTAATTCGGTCTTTGTTCTGCAAAAGAGAGCAGTCCGGTACTTAAGCAGAGTCAAATATAGAGAGCACTGCAAGCCTCTCTTTATGTCGTCAGAAGTTTTAACTTTAACATCATTATTTATAGTAGAGACAGTGTGTCTAATCCATAAAAGGCGATCCCGGGACGACAATATTACACAACCTTATAAATATACAATCTATTACACAACCTTAAAAATATATATATTAAAGATTTTTTTATATTGGTGTTTATTTGTTTGATGTGAATATATTGTGCATGTGACATATATAGGACTCTACTTCTTATATTTTAATTTATCGAATTTCTATGTTTTTATACAATATCACTTGCTTTTGTATTTTATGGTTTAACTTATCATTAGGTAGGGAGAACTATATTACGAATGTACGTATCTCTCAATGTCAGGGTCGTGCGGTGAAATTTTAAGAAAGGGAAGCAATTTTTAGAAACTTACTTATTTCTAATGTAATTCGATACTTCGATCATTTTTTGCAAATTCGTCAATGACGTCATCATAAAAACGTCGATGCTCCGACATATTTTGCAGAAGTTTATTTTCAGTGGACAACAGCGATGTATGTTTAAGTGTTGAAAAGTTGCGCTCTACTGATGAACTTGTGGCAGGTATTGTCAATATTAATTCACACAATTTCGACACTTCGGTGTAGGCATCTTCCAGCTCCTTGTCTTTTAAAAATTGCATTAGTTCCTTAGCGTTATTTTTTGGCTTAATGTCATCAGTTTTGAAAATCACTTTTAGTTCAGATCGCAGTAACACTCGGTCGAAGAACTGGCCATAATGAAGAAGAAGAGATTTAAATGCATCTTCTGGAAACGTTTTTCCTTTAAATGCATCAAAATTGCAGAGTTCGAGGAATTTAAAATTATTTGAACCGTTAAATCTATAGTTTATTTGTTGCTGAATTTGATCGATTGTTTCATAAAAGAGGCGTCTGTATGATGTTTGAACATTTCCCACCTTGTCTGTTTGAAGACGCTTGGCTTGTGGCTCTACATTTAACGTCATCGTTTTCTCCCAAACTAGATCAGTCATCTCTTTTTTGGCTTAACATGGACTTAAAATCATCCACCTTTTTTAGGCAAAAAGCGATATCGTTTGTTTTAGTTTGTAATATATTAAAAGCATTGTTGGAGAATGGAAATATTTCTGAAAATATGTTTAACAAATAATTAAAATTAAAATCTCGTTTCAAACAGTACAAAAACCCACTCGAACTATTTATTACTTCTGAGTCACACGTTTCATTATTTTCTATTATATTCTCAAATAGTTCAATCAATGATTCACGATTTTCAGATACTGTTAACACAAGTCTTCCATGGGCAATCGGAGTCCAAAACTTGTGTACGATTTGTTGACTTCGAAAAAAAGGCAGCCATGCCACTTAAAGTAACGAAAAATACTTTACACTCTTTAATGTGATTGATGGATTGAATAGCACTTGGGAAAGTTTCTGTAAGATAATTGTCCTGCCATCACTGTTAATTTTTCCTCTCCATTAATTAATTTAGTAACATTATATACTACGGTATATAATGCATCTGCTGTACGATTTTCGAACACATTCTTAAAACCTAAAAATCGCTCTTGAATACTTCCGTCTGTTTTAACGTAGCGTATTACTATAAATAATTGGCTAAAATTAGTGATATCAGTTGTTTTGTCCAGAAAAATAGCAATGAACCGCGCCTCGCCAATCTCCTGCTTAATTATTTTTAGAATAATGGTTGCAACAGCGGAAATTAAATCATTCTGAATTCGATTCGACTTTACGAGAAAAACGCTAGACTGCTCTAATCATTATATTTGGCCATTAACCTAGGTAAATCTTGAAAATTTCCTTTATTTGAAGAAACCCTTGTTTCGTCATATCCTCTAAATCCCTATTGGTGCTGTCCGAGAAAACAAACAACAGTGTGTTGGCGGTGACTAATTTCCAACTGTTTATTGTTATATTCCAGAGACATTTTTCATTTTCAAAAAGTAAACATGGCCAACAAAATAATTTACTTATATTTTCTCACCCTGTTAGCCATTTAAATTGTTCGTATTGTTTTTCCGGATAAAAATGTCTAATACAGGTTTTCATTTTTGTGGATAAATTTTTCATAGGCGGTTTTGCTCTTTAATGTTGAAAATCCCTTTATTATCAAGACACACACCACACATTCACACACACTCTTCTTACTAAATTCTCCAACATTTTCAACGTTATTACCGACAGCCGAAGTTGACGGTATTTGCATATCCACGTACGTATCACACAACACACGGATAGCCGTTCAAACAAAGAACCTACTCCAACGATAGCTTCCGCCCCCACTTAAACCACGCGACTGAAATGCAAAAATTGCAAACAGCTGGTGGAAAGTTCGATAACCTCTGGCTCGATTCACAGGAAATCAAGCATACAGAACTTGGCTGCAGAGAAGCTAGCGGCCCACATAGGTTCTATTTGATTTTCTATTGTGGCTGGGTCGGAGTCAAGGCCGCATTTATTATGGGCTTGATAGTTAAGATAATATTTTAGCATTTTTAATATAAACTAAATTAATGGTTTCCTATTTCAAAAATTACATTTTAGAAGATGTTTTGTAATTTTTTTTGGGGAAGCACTGCTTTCCTTGCTTCCATAGACTGCACGCCCCTGCTCAATGTGTTTACTGGCTGCAGTTCTATTTACTTATTTGTTATTGTAATTTGACTAGGTTTTTGGCCTTTTTATTTTAACTGTTTAGATGTTATGCATGTTTCAGGTACTTTAATTACTATGACTATAGTTAAGGGTGTTATAGCATAGTTCATTTTTTACTGCTATGTCAACAAGATGTTCTCTTAGACAATAAAGCATATTTTTGACTTTGACTTTGTATATATATAGTTCTGTTTTAAAAACAGGATTGCATTTTGGTTAGCCCTTTTTTTAGATAAAGTAAAAAGTTAACCTATAGTAAAACAAGGGTTTTTTAACAGAATATATAGTTTTATGTTGATTTGTTCCGTTAGGCGTTAGGTTAGCCCAGGTTCGTCGATAAAACCATCATTCATCATCAATCAATTCTAAAGTGGTGGGGTAGAGGTTACATCTGCGGTATTCGCAGACGCTCGTAAAAACGACAACGGAAAAATGCTCATCTCTTTAACAATACATAGCGGCTGGTATCTGATGCAATAGCGTATTTGGCTCATAAACATCCTAAACCCACTTTACTTTTTTCCTTCTTTGTTACGAAAATACGCTGATTCTGTATGAAACTACTACAAACAATTATAAAATTACGTAAGATAAACTCTCTTTTTGTTTTTTTGCATTTTTTATCTAAAAAATTGGTGAACACTCAAAAAACAGGCATACTTTATATTTCTTGGTCTAGAAACTTTTCCTTTACATTGGCATATTGACATGTTGAAAAACCATCGAGATACAACTTCAAAAAGAAATATTAATCGGTACCAGCAGGAGCGCGAAGGCACCAGGAAGATTGGTATCGGGTTACCACCAGTTAGACGCCGTGGGCATTATCGTTAAAGCCCTAACAGAAATGGCGAACAACAGCGAAGTACATCACTGGCGCCAGTGATGCAGTTGGTTAGTGTTGATCGCCTTTTGTGTTAGGGCTTTCTTGATGATGTCTACTTGCCTAGTGCTTCAACTCTCCTGCTGGTATCGACCACCTTATATATGTAACAAAATATCCATAATTAAATTATATTACAGTGCTTATTAGCTACTGTAATTTGTATCAATTAATATGTTTTTTCTTTAAAGTTGTAGCTCGATGGTTTTTCATGATGTCAAGATGCAGGAAAAATTACTAGGCCAAAAAGTATGAAGTATACCATAATAAAAAATACCATAATAAAAACAAACAGAATATTAAATGAAAGAGGAACTTTAGGCAAGGAACAAGAAGAAGTAAATGAAATGAAGAAAGGAACTTAGCGATTTTGTTATAAAGGATTCAAGATACTCAATTTCCGATAGTGTGCATCATTTAATATGGGGAAAAAGAAAAAAATTGTTGAATTGTGGAACAGTTCAAAGAACGTTAAAGAAATTTGAATATAGACTATCTAAAAAGTTCAAATGTTTAGTGTCGATCAAAAAGAAAAAATATTTTCTTTTGTAATCAATATTAACGAAACCATAGAATACTACAAGATCCTAATTTATTTCATGGTATTGTTTGAGAGACGAATCAAATTTCTCAACTGCGGGAATTTTTAATAGACTAATGTTCATGTTTGGTCAGATGAAAATTCCTTTTCTGTCGAAGAGATTGAGTTTTTGAAGGTCGTAATCCAATCAACGTTTGGAATATTACTATTGAAAAACGTAGACGTATTTTTCGTCAACAGTATGTACCTGAATCAAAATACAAGAGTTCTAACCACACTACACCACAACTTGCTACGTTCTAGACGTACGTTTCGCTAACCAAGTTAGCATGCTGCTATAAACTAAAGTAACTTATAAGTATATCTGGGATCATATGGGATTACTATGAACTTATTGGGAGCCTCAAGTGCTTGAAGAGTAGCTCCCTATAAGTTCATAGTAATCCTATATGATCCCAGATATACGACAGGTCTAGAAAAAGTATTTAAAAACGTAGGTTTTAGAGTAGCCTACAAAACGGAGAACAGTTTGAAAAATCTCCTTGGAAACCCTAAAGACAAAGTCCACTTGAAGGAGAAGAGTGGCATCTATGAAATTAGCTGTAATGACCGCGATCTAAAATAGGTTGGGCGAACTAAACGCTCCATAAACATTCATTTTAAAGAACACATGGCACATTTAAGATACGGAAGAACAGAAAAGTCAAGCGTTGCCCAACGTGCTTTGGAAAACAACCTACAAATAGAAATAAATAATCTTAAGTTGATTAAAAATGTATCTAACAATAGATTATTGGATGCATTTGAGAATATAGAAATATTTAAATTTGGTAAGAAAGCACTAAATAAAGACAGAGGGCCTATTCCCTATAGTCCCCTCTATTGTTTACTTGACAAAGGTGCAGTCGGGTGCAACCAAGTGTGAACATATTTACCTATAAATATTCTCGGTTAGGATAAGTTACTTTAGTTTATATCATCTGCTGATGATGCTAACTTGGTTAGCGAAACGCGCGTCCAGAACGTAACAAGTTATGGTGTAGTGTGGTTAGAACTCTTATATTTTGATCTATCTTCCACCACAGGTTCCAGTGTTAGGACTTAACTATGTACCTGAAGTTAACTATATCTATCAGTATAACGGATGGACCAATAAATAATAAGTATGAACTAAAGCTTTCACGGGTGGAGTCAATTGAGAAATCATGGTTCTTGAGTTTGGACCATGTCAAATTGGAATTATTAAACTGAATACCAATTTGACAACTTAGAAACCCAAGATTTTAATTAAATATGAACGAAAATAGTGCTTATAAGTGTTACGGATACGACTGAGAGGCAAAATAGCACGTATATGAAAAGCGCAAAGAATTACAGTATATAATTACTTTATTATTGGCTATAACCACTTGTTGCTTCTAATAGTATATTATTTAGTAAGCAAGTAATAATGATTATTATTCACGAAGGCGAGTGTCGCAATGATTTTGCGAGTAAAATATTTTACTTTTTCTACCACTATAACACTATATAAATAAAAAATCCTAAATCTCTTACCTTTGTTGCCAGATAAATATTATCCAGTGCTTCTTTTATACATCTGATAGTTTCCATGGGGTTGAACGTTTTGGACTTTTTTGGTCTGCAACCTTCCTATTTTCGTTTTAACAATGCACGTTATTTGTAATAGGTGTCAAAGCTAATATTTTCTTTATTACCCACCGCGTAGTCTTTAACATCGAGTAATGTGCCCTATAATGAGGAACATATATACTTTTCTGACAACTCTCCAAAATAAGCAACAAGGACATTTTCTGAAAATAAATTAATTGCATTCTATTGACTTCGCTGCTCTATAAATAGTTGGTACATAATTTCACACTTTTTCCTTGAAATTTCTAGTAATAATTCGTCCGAAGTAGTTTTGGCTGCTTTGATAACATTTGACTGTGTACTGTCAATCTTACTTTGATCCCTTAAACTCCCTTTAAGGGAAATTAACTAACTTTTAAGAAGAAAATGTAGGCAAAACAATTTATTTTTAATATAAATATGACAGCATATAAAATTATGGTGTCGCCTGACGTGCCGATTATGCTCTTTTGTTTTTTCATGGCATTCGCGATGAATTGTTTTAATCCTGGTATTAGATGCTGTATACAAACAGTTAAACGATGTAAGTGTTTTGTGATTTGTTGAGGCCCGTGAGTAATGAAATCATTACTCAGGGGTGTGATGTCTATTATCCACGGCGTAGGTAAACAATAACATTATTTAGCTAAAATCGCTTTTGTAAAAAAATAAATTATTTGATACTCGTAGAAAAGTATTATTAATTACGTAAAAAAAATCAAATTACGTTGTTTAACGGAATGCTGCGTAAAAATCTGTACTTATAAAACTGTACCGTCACCACGAGATATGAAATTTGGGGGAAATATCCTTTGAGTACCCTAGGGATTTTACAAAATTTCATGAGTTAAGGGGGAACGGTTGATACATTTTGTTAGAAGATTTTTGTTTAAATTACGATGATGACACTTTGTAAATATGGCTTCAAAATAAATGTAATAACACGCGTTTCATTAATTTTAAAACTTCCTCTTCTAAGAGGGTGAGCGGGGATGGTAAAATTTGTATTGTGAAACATTAATTTTGTAGCCGGAACCGGTGGACTGGAGATTTGAAATGTGGAGGAAATATTCCTTGAGTACCCAAGGGGAGAGGTTTTACAAAATTCCATCAGTGAAAAGGGGTGATAAAGTTTTTATCATGAAAAAATTAATTTACATGACACTTTGTAAATATTGTCTTCAAAAAAAATTAAATAACACGTGTTTCATTATTTTTGAAAATTGATTTGCCAAGGGGGGTGAATTGCAAATTAGTGACCCTCCGGTCAAAATCTCCGGGTCACGTGACGTATTGGACAATCAAAACGTAGGCCAGGCGTTGTGTTATCGGCTGCCCGTTAATCGGCATTTTTTAATATATCGGAATATTAGTAAAGTTTTCTTAATTATTAATTATTTGTATTCGCTTTAATGACAAACCTGTGTTTTTAAAACACATCATTTAGAAACCTCATAATCTACGCGTATGAAGTCGCGAGCAAAAGCTAGTAAAATTATAAATTCACAGTGACTAAAGTATTATTGTCAATGTTGACATTACGTGTGACTTAAATACCTAAATTTGAAAAAGGTAGCAAATGTCTTGTTTGCAAATTGCACACACATACTAAAAACAACAAAAAATTAAATTCAAATATTTCAAAAACGACTAGAAAAGCACATAAGTTATGTTATACAAAAAAGTCTAGAATTTTTACAAAAACCCTACCACCTAATTAAAAATAAATAACCTTTTAAAATAGGTATATCTTTCTTCGATGCCCAGTTGTTTTACTGATAATGTTTATGAATGATCCATAAAAATCCACGAAACTTCCATATTTAACATTTGTTTCGTCTTTGTAAAGACTGTTCACTTTTAGTTGGGTATGCTTGTACGTTGCGTATACTACAGGGTGTAAAAGAAAGCAGGGTTTGTTTTTGGAGAAATTTATGTAAGCGCCATTTATTGTCAAATAAAATTGGACACCACCAGGTATTGACCCGGGATTTCAGGTAGTGCGTGGAAAAAAATTAAACAGCAAATGACGAGTGAGACCTCGTCGAAATTCGAGGGCAACTTTCTATAATTTTAAAATTACTCCTGAAAACGATAATATAAAAAGTGGCTCAATATCCCAAGATTTGACGGTGTGGAGTTTCTTTGCGAAACTATTTTTAGGTCTATTATATTAGGATATATTTGACCTTATAAATTTTTAATTAGATAGACACAAAATAACTTCTAATAATAATCCTATAATATCTAACTTAACGATAAAACTAAAATTACAAACCTTATAAAATAGAGATAATAATGGAACTGACAAAACGCCTAATAATTTCCTCTAAACAGGATTCTTTATATAACTCTTATACCAAAAATAATTCCAAGCAACAAATACCAACGGATTTTAAGTAATTGGGCTAAGAAGCGCAGTACACGCATCACGATGTTGCCATCTTATTCACCTTAAGTGTTATTTCCTGACTTACCTTTAAGATACGTTAAAGACAAATTGATATTCAGGTAATTGTAGTAAAATTCGTACCTAATAAAGTAGCAATAAAAATTCCATCTTTATTTAAAAAAAAACATAATTTAGATGGGGCTTCTTAAACAAATATAGAATATTCTCAGCCCACCTAGGGGATATTCTTTCACATAGGTGGCAACTCTGCGATTGCTTTCTGCCAGAACCATGGCAGTGCCTTAATTTTAATCTTTTTTTGCGAGTCGCTGGCGAAACCGGAGAAAAATCGCCTTGTTTTTTAAATATATAGGCTATTTATTTTTCCAACCATTCTGTCGATCAAATCTTCAAAGAAATCCTACCCTAAATAGAACGTTATTACACAATTCGAGATATGTTGATATTTATCCTTTTTGCGAGTTTTTAAATCATTTTCGAACTTAATAGTCAAGAGTTAAGATTGAATAATTGAATGATTATTTTTCATTTCATAAATTTTGTATTATGTTCAACTTTGCCAACTTGTTTATAAAATTTTGTTTGTATTTAAGAGTCTTATATATCCCTTTGTAATGGCTCATATTTCAATATGTTGAGTATTGAGGGTGTACATGAGTTAGCAATCACTTGCAACGTTAGGTAGTGTGACACTTGGCAGCGGCGCATTTTGAATGTCCCAATAACTAAAAATTATTAGGTTTGTTTCCTAATCGAGTATTGATTTCTCAGAATTTTGGTACCTTTTTCTCTTCCTACAGCGCCATCTTACATATTTTCGCAAATATTTCTTCACATATCGTTAGAGAAGTTTAAGATCTATTGCTCACCTGAAGCACGACCAGTTACGTCACTTCATTAAGGCCCTAAAGATAAAAAACTAACTGTCGGGAACGGTGTGACAGATTGGTGCCAAACTTTTGTTTAAATGTTTCAATTTGTGTCAAATGACGGTTAAAAAGTTATCTTTGCCATTGACAGGAGACATTGTCACATGGCATGTGTCACGTAATTCGTTAGCGCTGGCGCAGACCTAAATATTGCAAACATTGGCCAAAAATGTCTAATATCAGAGATATCAAGATAAGAACCTCTACCTACGGACCCATGGTCCCAAAAGTGCTTCGAGCAGCCACGTACGCTTTATATCTGCACTGCGAGCCATTCCTGACGGCGTCTATTTCATTAAACTGAGGTCTGCCAGACAGATTATAGGATATGCTGACTGGTTCTTATCCGGATATCTCCCATGTCAGGCATTTTCCATATGTCACATGTCATCTGACGATGTGTCCTGCCAATGTCAAAAATCACCTGTCAACTGTAATTTGTCGAAAACTATCAATTTTGAGCAGGAGAAGATGATGGCATAATCATTATAAAAAAAGTTTGGTGCCGATCTGCCCTGAGTTATAGTTTTTTGACGCGGGGGCCTTAACGAAGTGATGTAGTCATGCATTAGGTGAGCGATATATCTTAACCTCCTCTATCGATCTGTGAAGAATTATGTGCGAAAATATGTAAGATTCAGGAAGCTGTAGGAAGAGAAAAAATACCAAAATTCTGAGACATCAATGCACGATTAAGACACAAACCCAATAATTTTAAGCCATTGGGACATACTTCAAAATACGCCGATGCCAAATGACTCATGTACATCCTTAAAACTACACCATATTGCAATATGAGCCATTAAAAAACTCTTGCAATTTTTTGTCACGAGCTCTAGAGCTATTAAGTCTCCGTATGTGGTAATTGTGAATTGTGCATATCAATTTTGGATCAGGGTTTCTGTTTTTTTTTTATTAATTATACCACAAATTATACGGCTAAATACGCACCTAAAGTGTTTTATATCGCAAATTATAAATAAGATGTACGAAAACCTGTCCATATTAATGGTGGATAAGCTCATTTTACACTTACTCTTCTTATGTACTTAATATTCATAGTAGTTAGCACAATTCTCAACCTATAATAACTACTCGATATTATGTTAATGCTAACATTTAGTTAATAAGTGGACGACTTTTAGCAGGAATAAATTTTAATAATAAATCATCGGAATGCATAGCAATGGTTGCATTAAAATAAACATCATAAAACTAAACATTTCAGCTCCTGATGGGGGGTTTTCTAGTCTAACCTTGACTCTGGGCAGATAAGTTAATTATCATACGGTTTTCAAAATTTAAATTCTTAACAAGTAGTCCTTGTTACCCGACTGCGTATGTAAAGTCATGTGTTTAACAATCATGTATATTTTTATCTACCTGTCGTGGATTTTAAGTGAAATCCGTTTTAACGCGAAGATTCCAATCAATTCAAGAAACGTCTGCATATTGAGTATAAACATAAAATTTAATATTTTATATTTATATGATAAATTGATATGTTCGTGAACTGCCCAAGATAAAAATATATGTATATAGCCATATAGTATCTGTATGTTAATAAAATACTGCTACAAAATAAACATTATAAAAAAATATGGAATCACAGAAACCACTACGTTGCTGGGTAATACCACGATTATTTGAATTGCATTGTTGAGTCCTAGCTTTTGTTGGGAGCAATAATATTTGGAACATGACCTGTATTGCACCAGGCACAATGATCCAGTTTAGTCACATCACGATCACAATTTTGCACTTTTTAGATCTCGTCAAGCCTGCATAGACTCTAGTGAGCCCCATGTAGGACAAAGGCACAAAATGGAATCATAGAAAAGCTTAACTTCTGTAAGAACATCATTATCGTGACAAATTATGCAACGTGCTGACTCGCCGTGTTCGAAAACTATGGGTTCTGATCACTTTCCCACATTTTTTTGTACTATCTACGGCTGGAGGTTCTTATCCGGATATCACCGACGTCAGGCAATTCTCCTGTATCACATGTCATCTGATAATGTGTCAAAATTCACCTGTCAATGATAATTTGTCGAAAACTGAGATTTTTGAGCAAGAACTGCTTTAAGATAAGATGTCATAAGCATTTTAAAAAAGTGATCACCGGCAACCCTAAGATATAGTTTTTTGCCATTAAGGCGTTAACGAAGTGATGTAGCATGCATTAGGTGAGCGATAGATCTTAAAAAAGAGATCCATCAGTGAAAATATATATATAAAGGAAATATAAAGGAAAGACCAAAATTTAGGGACATCAATGTCCGATGAGGAAACAAACCCAATAGCGTCCCACTACCTGACCTTGCGAGTGGGTGTTGACTCCTGTATACCCTTAATACTACATCATATTGAAATGTGAATGAGCCATTACAAAAGTCTTGCAGTTTTTTGTCACGAGCTCTTGAGCTATTAGGTCACCGTATCTTAAAAAAGAGATCCATATGTGAAAATACATAACGCAAATTATAAAGGCAAAGACGACATCAACGTCCGATTAAGAAACAAACCTAATAGTTTTTAGCCATTAGGAAATACTTCAAAACGCGTCGCTGCCAGTGAGTGCTGACTCAGGTATATACTTAATTCTACATCATATTGAAATGAGAATGAGCCATTATAAAAGTCTTGCAGTTTTTGTCAGGAGTTCTCCAGCTATTTGGTCACCGTATGTTGTAATTGTGAATTGTGCATATTCATTTTGGTTCAGGGTTTCTTGACTGTTTGTTTTTTATTATTTATACCATAGCTAAATATGTGCCTAAAGTGTCTTAAATCGCAAATTATAAAATAAGGATGTACAAAAACCTGTCCATATTAGTAGTGGATAATGAACTCATTTTACAATTTCTTCTTAAGTACTTACTATTGCTACGCGTCTGCGCATTTAAAGGAGGGTAATAAATGTGTTTAACATTTATGTATGTATGTATGTACGTATCTATCGCAGTCCTAAAGTGAAATTCGTTTTTTCGTGAAGATTCTAATCAGTTCATGAAGCGTCTGCGTATAATTAGTAAAAACATGAAGTTGCACAATCTGCCAGGGCTTATCATGAAACGCCCAACCATTTTAACGTATTGTGTATAACACAATCTGACTAAACTGATTGCAGATTTGTGGACTGTCCAAGAAAAAAAACTAATTTTGTATTTAAATGATATATGTAAGACGTGGAATTATACAGAGTAATCTAATCGCAACACAGGATCCATACAGTAACAAAAAAAACTGCAGACAACAAAATAAACATTATAAAAATATAGAATCTTAGAAACAATGATCTATTTTAATAACATGACGATCACGATTTCGCTCCTTTAGATCTCATTAGGACTCCAGCGAGACACTTGTAGGACAAAGGCACAAGATAAAATCATAAAAAGAACAGCGACCGGTATTGAATTACCCGGCTGACTCCTGAGTTTCGTTGGCTCGTTGGTAACGTGGAATAAAAATATATTATTATAAATATATTAATAACATTACAACACAATATGTCAACGCTTCATAAACTGACTAAGATCTTCACGAAAAGACGGATTTTACTATAAGTCTACGACATATCTGCTGTTTCTTACCGTTTACAGGCTAAACGCATAGATATCGTATTTATATGAATGAGACATCAAAATATTCGCCTGTATCCTGCGAGTTTTCTTAGTTAGGTTTAACTTAAAAAATCATAATAGCGAAAGTAGTTTTTGGTTTTGAGCTTTGGAACCAGCATGAGGCTTTTTCAGGGACAAAACTGATTCGACGGGTCGAAAGCTCAAGATTTTTGCTGTCTACAAGACAGATTTTTTTCTTCTGAATCAGAAACATAGATAAATTCACAAAATTTTCATTTCTAAAAACTGTCACTTCTTCAAGGTGGGCCGTGCAAATGATACGTCAACATAAACATTTTGACAAGACAGAGTTTTTAACTTGACATGGATACAGAATTTTGCAAATTCCTTCTTAATTGATTTAAAATTTTAATTTTATATTTAAAACCACGCTTGTGGTTTGCTTTTCTATATTAATATGTGGGGTAGTAGAAGTAAGTAGTTGCACTTAGGTACTAGTTATAGTATTTTAGTTATGCCGAGAACAACGGGCAGACAGACAAACAGAACGATGGGATTGAAAAAACATGTTTTTCAGCATTTTCAGATCCTGAAACGTGAAAATTTGAAAAACCTCGGAGGGCGATTTTTTCACGAATACAATACGGGAGAAGTAAAGAGGTTAAGAACACAGAAGCAAGTTTTTGTATATAAAATTAAAATTCCGGTTGCTTAACGAAAGCATGATTAAGTAATGGTAGATAATCGATATCTTCTTACAAAACTTAATTATTGAAATTCGTGTGACAATTAACTTTTCTGCCTAAAGTTAAAGTTAGACTACAAAAATTACCACCCACTAAAAAAGAGTTCGGAAGCTTATTATGCGTACTAAATGAAATAAAAGTACCTGTTATGGTGATTACTTGACTGCGTACGGTTTATGTCTCGTTTTAAATTTTATGCTTGATCAGCAAGAATCCTGGACGTCGTGGGCAATAAAAAGCCTGGTAATAACTTACTGATTTTTACTATGTGCTATGATGGTACCCTTGAAAGATAAAATCTTCACAGGTATGTTAGTCATGCCATATATTATGTTTGCATGAAGTAATGGCTAATTATGTTTAGAAATATTTGCTTGTATAGAAATGATATGACCTATTTACGACATAATAGATAAAATAGAACTATAATAGTTTAGAGTATAGGGTTAAATTCTGATTAACAGAGTGAGATGTAAGAAAAATGGTATAGAATTTAAATGGGGCAATGGAGCCCATTTAACAATTTTAATGAACTGATGAGTGAATAGTTGCAGAGCGAATAATTTATTCAACTTTTTATAACAATAATAATAATAATGTATGGAATCTAAATTTATATCTGCCAATAGATAATATGCTCAGCTTCTCAGTTTATACAATTGAGTAAAATATAGTCAAAAGCAGTGTTATCGTGCGGGTCATACGATTTATCAACGACGAACTTTTTAAGTTTGTTTTTCTTTCTTTTATTACCTGTAATCATATCCTCCGCATAAAATCTGGAAGATGAATTAACTAGACCTACGATATTTTCATATGAAAAAAGAGGATAAACATATAAATACCAGCAGTTGCAAAAATCTTTGAGGGATGTCACTTCAAAATCAGATTGACAGGTCAGTGACAAAATGAGTAATACAAAAAGTTTTTTGGGTTTTTTGTATCCACAAGCGAAAAAAATGGTATCAAATCTAATAAAATATTACGAAAATGAAAATTCACCAGCCAATATCCAGGAGACAGTAGCAAGAGCTCTGGGAATCGGTATAAGGACTGTGCAGAAAATTGTGCATAAAAAAAAGCATAATTTACTACCGAAGAAGATTAAGAAATGTACCCGAAAAAAGCCAAAGACAGAAGACTTAAGTGACAATGTAAAAATGGATGTTCGTAACGCAATTTACGATTTATACACATCAAAAACTAATATAACCCTTCAAGATTTAAAAGAAGCTTTAAAAAATCGATCATATTGGAAATTGGACTAAAACCGTTGTCAAAATTAATAAAAATGTTGGGTGTTCGATATAAAAAGGACTGTAATCGAAGATTTTTATGCGAGTTGCCACATATAGCAAGTCAGCGTATCCAGTTTTTAAAGAAATACACGTAAAATGTCAATTAAAAATTTAGAAAAGTGGTATTTTTAGACGAGACTTTTTCTAATGGAAGTGGTTCGAAATCTTGGCAGGACGAGTCTGTAAAAAGTGTCAAGAGAAAAAAGGGATGTGGGACGGTAAAACGGTTCATCATTTTGCATGCAGGTTCTTCAGGATTTCTCCCAGGTGCAAGTTTACTGTTTTCTTCAACATCCAAAAGTATGGACTACCATGATAATATGAACTGTGAACTGTTTGAAAAGTGGTTAAAAGAACAACTGATTCCAACTTTAGATGTTCCATCTTCAATCATTCTGGACAATGCATCTTATCATTCAGGTACCTTAAATATACAACCTACTTCATCCTGGAAGAAAAGAGATATTTATGACTGGCTAATAAAACAAAAACAAAATCCTTTACCCAATATTCTGAAACTAGAACTTCTTTTAATGGCAAAATCTATTAAAAAACCGACAATATATGCCGTAGATGAAATATTACGGGAAAATATTGCCAGTTTAACGCAATAGAATTAATATGGTCTGGGGCAAAATCATATTACGAAAAACACGTGAACGATGGTCTTACATCAGATGAAGTGCAAATTGTTTGGCAAGATTCATTAAATTATATTACGCCGGAGTACTGGAAGAAATCTGTGGAACATACGGAGAAATTAATATGCGATTGGTGGAATCGAGAACGAGTTCTAGATGTCGAAATAGCACCAATGATCATTGCGCCATTTGAGGATGACTCAGAAGATGAGGACATTTTAAGTGATGATGATATTTTTTAGTCTATAATATTAAAAAGTTTCTGAAGGATTATATTAGTCTTTGACGTGTATAAATCATAAATTGCATTATGAATTTGTAATTGCATTGTAACTTAAGTCTTTTGCCTTTGGATTTTTTCGTGTACATTTCTTAATCTTCTTCGGAAGTAAATTATGTTTTTTGTTTCATGCACAAGTTTCTGTACATTCCTTATACCGATTCTCAGAGCTTTTGCCACTGGCTCCTGGATATTATCCAGTGAATTTTAATTTAAACATTTTTTTATTAGATTTGACACCATTTTTTTGTTTACTTTTTTAGTACATTTTTAATTCTGTAAGCAATAAATAAATATTTATAGAATACCTGTTCCAATTTTAAAGCGTGTTTAAAATAAGTAAATTTTTTATTAATTATAAGACAAAATTTGATATATAAAAATCGGTGAAATCGCTTTACCAGAAACTCGGGGCTAATGAAAAATACAGGCTCTATATATAAACAACAATATATAACAAAAGTTGTAGGGATTGTCCTAAACCGCCAAAAAGTAATTTTTATTAAAACAATTGAACAACGCAAAGCTACCAAAAACATAAACTTTGTATTTTTTAAATGGGACACCCTATATATTATATTATATTTCAATAAAGAATATTTTTCTCATTTCAAAAATATATAATATGTCTATGTTTGGTTTAGTAGTTTTTGAAATATTTACGTTTAAAAACCGCGATAGTATCAGATTTAGGTTTACGAAATAACATTTGCCACGGACAAGAAACAAAACAAAGCGGAAGATTCAAATTCTTTAATATTAATTAAAACTTATTTGGCTATCAAAAGGAAATAGTTTAATCTGCAACAGAAGAGGACAAATTTTACATACTTCGCATATTTAACAAAGACAGTAATATTATTAAATATAAATATTTAATATGTGTCTATATAAATTACAACATAAATAAAAAATGACAACAAAATATAACAAATCAACAATAAAACAAATTTACGGTAATCACTGCGATATTAAACAGAACCACACGAACACAGAATCATTTTCAACATTTTCTATAATCATTACCGATTTCAAGAAAACATTCCTAATAATTTGGGGATTCTCATTTAAGAAATTGTACTAGTTTCAATTCTCTCCCTTAAATTCTCTAAATTATTACTTCTTTCTTTATAAACTTCGTTCTTTAAATACCCCCTGAGAAAACTATCTAACGGCGTCAAGTCTGGACTATTCGGGGGCCAATTTATAGTTCCATGATCGCCTATCCACTCGTCATACTGTTCATTTAAGTATTCTCTTACATAAATAGGATTATGAGGTAGCGCGCCATCTTGATGCCACAGAAGATCCACGAATTGCCTAAGAGGAAGCTCTTCTATAAGATTAGCTATATCGTTATCTAAAAATTGTAGAGAATCCCACACCAAACATTTAACGACATACGCCCCTGAATTGTAATTTCAATATATCCATGAGGATTTTCTGTTGCCCACATAAATAAATAAATAAACATGGCTTTTATTATTCAATAAACAATCTAGGCTGCTCATACAACACGCCATGAAGTTAGACAAAACAAATTAATGTTTAAACGGGAAAGATATTTTTATAGCTAAGTGTTATAAGATAGGTAGGTACCAAATAATCTACGTCTTAGCTACAGTTTATAATAAGGAAAACAATTATCTAAATCTACATTAATAGATATAGATCTCGCATTAATTTAGAGATCTCTCTTCGATTTAATATAAGTTTTTAGTCGTTTTCCAAATGGCGTGGGGGCTGCCTTGATTTCAGGTGGCAAGGAATTAAAAATTTTAACAGATTTGAAAGAGAGCAGTGTGGTGCTTGGAACATTTAGTAAATGTTTATATCGAGTATGACGATCATGGACGTTCTCTCTTAAGATTAACTTTTCATACAGATACAATGGCTCGTGTGTATGTAATATTTTAAACACGCAGCATCCCAGCTGTAAAGTTAATGTCTCTTGGATTTTTAGCCATTTGGAGTCTAGCAAAAGTTGTGAAATATGGCCATATTTTCTAAAGTTAAATGAAAATCTTAGACATTTTTGAGAGTTTTGAATTTTCTGTAGACTATTTTTATCTTTTATATTTAAATGTGTTCAGATTATTTGTTGCGTTTAGATTGACAAACAAAAATCTTTTTTGGCTTTTTCGCAACTGAATAAAAATATTTAACTTTAAATTAATTTAAAGTTAAATATTTTTATTCAGTTGCGAAAAAGCCAAAAAAGATTTTTGTTTGTTTATCTTTTAGAGTTAAACATGGCCAAAACACTATTAAACAGAAAGACAGATGAGACAACACCAAAGAGTCACTTAATCTTAACTTTATATTAGGGTCAAGGATGTTTTTATGCAGATAAAGTAATTTTAATTTGAACATCGACTTTTGTATAATTGAGGAAACATGGTGGCTTAATCTTAAATTGTTGTCCATGAATAAACCAAGATTTTACATACCCCATTACATTTCAAAATAGTATCATTTAGTATGATCTTTATGACATTAAAATTTTTATTTCTGCCAAATAAAAGCATCTGTGTTTTACTTTCATTTAAAATAAGCCCATGTGCCGTTGATACGTCAGAGATAATCTTAAGGTACGAGTTTATTACGTCCGAGGCTTGTCTATTATCTGTCGGGTTAAAAGAATATACAAGTTGAGTATCGTCGGCGTACTGATGATATTGACAATGTTTTAAACATTTAGAGAAATCAGCAGTATATATAGAAAAGATAAGTTTTATTCTTTTTTTTTATTCTTTATTATTACAAAACTTTATGATATTATTTATAACATGGTTGCTAACGTACACAATTATTTTTATGTATAAGCAATTTTGTGGAAGCACCTAGACAACAACAGTTTTCATTCTCAGTAAGATCATATTAGATAATCATGTATGACTAGATACTAATATGCTTATATAGTATTAACAAAAATAAAAAAATAGAAAAACATACTGAGGCGATCCGTGAGACATCACCTCAAGGAATGTATGTAAATGTTTATTCAAAACAAACGCATGAACAACTCTTGATTCTGCATTATGTAAGTTTTGCAGCACTTATTAAATTGCTTAAGACTTTTAAGTAATCTAAAATTTAACGGAATAAGATTGTATATTTTAGGAGCAAGATAGTTCGCAAATCTCAAGTTAGTATTGGTGTTACTAATTGGAATTCTTAAGTGTCCATCCACCCGATGTCTAGTGTCATAATTGTGATTAACCTGTTATCTTAAGAAATTTCTTTGATGTACAAATGAACAGATACATAATATATACAAGGAACGGACACAAGGAATATCGGTATTATAAAGCAGTTGTGTTGGATATCTTCTATCTTTTCGAAAAATTATTTTTAGAATATAATTTTGAAATGTTTTTAGTTGCATTAAGCAGTTCTTGTAACAACCACCCCAAACAACTATACTATATCTGATTAGTGACTCCACAAGTGCTCTATACACACACAATAAAAGTTTTGTACATAGTATTTCCCTCAAAATATAAAATCTGCGAATTAACTTCCTACTATTATTAATAAGTCTACACACATGCTCTTTCCATTTAAGATTGCAATCAATAATTACTCCTAAATATTTTATTGACGATACCTCTCTTATTTCATTATCAAAATCAGCTATTTTAATATTGGTAAATTTAGGTCGATTTGCAGCAGTCAATGAAAAAGCGATATA
Organism: Kuschelorhynchus macadamiae; assembly: GCA_030620095.1. Taxonomy (NCBI): domain Eukaryota; kingdom Metazoa; phylum Arthropoda; class Insecta; order Coleoptera; family Curculionidae; genus Kuschelorhynchus; species Kuschelorhynchus macadamiae. The sequence goes on along the minus strand of JAUTXW010000567.1, from coordinate 1,568,689 downwards.
ATTGGTTTTGGTTACATTTAAGCTTAATTTAAAGGAATCTAGCCAATTTTTTATTTCGGCTATACCAGCCATCGTTGAATCCTTAATCTCCTCCCATGTTTTACCCCTAAAGATCACAACAGTATCATCTGCGTATTGACCATTTTCAATAGAAATATTTGTTAAAGAGTTTATGTACGTGATAAACAGCAGGGGACCAAGAACAGTTCCCTGTGGGATGCCAATTCTTACCTTTAGTGGCTCACTGTAAGCATCTTTACAATTTGTCTCCTATCATTAAGGTAACTCTCAAAGACACTCAACGCTGTACCCCTAACTCCATAGTTATTTAAAACATTGAGTGTCAAATGCTTTTGCAAGGTCAAGAAAAACTGCCAGACATTTGTTACCATTATCAAGATTATTTGTTACATTCTTTGTGAGTTCAAATATTGCATCAGCAGTACTAAGACCACTGCAAAATCCAAATTGATTTTTAGAAAGAGTATCATTTTGTGAGAGATAATTTGGAGTCAATATTGTCCATGCCAGGGCAACATGTATTCTTTAAGGAGTTTATATGTTTAATCAATTCATTACCATCCACGGGCTTCAGAAACAAGGAAGCTAAGGAATTATAATTAAGTTTAAATATATTTTTAGGTGATTTAATAGTATTAGCCATTTTAATCCCAATATTGGTGAAGAAGCTGTTACAGTAGTTGGCCATGTCTTTTTTATTTGCAAACGAATTGTCATTATCATCCCTTATTTCAATTTGATCCTTTGAATTTTGTTTGCTATCTACCGCTTCTCACACAATTTTATATATTATTTTAAAGTTATTTTCATTACCCTCAAGTTTATTTTTATAATAGTCATATTTTTGTTTATGTATTACTTTATTTAAGTTATTCCTGTAGGCCTTATATACTTTCATATCCTCTAGATTACCATTTAAAGTTTTTTTCTTCAGTTTGTCACGTTTTTTTATTGCTGCAACAATTCCATTGGTGATCCACGGTTTTAACTTGTTATAGTGTCTAAAGTAAAATATTTTTTTTTCTTTTGATAACTCTACATATTTACATACAATATTACTAAAATTTTCAGCTGCAATGTCTGGATTGTCTACATTGATTACAACCTCCCAATTTTCGTTACAAATTAAACCCTGAAATGTTTGATAATTTATTTTTCCAACTGTTCTAGATACCTGTTTGGTGGGACTGTGAACTGTTTGACCACTATAAAAATTTATCATAACTGGAAAATGGTCTGTTAAATCACTATTCAAAATAAGAAAGGTATTTTTAAAAAGATCAGAATGCAAAATGTTTCTAATGAATATGTGATCCAAACATGAAGTCAAACGTGTAGGTCCATTGATGGCAGATTCGTAGCCATGAAAATTCAGTAGACTTAAATATTGCATCACATCAACATCATTTTTTTGTCCAGAATATTAATATTAATATCACCCACAAGCAATTCTATTTGTTTATTTGATTTTTCAGAAAGATATTCACTTAGATCTTCAATAAATAGTTGAATACTTGAGGAAAGTGGCCTATATCCACATGTGACTTCATATGTAATGTTATGAATATTAAAACTTATTTTACTGATTGTTACCCCTGACCTTTTAAGTTTAAAATCATCAATATTTGCATTGATGTTATCCTTTATATAAATTACAGTACCATTATTTTTATTTATGTGTCCTTGATTATAATGCATATTATAATTGTCTATGTTATATAGATTTTCACTCTCAATATACCAGCACTCACTTAATATAATTATATCACAGAATGTCAAATTGAAAGCTTGCAAAAACGTAATTAAATGGATAAAGTTCTTATTAATACTTCTGATATTTATATGCAAAACATTTAGAATTTTCTTCTCACAGTCTATACACTCCTGTAACGCACAGTCTATTCTATCTAAATCATCTACAAGTTGCACTTCATGAATTCTAGTTGCCATAGCTACCATAGTCTATCTTACTTCTTAAAACTTTTATGTGATATTTATCCGTTGGGCATTCAGGATCATTAGCCACATGTTGTATGTCATGATTTGATTTGTACTAGTTTACAGTTAATACATTTGTTATGTGTCTTTGGACATTCAGAAAGACTATGGTCTCCTGCACAATGTTCACATATTGGGTTTGTACTCGGACATTTATCGCTCTAATGATAGTGTCCTTGACAGTTAAAACACCTCTGAATGGAAACATCTTCAAAAATAGGATATCGCTCCCACCCAATAAATACTTTCCTCACAGTAACAAACTTGTGAAAGAGGGATGGTGATGCCTCACCATATATTGTGTGTGTATGTTTTTTCTTATTCGGCTTAAGGTAGGTAATCCTGAATTCATCTTGAGCATCAATAAATATATTCTGTTCACGTAGACCATTTGCTATTTTGCCCATGTCCAAATTACCGTCATAGCCCTCAATCTTAAATCTCAGTAGTCTCAGTTTGGTAAGTTGTATATCATATCCTTCTAACTTTTTTTCAGCTTCTTCTTTTAGGGTTTCGACATCCTGTTTATTATGACATTTAATCACTACTCTGCCATTCTTCAATAGGCGAGTGTTTTTAATTCTTTTAGTTCAGCAGGTTTAACATTCATTTGAAGATTTTGTTTTGGGAATTCAGCCTTTTGCACTTTTTTGGGAATTACCATCAAACTAGGAACATTATTACTTTCATTTCGTATTGGTTGTTGACTTTGGATGGAGCTCTGTACAGGGTGATCGCGTATAATGTTACCCCCCTTTAACTTTTTTGTTTCTCACTGTAGAAAAAAAAGTATTATATAAAAGTTTTAGAACTCACTGCATACTATTTGCACAACATATTTTTGTATATACAGGTTGTGTCATAAACAAATACCAAAGCAAAGTTACCTTTTTTTAAATGGAACACCCTGTATATTGTTGCATTTTTGGATTCTACAGGAAATTCTAAACACATTTCATGTATAATGTCCTATATCTAACATGAACCGTTTTCGACTTATTGCTGTTTGAAAATTAAATAATATGAGAAATAAGGTCGCGCAGGTCAAGATGTATTTTATGGTTTCCATGGATAACAATATTGTTAACTTGGTTAACTTCGTGACACAAGTTGTCAATTTTGATAAGCAGTAAGAATTCATATTCAAAAATGCCTTATTCGAAACAAGAAAAGCAGTTTATTTTAATGGCTTATATTAAAAATAATTATAATGTGAAAATGGCGCAGCAAGAACTACGAAGAAATAATGCACGGATGAATGTTCCTTGTAAACAGACCATTAGAAGAATATTTATTAAATTTCAACGAGATTCAAACTTAGACAGAAAGAAAAGATGCATTCCACAAGACGAGGATACCGAATTGAACATTTTACTGGCTATTCAAGAAAATCCGAATAAGTCAATTAGAACCATTTCAACCGACTTAAGGCAAATGCAAGATAATCCAAAAAATACATCATATGGAAAAATTCAAAAAACACTTAAATTAGCTGGCTTCAAACCTTTCAAAATTAGACCTACTCCAAAATTAACCGTCACACAAAGAGAGAAAAGAGTAGAATTTTGCCGTGAAATGCTGGGAATAATAAACCACAATAATAACTTTCTACAAACAATTCTTTGGACAGACGAGTCAACTTTTGCCACCAATGGAATGATAAACAGGAAGAATACGAGGCATTGGGCAACAGAAAATCCCCACAGTTACCGAGAATTCCAGTATCAGGGTCGTCAGTCTGTAAATGTATGGTGCGGCATACTTGACAATAAAATCATTGGGCCACATTTTTTTGAAGGTGTGTTAAATGGGAATATATATTTGCAATTTCTTCAAAATGAGTTAGCAGAGTTTCTGGATGATTTACCACTAGCACGTTTAAACCAACTTACGTTTCAGCAAGACGGCGCCCCGCCGCACAACATAGTTGAAGTAACGAACTATCTCACTCAAATATTTGGAAACTGGATCGGACGGAATGGTCCGATTAAATGGCCGCCTAATAGTCCGGACCTCACACCCTTAGATGCTTTCCTGTGGGGTACACTGAAAGATAGAATTAATGCAAACAACATAGAGAATCGTGAACACCTTAAACAACTCATAAGAAATGAAATTAATCTAATAAACACTAATTATGCTGAGTCGATCAGAAACTCCTTGGAAAAATTAAGAAGAACCTTAATAAGGTGTATTGAAGTTAATGGAGGACCAGTCGAACAACTCTATATTTAGTATAGCTACTTATATTTCTGCTTTCTAGTTCGTAGTTTTGCTTTGTGTTATTTAGTTTGTTTCATTACACATGTTTGACCTGCGCGACCTTATTTCTCATATTATTTAATTTTCAAACAGCAATAAGTCGAAAACGGTTCATGTTAGATATAGGACATTATACATGAAATGTGTTTAGAATTTCCTGTAGAATCCAAAAATGCAACAATATACAGGGTGTTCCATTTAAAAAAAGGTAACTTTGCTTTGGTATTTGTTTATGACACATCCTGTATATACAAAAATATGTTGTGCAAATAGTATGCAGTGAGTTCTAAAACTTTTATATAATACTTTTTTTTCTACAGTGAGAAACAAAAAAGTTAAAGGGGGGTAACATTATCGCGATCACCTTGTACAATCCTGCTATATAAGGGTGCATTTGCATTTTTAAAAGGAAATAAACAGGCTTTAAATTATATAAGTAATTAATAATAACACATTTCCAACCTTGAAAAAATAGTAATATTTGCGACTGTTCACCATTGTTTTGAGTCATAGTGCGTTTTTTCCTTTGAAAATACTTGGGCTCTCTGATCTTTCAGTGTAATAGAAGGTTGATTTGGAAGAAATTCCCTGCCGGGATAAATATGGCGATATTCTGCCTGGGCTTTACTAACAATATTACTGTTTTTGTAAAATATGCGAACAGTGTCAAATTGTTCGTCTTCTGTATAGCCCATTTTACAGTTTAAACTATTTCGTTTTGACGTCTAAATAAGTTTTAATTAATATTTAATATTAAAGACGTTTGAATCTTCCGCTTTGTTTTGTTTTCTGTTCATGGCAACTGTGATTTCGTAAACCGAAATCTGATATTATCGGTATTTTTAAACGTAATTATTTCAAAAACTACTGATCCAAACATAGACATATTATATATTTTTGAAACAAATCTAAATTTTTCAATAAAATAATGATACACATAAAACATATTATAATAAAATTTAATTAATGAATATTGATGGTGTTTTCAATTTAGTTTATCCGCTTTTATTTACATCAAATTCCTTGTCAAAAATCAAGAAGAATACCTTTGGTATAGATCCAAAATGGTGGTGTAATGAAATAATATAAAAATATTATAACTAAAAAAACTACTTATCCCATTTTCCTTGAAATTAGCACAATTATTTTTATATTATTTATAGGGATGAACTGGTAAAATTTTATCAATCCTATATGGCAGACCCTAATTTCCTAGAATAAAGACTTTTTTATGGAGAAAATAACGAATGTCTTAAATATTTTTTTTATTGATTATATAATTATATTATATAAAAAGTAAAAAATAAAAAAACAAAAATATTAAAATCAAAATTAATTAACAACAAATAAAAACATAATTTAAAAAAATGATATATTATAGTATCGAAGCAGTGATTTTATTTAACTAGGTATAATAGGTGAATGCATGTGTATGAGAGAACTGGACAAAAAAAAAGTTGTGGACATGAAAAATGTACATTTTTTTCGATCTGACTATTCAAGAAAACGATAACTTGACCAGCACAAATAAAAATTAGCAAAAATGGTAGAAAATCTAAAATGAATATGAAGAAACATTAATTTAAAAAAATCTTTAAATTGAACTTTACTCGGGACATCTCTGTTACGAATTTTACCACACGGCGATATATATCTCTTTTACCAGAACTTTTCTCGTAATCAAACATTTTTTTACTTGAAAAATGGCACATATTAATATACAAATTAGTACAAAGTTTACCAAACAACTATATGCATATATAAACGCATATATATACATATATGAACCATATTATATACATATGCGTTTGGAGGAATCCATTACCAGGCAAGTTCATGGTAAATGTCAATTTACCGATTTTTTAAATATATTTTTGGAACAGTTATTTTCAACAGTTGTAAAAGCTTTATTCTTAGAGCAAAATATTTTTTTAAGTAACCTAATAAAACAAATCATAATATGTGCTTGTCTTGTCGGAAAAAATCAGGATATAACCAACATTAAGTTTGGAGCCCAATATTCCTTATAACCAGGGGTATCACTGCCCCATGTCTTGAGTAATTGGCTAAATTGCGGTTGAGTTGGGTAATTGCGACCGAGTTAGTAAATTACTAGGCATGTTTTGAACAAGCAGAATCGGAATCTGTATCGAAATTACTGTAATACAAAAGTGTGGGCTTTTTTCTTGGTCGTTGGTTGCAGTCGAGTGTTAGTACTAATGTAAAACCACGGACAATTTCTTTTAGTCAATAATCAGTTGGCTTTTCTTCTTGTGCCCAACCAGGTTCTAGAGCCGTTCCTGCACCTGCTTATACCTTTTCATCTACCTACCTTCTTCAACTCAAAGCTGGTCATTTAGTAACGAATTCTCCCCCTCCAAATCTGTTGTCTAAAATAATACTTCTGACATTATTTTAGATCATATATTTTTCGTAAAATTTAAATAGTAAAAACCAAGCTAAAAGTATGTTACAATTTTACATAAAGTGGTCAAAAGATGTAATGTAATGTCATTTAGTTTTGGGCTTCAAATTTAACATTTAGATGGGGACTACTTTTTCTTGAATACGCTGTATATTACTCACACGTATTGTAATAGTTTCATTGTTTTAACAGGTGGCTGGAAGAAGACCGTATACTGCCAAATTCTGATTAATAACGAGCACGTCCGGATTATTAAATCTACCGTTACTCCCATATGGTACCATAAATGGGACATGAATGACAACAATACTTATTATAATCCCATTTTGATCTCTTGTAGGTAAGTCGCATTTCATTTAGTATGACGATTGTTTGTTTTTTACTTTATAAGAAAATACGTTTACAGTTAAATATCTTGGGCGCTTCTCCAAAAAATGCATCGAACAGTTTTCATATAAATTTAAAAATGTATGACAATATAAAACACATAAAAATTAAAGAAAGGTATTATTCAGCAAATTAAAAGGAAAACAGCTAAAAACAACTTTTATTTCCTTTTATAAATTTTAGAGACTCTAAAACACTATATACAAAGTGGGCCAATCAAAACGAAAGAACAGATATTTCATATACCATTTGTTTTAAAAAAAATTGCTCGCACCCGTCGATTTTTATTTCCCGTGTTGTGTGCATATCATTAGCCTTGTCACGTCAACCCCCTCGCATGAGTGAGCTCCAACCCAAAATCTTAAATGGGAATAGGGATCGACTGGAACCTTATTTTAAAGGTAATTAAATTTTCTTTTCAATGCATCTTAGTTTTTCAAATTTGATGTAGCCGTGTTTTAGCAAATAAGGGGAGAACAATCAAAAGAAAAAAAATACGATTTCTCATTGTTATTGCTCGATGAAGAAAATGTTGAAACCCGTTAATTTTTACCTCGAAGAAGTCTTTTATGCATATGTATCCAAATCAGGCGAAACTTCAAAAAAAATTCCTATATGGCACGGTCTCAACTCGTGGAAGCTTTCGTACTATCTAAACCGGGTTATTTTACTTCTCTCTCTACGAAAATACGAGTCGTTCTATATTCGATGGGCGGCACATTTAATTTATACTCAATTTTATATTTTAGGTTACCAACAGCAGAAATTTCTCTAAACCCAATGGCAGTGTCTTTATCCTTAAACGCTTGCACATTATCCAGAACCTTTCACAAAGTAGCCAGACCGACAGACTCTATAAAACTCAACTTTACTGTGTGTGTTAAGCCATTAAATTTTAAGGAGGACGTATCTCATCATCTAATACAATGGATGGAGATGTGCAAGATATTGGGAGCTCAGTATTTCCATATATTTGTGCAGAACGTTACCAAAAATACCAGAAGAATCTTAAAACGGTGAGAAATATGGTCCAGTTGAAATTTTTTTTTAAGAGTGGGGTACTTGCATTATTTTAGTCAAAATAAAAATTTATATTGCTATATGTTAATTTTTAAAATGGGTTTTCGATCATGTGATGAACTGACGCCCCTGATTTGTAAAAGGTTACCTCTGAATTTTGGCAACATTGGTGAATATTGTTTTATATTTATAATGAATTAAAATTACTTCTCACAAATAACACATCATTTGCATCTGTAAATTAAAAAATTAAATTACTTGTCAAAAGTTTTTTTACAGCAGAAGAATTGCTTTCGATTATGTCACAGGGTACCCTCCTGCTATCATGATTTCTGGGCCTTTACCCTCATCAGGCAGGCTTGTACCCAGGGAGATCTGAAATAACAGATTGCTCGATTTCAGATTTTGATAAAGGTGTGTGAAAGCGCAGTTTTATTGATTTTAGTATCTATCTATCTATATATATATATATATATATATATATATATATATATATATATATATTGCAAATATTCTAGCTTCGTATTCAAAACAATAGTTGCTGATGGATCCAATAATATACATGGTTTTACTAAAATTTGTGTTTTTAATTTCGCAAATTTTTGAACCCTCCTATATATAAAAATATATTTTTTGATTGTGTGCATTGCGTTCACCGTTCACATACGCTTTGTGTAATTCCCTACAACAAAGATCAAATTGAAATTTTCCGTTTTGGGTCATCCTATATCTACAGGGTGTAAATTAATTTATGTCCAAAACTTTGAGATGTATTTTGGCACAGAGAAATAAAAAAACAGTATAAATACTCTCAGCAATCGTTTCGTTCTCGAAATATAGGGTGTTAATATGTCAATATATTTTTTCGTCTCTTAAATTTTTACGATATTTACACCATCCAGAAATTAGTTACCCGATATATAAAAGTTTCACAATAAAGAAAAAATATAATATACTTAAGAATAAGAGCTAGAATTGTTATAGAAAAAAATCTGCTTTAATAAAATACACTCAGCTTAAGGTTACAAATTAATAAAAAAGCAAAATTTTGTTTACATAGATTTTAGAGATAAAATTTTATTGAAGGATTTTTTTAAGAAAGCTAAATAAATAAAAAGTTAGCCTTTTCAAAACGAGTATTTAATACAGAAGGGAAAATTTTGGAAAAAATGTATATTTTGAAGAAATATTTATCCTCAAACTATAAGTCAGGTATCAAAATTTTGAGAAATTAGTTTTTTCCTAATTACTTATTAATTAAATATATAGACTAGCTCTTGGTAAAATTTGTATACTAGTTTTTTTCTAACCCCTGTATATATCAGATCAAATCATTTCTTAAAACTCAGATGCCTCAACATATTTAGCAATATATAAGCATACAAAATGCAAAAAAACTTTTTGTCAAAAAACCATTTTGTTTAAAATTTATGGTCATTTATATTAAAGTTAAATTTTTAAAAAATGCACTTTAATTGACGCTTAGAGGAACAAATTATTTTCAAAAAATCGCCGTTTTTCTGTCAACAATTTCTAGAATAACTAACCTAAGAAGTGCTAAACTATTACATTACAAAAGCATTAAATGAAAACTCTATGTATGCTGAGACAGATGACTGTAATAAAACACCAACAACGTCCCATTCAAGTCAAACCGTTGGAGTTACGTTTTATCTACTTTGCGATCTTTTCCAATAAAACATGTTTTTACATTAAAAAGAACCGCAGTTTAGCACACGCATTTATACTTGACACAATCCCGGCTGGGTTTGTAAAAATACCAGTTTCCTTCTTTGCAATAAAATCCTGAATTTTTTATTAAATTTGTGCATCAAAAGAGTAGACTCTCATACGTTTACGGTGTAAAATATGTTACTCGTTAAAATTCTCTTTAAGTAATTTTCCTAACGATGAGAAAAACTTAGTTTAAAAGCAATTGTCACTAAAACGAAATACCAAATCTTTAAAAGAAGTAATGCATACAAAAGATAATAGGGCCTGCTAGAAATATCAATGTCCACGAGTAAATCACGTTCCTATCTGTATTCAAGTCATTTAATCCTATAACTTAGAAATTACATTTCCCTATAGGGTGTCTACTAATTTTCAATGGTAAATCTCCAAGTCGGTTTACAAAAAATCGTGCTGATCGTTTCTAGAAACAAAAATTTGTCTTATTGGTTGCGTTCCACATGTTTCTGAATCAAACAAATTTTTGGCTATTCAAAATTCAAATAAACATTTCGAATTCGAATGAATTTTTAGTTTTTTCAGCACTGAAAAGAAAAACGTAAAATTTGCAAAAAAAAAGATATCAATAAATTTTGTGTCACGAATATATAAATTTATTATACCAAAAAATGCTAAGTGCAATATCTGATCATATATGATATATTTTATAAACAAATTAATCATCTAAACGAGGAAGGAACGAGGCTCTTAATGAAGTACAGCCTCTGAAAACTTGCCCTCCCTCCCATCAGGATTAATTCCGATATTTATATTTTGAAATTTAAGTTATTTTTTTGTCTTTCATTGTTTCTATTAAGGCGTGTATTCACTTGTGTAAACATGCGAAGGTGAACGAGGCAAGCTGTGGACGCATGAAGGAACCAATATACAAGGTGTCCGAAAATTCAGTTCCAGTATTTGAAAGTGCTAGTCAACACATGGAAAGATTTTAAAAAATCCTGTGAGAGAGAGTTCGGAAACGCTTGGTTTTCAAGATATAGGATGTTATTTAAAATATTTTTTAGCGTTTTTGGATGTTCCTCGTACATTTCTCGAGACATTTGGCTCAAATCTGGCATACGATAAACCGTAATGAAAAAAATGTGCTAATCACAATTAGTGATGACATGGGCGAATATTACCAAAAGAACTTACGGTAAAATAATATTAGACTGGCAAGTTGTGGTAGTATTCTCTGAATAAGAAGTTTTGTAGAAAAATGTGGTCAAAATCAACACAGATTAAGTAACGTCCGGATAAAAAAAAGTGTGTTATATTATTTTCTATTTTATTTAGTTGTTTAAAAGTTAAATATTTTTCTATTGTGATACCTTGTTTCTTTTCTGAAAGGTTACTTCTTGTTATATCATTTTACAATGATTATTTTCTGGCTGTTATGGTTTTGAAATACATTATTTGAAAAACGAAAAATATTTATCATTTTATAATAGTTTATTTACTTTATCTTTTTTTAATAACAACTGATAAAGTAAAAAAAACAAATTTATTTAGACAACATACAAATGAAACCAGTTAATTGAGAAAACATCACCAATATTACTGAATACTACCAGAATATTCAGTTAAAACCCGAAATAAATTACATAATTTTGAAAACTTTATGAATCTTTGATGAATATAGTAAAATGGTATAATCCAAAAATATAATATATTATTCTCATAAAACGGGCGTATTTCTTTTCAATATTCCTATAATACCAGGATTAGCGAATATATCCGTAACTTACCGAATATTCTTACAAAAAAAAATTAACGGTAATTCGCCATAACTAGCCACATTGACCTAGTTTGGTACAACCTCGTAACGTAAGACTCTAAGGCTAAGGGTACAACTATCGGCTTTCCTGCTTTATTTTACAAATTGTATTTAAAAATATAAATTTTTTTATGGGTTTCAACTTGTCATGTAGTCAAAAAAAAGAGGCAGAAATGAAGAAACAATAAAACTACATAAGTTTTACTTTTGATTAAAAAACTACCCACATTATACAGGGTATTTCAAAAAACATGAGCGAACGTTTAAAGGGAGATTCTTTGAATCTACAAAATAAGACGAAAAGTTCATATGAAAATAAGTATGCAAATGTTTGGTTTTCGAGATACAGGGTGTTTTTTTTTTCTAAAATTTAAATTTTTTTAGTAATTCCGAAACAGTTAGATCTATTTCATTGAGATTACGCACAATCTCAAAGGCATATGAAGGCTATATTTTGAAAGTATTCAACAGTTTTTATTTCAACTATAGACGTAGGTATGGGTAACCATCCCTGCCTTTCTCAGTAAAACAATGGTACGCCACTGATTTAAAAAATATACTAGCTTCATCGTTAAGGGCAAGTAAAAATACACAAAAAATGTCTCTTAGTACTTTGTGATACGACAAATCGTTTTCGAGAAAAAAAAGAACATTCTATTTTGATGCATACCTCTGGCACCTCTTAATATTAGTTGGAATCAGAATTGCCGTGATTGTGATTCCTTGGATAATTTTAAGAAAAAAAGTTTATATATAATCTCCTCAAATGCCCTATTTTTGAGGTAGAGGGTGTTAAAGTAAAAAAAAATATTATTTTTTTTAAGTTCAGCACCCTGTATCTCAAAAATAGGGCATTTGCGCATATTATCTATTAATTTTTTCTTAAAATTGTCCATGGAATCACTTTTATAGTTTTGAACAATTCTGACCGCAATTAAAACTGGACCAGAGATGCCAGAGGCGTTCATGAAAACAGAATTTGTATTTTTTCTCGAAAACGACTTGTATCATTAAACGAAAAAACTAGTAATTTTTAAAAAAAATCAGTGGCGCACCATTTTTGTATTAAGAAATTCAGGGACTCTTATCTTCGCAGATGATTGAAATAAAAACCGTTGAATTCTGCCAAAATATAACCCTGGTTGTACCAAATCTTAATCATCAAATAGCTCTTACTGCTTCGGAGTTTACTAAAAAAAAAATCAATTTTTTTTACACCTTGTATCTCGAAAACCAAAGATCTGCAGACCCATATTTATATGAACTTTTAGTCTTATTTTCTTACGAAGAATCTCCCTTTAGACGTTATATATTCTCCGAATTGTTTCGTTGTTGTATACAAAAACTGTTTTTGACGTTAGGGAAACAGGTTAAATTGAAAATTAGGAAACCATGGCATATTGGATAAATACAGGGTAAAATTTTTGTATAGACGGAAGATCTATTTTGTTGTAATGTTTGAAGCAAAATTATACGATTAGATAAAAAAATATATATAACTTGTAAATTTTGATTATGTTTTCCACCTATTTCCTATAAAATTCTTCTGAAAAGAAGGAAGATATTAGGAAAACAAATTATATATTGATGATGAATGACTCGAGAACAAACAAATTGTAATATGTCCTATAAACAGGAAGTCTGATAGAAGTACTAAACTAGGTCAATTGGTTTCTGGGGTGATCAAACGGATCGTGACCCGAAAAAAATTACATCACGTGTAATTTTCTGAAATCTATGTGCGCCCAAGCTCAACTGAATACGTACCTTCATACCGCGTGAAAAATTGCCGATGTCATAGTTTTATTAATTTTAGGTATAAAACTCAATTTCCAACCACTGTGGAAGTAGAAGACTTCATGCCAATCGAAACGGAAGATCGTAGCGCAAGAAGTTTCTTCAAAAACACATGGCAGCGGCGCAGATACGAAATAGCCACCTACAATAAGTGTTTTAACAGCCATTTAAATTCCAAATTTATCATACCATTAGATATAGATGAACTTATAGTGCCAAAAACTGTATCGAATTGGCAGGATGTAGTTCGCAACTTCGATAATTACTCTTCTTTAATTGTACAAAACGTTTATTTCTTTACACGAAACAAAATCCGTTATTATAGGCCTTTCTTCTTAAGCGAAACTAGGAGAATTCACATTCCCAGCGAAAAAGGAGAAAATGGCAAAAGTTTTATCTTAACTGAAAACGCTTTAACAGTATTTAATCATTACGCACTAAGTTCATTAAGGCCTGGTGCAATCAAGGACTATTTTTTGCCTTTTCGGGACGTGCAATTAAATCATTATAAGGAATCCTGTAACCATGTGTTATTTCCTGAATGTGCTCTGTATTTATCTAGTCCAAGAATCAATGACGACATTATTTCTAGATATAAATATCAGTTTTATAGTAAATACAGAAACGTGTGGGATAGGCTTAACGACCAAATAAAATGGCTATAAAATTGGTTTGTTTTATTTATGTGTTTAACCATAGTAACTGAGGTAATTACCGTTTGTATTTTTATTGCATATACCAGTTTCTGCGATAAATTCTAACTCATTGAAAACTTTAACTACTTATCTTTTAAGTAGAATTTCATAAGTGTTTCTAATAATAATAGTAATAAAAACGGTAACGTTCATACAGTTTACAGCTTGTACCTCTTCTACCAAAACGAGTTTTCTCGAAAAAAAAATTTTTTTTGTCAATATAAATTAATGATTAAATGCTATAAATAATTAATAACATTTTATTACTGTACTGCTATTCATATATAACGTAATTTTTCTTGCTACAAAATAATTTAAAAATAAAACATTCGAGTGTTGTTCTAATGCAGAATTAATGAGTTGGGTTTGACAGTTGTTAAACCATTTATATACGTATATAGTTTTGTATAAAAATATGCAATTTCCGTAAAATATCTTTTTCTACGGAAATCCGCGAAAAAATAATTTTTTTTATACCAAGGAAGTACTTATGTTTAAAAAACAATTTGCTTCTTTTATATTTCGGGTTTTTATGTGGTATTTTCATCGCTTTTTTTATTGATCAAATTAAGGTACATTTTACTTTTTGTTAAATTAATATATATATATATATATATATATATATATATATATATATATATATATATATATATATATATATATATATACAGGGTGTCCCACGACGAACTGCAGCGATCGATTTCTCAGAAAGTAGGCTTTAGAAATATTTGAAATTTTGGTAGCTAACTAAAGTCGGTGGGGGCAATTGGCGCAAAATATTTTCAAGTTATACCGGAAGTAGACGTCAATTTTCTTATTTTAAATGGAACACCCTGTATATAATCGAATTTTTGGATTCCTCGAAAAATTCTAGGTATATTTCATGTATAATATCCTATCAACTTTTTCTGAGATATTTTGAATTTTATATAAAAAATGACGTTTGCAGGTCTAGACATAACTATAAATATCTGCTTATTGAAGTCTCCATTAATTATTTGCGGGTGGCTTCCTTGTCCAAAAGGATACACTTTAGTGGCCTGTGCTGATATTTTTATAGTAAATAAATATAGGGTGATCAAAAACTGACTATAAATATACTTTAAAAAATCGTTAAAAGTTTTTTCAAATGGAAACCCCCAATTTTTATATTTTTATCTTATTTAACATTTAAAATAACGGTGACTTTGTATAAAGTTGTCTATTCCAAAAATTTGTAGTTTTTGAGTTATTGACGATTTAACATTTTTTATTCTAATAATACCAGACGGCTTCTAAGTTTTCTTGTTAGCTGGCCATGACGGGGAGGCCTGGCGAGAACAAAACCAATTGGTTACTATAGAAACGTAATATTTGTTGCCTTTTGACAATTACCTACTAAAATATTATGTATTTATTATAGTAATTATAATAATTATTAAACTAATAATCATGCCGGGGCGATTAAATTACACACACGAGGATTATTTGAATTTGTTTATTATCTATGGGGAATCTAACAGAGTTTTAACAAGGACATGCCAGATATTTGCTGATAGATATCAAGATAAACAGAAACCGTGAAGACAAAAATTAATTAAAGAAAGCCTATTCCCATTATAGTCTAGTCATGGGTGGGCGCTCTAATTGAAGCTAAAGATAAACTTTTGAACGCGTCCCTTACCCTTGCCATAGTCCTCTTTCGTTGTTACTGTTTTAAAATATACGATTCCTTTTATCGTTCCCCATATAAAATAGTCTAAGACTGTCAGATCGGAGGAACGAGGAGGCCACGGGAAAGGTCCATTGTTGGCAATCCACTTGTAAAACGTAGCTTGTAAAAAGTTAGTAACTGCAACGGTTCTATGTGGTGGGGCGCCATCGTGTTGGTAGAAAATTTGACTATGTTCTGCCAAAGGTAAATTACTTAAATATTCGTTGTCCAACTCTTCTTTCTTCTACAAAAGTTTATAGACATAATTTTACGGAAAGATTTATTGATTTAAGAAAAAACAAAATACATCAAAATTTAATTAATTTAATCTGAAGAGTGCTCAATAAAAAAAAGGTTTAGTATTTTATGACATTCTAAAGTACCCTGTATAAATAGCTTGTAAATATCTAACTAAAGATAACTTTCCTATAAAACTTGGGACGATATATTTTTTTAGATATGATGTGTTACGGTACGTGGACCAGTATTTGTATGAAGTAGTGTAGTGTGACCTGTATAAATAATTTAATTTAATTTATTTATGTAATAATATTTACTAAATGATTTATCTAATTTCGGATTGACGCTAAATTGATAAAAAAAATTATTGTAATATTACCTAAATGGATTATTTTTCATTAAAAAAGTACTTGTGTTTAGGCAATGTATAACTTACCATTCAATTTTTCTTCGTAAAAATTCTGTTTTATTATTCCATCGTTCCTTACTACACAAAATACATTAAATTGCCAGGATTCTTGAAAGTTCCGTGATCTTACTGCATAAGGATTCGAATCACTCCAAAAATGGGAATTGTGTCTATTGAAAAGGCCATTTTTAGTGAATTTTGCTTCATCGGTCCAAATTATATTGTCCAATCTAGGGTTATCTTGTACCATTGTTAAAATAAACTCGCAAAACTGTACCCTTTTTGGCAAATCAGTGTCTTTTAGATGTTGAACCAACGATATTAAATAAGGTTGGAAGTTATTAACAAAATCCTATGCACTGGTTCCTCGAGATTCTTGATTGTCTTGCCACGTTTCTTAGGGATGTCATTGGATATGCTGCAAAATATCCCAGAATTGGAATCTCGAGATTTTCATTATCAACAACGGGCTTCCTCTTATTAATTTTTGCCTTGACGTTTCCAAAATTTTTATAGTTTTCCAACATTTGCTTAACGCTGTTCGGTGACGGTTTCTGTTTATTTGGATATCTATAAGCAAATATCTGGCATGTTCTTGTTAAAACTCTGTTAGATTCCCCCCCTTCTGTTAGATAATAAACAAATTCAGATAATCCTCGTGTGTGTAATTTAATCGCCCCGGAATGATTATTAGTTTAATAATTATTATAATTACTATAATAAATAAATAATATTTTAGTAGGTAATTGTCAAACGACAATAAATATTACGTTTCTATAGTAACCAATTGGTTTTATTCTCGCCAGGCCTCCCTATCATGGCCAACTAACAAGAAAACTTAGAAGCCGTCTGGCATTATTAGAATAAAAAATGTTAAATAAAATAAAAAAGTTTTAACCATTTTTTAAAGTATATTTGTAATGTCAGTTTTTGATCACCCTATATTTATTTATTATAAAAATATCAGCACAGGACGCTAAAGTGTACCCTTTTGGACAAGGAAGCCACCCGCAAATAAATAATAGAGACTTCGACAGCAGATATTTAGTTATTTTTTACGTAAAATTCAAAATATCTCAAAAACAGTTCAACTTAGGTATAGGATATTATACATGAAATATACCTAGAATTTTTCGAGGTATCCAAAAATTCGATAATATACAGGGTGTTCTATTTAAAAAAAGAAAGTTGACGTCAACTTCCGGTATAACCAGAAGTGCCGCCATCTTGAAAATATTTTGCGCGAATTGCCCCCATCAACTTTAGTTAGCTGTCAAAATTCCAAATTTTTCCAAAGCCTACTTTCTGAGAAATCGATCGCCGCAGTTCATTGTGGGACACCCTGCATACATTCTTGCATTACCATACACTAACGGGAAAATAAATCTTATTTTAAAATTTT
Organism: Kuschelorhynchus macadamiae; assembly: GCA_030620095.1. Lineage (NCBI taxonomy): Eukaryota > Metazoa > Arthropoda > Insecta > Coleoptera > Curculionidae > Kuschelorhynchus > Kuschelorhynchus macadamiae. Next base: position 1,550,832 of record JAUTXW010000567.1, on the reverse strand, counting down.
TCAAACGCTCCTTCCACGCTAACGTTAACGAAATTTCTAAATTTTGGTTCATGCGAAACCAGATGTGACGCCATTAGCGTTCACGCTAACTAATACACTCTGTTTATATATTTACCATCGATAAGCTTGATAGCGCAGTGTTCTCAGCCCGCGTCATATAGCATGTGGTTTCATTTTTTTTACTTTTTTCTTAACAAAATGTATAATTAATAAAAATTTGGTTTCCTTATTTTTTAAAAGTTAGCTTAGGTTAGGTTTGCTGCAAAGAAAGCGCGCCAACCGAATTTCGAGTCTATGTTAAAACAAGGATTTTTTAACAAAATCTACACTGTTAAGTAAATCTTCCCTTTAGGTTAGTACAGGTTTGTCAAAAACGCCATCATTCACACGATTTTCTTATTTAACGTGAACCGACTTTCCGACGTATCGTTCACGTTAGTGTGGAAGGAGCAATGGACTTTTTCAAAACTTACATTGGATGATTTGATAAAAAGGCACTCATTAATTTTGTATATTATATAGTAATATTAGTAGTAGCTGAAGGGCGGCTGAATTGGTCTTAGTGGCCTGGCCTCAGAACTCAACCCAACTAGCTATACGACCTCTGAGACTTCCTTAAACCTGCCCGACATTCACGAATATTCTTCCAAAAAAATAACCTTCAACTCGTCCAACTGCAAGACCGCAACGGCAAAAATGTCATGAAGTAGTCTAGCTCTAGCTTCATATATTTCCTCCTTACCACCACATGCAGTGCAGGTAGAGTCCTCCTCTATGCCTAACACGACCAGGTATCTCTTGCGAGAGCCCGTTTGGGCTTTATAAAATCCCACGATCAAGCCCCTGGTCTGCCTTCCTTTTTCATAGCCTTGCCACAACCCTCTTAAGGTTTGATAGGGCCAGGCATTGAAAGCCGTTTTAATTTGTTGCCTTGCTATCCCTAGAATCGGTTCTGGTCATATGGACGATAAGTTGGCTTCAAATTTAGCTAGCTCATCGGCGGTCTTATTGGCCTCTAATCCCAGTGACTAAAGACTCAAACCAGCTTTATTCTTAATCCTTGTCAGCTTTTCCAGTACATCATAATATTTTTGAACTAAGACTGTGCTCGTTCTAGGGGAATTCAGCGCCTTCAATGATCCTTGGCTGTCTAAGCAAATGCCACTTCACCACCTTCAACTTCATACAAGGGTGCTGCCTTCGTAATGTCCTATATTTCTGCCTGAACATCCGTGGTACACCTGCTAAGAGGGAAACTTTTCCTATAGTTAAACTTCTCTTCAAACAATCCTGCATCTGACGACTGCAATCCAGCCAACCTCGACCCATTGCTATAGCACATTAATGTTTTACCTTCACAATTAACCACCCCACTCATTCTTATCTACAATCATGGTCGAGTACGGCCTGTCCGTCTTTAGTCGGCTCATTTGTATGTTGACAGCATATAAACCTACGTAGTTAAGTTTAGTTCTTACTTACAGTGTTGACAGTCAGAATCTACTCATTGAATTTTCGGAAATTTGAAATATCCTGAAATATACAAACTCACAGAGGTGATAGTCAAGTGGTTCTAACCAATGCCATGTAACATACTCACACAAATACACATACAAAATGCCTTCTCAACTTTTTTCAATATCTAAATCCACAATGGCGCCCATACGGAAGAAAGAGGTCGACGATTTAAGGGGAATATAATTTTCATGTTCAAAATTTATTCTTATGGTGAAATTTGACGCAAAAGTGTTGGAAGTGTAAAAAAAGATAAAGCTTTTTAAAAGAAACCCCTGCTATAGCGAAATTTAAAAACAAAGAAAAGAGTAAGAAACCCTTCTTAACGGAAAGTATCTCGCTCAGGGTCTTCTTCCTCCCCGAGGAGTTTTAGCAAACCAACACGTGACGAAAGCCAACTCCCTTATGGGCAGACGCCGTTCACTTCTATCCTTAGTTCAGCGTAATTCGCTACTGCTCATACTCTCCTTCTTTTCTGGGCATTTCCTTGAATTGGAGCGCTTTTTCCAACTTATGCACTACCTCATGTTTCAGTAGATCTCGTCTCCCTGCACCCGTGCTGGTCTACATGGAACGGGTTGGTATAGTATTTTTCAAGATATAAAAATGTGACTTGCCTCTGTTGATATAATGAGATGCCATAAAAGCCTTCGATGACCATTCTGTCTTCCCTAAGTACCTGGCTTTTATTGTAACATGTAATTAAACTGGTTTCTATACATTATTCTAAGAAGTATAATTTTCATTTTGTTTTGATATTAACTGTTCTACTACAACTTTGTGGCGTTCTCTACGTGGTTTGGGGTTTCTATTTAAAAAAATTGACAAAAGACATGTTATTATGGCTTGATTCCATAATAACTTACCCCCTACAACAACTTAGAATCGAATATCTGGAAAAAATAGAAGCAGCTAGATCGGAAAATTGGACAACAATCTACTTAGATGAGACTTAGTATGACACCCATGACACACCGTATAAAGGATGGATTGATTTTCTAGTTTGGACTACCATTGTGATACCACTGCTGAAGTTTTTGAAGACTGGTTCAAAAATAAATTAATTCCAAATATACCACCTAACAGCAGTATTGTCATGGATAATGCATCTTATCATAGCCGCCAACTGAACAGGGTACCAAATTCGACCAGTAAAAAAAGTGACATACACTTTCATGAAAGTTGTAATGTTAAACAATTGTTGGAAGTTTTAAAATGTTACAATTTTTCAAAGCAATATGTTTGTGATAACATAGCAAAGGAAGCATATAATATACGAGCTCATAATAATACCCCCACATTAAACAGTAGTGTAATTAAGTTAATAACGTTAAGTGTTAAAAATTGGAGAAACTATTCAACATGTCAAAAAAATTGAAAACTCGTATAAATGTATATATTTAGAACCAAAACCACTTCTCCATCGGGTATTCATAATAAAGAACATGAGACAGTTGGCTTATAAGCGTTGGAATTCGTGTAGGTTCCCGGTCTGGGAATAAAGGTCATCCTAGCCAACCTCCATGACTTAGAAACATAGTAAGGACAAGCCACACTTCTAAACACTTCCCCTTGCTATCAAACGAGCCGTTTATTTCACGGCTATCTGGAAAGTGAACTTCGAAAAGAAGTCTTACCGACTTCTCGCTCGTTTTAGTGCACGCTCTATAATGCCTGCGAAGAGAAACGATAGATCTTGTCAATTCACTAGCATTTTGGCCAGCTTGGATGCTTGCCAAAGAGTTTCCACACAAACAAAATAAAAAAATCAGTAACCGTTAAAACGTCATTAATTTACCTAACAATACGGATTTTATCCCTACAAATTCTTAAAAAAAGAGGTTCTCAATTTAACCTTATTTATTTTGACTAATTTCGATGCATTTTTATGAACATTGCGACAAGGTGCCATCTAGAAATTTTTTTTACAAGCTGTGATAACTTGGAATATTGGTTTGATGTATGATGTAATTAACAAACAAAAAAATCTCGTTAGGTTATTTGAGAATTATAAAATCATTAATGTTGACAATAGTAATCTCTGGATTACAATGGCGAGAAATGGAGAATTGAGGAGGGCCAATATTGCTGTCATAAACGGTCGATTTTAGGAGCAAAAGCCCCCCACTGATGATTGACATTGGGTCCCTTGAACTCGAGTCCTTAAACACTGCTTCCTTTTAAAGTAGCTACATCACTTCTGCAACCCCATAAAGTGTCCGATGTACCAGTATAGATACGTAGCTTAATAGAAAACGTCCAAAAAAGTTTCCGTAAAATTTTCAACAGATATAAGTACTTGAAAAAACGGAAAAGTTGCCGTAAATACCCATTTTTGACATTAAAATGACATTTCGGACTAAAATTTTACGTTAATTGTAAAGTATAAGAACTAAAGTGTAGATTATTCTGTATTAAATATTGTTTAACTGATTATATTCGATGTCCCAGAATATGTGGGCATTGTCTCGAATTTGGGTAGTTTGTGAAAAAAAGAGTGTAAGTTCACTTTTTTACTAATGGAATACATTTGAATGAAAATTTGTATCTGGGTTTTTTAGATATGAGAAATTCAAATTTGATGTTAGTATTTCTCTGACTTGTAGCGCAATCTAAATGTTTTTTTTTTTTTTTGAAAGATCATAACTCTTTTTATTCGCGCATGTAATACTTTTTTGAGTTAAAAAATAGATTTCTTCTTATCATTTTTATGTAAAATGGATCGTCGCTTAAGAGAGACCGGTAAGAATTACATGGGTCGTTTATCACTTGTGTGGCCATACTGTAACAAAATGTGAATATTTTAGGAAAATTTGAAAAAGCCAGTCATAATTACGGAAATCAAAACATTTTGAAAGCCATACAAGCCTGAAGATTTTCCTCAAAGGATGGAATTTTCAAATGAGGTTCAAGAGCAACATAGAAATGATGAAATGGAATACTGGTTCTTCACGGACGAAGCTGGGTTTACAAATCATAAATTCTCATAATTTGCATGATGGGCAGATGAAAAGCCCCATGCTACTATCGTGACGCATCATCAGCACCAATTTGAACGCATTAACGTGTAGGCTGGAACCATTGATTTGATTGGACAATTTCTTTTGCCAAGGTTGAAAGGAGACCATTTGGGCTTCCTCCAAAACAACTTGCCAGAACCATCAGAAATGCGCCGTAACCTTTGGTTCATGAATTGTGGAGCTCCGCCCCATTTTACCTTAGCAATGAGAGAACACGTAAAATCGTTGAATAGGAAGAGCAGGGCCAGTCGCTTGGCATCCTCGACCACCAGACTTTAAACCCTTAAGACCCCAAGTGTAGATTGGGCCCTCTATAAGTATATATATATATATATATATATATATATATATATATATATATATATATATATATATATATATATATATTAAGAGAAATACTAACATCAAATTTGAGTTTCTCATAACAAAAAAATCCATTCAAATATCAGGGTTATCTTAACAATTATTCACATAAAACAAAAAATTCACTTTGACACCCTGTATCTCCGTTAAGGGGTACATTAGAAAAAAGAAAGTTTATATGAACGTATACCCTTTCTTTTTACAAATTACTCAAATCCGAGAGATTGCCCTCGATTCTAGCATACCCTATATATTGCTAAAAGCTAGGCGAAATATCGATTTAAATTTTTACTATCTAGCCTTACAAATATTTATAAAAATCCACTTCAAGGGCTTCCGTCCCGATCTGTTGTAAACATCCCCACTTGATATTCGTTTTCCCTTTAGTTCTTTCATAGCAGATTTGTTGTTTCCTGCTCTCGTAGACACTTGCAAAACATCAAAGTATTTCCTTGACTAATTTTGATGAGCAAGACATATAGCATCTTGCAGAAGTATTGCAGCGTGAGGACATTAAAAAATTAATAATGTCAAACAGTAAAATTTATGGAAAAATCGCAAAAATCAAAGTTCTTGGAAATTTCACTTGAAATGTTTGGATGGCACACATTCCTCATATCTCATTCTATAAAAATGGTTTCTCTAACACTACTTTAGAAACAACATATTCCAATAACAATCTAAACACCGTCTCATACGTAATTCTGTAGGGCGTCTTAAAAAGATCTGTACAAAATATTACCACAAATTCCTGAAGCTAAAATATGATCTAACCCAACTTACCTTGGTGCTAAAGAAAATATTAACAGAGTTACCGGTAGTCAATATAACATATTACATTTTGATTATATCGCATAAATTTACTTGTTTTCAGGGTATCGTTACGAAAGTTGAAATTTGGATTTTTTTTGGAACGAGAAATTGAAATTATATGCTAACAATTTTAACGCAGCTCCTAGAGCTTTTATAGGATAAAAAAGTCGTTAACATTTTTGCGCCTATGTGTGCAAGATTCTTAATTTTTGTACGCAAGTTATTTTGAATTCCTTATTATTTGTTTTATCTCCGGCTATAACTTGGTAACCGTTGGTCCTACAATTATGGGGAAAAATATTTATGGGTAAATCGATCAAGAAAAATGAATTTTCCTAATTAAGGTTTGTGGAAAATGTCAGCATTGTATTCTTCAGCCAATTATGCAATTTTTTTGCTATTTATCCTTTTTTTTTTTACTTTCAATAAAGTGGTGGGAGAAGGTAAAACTCTTTTTCTGTCAAACGTTTATATCTCTGTTTTGAATGAAGCGATTATATTGAACTTAGTGTCAGAAAAAGAGCTTTCTTTTGCTTTTCATATAGAGTATTTCTTGAATCAAATACTTCAAATTTTTCTCGAAAAAATCAAATGGTATGATAATTTAATTATTAAAGGCTATAAAAGGCATAAGTAAATGAAGTAATAAATCCAGATCCGTATTTAAATTAAAAAAATTGATGATGGTTCGAATCCGAAACGTCGGATTAAAAAACTAACCTAAGCGATTTGTAGAGGAGAAATTATGGAATTATTTTCATCGATTATTTCAACTAAGCTTACAATTCTAGAAAAAGTAAAAAAAAGTTGAAATGACCGATGAAAATAATTTTCACTTTTTCTCCTCTACAAATGGGTGAGGTTTGTTTTTTAATTCGACGTTTCGGATTCGGGCGACCATTATCAACTTCATTTAAATACGGACCTGGATTTTTTATTTCACTATTCGATACCTTTTATAATCTTAAATTATAACAAGTCATATCATACCATTTGAAATTTTTTGAGAAAATTCGTATTATTTTAAGATCTACAAAAAAACGCCTAGTGACCACTAATAGAAAACCCTTTTTCTGACATTAAGTTCAATGAAAACGGTGCATCCCAAAACAGAGATATAAACTTTTGAAAGAAAAAAAGTTTGACCTTCCCCACCACTTTATTACTGAAAATTAAAAAAAAATTATAAATAGCAAAAAAGTTGCATAATTGCCTGAAGAGTACAATGCTTATATTTACGGCACACCTTAATTAGAAAAATTATAGAGAAAATGGGCATTTCCACTTTTGAGTTGTTGTCACGCCCCCTAACGGCCATTTTTCAAACTTGACAATAATTTCCAGCGATTTTTCTTGACCTATTTTTCTACAACGTCTACAACACTTTTAGAATAGGGTTCATGGTTTATTATGGGCCAGGGCCAATCCATAACTTATAGAACATACTCTTCTAGCATATCCAAGCGGTTAAAGTAACCTTCATTACATTAGTTCTTCTGTTCAATCTGACATCAAAAGATTTTTCCATTCTTGCCCATAATGCACCAGACAGTGTGTCAAAAAACCATGTGAAATATGAAAAGTTGGTATGGTAGTTTACGCTATAACATCACTGAAGGTAAAACAAATTAATATTTCACAATATAATTAGTAAATTATTTGTTAACAAGCAAACATTCGATCACATCAACAAAAATAAAAGAGATAGGTTGTTACTTTAAACAATTTTATTACCCAAAAAAATTACACAATGTACTCAATTTAAAATCTACCTTTAGAACATAAATAATAAATACATCAATAGCAGTGTTTGTACAGGGGTGGGGAGTCACTCACCGACCCAAATCTACTTAATACAATTAAAAACAATATATACAAATCAATGTCAATAAATATAACGCTAACACACTAGTCAATGAAACTCTAAAATTTGGTTAAAGGAAAAGAATGAGGAACAAAACGTGAGACCGTATTTAAAAAAAAGTTCATAACATCATTGCACAACCACAACTTCGAATCAGATATCGTGACTCCCCTGCCAACAGGCCTTCGGGAGCCTGTGATTGTCGATCGGTAGACTCGCCCAGCCAATCGCAATCGCCTGTGTGGTCAAGCCAAGTCAGTAGCAGGGGACTGAGGACCCAACAGCTAAGCTGTGACACGAGAATCACCTGTATTCGGTTAACTTTACGATACAAGTTTATATATGGTTATGTGAATGGCCATCCTTAAAAGCATACTCGTATAGATTACTGAATAAAAGGTTACATAAAAAAATCATAAACATTTGTTGCATAAGGGAAATTTAAAAAAAGAAATGTTTTCAGTGATCATCAACTTTGGGAAAAAGGCCATTTTAGGCAATTATCTAACATTTAAGGTAAGAACCCACCAATGATTTTTATTTGATTTGATTAAAAATTTCGAATAAGCTGCTAATAGTCTAGTTTTCAAACTCAAATGGTGCTAATTCCTGCCACTGCTAGTAAAATTATAAGTGAGGGCTCATCGGATTCGGAATGACGTTTAGAAAAACGTGAAAGTCTTTTTTTGAGTTTTCGTGTATATTTTAAGTCGGATAAATATTAAAAGCCACTAAAATTATCTCTCTTCTCTAATTTAAGTGGAGACTTAATAACAGTTATACTGTGAGATTATGACATTGTGATGTTCATAGTTACATAATCTATTGTTATTAATAATCGCAGCTAACAAAAAGTCTTAGTTTATTAACTTGAATAATTAATAACTAGTAGATTATAACAATTAACAACGCAATGTCATAATCTCATAGTGTTTCTGATAGTCTCCACGAAGAGTAAGCATAATTAAAACTTTTGCACATTTCTCTGGACGTCATTCCGAATTCAATGAAACCTCACTCATATTTTTACTAAAAGTTTCTGTAAGAGAGGGGAAAATCTGTTTAGCATATGACAGGTGGAATCTTTGTTTACCAATTAATTTAATGGAAATTTGTTAAGATAGAAAATATAAAGAGTATTTTTAAAAGGCATGCAAAAAGTAAAAATAAGAATCAATCTACGATTTTCAAAAATAATTTAAATCTCAGTAGCATTTATTTTTAAATACCTTATACTGGTATCACAAAGGTGAGAGAAACTCAAAAGTCAAAGTGTTCTTTCACCTCTGTAAACTACGAAAATCTCTTTGAGACCAAGAGGGAATTCTTTGAATTATACTGGTATCCCCAGATATATTTTGAATTTTGTTGGTATCTCTATCACCAAAGGAGATATACAGGGTTTTCTCAGATCTTGACAATATTTCTTTATTTTTGTAGCTCAAACTTAGATTTATACAGATAGTGTAAAAAATACCAAAATTATCCCTTAAAATATGTGAAGTGGCCGTGGAATGAAAAGTTAATACACAAATAATTATAAAGCCAATACAAGAGGTGTCATGGGCGCAAACATTTCAAAAATAATTATATACAGAGCTACTACTACACTAAAGAAATTAAAATATATTATAATAAAAAAAACTAATGATCAATTAATAAATCTTTTTAGACTGGACGGAAGAACTCTCACATATTTGAAGAAATACATCGTGATCATGCAGTGATTTTAAGAAATGAGTGAATCGTTAATCGGAGCCATTCGCAAAAACTGATTGCATAACTTTGTGTTAATATTTATTTTTCATTATGGCTTTATTGACAAACCTGGTGCTAATCCGGCCTAACTAAAACACATCCGATTTTTAAAATACAATTACAACAAAAAAATCATCGCCCGAACTGGGATTAGAACATACATCCACTGCAACGCAACGGAAAAACCCTAGCACTACTAAGCCACGAGGCTCACATCGAAAGTTTAACAAAGTTTGTTTATACTCCGCCGAAAGACGGAAATCAGGAAGTCAATCAGCCGATTCTTCCGGAATATCCAGGTAACTCTAGATGTAAGTTAATCTATTACCGAACTGGCAGAGACAGTGGCCGGACAGAGAACTGAACGGCCATATGTGACGTGACCCAATTGGAGATTCTTATTGGACAGTCACTCTGGTGTAATTAAATGCTCGTTAATAATATGCAGGAGTTTTATGTATAGCAACATTTGTAGATAGTTGACGGCGAGTGCATGACAGCCACTGTGCACCTCATCGAGCAGGCATAATAAACGAATGCCATCAAAATAATGGAAAAAAAACCGGATGGATTGGCTTGCACAATCTCCGGTTATGATATTGAAAACGATGGAAGAGGTTGAAAAAAGAAAAGTAAAACACAAAATACCTCATATTAAATATATGCAATAAGGGAAAAGGAAAATATTCCAAAGGAATTCATTAATACTAATAATTTTATTCAATGTTTTTTACAGTTTAATTTTTTTTATATGTTTTAACTCTTTGATACATGCTGTACGTTTGTTAAATGTTTGCACAGTGATACCTTTCCCAGAATCGGCTTTTTAATTATTTATGCATGCACTGTTAGTCCTGGGTATCTTAAAAATTTTAACAAATATTATTTGTGTGCTTTTTACACTACCTATACTTTTTAGCTACAAAAAGTGCTTTCGAGTAGGTAAAGAAGGCAAACTATTACTTTCAATTTTTCTGGCAGTATTTAAATGTTTGATGACATCCTTATCGATTTATGAATTTGTGGGTCTATAGAGAAAATATTTTGGTGTAACGGACGGAACAATTTTGAATTCGCGTGAAATAACCGCATTGTAAAGTTGTGAAAAGACCCTGTAACCCTTTAGGTGTAATAAAAATACGAACAAATTCAAAATACGATTCTAATGTTCACCTTTCTGCCCTCCTTTTCAAGATACGCTGTATGTAGACTTAACTAATACCCATGAAAATAACTGAAAGCCAAAGATACCACCTATCATCTGGCCAACAGCTTTTTTAGCTTTTTTTGCTTTTAGCTCCAATTATTGAATTCTACTTTGAGCATTGCTCACTGTATTTTCAAAATTAAGTAAGATATAAAACTGCTTCTGTCAAGACCATTTAACAAGTTCTCTCAATAATCATCGAACAATTTATTTAAGCAAAGAGTTATATAAAAGTATGAAAGTGTCTGTTACAATATCTTATTTTTTACAACAATTTATTAAACCTCTAAATACAAATTCTACAATTCTGTTTTTTAAAAATTCAAATATATTTAATTAGGTTTAATGTCATTGTCCCACAGTTATAAAAAAATGAAAGTGCGAATTCCAATTCGTCGTGATTTTATCAAAGTTTCAGATCACTCTGTCAAAGAGGTCAGGTTGGCACTATGAAGCAAGATGGGGACACTTAAATGAGAGAGATGGAGATATACAAAACGCAAGAGGAGGAAACTTAATATCGCAAAGTAAACAATATACAAGGGGTAGCCCCAATCCAACAGCATTGGAAGCTGTGACGGGTATCGCCTGCTGTCCTTTTTTTTTTAGTTATCTACCAGCCCCTGTGTACAACTTCGGTAAATTTTGACATGGAGCCCTCAGTTCTAAAACTTAAGCCCAATTCCAATATAAATCATGATCAGATCAGAAAAAAAATCATCTCATTAGTTTGAAAACACAATACCACATATTATACCTACCAGATAAGAATACCAGAGAAGAATTATACCTACCAGATAAGAATACGTATTCTGCAGACGCATAAGGTATGCATTGCACAAAGACATATGGCCAATCAAAACACAAGTAAAGTAGGTAACGCGATAATGTTGTAAGACTGCAGTTTACAAGACTGGCATAGATATCATATTCTATAAGTAAGAAGATAGGAAAGTTATAGGTATATGCACATCTACAATGTGGACAAGAGGAGGGGATTTTAATAAAGTGTCTAGATGCTTTCCAATTAATTATTAACCTTACAACCATACACTGCAGATGTCATTTTTACTCATACTAGATAAAAATTGCACAAATAAGAAAAAATGTGGCCAACAATATAAGAGACTCGGTGTAGCAAATGCAAATTTGCACTAAAATTGAAACGGAATCGTTGTTCCTCCTATTCGTCGAGGTGACCAGCTGTTCCTTTCACGCGGTGCGGTGCCGACGTTGCTACGTCTATGATCCTTGTACAACAGAATTGTCACTTTTTATTACGGCTTTAATGATGGTTTCATTGACAAACCTCGTGCTAATCTACAGGGACAGATGAAAAAACCCTATTTTCCGATTTTTAAAACACAACTAAATGTTTTGTTTAAAAAAAATCAATAAGCCACGAAACTCCTAAAATTTAAAAATTTAAAATAAACGACGAACCAACAGGAAGAACGATGCAGGCTCGTCCAGCGTCGAAATTTGCATTTGCTTCACCAAGACTCTAGTTCCAACGTAAACAAAGCAAACTGTTTAAAATTTGCTCACCACATGACGTCATGGACTTGTAGATTAGCTCACGGGCGTGGAATATTTTGTCAGTTGGCACTTGCCAATTAGAGAAACGGCGAAAGCTGCCTCCGCGCCTTATCAAGAGGATTCGCATCTGGTAGGTATAATCTGTGCGCCTCTACTTGCACCAGAATCTTTTTAAATAATTCAAATTACATTTTTAAACCTTTGTTTTAAAAAGCTCATTCATAAATTGTATATTTTCTTGTAGATTTTATCGTCGAAAGAGCTGTAAAATACTAGAATTTGGGCAAAGTCTTAGAATTCCAAAAAACAAAAGTCACTCGTACTATGTAAAAATTTACCTAGAAGATATACCATAACCTTGGTTGAAGTTTAAAAAGTTGTATTTACCTTACTTTAAAACGAATGCGTGTGGGCAGTCACATTTTTTATTATCAATTCTATATCCTTTATAATAATGTTAGAAAGATATGATCTAGAAACCTACCTTATTCGGGGACAAAATTACTACTTCGTTTTTTTTTGTTTTTTCTTGTTTTGCAATAACAGTAATTAGTTTCCTTAAATTACCTTTTTAATAAATGGACATTAAATAGTATGCATAGCGGAACAAAATTACATAGAATTTTTCGAAAATGTTTAAGTGAGTACTACAGTAGTTTTAGTGCTTACCTGGATGTTAAGAAACATATTTATACAAACCTGATTCAAAAGCGTTTAAAAAATGTTGTCAACTTAAATCTATGAATTCAAGGAGTCACTATACTAACAGCAATGAGAGAAAAACCAGAACGTATTTCCACAATATTAATTAATGAATATGCAATGTAGGAGGAAGCATAAACGTTAGATAATTACAATGTAAAATTGTAAAAAACTGTTCTTATATGAGAAAGGCTATGAAAATAAAGAAAAGAAATTAAAAGGACAAGCTTTATTTAAATGAGAGGGTTTTAAATGACGAAAAACATTTTTATACCTTCTTCAGCCATGCATGCCAACGTAGCGCTACACACTGACATGGCCTTGACCTATACGTCCTCCATCAGCTAAAGCAGGTTCCTAAACATTTGGTTTCATACCTTTCGGTTTATCTTTATTGTTTTTTTTATAGATACCCTTTTTTAAAAACAAAAAAAGGCCTAACCTACGCTAACCAAAAACGCAAAACATGGCGGCATTCAAAGTCAATAAAATCTCCGGCCGGGGATGAAACTCGAGACCTTTATAGTGAAAATCCAACGCTTTGGTTATGGTTTCTAACAATTCGCACCAGAAAATAGACATTTCTTGTATATTCCGATATTTTAGAACGGTAACCTCTAATACTAACATAGAGGGACAAGACTGTTCAGTTCAGTTCTTTTTTATGGCACTGTCATTGGCTATGACAATTTGCCAGTTTTTCTCCTTTGGGTCCAAGTAGTCTGATTCTTAGATCATTCTGATCCCATTTTTGGATCTTATTGTACTTTCATCTTTCTCGCTTTTTTTTCTCCTCCAAGGAAGGTTAATCTTTCACTCTCCACACTTCACCATGACAGAAAACATTTATGACTGGACATATAATATTAAACTAAATACAATGCTGGTAGGGTTAATCTACCCTTTACTGTAACCTTCACTCATGTTGCCACATGTGGCAACGAAAGTATTATGCAGTCTCATCCCAGAGTGCCCTAGGTGTCAACAAATTCTAGAATGCCACTAGGAGTTGGAATAATGTTGTGGTTGAGCGTATAAGCCGTGAAATATAACAATCGCATAATGGAAATTAAATTGTGTTTGGTTCTTTCAAGGTCAAGGGCTCGCTGTGACGTTGGATTCCCGAGATTTAGCTAGACTTAGTTGTTTTTTATACGTCACTGCTAGTTTGCTTGTATTTTTCCGTGAAAAAAACATGTAATTGTATTTTATATCAAACATTTCTATATCAAAACGAATGAATGTAATGTTATTATTCCTTGTATTTGCATTATTTTGATCGAAGCAAATTATTTAATGTGCCCTATTATAATGCCTATGGGCCCAATATCTTCATATTTTGCATGTCTTCTCCTTACAAAAATGCTTGTTCAACCAAATGGAATAATAAAAACAAGAAAAATCAATAAACGAGTTATGCTTAAAGGGGTAAGACGGACAAGACCTTGAATCCCACAGTTGAGCGCGTATTTCAAATCTGAATGTAGATGTTCTGAGGTATGGTTCTATAGCTTCAATGATGGTTTATTGCTTTAATGATGGTTTTATCGACGAACTTCAGCTAACCTAACGATAACCGGAAGGTGTTAAAAAAAATCTTGTTTTAATATTTTTGTTATGTGCTGCGTCCAAAGCCAAGTATTCTCCACTGAGTTAGGAAACCTATGCTGAACATTCAAAACAACTTGATTATTCTCAACGGAAAACGACGAACCAATACGAAGTACACTGAACCATCTGTGTTGTGATTGGTGGATGCCCACTGGCAGCCTATTGAATTCAAGGACTCATCATAGAGGATGCTTAGGTCTTGGCCTTGTTTATAGCACCATATTTCATGTCTAGTGGTCACGATCATCAAATAACATTCATCCTTTTACAGCACAATTACAGAAGTACTCCCACTGTCTTCACCAAAAGTATTTTCCTCATCTCCTAAACCCATTTTTTTGCTATTTGCTTAGGAGTATTCTAGTATATGCATCAAATAAGATGACAAAAGGACCAGTGAATTGGAAATATGCGTTTTGGGGCAATGAACGATTAAATGTATTATAAATAAATAAGGATAAATTCCAAAAATGTGAGCTGGAGAGTGTAATTTTGGTGGTGAAAACTTTAACTATGACATTTATTAGCCGAAAGATTTAATTCTAGAAAAGGAATACATTACTACCAAATGTTCAAGTTAGTAGCAATTTCGTATTATTTTTCAAGTCATACTTTTATTAGTAACTTAGTACAGAAAGTTGACAAACATATTTCAAAGCAGTGAATCCAAAGTCTAATACAAAACCGTTAATATCGTGCTCTCTATAACTTAAAACCATTTAGATTCTTAGTCTAAAAATATTAATAATAAAAAATATTAACCAACCTTTCAGTGTATGTTGTATCACATCGGAGAAAAAAAAATAAAAAAGTTACATACCGAGTGTCGCTTACGGTTTGACATTTTGCAAACCTGTCAAAAACAAAAATGAGTCAGTTATTATGTGGCTTTTAAACCATACAAAAATGCGGAAAATATTGCTGGTACTAAGAAATTAAAACAAGAACACTTTTGGGTATATCTTATATCAGGGCAATAAATCTAAACAGACAAATAACGATTCCTTTAATTAAATTTTTTTTTCATTACAAATACTGCATTTTAACAATAAAACGCTTAATTTCAGATTGTTTTGAAAAACTATAATTTTTGAAATTTATCCAACAAATCAGCTGATTTTTTTATATTTCCATACCCAAAAGAAATCCAACTTCTTTCTAAATTTATTCAAGTTGAAACTGTCATTAGTTAGTTTAAGGTACTGCTCGAAAAAAATGATATTGAAATATCAAGTTCATAATGACAGATACAATGTGTTCTCATATTTTTAATATCACATAGATCCAGAAACTAAAGTTTAAGGACTCACCACATATGG
The DNA here is from genome assembly GCA_030620095.1 of Kuschelorhynchus macadamiae. Classification (NCBI taxonomy): domain Eukaryota; kingdom Metazoa; phylum Arthropoda; class Insecta; order Coleoptera; family Curculionidae; genus Kuschelorhynchus; species Kuschelorhynchus macadamiae. The sequence goes on along the minus strand of JAUTXW010000567.1, from coordinate 1,535,121 downwards.
GGTACCCATATGTGGTGAGTCCAAATATATTTAAATGCTAAATATTAAAAAAAAATACAACGTGGTCCATTCTTGATAAGATATTTGTGGGTTTATATATTATAACACATTAACAGTAAAATACGTTCAGTCAGCTTCAGGACAGACATCTAAATCCGTGTGTATTTTCTGTTTTGTCTTAAAGTACTAGATCTTTATACACGTTGACAAAAATTTCGAAAAAACAGGCAAATCTAAATCAGGTTTTCAAGGGGGAACTGATTAACTTTAGTTGCCCCTATTATTTCCAAAAACATCTTTGATTTATAAATTTTCTTATTTTGAACTTTGGCCCAAAATATACAGAACCACTAAGACCATATGTGTTTCTCTAATAAACCTAGTTTTTTAAGTGAGGTATGAGATGTAAACTAAAAATATGGGAACACAATGCCCATATATCGATAATTATGACTGTGATCGTGAAAAACGAGGACAAAATAAATTTTAGAGTTGTACTTAAGACTAAGTTCTATTAAATAGTGTGACTTAAATTTAAACTTGCGGATGGTAGAGGACCATGACTGGGGATCATCTGAAACGGTGCTGCATGATCATGTGTCCTGGAAACATGGGCGCGCCATACATCATTCCTGGAGGCATCTGGATCATGCCTAAAAAGTTAGGGACATATTTAGAAAAACGTTTTGATTGTTAATAGGTAGTAACGTCCGCTCTTTCTATAGCGATATGCTCCTCTAGAGGTTAAGTATGTGATAGCTGGAAAGATGTTATGAACAAGATAAGACGTATGATAAGAGTATGGAGTTCATAATGATATATACGAATATACAGTTAGACAGAGAAAGTATTATTGCTGTATCATAAAGGTGTCGTATGTATTTTTAATTCTGCGTTAATGAAAATCTTAATAAAATACTTTTTTAATTATGATAATTTAAATTTCTTTTCTTCTTCTGGGCTTTTGGTAGAAGTTATTCAACGGAATCTTAACTAACTTAACTCAACTAAATTACGTAATCATACATTTGTTTGAAATGACATCTATTAAAGTACCATTAAATAAATATTAATCTAAAGCTATGTTAGCTGTCATTTTTATTCATCTCTTCATAATGCATAACATTATTATGTGTATGTATGTATGTATGTATGTATGTATGTATGTATGTATGTATATATATATATATATATATATATATATATATATATATATATATACATATATAACAAAGTATACAGGGTAAATGAAACGAAACCATAAGTTGCAAGTCAAGGTAAGATACTGAAAAAATAATGTTTTAATGAGGAATTGAAAACAGAGGTTACGTTAAGTGAGTGCATTTTTTAAATTTACCAACCTATTATTTTTGCATCCTTGAATTTTGTACAAACTTTATAGCATATTACAAAAAGTCGATTTTCTTTAATCCGAAATAACATTAACAATAATTCTGAGCTAAATGTAAAAAGAATTTAACATTTTAGATATAACACTAAGACAGACAGGTTAAAATATAATAAGCCACCCTGTACAACTCACATATAGATCCATATAATATAATAATGATGTTGAAAAAATTATCTCACAAGTGATTTTAATATATTTTGTTTAATACTAATTAGTTGTTCTATCAAAATGATTATAAGATTTTCATTAACACAGTTTCAACATATTAAAACACTTCTATGAACATAAGTAATGTTATACGAAATAATTCCACCCATTACCAGGCGAGCTTGGTGTTACTATGAATTATACACGAAAAATCTACCATCATAATTTACAAGTTAGTTATTAATTCATTTCAAGAGCAAATCGCCAAGACTAAAGTATTTTTTGAATATTGCCATTTTTAACTTTACAGTTATCTTTATTACTCGAATAAGAATTGATACTTACCTGAAAAAAAAAAGAAGAAAAATAATAGGAATAAAGAGAAAATAAAACTTAATAAATAAAGCTTTTAAGGAACACATAAAGCTAAAATACTAAATGATACATAAAAAATAAAACTCTAATCTACCCCGAAAACCACAACCCGTCTAGTATACAGATTACATCCAAATAAATATTTAATAACATATTCTTGCACAGGGCACCAAGAACATTTTAATTTAAAAACAAAAATAAAATCGCTCAAACCCACTGCAAAAAAATGGCAATATTCAAAACCATCTACAGGTTTTTGGGTGATTAGTGAGTCATTCCTCAAATTCTAAAACTCCCCAACTAAAGGCCTGTTTATCAACCTCCCGTTAACTATCAGACAGCCGAACAACAAACAGGAAAGCAATGTAGCCGACAAATAGCCGTAAGATTTAAAATACTATTGGATAATACAAAACCACATATATGTTCTAATTGTATATTCTCATACATATAGATATAGAAAAAAAATATTGATTTAGGCTTGTTAAGATTGTCTAGAGGATCATTTCTCTTGAAATTTTAGAATTATAAAAATTATTCTCTAGGCAATTATAACGCAGCAACGAAAACTATCAGATCAACGTCATTATGTATTTTTTTTTATTTCTATAGGTTTTAACGACTAGCAATTCAAACTAGCATAAGACGCAAAATATTTTGTCGTTTAGCAAATCTGACATTAACTGGAGATGAATAATCGCTGCCTAAGGCATCACTGCGCGTAGTATAAAAATCAAATCGACAGATGCAAATATAAATACCATCAATCAAAAAAAATGACAAAAACCAACCAGACCACGGCAAAACTAAGCGAGTGACATTAAGTAAATAGTAAATATGTTGAATAAATGCAATGCATGCTAACACATAAGAGTGCGTGAATTACTTCGGTACCTGAGTAGGTCGTCCAAAAATCAGCCCATACGTGACAACACTGTACACTGTACACGAGTTAAATTTTACTGTCAATGAGAACTTTTGTCTTGAAAAAAATAACAAATTTCCTTCACTAATATTTTATTTAAACTCTTCTCTTGGGATGTCCTGTAGAAAGTACCTATACCTATTATTCAACAAATCTCTTGTAAATACCCCTTTTTTAAAAAGACATGGTATTGAATATTTACGAGTTAATTTATCCCACATTATGAAGCTACAGTCAAGCAACATATTTATTTTCGTAATTGATACTATTTGTTGCGTAATTTCTTATATTTGTATGTATATATATCTAATGCCTAAACTGAAGAAAGGAAAAGTTGATTGTGACATTTATGCTGGCGACAGGTTCTATAACAGGGCCAATCTTGGAATATGGCAGAAAATAAAGCTGCACCTTGCATTCTAGTATATCAAACAGCTTAAAAACCAAACAGGGAGTTGAAGCCAGGATCAACTGGAAAAAAAGCTAAGGTTCAAGTATCAATAAGCCTAGGCAAAAATAGTGCTCCACACACTTTGACAACCATTTAGTTCACAAATGTGAGATTAATGTTAGTCTGGAACAATCTGCTTGCCATACCGGCAGTGGGCAGAGTTCGACATTCAAGCAATCTAAATAAAAAAAAGTTATTTAATATATTAAACGAATTTGATGCCTCAAATTGAGTTGATTGATCAATCATCATACCAGATACCATCTCAAATACTTAAATTATAACTGGCTGGTTTGGCAGACCTTGTTCTACCTTTTCGGTTAGATGGCGCAGAGTTTCCAGTGAATTATACGATATGGGGCGCGCGATTCACCACATCTTCTAGAAATGTTATTGAAAAACATATTGGTTTTATATAAAAATACAATACAACTCTCTCACAAACTTACTGAAAAATCTGGCTTAGTGTTTTAGACAGGAGAATGATATCTTATGTAGTTTTTCTAGTTTGAGTAGACCGGTTTAGTTTAGCTGAAAACGATACCCGAAACAAAATTTTGATACTTCAACTCTATATTTTTTTATACAGCTCATTATGTTTATTTTGTGATTTCATAAATATATGCATATTTGTATTCATCATTTTAAGTGTTTTGAGTTACCTTAAATGTTTAAATATTGCAATATTATTAACACTACCTACGTTATTATAGTGTTTAGTTCCGTAGTATGCCCTGAAAAACTGCTAATCGTTGGAACTGCTTTCCTTACTTGGCAGGCTTTGGGAACAAAAAATTATATTTAGACCCTTAAATAATAGGCTGTTTGCCGTGAACATAATTGATTAAACTTACAGTTTAAGCTAATGCTAATATTCCCCCATCACACTCCCAGATGACATAATAAGTTAATAAGATGTATGTCGCAGAAATTAGTATTTGCAATTGTCTAATTTCTTTTTTTGTTTCCTTGTGCAACAATACGTTTTCTACACATCATGACTTAATTCAAGGTCTTCTAAAGACAACTATATTTTAATTCGATGTGCTACACACAGGCGCCCTCTATGTTACAGCTTCCACCAATCACAACACATATTCTTGGACAGGTGGTTGCATAAACCTTGGTTTTATCTTCATTGCTTACATACATACATACATACACTTTTTTACATTAAACAAAAAAAACAAATATAGTGGAAGTGTTTGTAAAAACCTTCCAACATTAAACTACATACAATTAACAACAAACAAAACTGTTTGTATCCAACTAAAGTAATATAAACATAAGAGGTGAAGAGGGAATGGATTTTCAGAGATGCAACACTGTCAGCAGAGAAAAACTTTTGATATCCTTTACGATTAATTAAACACATTTAAAAACATATTTATTAGTTAACAGTATTGTTTTAACAGAAATCAAGTCGTTCGCCTGAGCTCTAATCATTGGACTACCGCAACTCATACCAGAACGTAAACGAACCTTGTATGCTTGTATATAGGGCCTCATTATTCTAATCTGTATGTTACAAACACTATTTTTCAGCAAGTTTTTGAGATGATCGTCTGGTTGCAAAGACCTTTCAACGCTATTTTTTGTATTGTTTTATTGCGTATTTTTTATATAAAACCAACAGGTTTTTCTTTAAAAAAATTTCTGGACGCTCTGGTGAATGCGCCCCATATTCTCATAATTCCAAATTTATCACGCCATCTAGCGAAAAAGGTAGAACAAGGTCTGTTAGGCCAGCTAGTGAACAATTTATCAAAGTTAATATAATGCAATATTTAGTCCCTTATATCTCAAAAATTTATTTTTAAAAGAAAAAAAAACCCCAAACGAACCCTAATAAACAAAATAAATAAATAAAAAACAAAAAAGCTGCACGCTCTGAACGCTCACTGAGACGAAGCGACCCAAAAAAAAGAGAAGATAATTTCTTTTGCTTCGGAACCTCAGATAGCAACAAATGGAAATTTGCATATTGGAGCGTTGCATGCTTAACTGTATTTAAGATAAGCGCCGCAAATTTTGGACTAGCAGCTTTAGCTTCATAACATGGCAGGATACGAAGATGCTAACCGAAAAGTATAAATTAAAATTATTTTTCTCACTTTCTACAGGACATGTCGCAGTTTAGTTACACCACAAGCAAAATAGTCACCGACTTTTTTTCCAGTTGTTACAATTCTCGTCTTTTTTGCTTGGATCGATAAAATGTAGGCTAATTGAAAAGGACCAACGTAAAGCCCGAATAAAAACTTACGATCTGCTTTGAATCAAACTTTATTCAGCTTAAACCTGCTTGCGATGATAAAAATAAACACGTCCAAAAAATACAAAAATTATCTGATCTAATCTCTACACTTAATGTTAGAAGTAATGCGTTTCACAAAAATTAAAAAAAAAAAACAACATCCAGCCAACCTTCTCGTCAAACAATCAGGTTTGGTTCGCTGCAGTTTATAAAAATTTATATTTGACTAATACAAACCTACTAGAAAATATATATTTATTAACTAACATTTTTTGAGCAGAAGAGTTCTGTCATTTGGTAGCACTTATTTTATGTTCCCTTGACAAGAAAACGTGTCTTTAAAATTAAATCAGTTTTTTCCATAAAAATGAAACTGTGTTTATAATAATTTGTTGTTTGCTAATTTTTGACATGCTTATTCTGAGATTGTATAAAAACAAATAATATCTTTCCTTTTTTGATGCTAATTGCTTCGTGGAAAGAGAATAATTGAATTTTAACTTAGGTGATCTTATAATTGTTTTGAGAAGTGGAGTTTTATGCCAGCACAAATTTTACAAAGGATCAGTGTTGGATTAGGTCTTCACAAATGCTTTATAACAGTTATTCTTATCGTAAGAGTCACAGTATTCTGGCTGATTCGTTTTAATTTTTTTCATAAAATCAATTTCTTTGATGGAGAAAAAAATGTTCGTACGATGCACTATTGTTCACCTTTACGTCAATAATTCATTAACTGTTTTTATTTATAGAGCATTGACCAAAATTATAGCAACAAAATCAATTTTCACATATACGAGCCCAGTCGCATATGTATTGGACCAAAAGAATACGTAACGATATTTATTTTCGTTACCTAGTATTTATTGTAGTGATATAGATATGCGATATTGTTAATTAATTGTTAATACCACATATTATCAAACAAACGTAGATGCATTTGTTGAAACTATGTCACATCCAGTAAATACTAGGTGACAAAAATAAAATTATTTTAAATATGCCCCTGGTCCAATACATATGTGACTGGGCTCGTAGTTGTTAATAATCTCTTTTTTTATCACAGGATTATTATAGCACAAAAATATTAAAATGAGAGGTGATCGTCTCATTTTTTCATTATTAGTGGGGGTATTGCATTTTCAGGTTTGGGATTGGTCATCTTCATAGAATTAAGAGCGCAACGAATCATGTATTGTATAAGAATATATTCAAGATCCTGTTCCCAGAGCTGAGAGGCCTAAGACTAACTCATTATGAATATGAACAAGTACGGAATTCTTCAGAGTTTCTGAATTGGAAAGTAACGGTTGTATTTCCGGATTGATCTTAGGGGCATTTAAATTAGGGCAGTTTTGGCCCATTGTTTCTTTATTACATCAATTTCAGCAAGATAACGACATCAACAGTTTTGAAAATTATTAATTCCAAGAACAAACAAATCAATGATATGAAGGGCCATATAAATTCCCAGACGTTAGTCCTATAGAAAACCTTCGGGAATACGTCGACAAGTATGGAAACAAATCAGTCTAAATGGAATCTTTGAAATGCTAGGAAGTAAAGTGATATAGTATTGTCCAAAACATTATCAATAACTTTATACCATCTCTGTCATGTGCTTGTGTACTTAGGTCTAAACGTTACTATCTTACATGTTAAGGAAAATCATATATTTAATATTTACCTTTTTGCTGCTATATAATAAAATTAATTCTATTGTTATAATTTTGTCTAATATTTTTTATAAATATCTAACGTTTTTATTTCTAATAAGTACTCCCACATCTATGACCAGTTTCACTAAGTCATTCCTCATTTATGTTTTTTACTTAATTAAAACAATGATATATTATAGCTAACGATTACCACTATAAAATTAGAAAATTATAACAAAGGGTTTTTTAAAGAAATTAAACAAAATTATACAGAACATTTATTTCAATATGCTCTAAAGAGAAATAAATATTTTTTCTATTACTCCTATAAAAACGTATATAATTCCCATAACATCTTTGCATTGAAAAATCCTCATTTCTCACGAGTGACGTCACACTGTGCAAAATAATATTTCTCAGTCTATTGTGGCGCCACGCTGTAACCAAAAGCTGAACTATTTACCGCATCATGAGAAATGAGGAATTTCCAATGCAAGGATGTTAACCGGATTATATGCTTCATAATTTCATAATTAAGTAAATTATCAAAAAGTTTCCTATGCATTCATAGAAAAAGAATAATGTGAAATAAGTGTGAAAAGAACATTTCATACTCATGTGTTTGCTGCACGCCTTAGGCTTGTAACACCAAGCCTCCACACTCGTATTAAATATGACTTTCAATACTTGTTACACAATATACTATTCTCGGCTAGGATTGTGATATTGGTCAAAATATAAAAAAAAACATCATCAATTACCCAAAAATTGACATAACAAATGTTAATAGCCTAAGCTATTGACAACCCTGCATAATATACATCTAAATAAAGAAGTATTAACTTTCTGAGAAAGCAAATATGTTACACTTATTCTCTAGTTCAGAAAAATGTATAAGCAAAAATCTTTCTCATCTGAATTAAATTGAAAATACTTAGCATAACAAACATATAAACACATTTTCTGTTTGAGTTACCTTTAAGTGTTCAGTCTAAAGCTCTTACACCAGATAAGAGTGAAAAGACATCTTAATAAAGAATAAAGCATTGAGAAATCATTCCCAAAGTGTCCATAAAAACGTGTTAGTAGTAATTAATAAAAAAAGTATAAAAAATAAATGTTAACTAAATACATTTCAAAATATCTAATCAGTAACAATATCATCTGATGGATAACCTAAGTCCAATAGAGTCTATGGAAAGTTTTAGTGTATTATCTAATCGAAACTTATATATCAGTAATCCTTAGAGTCTTTAATATGCCAGTACAAGATAATACTCTTCAAATGTTTCAGTTTTTTTTTAAAAGAAGTTGTTTGTCTCAGCCCTAGGATATAACTAACACCATAGTGGTAATAAAAGGTATATTTGATAATGCAAATTACTATAAAATGACAAAGAGGCAGGGAACCATATTTTATAGTTTCAACTTTAAAGTCAACATTTAGAAATACCATTCAAATTTATTCTCCCCTCCCTCCCCTTTGCCAAATTTATATCACCTTATTTTAAACAGATCCATACATCTAGACACAAAAGATGTATAGGTTTAAATCTACTTCATCAGAAATACTGAATAACCAAATTGTTAAAACTGATCTGAAAATCAAAATTAGTTAGATGAAATTTCTGCAGACCTAAAGAAGGCCTTTGATAGAGTGAATGCTTTAATTTTGAGTAAAAAGTTACAGGCTCTTTTGAATTAGATGCATATCTAATATATCGCATTTACAAGGCGATTTTTGTAATGACAACAAATACAGAACCTTCCCTTATGTGCTTTTCTATACCTATTACATTTATATATACTATATTTAATCGTTATCACGTCTGGATCACAATTAAAAATCATGAAAAGACCGATCATAAACAAACCTTACGGAAAGCAGACTTTGGTGAAATGTACGTTATAGTTCTTGACCTTCTTTGCTTTGAAAAGCCTGCATACGTCCGAGAAATTAATGCGTAATGTTGCCAAGTGTGTTGAGGAAGCCGGCAGACGATAGTGGCGACAGCAGACTTTTGCCAAAGATAATTTGCGGCTATCCCCCGATGTATATATTTTTCTCTGTCGGCTATATTAACCTTTTGTATTAACCCGGTTGTCTTATTTACGATGTGTTTAGTAAGAAGAGATTATTTAGCTTCTTTTTGATTACCTAATTTAAAAAAGTGACAATTCCTTTTTGACTTGTTTCAAAAATATCATTATATTTTGAGATCTACCTACAGGGTTTATAAACGAAGATAAGAGATAAATTGTAAATATAATAGCTTTAGGTTTTCTTTCAAATCCGTTATGACAAAAACAAACGACTATCGCATGCCTATCTACATGCTCTAAAAACATAACGAAATAATTTTTTTTTAAATGGAATACCCTGTATTTTTATGAATGTTCTCTTTTACCTGATTTTAGCTGTATCAAGTTTTGCATTATATTATATTACCTTAGATTTATATGGCAAGTAATGTCGAAGTTAAATTAAAATAATTAATAAACGCTTTGCGCCAATATAATTAAATCTATTTTTGAAATCCGTAGAGAATGGCTTTTCATAATAATAAACAATATATATAGTATTCCATTAAAAAAAAACAAGTATTTGTATTTACACTATTTCTCTATCGTTGTTAAAAAATAATCCTGCAGGGGGGTGTCATAACATAATAACTCCCCCGGTACATACAAGTATCTCAAAAAAAATCCTTCCTGTATAAGTGAATAGGTTTAAAACTGCTTTTTGATTAAAATAATATTTAGCGTTGTTTCTTTGCTTTAGTTATTCAGAATTTTGTAGGTTTGTTTTGTTTTCTATTAAAACATATGCTTACTCCTAGAAACTTTATTTCAAGCTAACCTGTATCAAATTTCAACCCCAAAAATTAACCGTCAAATTCAATATTCCTCCGTCTCATTCCCGTTCGCTAGTCGAGGGTTACCGGCGAGCATTGATGTCTCCGGACTGATTCAAGGCGTCCCACTTCAAATGAGTCATCCTATTGTGTAAGCTACAATAATCTTTGCTTCTGGTTAGATTGAAAGTTGAAACAATAAGAAAAACCATCAAAAACTAAGTTAAAAATGTGCAATTCACTTTGCTTTAAGTCAAACCATTCACTCCAGCAAGTAGCTCAAAAGCTTAAAATTTTAATTTAAAAATTTCAATTCACATAAACAACTGAATTTTGGAATAAAATATGTTTTTATTTGATAAAAAATGTTTCATAATTGTAAAGTAAACAAAAACTAAGGTTTCTCAAGACGAAAAGTGCAGTTTTTAACGAGAAACATTATTTTTTGCACTACTAAGCTTCTCTAAAGAACCCTTCATGGTATTTTTTGTTTAGAAGGTCAAGAACTACAAATTTAGCAAACTTCAGTGAAGCCGGTTTCCCTTAGGTTTGTGCTTGGTCAATTAATTTTCATTTCTAAAAAAAGGTGACAATTAAATTTGACCAACGGGTAACAATAGTAGAAAAATTAAAAAATAAGCAAGTTAATGAGCCAATTGCAATATAAATATCAATAGTTCAGTAGCAATTGATCTGTTTCTGGCCAAACTTAAATGTTATATAAGTGTAAATTTTCCATTTTTTATTGGATATATTATAAAAGAACGACTGAAAATATCCCAGGGACAAAATACAAACAATTTCTTGATTAGGACCTGAAAAATATGGTCGCTAACTTAGCCTACGTCCTTTTTACCTACCTGGGGGCATACCAATAGGTGGCGGCCGCATCAGCGGACCGCCTATGAGTGGACCACGGAGGACGCCCATCGTGGGACCGGCCATAACCGGCGCGCCTGCGACTACCGTCAAATGTGGCCCTGAAACCAATTCAAATGTTCCCTAAAAACCATTTTTTGCAAACTTGCCTTTGGCATATTCTCAAAAATGTGGGGAAATAAACATATTTAATGTATTAAATTATTGAAAAAAGCATATACAGGGTGTTTTAAAACACATGGGTCAACGCTTTAATGGGAGATTCCTTGGCATATAATAAGACAAGGTAGATGTTTAAGGCTGAGGCTATGAAGGAGCAAAGGCTGAAATTTCTAAACGAGTACTGTGCTAGCAATTTACGGCCATCTATCGTACAACACTTTATTTCATACTGATTTATGAAAAATTGAATGAATGAATATTGTAATTTTTTTTAATGCTGTCCGGAAAGTAAAAATTTCTCGGACTTGGTACTGTAATGAGTTGAACAGTATGAAATAAAAAATGTTTAAAGATGTCAGTCGGACATATGATCAGAATGCCCTAGTCACTTTGTACATTTGATTTTATTTTTATTTCCATAGATGCTATCTCTAACTTGCTTAAGTAAAAGTTGTGTTTGTTTTTCTTTAGGCCAAGTCTCTTATGCTTTGATGATATCAAAATATTGGTACCAAAGTTTAATTGCCGTGGCTACTTTTGTCAAGTGAATATTATTCGTGGCATTTGTAATTTAGGGTTATTTTTAATTTGAAATGTTCCTGTTATTCTATTACTGACTTTAACAGTCTGGTTATAATAGTCATATTGGTAATTTTGATTTTATTTATATTTCCATAGATACTATCATAATTTGTTTAAATAATTGTTGTTTTTGTTAGTTTTTCTCTACGCAAGTTTCTTAAATTTCGATATATCAAAATTTTGATTGATTTGATAATATTATTTTTAATATCTGTAATAATTTGGGTTGACTTTAATATGAAATGTTCCTCTTAATCTATTACTGACTTAAACTAACAGTACCCTTTTTACATAAAACTACTTAGAGCATAAACACCATAAATGAATTTTTATAAAAATGGCAACATAAAAACTTACAGATGGAAAATGGCGAAAAAAAAAGTAAACAAAAACACTGACACACTATCTTGAAAATGAAGTCATTGTGGACCTAAGTATATACTGTGTCCCACAAATAAGTAGCTCACCCTTATAATTTTCTTTTTACTTCCCTCGTAAAAAGTACTGAAGTATTGTAATTGTGAAAAAATCATCCTTCGAGATTTTTTCAGATCTTGATCTGAACATTAAAAAAATTATTACTAAAAAATTAATTATCCAATTTACCACAAATTTTGCAGAAAAATCGAGTGTTACATAAGAATGAACTGTTAACATTTTTGTATGAATCTAAGGTAGAAAAACAAAATGGCGACTTAATAAAATATTTAAAAAATCAGCCTGAAAAAACTACTTATTAGATTAATTTCAGATTTTGTGCAAAGATTAAGTGTAATATAGAGAAAAACTAGTCGAGTTGTGATACGAATTTAAGATGGCAAAATAAAATAGCGGATACATGAAAATTTTAAGAAATCAACGTAAAAAAGTATTTAATTGATTTATTTTAAGTTTTGCAGAAACATTAAATAAGATATAGGCATCAACTGGTACGAATTTAACATGTCACAACAAAATGATGTGTGCCAATGTAAAAACCACTTATTGAATGTATTTTAAATTATGCCCAAAAATCAAGTGTGACATAGACAGAAACTTGTAAAATATTGGTAAGAATCCAATGATGTAAAAAAATTGCGCTCAATAAAAATTATTAAAAACAAATTATATGTGTTACTAAGTGACTATCTACAACACCAATTTAGGTCACATTTCACTATTCCTAATAAAACGAAAGATTCATATCGAGGGAAGTTCAAGATAAAAGAAATTTACTGATTTTTTCAAATATGTTAAAATTAAATTTTGGTTAGCTGAAATAAGACTTAATTTAAAGTTTTATTTATCATGAAAGCTTTGCCATATCTTCTTTTTTTTCTGAACTTCTGCTACTAACTTTAAATTCCTACATAGGTCCTATATATTTTTACATCAGTGTCATGTAATTCTGACATGCAGTTATTTTTTATTTAATTTTTATTGTAGAATGTCGTAAACCATTTATTTTTTTTTTTAGAAATACTCAATTTTTTTATTGGGTTAGTCGAAAAAATCATTTTTGTGAGTGATTTATTACCCTACAATAAAGTGCGGTTTTTATAAAACAATTTGCAAATAAAGTATAGTTGAACTTATGAGTGTCTTAAAAAATCAAAATAAGTAAACAAAGTCCCAAAAAAAAGCAAGGCTAATAGCAGAAATTTGGAAATAATAAAAGATATGGCAACGCTGATATGGTATAAAAATTGAAAATTATGTCCTATTTAACAAACCAAAATTTCATTCTATGTTGGCAAATAAAAAAAGTTATATTATTTGTTTACAGCACAATTTCTGTCTTATTTTGTGCCAAGGAAACCCCCATTAAGCAATGAATGACCCATTTTTTGAACCACCCTGCACATCAAACTTAAAAAAAAGATCCTTATAGTTCAGACAATATGTATTGCCAAGTAATCTCTATCAAAACATTTATTTAAAAATATATTTTTAATCTCCTATAAATTGATGATATAATCTTTATAAAAATTCATTACACTTATATATAAAATTCATAACAAATTCAGTATACAGATGGATCCACTTCTTTACATAAAACAATGCCTGTCGTGTTCAAAAACCAAATGACTTTGTTAAAGCTCTTTTTAAATTTCATTTTTAGTCCCAGCAATTAATAAAGATAACAAAAATTAGTGGGCCCGACAGAGTTTAAAAGGATGTAAAAACTAAATGGTTTCTCCTCGAACAAAACCAGTTACACATTCCCCTTTGGTAACCAGAAGTTAATGCCAGAATAAACATAATAAAAAACTAAGATGGGAATGGACCGATTTGCCCTAGCATCTCAAAATAATTTTCAAACCTAAAAATCTCGAAAACAAATTTAGATATAAGACATGTTACGTTATGTGAAATATGTTTAGACACTAGGAAAATACGAAATTCGAAAAATGAAGTGCTTCATTTAAAAAAACAAAATTTAACCCATGCTCCACATCTTTTGGAACACACTGTATACCATACATTTTTCTATAAATTACAAAAAAGTCAAATTAAATCGATTAACTGTTCGTTATTTTGATTAATTGCTGAGATTTTCTAATAGGTTCCTCACCATGAATAATCTTGTATCCAAAAATGTTAATAATAGTCATGTAATGTGGGCAATAATAATGGTTGCAACATATGGGAAAGTTTTATTATTTATTTCTCAGAACATTTTATTCTGACATTGTTAAACGTTAGGGCAAAACATACAGGTTTTGTTATTAAAATAGGTCTAAGCGAATACTCATTGTTTAGCTGTGAAATAACATTAAACTGCAGAATAATTTCTAGAAAAATAAATAAGAAAATTATCGTCGTGTCCACTGATGTTGCAATGCCGTTTATTACACTCTAGAGGCGTTTTTAATAATTTTATTCTGATATAAGGTTTCACAAGATACATAATTTAGAGTTAAACTGTATATCTGACCTATGGTTTTTACGCTGTCAAAACTATTTTTTCTTCACGCACCAAGTTTTATCAAGAATAAAATTTCCTGAGAAATCAATAAAAAAAAAAGAATTTCCTATATGTTGCTAGCATTATGGCACATGAAAAGTTCTTAACATGATATCAACATCTATAATAGATCCTTTGAGGAAGCAGTTGAGTTTTTAGTTAAATTAACTGACTTACTGTACATTTGCCTGTATCTCCTGATTTACCCTTTATGATCCTCTCAAGGACGGGCCATCACGAAAAACTAAAAGCTTGTTAGCAGCTTCGTAAATGCCCCTCTGAGAAATAAACAGGAATAAAAGGAAAGCCCACGTGTTTCTACATCTACAAATGTTTTCTTACCACATCATATGAAATTTGTAATTTCAAATAGCTACAAATCGTGAAACATGCAATGCAAAAAATAAGTTACCATGCAAGTTACAAGATAAAACTATAAAAATTAAACTACATCAGAAAAAATACACTCTGTCTAACAAATAAAATATAAATTTATATATGTGGAAAATGAATATAAGTGCCTCTTAATTTAATTTAATGTATTCTAAATTAAAATTGATATCTTGAGAAATCTTGCAGTTAGCAATGTTAAAAGCAATACCTCTATTACTCCTTACTAGGGATGGGCATTTTATCGATATATCTATAGGATATCGACATACTGAATAACATTTTTTTGGCTCACTGATTTGTTTGTAGGACCCCCTACGAATGTCTCCCAAAACCGCCTTTGTCGCAACAATTTATATGTAGCAATAACTAACGATAACTCCGACATAGTTTTTCTTAAGGTTATTCGACTTGTAACTTTATTTATTTGATGTTATTTGCGATTTCGTTAATTAACGACATTAATTAAAAAAATATCTCAAATCGATCGAGGGCAAAAAGAAGTCGGGAATGAGGATTTTCCTACAAGATATACATACAATTTTTCAGAAAAAAGAAGGATATAAATCATTACAATCAACTTAAAAAACGTTAAAATTTTGAAATAAGCATTACTAATTTTATTTACAAATAAAGTATACCATGAAATACTTCTTTTGTAACTATGGCAACAAAGCTATATTGAATTGTTAAACTTCTCATTTTTTTTAGTATACAAGTGACTGTACAGAAATATATTTCCTTACAATACAAATGTAAACATTTCCTTCTCTTTCAAAAATGTTATCAAAAATGTCAATCTTTCTGAACAATTTTTGGTAAAAATCATCACTCACTAATAATTTAGGCAATATAATATTAATTCATAAGCCAGCATATTACGCTACAGATCTATAGCCAAGGAATGAAGAATTTATTTCATTAGATACAAGAGGTTTTTTTTTTTGGATCTAAATATTGAGTCTGCTGGACTCCAGTGTCAACTTCACTCTATGCAAACTAACAATAATCCAATTAGGATGTCTCGCGGGGTATAAATTTGGTCTCAAATAAAAGTGTTTATTGTAGGTTGCAAATACATTTTTAAAATTACTGACTTGAAAATTATAAAGTTCAAGATAATTAACATGTTTTCCATTTCCTAGCTACCTATATGTCATAACAAATAGTGTTTATCTTCAAACAGGTATAAAAGCAAATTTTAGTTCAGACTGGAACTACTTTATGATATTAAATATGTCTTAAGCTGCCTTCAAAGTTATAAAAAAAGAGTGAAAAAGGCATAAATTAAATTCAATAAAAAACATATATAACACTCACATTTTAAAGAGAAGTTATGTCAATGTTGGTGAGTTGAGAAAAGTTAATGATGAAATTAATAAACATCTCTAATATTAAGATGTGAACTAATAAATATGAAAAGGTTGCTTCCGAGATGACTTTTTCATTCATCTGCATGGCAGACTTCATGTTTACCTCAAAATGGCGTATTTCTCAACGACACATACGTGAAATAAATTAACATTTCTTTGGGAACTAAATATGTGATTTATTTTGGGCGCATTTTCTCAGCGATAGCGCCGCACACTGTGGAGACCTTTATAAAAATTTGACTAGGAAAGCCTCCTATTTTAAAATAAAATTGATGTTGCCTTAAATTCCTTTCTGTCAAAAAAATTAAGCAAAAAAAAATTACAACAAAAAAAAATGTTTCTTAACATAAATAGGTAAAACAATATGTAGGGCATAAATTAACACTTACCTGAGACCCGTACTGGAAAAGCAGCTGCCGCAGAAGCTGCCGCTGCCATTCTTCCCATCATAGCCATGTGCTGATGGGCTTCTTGCGCCTTGGCCTGAATGGCCGCGGCTTGACTCGCCGCCACTGCATGTTGAGCAGCAGAAACGGCTATTGACAACTATAACAAAATTTTCAAAAATGACATTGAATAAATGTTTTATTCCATAAAAGATGATTCGTCTCTCAAAAAGATTTTTTTTTACAAACTGACGGCAGTTCACAAAAACAGGGTGGAAGAGAAATGCTTACAAATATCTCAATATTCCTGAGGAAAAAATAATATGGTACAATGCGATTTAAATTTGAATAAGTTTTCTTTTTTTAAACTTATCATGAAAGAACCAAAAACCAAATTGTAGTAAAAAGTTTTTGTTCTAGTTGTTAAAAAAACAAAAAACTATCTATAAACTAAAAATCTAAACTAATTAAAGGAATGGATTACAAATGGGTTAATAATTTCCATAAAACATAGGGATAAACTGAAAAAAAGATTGATTAAACATTTTAGTGTAGAGCTGAATAATGAATATAAATTATATAGAAATGAACTAAATAAATTATTAAAAAAACAAAAATTTAATTACTATAAAAACAAAATTGAAATCAATACAAATAATATTGAAAATGTATATAAAATTATATCAGATGCAACAAATTCAAATAAAAAAACAAAAATAACACTATATTTTCAAGTAACACAGACAAGGCAAACTATTGTAATGAAAATTATATTAACGCAGGCATTGAAATGGAAAAAAATATTAACCCACCATTTAATTCGAACAAAATAACTGAAAATATACAAGACTAATTATTTTTAAATCCAGTCACAGAAAATGAAACAATAAAACAAATTTCTACCCTAAAAAATGAAAGCGCACCAGGAAAAGATGGAATATCTGTCAGAATGATAAAACTTGTGACCTGTGCTATAACTAAGCCACTAGTACACATAATAAACTTAATTTTTCAAACAGGTAAAATACCCAGTTATTTTAAAGAATCAGTGATTGTACCAATTCACAAAGCTGGCGAAAAAAACAAAATAGAAAACTATCGCCCAATTAGCCTGATAAACAATTTTGCAAAACTTTTTGAGAAATGTTTGAAAGACAGATTAATTAACTCCTTCGAAGATCATAAAGTTCTATCCACTAACCAATTTGGATTCAGGTAGGAGTTAAGCACAGCAGATGCCATGTATTCGCTTGTATATGAAATCACAAATAACCTGAATACTAGTAAAAAAACCATTGCTGCGTTTATGGACCTCGTAAAAGCCTTTGATACCGTGCCACACAAAAAAATTAATTGAAGTTTTATCACATTATGGAATAAGGGGACAAGTTCTAGAGCTATTTTCTAACTACCTATCTAACAGAGACCAATTTTTAAAACTAGACCATACTTTCAGCAAACCATTGAAAATAAAAATAGGAGTGCCACAAGGAACAATTTTAGGACCTATACTTTTCATAACCTACATAAACTCTTTACTAAACCTAAACATCAATGGCAAAATTATATCATATGTGGATGATACAGTACTAGTTTTTAGTGAAAATAATTGGAAAGAAGTTAAAGATAGGGTAGCTCACAGATTCAATATTATCAAAACAATGGCTTGACTCGTTTAAATTATCCCTAAATTTAACAAGAACTAAATATATCGCTTTTTCATTAACAGGTGCAAATAGGCCCAACTTTAATACCATCGAGATAAATAATAATGAAGATAATAGAAGCAGTATAGAGAACGTATCGAAAATTAAATACCTGGGGATAATTATAGATCAAAACTTAAAATGGAGAGAACATATATCATATCTCACTAAAAAAACTCGATATTTAATTTAAAAATTTTACCTTTTGAGGGAATTTCTAACCGCAAAACTTCTAATAATGGTCTACAAATCCTTGGTCGAATCTTTATTGAGATACGGAACAATCGTGTGGGGTGGGGCATATAAAACAAATTTACATCCTTTATCTGTCATACAAAATACCATTTTAAAGATAATTTTTAGAAGAAATAGATTGTACCCGACTACTCAACTGTATAACATAGACATTTGCGATGTTAGCTGCTCGTATATGCATTCAATATGTTCATACATTCACAAAAGGAAGCACTAAAAAAATTTATACATCATCAACACCAAACACGGAACAATCTAAACGAACAACCTGTTAATACCAAATAACAGAAAGAACATACATTTAAAATTTATTGATTATTTAGGTCACAAATGTTACAATATTCTACCAAATGAAATAAAAAACAAAATCAAAATATTTAACCAAAAATAAAAAATTTTCATTGTTGAAAATCGTCATAGGATACAGAGAGCAATCACCAATAGCTAATTTTAATGTTAGTAAAAATCAAAAACTTGTTTTTTTTTTTGTTCTTGGCTTATGACTTAATTATTTTTCTTTTTTGGTTATGTGTGCCAATCATATATATGTACATATCATAAGATAACACTATATTTTTTAAGGAATTAGATATTAAGTAATGATACGTGCACATACAGATGTTACTATTTTCTTAACATCTAGGTGCCTTCGCAAATTATGTGTGAAATACAAATAAAGCTCTTTTAAGTTTAAGATATTGTTATGTTGATTGTAAACATTTATTGCTAAATAAAATACTCCTAAATGCATCAATTTGATATAACCACCAAACTTTTTATATGTAACCCTACAATTTTATTTTTCGTTTATTTCAGAAAGTTAAAAAGTAGAAAAGTTATTAATGTTTAAAATGCTATCAAGATAAATTGATCCCTCTGTACATAGTGAACTTATTTTGTAGTAATTTAAGTAAATTACTAAATATTTTATTTCTTTTATTATTGAAATCTATCAGTTATTACAATATTAATTCAATAATTATGGCTTTTGTTTAAAAAGTCAATCTGGCAACACAGAAGGAAACCCATATGCCACTACAGTTGCTTCTTTCTAAACTGCTAGAGTAAACAGATAAGAACTTCCTATTATTCAACAAAAAACTATTTTATTTGTACCTACTTATATTATAAAAGAAATAAGTTCCAATTAAGAAATCAGCTGGTAAAATTTGTCAGGGGAAGAGGTACCAATAGGCAGGAGACTACTATGACGACCCCACGCTAGCGAGCAGACGAAAAACTCTGGATACTCACCAATGCAGTTTGAGAAGATTTGATTTGCCATTGCCGAGCTTTTATAAATAGTAATGGTGCCAAAGTTTCAAAGCATTGGAAATGCTTTTGGTAGTGTGTTGGGTGTGATAAAAATGTTATAAAAATTGTTTCTTTTTATTTATTGAAGGATATTCCTTTCTTAATTTAAAAAAATACTAGATCTAAGTCCAATATAAAAGTTTTTTTTGGTTGCCTGTGAAGTTCTCCATGGCTCAGTCCTTCGGCCAGTTCAATCAGATATCATGTACTATATACCAATAAACTATTTGTTTGACTAATTAGATGACAAAAATTAAAAATTAAACTTCCAAATCGAATACTTTGACCTAACGTAACTAGTATTCAAAATGATGGTTTATGTACCGCTTAAAAAATTACTGCAAAGTTGACGGCTTGTCAAAAAAAGTCATACATTTTAAACTCTCATAACTCAACTCAATTCTAAAGCTTTTTTTGCTCTAAATTACCTGTACCTTTACCTATTAAAATATGTGTAATCATCTCTTTCACCCTGTATATATGAATATATGCAATTCCTAAAATACTTACGTCTGATGCCACGGAGCTTGCACTCGACACCCTCTCGTCATTTTTTGTCCAAGTTCCCTTGGAATATTTAAGATGCCTAGCCCTAATTTCTTCTAAGGAAATATCTTCTAATGGATGAATGATTTTACTTGAAGCACCAGTGGCGGCGATCGTATTTACTTTCGATAAGTCACCACTGCTGCTTGGTGTATTTGTGGTGGGTGGAGCACTTATTGTGGCACCTGAAATTAAGCCAATTGATAAAAAAAAATCCCAATCTATAAAACAACCATGCCCAAATTTACGGAGGAAAAAATTTCAAGTTGAAAAATCAAACTAAGAAAGGTGAAAAGAAAAAAGTCAACAAAAACTAAATTAATTTACACAACTATAAATTCCATACAAGTATAAAGCGTGTTAAAACTAAATAGATGAAGTACAAATAAAAATTATATATAAAGATTAAGATGAACATTTTTTGGTTTTGAGAATATTTTAGAAGCAGTATCTTTAGTTATATGGGTTACCTCAAAACTATATTTTTTGATAACAATTTTTCAATAATATGTGACTTGACAAAGGCTTTTGTGTTTCGTCTAACTTGCTAATACCCAAATTAAAATATTATAATTTTGCAGAAAAAAGCCTCCATCTAATTTATTCATATATGACAGGTCGCTACCAACAGGTAGAATGCAATAACAGAACCTCGAGCTTAAAACCTGTCACCTATGGGGTACCCCAGGGGTCGGGTTGGGTCCGCTGCCATTTATCATTTATGTGAATGATTTAGCAGCTTGTGACCCTACTGTAGATTTTATTCTGTTTGCAGATGATACCACTGCTGCTAAAACAGGGAAAATCATTTTAGAATTGCAGACGAGCATGGGTGATACACAGTTGAGGGTGTCAGACTGGTTTCATGCGAACAACCTTAGCATGAATATAACAAATACTGAAAACATGACGTTTGCACTTAGTACATCTTTTAACAGTGGGAATAATCCAGAAGCTGTTAAATTCCTTGGCATATATTTAGACCAGAAGTTAAACTGGCATTCTCATATCAATCATTTAACAAAAGCTTTCATCTAATATTTATGTACTGCGGAAACTACTCAATTCTGTTTCGGGGAGTGTTTTTCTCATGACCTATCATGTATTCAGTCCCACATTTCTTATGCCCTCATCTCTTGGGGACATGCAGCGGAATCTGGGAGAATTTTTGCCTTGCAATGTAGGGCAGTAAGAGTTGTTGGAGGAGTACCGTATCAGGCGGATTGTAGAGGCGCATACAAACAACTTAAAATTATGACTCAGCCCTGTATGTACATTTGTGAATGTCTTAAATATGTTAGGAATAATTTGAGTGAATATGTTAGGTTAAATGAGATTCACTCATATCAAACTAGAAATAATGATAACTTTTTAATCACATCCCATAGAATTAACAAATCTAGATTTGCAATAAATTATCATGCTCCTAAAATGTTCAATATGCTTCCTAAGAATGTAAAGGAACTAACACCAAAAGAGTTTTTAAATAAGATTAAGTGTTTTCTTTTAGACCAAGCATTTTACACCCTTGATGAATTTTATACTTTTAATTTTAACAACTCACATTTTTAGCTAGTTTATTGTGACATTTTGTTTTGTGAAGTAGTCCTATTGTAATCTTGTTTAATTTTATTGTGTTTATTTCTTTTCTCTGAACTGTTTGTTTATTTTAAAGTAATTTTAGCTATTTTCTGTTTGACATTTGCTGTATTATAATGTTAACTAAGTACAGGCAATATATATATGTCTTTTTTTTTAGGCTTAGTATCATATTGACATGTGCAAACATTTTGTAAAAGCATGAATAAATACTTTGACTTTGCCTATACAGGCCTCGGAAAATCGACATTTTTGATACCTCTATTTTCTGACATACTGTTCTCATCCTCAATTCCAACCCTATAGGAAGGGGTGCACCAAAGACTGAATTTTTGAAAGACACACTCTTGGACCCTACACCACTCCACCGCTTCACTACCAAGAAATCAAACTTTCAAATTTCCATTATATAGGAGCAGGGTCAGAATATCCATACTGAGCAGAGGGACATATCCAGGATAAGTGAATAAGCAAGATTCCTCTTCGACCCAACATTCGACTTTCGGCCAAGTGCTACCATTATATGAAGAAGTTGAACCTATACACTTCCCCTGTTCAGGAGTAGGGTAGGAAGCGAATCCAGGATAAATGGATTTTCTCCTTCACTTATCCCTCATCAGAGGATAAGAAGCTGGAACCAATGCTGCCCTTATGCCAGAGCATGAACATTTAAGTGTAGCACATCTATGGACAGGGGTAGGACTACCCCTAGATTAGACAAGGTAATGGTTCAAAGACTATAGTGTATGCTTTCCAAGGCAAATCAAAAAATTGAGCCTCAGGCGAGACGAAAATGAAGCAGAACCCCTTTAGCAATTTCCTGATAGCAAGCCGACCCGCGTAAATTGCAGAAATAGTCAGAAACGCGCAAGGCAATCAAGCGAGAGATGCTGAGCTAGTTGACACTAACAAGAATGTTGGGCCTTGAAAGAAAGACCATATGGCAGGTATCCCCAACCACTCTGTCACGGAATCCACCCACTTAAGAAAACAAACCTGATGCAATGAACCTGAGGCTTTTCAATTCATATCTGTATCTAAACCTGACACTAGCAGCGTCATCCGACCATTTCCAAACCTTGTTGATAAGTCATCATGCCTAACAGACCATGTCTATCTCTGGACATGACGCCCAGCATGGCAAAACCATGTCTAACCTTAGACACGGCTACTAAAAGTAATTTTTTGAAATCAAGAACTTTTTGACAAAAGGCTGTTTATATCATTTACAGAATGAAGATGTTTAATGTATAGAGTCACCCAATATATCAACATATTATCTCATCCCAGTCTAATATCTTCTTTGCATAAAGTTTTTTCAGACTATGTCACACAATGGGGTTGAGTTTGTAACCTCGGGCTGCATAGCTCAGATGGTTTTGTAACAAAATGAAACTCACAATTAATAAAACAATGGCAGAGGCAGTATATTCAGATGGCTTGTTTTTACTCTTGGCTTTGGATGATTTAAGCTTGCATCTTTTTTGCTGGGATCTTGGATAGGCCATAACTTACTGGAGCTTTTGAGAATAACTAATACCTATTTAACTCTCAAGGTCAGTGATTATGTTAGCTTTAAGAATACTAAATTATTTAGAGACCTTTGAGCATAGTAAAGACTTGAGTATTTTAGTTTATGTAACAGGCAAGGTAGGAAATATAAATATAGGTAGTTATCCAAAAGGCGTTTTCCATAGGTATTATGTGGAAGTTCCGGTATAACTTAAGGGTGGATATTAGACTCAATTTAAGTCTGAAGCTAATGGAAATCGCGTCGCTATTTATAATACAAAAAATGCTTACTGATTGCAGTTTCCTTTCCAATGTCAATGTTAGTTAGTTTATGTGTTATGTATACAATTAATAAACTTAACTTAAATAACTTAAACTTATTAAAAACTACTTTTCTGATCTCCACCCTAATTTTAGAAAAAGGTGGCTGTAGTAATAATTCAAATTTAAAAACACTTTAAAATCCATGAATATGTTTAATCAAAGAGTGAAATCAAATTGTAAATTAAATGCTATTTACGACACAGACCTAGTAATTAAATCTAAGTTTAGATCAAAACGAGTGGTTTGAATATTTTTAAAACCCACATATCATGTTATAAAATTTCAAGTAGACGAATTAAAAATATATTTATGCACATGTTTTAATGTTAACTATGAAAAATTTATTGGAATACTATGAAGCCAATAGAAGATCTATCTATTCTATAGAAATATAATTTTTTTAAGAAGCAAAATATATAATGTTATAATTTGTGCCCCATATATTTTTGAAGCCCAACTTTGTCTTAAAATACCATTTTCTTGTAATTCTTTCTGTTCTATTCGTTAAGGTTTGATCAAACCTTCCCCAAGAAAATGTATGGCTGTTTATGCCTCTGTTTCGCATTTCTCTCAGCGATAAATAATAAATCTGGTAATCCTGAGAGTTTTGAAAGCCTTATGAACACTCATTTACTTTCCTTACTGTGCTATAAACTATGCTACATAACAAAGGGTTTTAAATTCGTTCGGAATGTGATCGTACAAATTACTATCTCTATATGATGGGGAATTCTCAAAAATTGTGGATTTGGGAATTCTAAATAAATTGTGAATTTATATAAGGGTGACAAACTTTTGACTAAATCTGATATAAACTATGATGATAAGAAATTCTTTTATAAAACTGTCATTAATTGACCACTAATAAGATATGGCTTACGAGTTTCCCTATGGCATATCTGAAATATCAATCCAACAATTCTTTTTTGGATTATAAAAACATAAGAGATACTATTTGAGGCGCCCCACAATGTTATATTTTATGTTGGATATCCTATAATAATGTTGAATGAGAACCTGAGTTGACATAATTTAAAACATCATTTCAATTTGACCTTCCCATCATAGATTATCATTTACCACGATTCCTAAAAATTTTATTTACTTAATTGTATACTAAAACTTGGAAAGTCAGGTTTTTTTTATATTATAAAACAAGACCCCTTTAGTTTTTCCTATATTTAACATCAATCTGTTTGCATTACATCCCTGTTTAAATTCATTCAGAACCTGGTCAATCAACATTATAACTACAAATAATACTATTTCTGCCATTTATTTAATATCCATAAAAATTTATATTCAGCAGATAACCTTGATAAATGTAATAGGGTATGTAAAAATGCAAAACTATTTATTTAATTACCTTTTGTTTCTCCTATAACATTGTTTGTTCAAAGTAGGACCCAATATTAATTTTTAATTAGTACCTAAATAGTTTTATATTATTGATTTCCACTTAGTTGTTCATGAGAGAGTTATTCAACATGGCGGGCGACGAAAGTACTGAAAATGTGCTCTGTTATTTTTGTAAAAATCGGGCGGTTTTAAAGCGAGTTAAATGTGAAAATTGTCAGAAATACCTACATAATAGTTGTGCAAATAAATCAACAAAAAAGTGCTGTGCTAACCCAAAATTTACGACAAATAAAGACCAATTACCGACTGATAGTGAACTAAATTTAAAAGTTGTAAAGGATGCCTTACATTACGAAATTAAATTACTAACATATAAATAAGGATTTAAGGCTAGAAAGCTCGCGACTGAAAGATGAAAATGAGAGATTGAAACAGGAAAACTTTGATTTGAAAAATAAAAACAATGTTGGAGAAGAACCGGCGTTTATGGAACACATCAAAACAATGATTGATCAACTCCTAACATCTAAATTGGAGCCAATTAAAGTCAAATTGGATATGGTATTCCAAAAAAAACAATCAAAAGTCTAGAATTAACGTAAAAGAAACTGAAATAGCGGCAACATCGACAATAGCCGAAAACGAAAACAAAAAAAGCAAACCGCAATCGAAGCCCCAAAATAAATCAGGTAGTACAGATTTGATACATCTTTCTTAGGAAAGATATACCTAAAGCTGTCCTTGACACCGTTTCCGTTAAGCAGAAAACAGATGGAGCCACAGAACCTGGTAAAGCGGAAACATATGCGAACGTTCCCGTTAAGACAAACCAAACAATAGATGGCGTTGAAATAGCAGTATCTTCGGAGAAAATTCGTTCATCTGAAATTGATACCTCTGCCTCTGCCCATAACAATGACATTCAGTATTTGAGGTTATAGGAAAAGAAAATAATCCACAAAATATATAACTAGAAAACAGCTTCAAAATGCACTTTTGGAGGCAAAAGATTGTTTATCGGCCACGAAAAAAGCCTTAAATACAGGCTCTGATAAAAATCAATTAGATAATGATGGTTTTACGCTGGTCAAAACCAGAAAAGGAACGAAAACAAATATCGCGCGAGAGGTCCTGGTTGGAAATAAAGAAGTAAATCCTAAATGCGCTCTGAGAGGTACGTCAAAATGTTCTTTTTTACATGTTTTTAAACTCCACCTGGATACCACAGTTAATGAAATGGTAAATTATCACAAACCATTGTTCTAAGAAGTAGAATGTGAGCAGATGCAATCAAAATATCCAAATTATTACTCATCATTTAAAGTGACTATTTCAGACTTGAACTTAATGCCATGAATCCAGAAATTTGGCCTAAAAGTGTTTATGTAAACAAGTTTTTTCACCATCTTTCAGTAAAAACCAGCAGAATATAAATGTAAATAACTGTGTTAAAGGTTTGGTGACCATAGGATGTCTAAGGATATTTCGTGTTAATGCTAGATCTATAAGATATAAAATTTCACTGCTAGAGGCCTTTTTGGAGTAAAAGAAAATTGACGTCCTCTGCATTACAGAGCATTGGTTGACGACTGAAGAAATGGATGAACTCACAATACATGGGTTTATACTTGCAGGATATTCTGCTAGAAACAAATTTAGAGGAGGCGGTAGTGCTATATTTATTAGAAATAGTCTTATTGTTGAATTTGTAAATATAGATGTCTTGTTTGTTGAGAAAACTTTTGAATGTAACTGTATATATGTAAAAAAAATCTGTATATTTTAGCTTGTTACCATTCACCCCATGGAAATTTTGACACTTTTTTGACAGCTTTTGAAGATACTCTGTCTGGTCTGAGTACAGATTCTAAACTTATAGTAGCGGGTAATTTTAATATCCATTTTAATACAAATCAAAACAAAACACGTCGATTTTCGAGGGCTTTAACCTAAAACAAACAGTATTTCAGCCCACCCACTTGCTATCATGCTTAGATAACATCTTGGTGAGTTCTGACATAAATGTTGAATCTGAGTATGTAAATGATGTTTGTATTTCTAATCATAGAGGTGAGATTATAGACAGTAAAAATTCTGACAGACAAGAAATAATATATAATCCAGGTTTGCTATTAAAATAGTTCTAATAATCAAATATCCAATTAAATACTTTTAAATGTTTTATTACAATAATTTCTAAATTAAATAAGAATTATCGTTGCATTGTAATGCCCTGAATCTTAAGCCATTGAAATGTTTTGAATTTTTGTGGGAAATAATAATTCTTATTTACTAAATTATCTAGTTACTTCTAGTAAAACATTTAAAATTATTTTACAGCTAAATGATGAATGTTCACTGATTAGAACTGTTTTAATAGATATATAACTCTGCAAATTAATAATAAACAATATAGCCCTTAGTGTATAGTACATAATGTATTTTTATAAGATACATCAGTTTGCCCAGTGTCATGAATTACAATGGAGAAGAAATTACTTGTCCAAATAACACTGCAAAGGCTTTTGCTACTCACTTTCAATCATGCTATTCCCACCACCAGAATTTAGCAAGATTGGCACCTTAAGTTGTTCAGGAAAATTATTATCAACATATTGATTGCAAGGGCAGAAATCTGTAACTATTTTATTAGAAAGATGTTGTCAATCATTGTCTTAGACTCTATGTATCATTGTATCCTTTTTTCAGAGATCCTTTAATCTAGGTTTCTTCTAAAATTTGGAGGTTTTCTACTCATATGCCCATCTTTAAATCTGACAATAAAAGGAATGTAAAAAACTAGAGAGTTGTTTCTTTCTTATACTTTCACATATACCTAAAAACTATTTGAGGCAATTATAAACAATCATATTTTTGAGTCTTTGAAACACTAAATTACAAGTATGCAACATGGATTCTATTGTGGTCACTCAATATTTCACAATTACCCACAGATTTATATTATTTTTGTTGATATGCTGTGTTTTCCATCAGCTTCGATTAAGAAAATTGCAACAAAATGGTTTTTCTGGAAACTCTTTTTAATGGATCAAACCACCTCTATTTAATCATTTTCAGTAGGTCAACGTGTCCATATATAGTCTAAACATTTTAAGCAATTTCTCTTAATATTAAAAATTATGGGGTAGTCTGGAGTAATGACTTCCAGAGAGGTTCTTGTGATTTCAGGTATCCTGCAGAGTTTGCATATCAGTCCAGTTCTCTTTCTATTCTTTATAAGGATATGGTATCTTGTTTAAAAATGTCTTACAGCCGGTTGCACAAAACTTAATTGCTGCTTAGAATATTTAACCGAGTTTTCGGATTTGACGAGCTGCTTATTGAAATCTAGGAACTTGCTGTCAAATTTGACATTCCGTTAAACCTTCTAAACTTTAATTGAGCTTTCTGCAACCGGCCGTTAATGTTTTTTAAATGCAGATAAACTAAAATTCTTTTCACCATTTTCCTCCAACTCCAATCCACTGCAGTCTGACATCAAAAGAGTAAAATGGTCCAGCACTAATTAACTTCATCGTATCATTTATAAATGTAAAATCCTTCATTTTCCTAAACATATTATCCCATACACTTAACCTACTTCATAGAATGTAGGTCTTGATCTTGTTAGTTCCTTTACTGACCTAGGTGTTGTTTTTGATGAAAATCTAACTTTAATATACATACTGACATCATATTTAAAGATTTTAGATTACTGTGCTTTCTAAAGAAACATACAAACCATGTGATTGATACTAACACAATTGGATGTCTTTATAACGCACTGGTTTGTAGCTCTTAGAATTACTGTTCTACAATATGGAGTCAGTAGTTATAATAGGGGAGCGCCTCCTCCTCCTCTTCCTCTCTCTCATGTCCCTCATTCTTAACTTCCTCCCCTTTTATTCTCATTCGCATCATATTTTTTAATTTTTTCTCTTTGTTCTCCCACATTTGATTTTGCATTCTTAAGTCTTATAAATAGGTGCATCATGATCATTTTAGTATGCCGAGACACATTTACTAAGCTGTGCTCGAGTTGCGTAAAAAGTTATTTTTGAATTTTTCCACCAATTTTGTATAAAACAAAAAGAAAAAATGTGTCAAGTAATAAGTGAATTATGTGTAATCGCGAAAAATTAACTACAACTATCAGACAGTTAAAAGTTAAATATCTCAATTTCTTTGAAGTGATTTCGAAAGATGAATACACCAAGCTGTTTTATCCACTGAAACGAGATTATTTGGAAGCAATTGACTGTTGTGATGATTATTTAGAAGGAATTATAAGCCTTACTACGTTTTTCAATACATTTGGGAAATCATACTTTGTAGGAGAATTAAGCCACCTAATAGAATTTATAGGAGAAGATTGCCAATTTATACCTGCTATTATTGCAACCCAAAAGAGGTTTCAATTATACGAAGATAAAAAACAGGTATTATCAAAGAAAGTTAATCCTATTCGCAAGAGACGTCCCCCTACATATTTAAAATATTATGTTAAATAAATGAAATGGCTGAGTTGCTGATTGCAGTTAAATTATTAGAGGAGAAATTTAGTAATCTTTCAAAAACCTATTTCTCATATTGTATGGCAAGTGGTCCGGAGTGGATAGACTTTTATTGTAATCAATCTGAGGAATTCGTAAAGGCTGCCCTCTGTTGCAACAAATACATTGAAACATTAAATTTTTTTCAACTTATTCAAGATCTAAAAGATATTGGCTTTGGTTACTATTTAAAAGACTTGAAGCAATTTATTGACGAGGATACTATTCTTCAAGAAATTGAAAAGGAAGAATAAATTTAATAATATTTACAATGGAGCAAATGGTTACTGAAATGTATGAAGAGTTTATTATATCTGCAGCATACTTCCAATATTTATCAATTGTAGGCGAAGAAGACGCAGAAGCACAAGATTTGTCAGCATATGTTAATAATATAGATCGAATGAAACAATGTAAATTAGCCGCTAAATTTTGTAATGATTATTTAAAATATAAAAATGAGTATGAACTTTTAAATGAATTTAGAAAATTAGATTTAAGGTATCATATTAATTGTATTCAATCATGGTTGGTTAATGCAAAATAAAAAGGTAATTAAGTTTTTTTTTTATATTTTTATTCATTCATAAAACAATTGTCATATAAAAATAACACATTTGTCAAAGCACACATACAAGGTGATTTTGAATGATAGAAGCATTTTGGTTCCATTAGCTTTAGAGCTGGTTGTTCATCTATTTCAATCACATGCTTTTTAGAATATTTCTGTATAAAATCCTTTTTTTCGCTTCCTTTTACAAAAACAAAATCTGCTTTCTTCGTAAGTGTTTCAATTATTTTTGGGAAATGATGTAATGGAGTAAATCCATTATTCCAATGTATACAATGATAATTTTTCGTTAACCATACCGCCTGCTTGTGACAATCAGGTGAAAGAAACTCCATTGGAAAAGGCTTTTTAAAAATGTAATGAGTCATTTCATAACCATCAAAAGCTGCAAGCTCTTTCGGTATAAATTTATTTTTTTCATCTTTGAATCCTTGAATATCTATAACCAATCTCATATTTTCAAAGCAGCAAATTTTTTAATGAGACTTTTTTTACTTGAATAATTTGCAATTTCTTCTTTCAGTTGATTAATTTTAAAAATAAATTTTTCAATTTGTAGTTGTAGTTTTGATGTCATGATTAAAACTAAAAGCTTTTGAAAATTTCTTTAAATTAAATCAAAATATGAAAATAGTGGGGATAAAGTTTATAATTGTTTCACAATTTTAGTAAGAGGGTTGTAGCTAAATAATTTGTCATGTAAAATAAGACAATAAGCAGAAGTATCTTTTTTAATTGCATTGTGTGTCTCAAATTCAATTCTCATTACTACGGATCCCGTTTGAATTGTTTCTTTTTGATGGGAGCAATCAATATGTGTAATAGGACTAATGTTTTTGAATTGTTCAGGATTAAAAATGGGTTCATTTGGAACACCATAATAAGACTGTCTAAAGTTGGCAAACATTTCGTATAAAGCAGAAAATTTGTTTTCTTCGAAATTTAAGTACAAATCGTGATAAGGATATCTTTCAGAATTTAAATATACTCTAATATTTGACAAGGTAATATTGTCAAATTTACTCATATCTTTAACAATTTTCCCTTTTCTGTTTTCTTGAAAGCCAATCACAACATGACGAGGAGCTTCTAGTTTACTAGTTGTTTTTACCGGCCATGTGTGACGGGTTGTTTCGGTTAGAGAAGAATATTCAACAAGTTCCCAACTCCTGAATCCTATCAATATATCTTTATTTGATTCTAATATTTTTGATAGAGCAAGTTGTTGTGGCATATCAACTAGAATGTGAGGAACTTTCCAATAAATTTTATCGAAAGTAACCAATGGAGTGTCAGGAGCAGTAACAAGGTGTGCCGGATCTTCTTTGAAAATAACACCATCTAAATCATCAGTTGATCTAATAAGAACCAATTCCTGTTTCATATTCATAATAATTTTTCTGTAATCTTCAAAAAATCCTAAAAGCATTTTTAGTGGTATGGATACGGAGAATTTTCCATCATTATCAACTAAAATTGTATCACCTTCTTTCCGATGTGGAAACCAACCTGCATTTTCCAGTTTTAAACTTTCGTTGGTATTGTGAGAAAGGTAGCTTTTTAAGGTTGATGCTAATCCAACATTTCTTATTGAATCTATAGTAATTCCGTTTAGTTCATAGCGGATTTCTCTGAACAAAAAGGCTATACCATTGTTAATAAATAGCAATTCTTTCTTATATTTACCTTCTGTATTAGTTAATTTTCCTTCGATATAAAGTAAACTATCTGATGGTAGAGTGTAAGCATCGAGTTCTTGAATTGGGATCCTTATTTCATCATTGTAATCGAATTTTGAAGAAATATATGGTTGATATGTGTGAAGCTCAGAACTGACGATGGAATTGTCTACATAAAGCTTTTCGTTTACGTTTAATATGTTCATTATTTTAAAACAGTGAAACCCAAGGATGTGAGAAATTTACGATTATCTCGTCTTAACTTGTTGGTGTTGGATTTGATACTGAACTGTTGTTTAGGCTTTTTCTTTTTATAAGTTTTTACTTTGTTGATAGTAGTAGGGGCAAGTCTCATCCCAAGGGCTCTATTATATCTAACTACCATTTTATATTTCACTTGTTTGTAAATGTAACCTTACTGTTATAGTTTCTCCTCTAAAACTGATAAGTTCTCCGTCTTGATCAACTATTTTAACTGTTATATTGTTAATTGCTTTGACGCTAACTGGAAAATACAAAATGGGCAAAGGAGATTCAACTATTTTATACCCTGGAGCTACAGTTGGATAAAACTGGTGAATAATATGAACAGGTTTACCATTATTGTAAGAACCGACACAAATATTACAGTCAATACAAATAGCATTCACCTTAGTTATTTTTGCAACATTATCTGATTCTTCCTCTTTCATAGCTTCTAGTATCCTGCTATTAAAACCCAACATTTTTCCTATCGAATCTTCCTTGGTAAAATCAATTATTCTACTACACATTAAAAAAGTTTTTAGAGTATTAACATTTGCATTTAAAAGAAAAAAAATTTTTTCATTCGGAAATAAATCTTCTATACTTTCTCTTATGTATGTTTCTATATCTGTAATGTCATAAGTTCCGTCGGGAATAACAATTACTTTTTTATCTATATAAAATTTATTATATCCTTCTTTTATATTGGGGATAGTCATAAACGTTTCAAAATCAGCTAAACCCAGGTAATATTGTTTTTCATCCTCTAAATATATGGGCGGATTAAAATCAGCAGACAAAACAGAACTGTTTCCTGATATGGCAATTGTGGTAGACATTGCAGTTTATTTATGAATGAGATATTACAATAAATAATGAGTTTATATATTTTTTTGCAAAAATTTTAGGGATAGTTGACCACAGTTATATGAATTAAATTTTTGTTTATTTTCATAAGTATAAAATACATCCACTTTGCCATTCGAATTAAAATATTTGAGAAGTTCAAAAGGTGGTTTTAAATTTCCATAACTATCAAAATATATTACATTTTTGTTATTTTTAATATAAGCAGTCCAATGAGATCCTTTATTTTGTTTTTTATCCAAATTTACAATACCACATTCTTTCAGATTAATTTTTTTTGGAAGTTCATCGAGCATAAAAACACCTCTAAAGCCAGTTATTTTTAACAGCTTTACATATTTAATAATATCATTGTTCGTAAGTGCTCTTTTTGGAAAACTTATTTTGAGTTTTTTTTTTGTCTGATTGCTTTCATTTTGACGGATCCTCCTTTATAAGGTCTAATAAATAGTCCCTTTCCTTTATATGGTCTAATATATAATCCTTTCCCTTCTTTAGAAGCATTTTCCATTGCAATATTATGTCTATGTATTTCTTCTAGTTGCTGTTTAGCTGCTTTAGCATCATTTACTGCCTTAGCAATTCCTGCCGCGCCTCCACCTAGTGCACCCAGGGCGCCAAGAATGGGAAACAAAAGAGGTAGAAATCCTCCAATTTTTTTGGGCGTTCGAATGATACGTTTTTTTCTCAATTTAAGTTTACCCCCTTTTGTATTTTTTAATCCCAAACCGAACTTTCTTTTACCCTTCATTATTCCTGCAACACTTAAAGCTGCAATTTTTTCACCAATAGAAGAATCTTTAGCTTTTACCCTATCCCAGGCTTTTTTTTCTAATATTTGGTCAGATATGTGTCTTTTTGATAAATCTTCAGTCTGAGAGTAAGATATATCATGTTCTTTGCAAGCGGAATCCAATGGATTTATACCAACGTCACCTCTAGTTAATCTTTTTTCCAAGTTGGTGCCGGGACCACAATAATTATATCCTGGTATATGAACTTCGAAAGGTAGTTTGCTAATTAATTTATTTACTAAACCAGAGCCTTTTCTATTACGTGTTTTAATAGTTTTTTTCAACTTATGGCGACCCACAGTCATTGAAGTTCTTTTTATACTAAAAGCACATTGACATTTTTCTGGTATAAATACTTTTACAGCTAAAAATATTTACTAGTGTGATTAAGAATGAGGATTGAAAAACAAAAATTCTCATTACCAGTAAATAATCATGATGAAAAAATTTTAAGTAAACAGTTGAGAAAGCATGGTGACTTATTTTGCGGTGGTTCAAAAAGAGGGCTTATAGTTGGTTGCAGTGGTAGCGGTAAAACCAACGTTATGCTTACACTGCTCGAGCATCCAAATGGAATTAGGTTTGAAAATGTCTATGTTTATTCAAAGTCATTAGATCAACCAAAATATGAATATTTAAGAAAGTTGTTAAAACCTATGAAAGAAATTGGATACTTTGAATATGATAGCGATGAGAACATTATTTCACCTCATGAGATAAAGCCAAATTCCGTTATCATTTTTGATGATATTCCTTGTCATAATCAATCTATTATTAGGGACTATTTCACGCATGGAAGGCATAGAAACACCGATTGTTTTTTTATTTTTCAAGGATATTCCTCAATCCTTAAACGTCTAATTCGAGAAAATGCAAACTTATTAATTTTATTTAAACAGGACTGTTTGAGTTTAAAACATATATATAATGACCACTGTATATTAGATATGACATTTGATCAGTTTAAAAATATTTGTGCTAACTGTTGGATGGATCCATATGGCTTTCTTGTAATTGACAAAGATTGTGAAGTAAATCACGGCAGATATAGGAGTAAATTCGATTCCTTTATATATTTATAAAAGTAAAAAATTTGCAGTTTTATTTCATTTAAAACTTGTACAGCATGGATAAACGTTTAGCTCGAGAATTAATAAGATCCAGACAAGCCGTGAAGCAGAAATATCAAAGCTTGAAATTAGCTACTTCTTCTGCTCAGTCCGAATTAGAACAAACTTATAGACCAATAACACAACCACTTAAACAGCTAATTTCAAGTATTGGTAAATCCGAACCATTCGATTTAAAAGAAGAAAGAGTTTCAAAGTATGAAGATTTCAAAACACCTACAAAGCTTTATAAAACATCAACTCCGACGAAAAATATTCAGAAAACAGGAAAAACTCCGTCACTCCCTACAGAACTACCAACATTTTTAAATGACAGTAGTATCACTTCTTCCTCTCCTGTAGTACAACCATTGTCATCAACTGTTATAGCAGAAACTTCAGATCCTTCTAGTGACACAACAACAAATTTAAACTTGTCAGACATATTGGAACAAACTAGAAAAACAATTCAAACCTATGTTGGTACACCATCATATAAAGATTACTTAGCAGATTTTCATGAATTACCCAGATCATATATTGATGAGGGTGTGAAAGATACACAACATAAATTTGACCATTATTATGGAATAGTTCATGACCTCGAAACGGATAAGTTTTCTTTTGGTTTAACACAGATACCGGTAGAAATTATTGGAAAAGACATTAAAGTGGGAGGAATAACGTACACAGGCACGCCAGGTTTATACGAATTGCTTTTCAAAAAAGAACCGAAAGGTTATAAGAAGGAAGATTTAGATAATTACATGAACATTCTAGCTAAAACAAATGTATATCGTAGGAATTTTGATTCAAATGAACAAGTTCAAGGAAATACATCACACAAATATGTTACAATAATAGGACCATATTTACAAAGAAAGGGGATTACAAAGACAAAAACCTTGCCAAGATTAGTTACAGCATTTAACAAACCAAAACCTCCGTTTAGAACAACTAGAGCCAAATCTACAGGAAAGGGATTAATTTTGAAAACAAACAGATCAAATACAGACTATGTATACTGGAATAATGTTAACGAAATTGTTGATAGGCTACGTTTATTAATTTCATCAAGTGATGCGGGAAATAATGCTCATAGTAACGAGATTATCTCTATTATTGAAGAATTAAGAGAAGATAAAGTAATACTATAAATAACAGCTATCAAATATAATCATATTTATTGTTTAATGAAAGCTCAACATGACAGTTGATAAATTTGGACGCCATATTTCAAAACAAAATCAAGAGAGAATAAGTGACATTAATAATTTAAAAAGGAGATTAGGTGAAAATGAAACAAATAATGAAATCTTTGCTAAAAAGCTTAAGGTTTTTGATGAAAATTTTTTAAAGTATGAGAACCAGATTAAAGGATGCTATACCTCAATTGAAAACGTTAATAAACAGTTGCTAACGCTAAATCAAATAAGTAAAGATTTGCAATTTTTAAATGAACATGTTAAAAAGGAAGACAAAAAATTAAGTGATGATATCAACAAAATTAATAAAATAATGGAAACAAATATAAGAGAAGTAATAATTGAAAAACACAAGGAAAAAATTAAACAATTAAGAACTTTTATAAAAAGGTTAGATGATGAAAAAAAAAGAAATCAAAATAGCATTCTTAACAGTAGAACAATTGACCAACTCACTTTGGAAGAAAATCAACAATATATTTCCTTGGAAAATATAATGTCCAGTGTAATTAAGAAATTAGAACAAGAATTAAATAAAACAGAGGAGGAATTAAAAAATAGTGATAGTAGATCAACTACTTTCTTAACTGGAGAGATAAAAAAATCCTTTAATGCGTTAGAAAAGGAGATTACTAAAATTAGTAAAATTTTAAATGAAAAAAGTTATACAATACAAATTGATAAATTGAATGAATGGGAAAAAACATATAAAAGTTATATTTCGAATTATTACAAAACATAGAAAGTGAACTTCCTTAAAATTGAATAAACAAGTTTGTTGTCATGACAACCGTTAAACAGCAAGTCGTTAATGAATTACATAAACCTGCTAGAAAAAACTACAAACGCAGAAGGGTGGTAGTGAAAGGGTTAAATGATCTTTTTCAAGCTGATTTGGTTGAAATGTTACCCTATGCCAAATTTAATAAGGGATTTAAATATATCTTGATTACCATAAATGTATTTTCTAAGTATGTTTGGGCCGAACCGTTAAAATCTAAATCTGGAAAAGACGTAACAGCGGCAATGAAAAAAATATTAATCAGTGCAAAAACTCCACCAAAAAACTTGCAAACGGATAGAGGAAGAGAGTTTTTCAATGTAAATTTTCAAAATTTGATGCAACAATTTCGAATTAACCATTATAGCACGTTTTCCAATTTGAAAGCGAGTATAGTAGAAAGAGTGAACAGGACTTTAAAGAATAATATGTGGAAAATATTTAGCATTCAAGGAAATTACAAATGGTTTAATATATTAGCGGATATTGTAAAAGATTATAACAATACAAAACATTCTTCAATAGGAATGAAGCCAAAACAAGTAAATAAAACAAATGAAAATAGAATCTTGAAATCTGCATTTACTCATGCTAAAACGTTAGATATAAAATCTCCAAAGTTTAAAGTGGGTGATCACGTACGAATAAGCAAGCATCGAGAGGCATTTTCAAAAGGTTACACACCAAATTGGTCAAATGAGATATTCCACATTAAAGAAGTTAAGATGACAAACCCTTGGACATATTTAATTCAAGACGAAGATAATCAGGACATTCTGGGTGGTTTTTATGAGCAAGAATTACTAAAAGTAAAGCATACCGATGTGTATCTTATTGAGAAGATTTTGAGAAGGAAAGGAAACAAAGTTTATGTGAAATGGTTAGGACTTGATAAAAAATATAATACATGGATTGATAAAAAAAATATTGTTTAATTAAATTGAAATTAAATTTTAGTTAAATTTGTTTTATTTCTGTTCCTCACTTTATGCTTTAGCTGATACAAATTACAAAGTCTTAATGTGCTAATTAATTTCAAATAAAATTCACATTTACTAAACTAAAATTTTATTAAGTAAAACATCAAATACAATTTTTATTAAAACGTGTCAAATATATTTTATTTCTATGTTCCTCAGATAATATCGAATCTAGAATAAGTTTACAATCATTTATTCTTTTTTCAAAACGGAGTCTATCTAAGTACCACATCTGAAAGTTACTCCTACGGGCTTGTCTGTAAGCAAAGCTCCACTTCACTAACACATGCACCTTATTGTTCTCTTCCAGAAAAGATATTGTTTTCTTCGTAATATTTTCTTTTTGATCCATTTTCATTGTTTTCTTCGTAATATTTTCGTTTTGTTCCATTTTGCTTCAATTTGTTTTCCATTTGTTCAGGATATAAAGCAAGTAATTCCATCATAGTTGAAACATTTTCACTGTTAGGATTTTCTGTTGGACTTATTATATTATAAACATGCGTACACAAGTCGCCACAATCAGATGAAATATTATTTTGAAATATTTTGAAATATGTATTGAATTCTTGCCTTTTAAGTATAGATAATCTATAATCAATAATTTCCTTTAATCGCCACAAATTGTCCAAAGACTCTTGTCCTAAGTATATGAAGTGTGGGCCTTTTGTAATTTGTAGAACAGGGGTATCATTTATTTTCTGAACCTGCAGATGAATGTTGTTTATATTCACACTGGTTTGATCAACTTGAGGAAAGTAGAAATTGTTTACAATAATTCCTTGATGAACACAAATGTCTTTCCAATTTTCTTCGGTTAGTGCGATTGAAAATCCAGTTTTTCCACCAATTACAATTTTTGGAGAAAAATCATTTAAACTAATGCCAACAAGAACAAATTTTGACAAAGAATTATTTAAAAAATAAATTTTTGAATTAAGAAGCGTTTCCAAAGGTTTATGAACCACGGCGTTGTTCATAATGACTAAACGAGACTGAAACATATTGTGTTATTCTTGTACTTAAATATTCTCATCCCCACTTTCTTTAAAGTTTTGATTAAAATGGATTAATGAAAAAATAGATTTCCAGTTTGAAATTTGTAATAAAGATAAATAATTAAAATGGTAATGTATAAAAATAATGCAAAGTTTAATGTAACACTAATGATGGAAAAGTAATAATTTTTGAATCCGTCATAATAATTGGTACAGTTGGGGGTTAAAATTTGTAACTGATTATTTTTAAACTCTAACCTTTCTATCCAATTTGTATCAAAAATAGATCGATTTGGATAATGATACAAAATTTTAAAAAATTTACTTGCATTTTCATTTCCATTTATTCGTTCCATCCAACTAATTGTACTATTGTTAATTAATCCAATTTTCATAAATTTACAATATTTACTTAGAGTGACGTCTGTTTTATTAGAAAAACATATTTCACACTGTG
Source organism: Kuschelorhynchus macadamiae (assembly GCA_030620095.1). Classification (NCBI taxonomy): domain Eukaryota; kingdom Metazoa; phylum Arthropoda; class Insecta; order Coleoptera; family Curculionidae; genus Kuschelorhynchus; species Kuschelorhynchus macadamiae. The sequence goes on along the minus strand of JAUTXW010000567.1, from coordinate 1,495,468 downwards.
TTACGCCAGGGGGATGATGAACATAAAAAACATTTTGGAAAATAAAATAAAGAAGAATAAATTGAGATCTACTGATAGTCATTAAAACAAATTAATAATTATATTCCAAATTTATTAACATTAAGCAGATACTTTCACCACGAAAGCAAAAGCAGTTGTAAAAAAATAACAATAAAATACTTAATTTAAATATATGTAAAAGTTCATAAATAAGGATATTAATAATACTATATAAAATGTGTAGCTTGAAGACTTATTTTGAATGGTTACAATTATTCGATTCCTATTTTTCCATAAACAGTTATTTAAATCACAATTCCTAGCAAATTTCTTATGCTCCACAATAGGATCATCATAACTTAACCAATCAAAAATTTCAATACCACAATAAAAACATTTACAAATATCATTGATTGAAGTATAGTAAAAGCCAGCTCCAGCTAACACTTCTGGTCTCAATTTTCCTTTCCATTTTTTAAAAGTGGAAAGTCGTTTTTCATATGTTTTAAAATAACTGTTATCAATTTCTTTGTCAAAAGTTTCTATGCACATTTTGTGAAAGACTTATGAAGACTAACTTTGGTTTCAAAAACAACAAATTTAAATACCTTATAATATCTACATAAATATATCTAAATCTTCATGTTCTGCATTCCATTGATACAAAGCAATATCTTGGTGTCCCCAAGCTAATGTATTAAAACTATAGGGAATTTTATACCGCTTATCATCTTCGGAACTCAAAGCCAATTTATTAATTAACTCTGTAAAAATTGTATGTTGTCTAGATCGAAAAACATACATTGAACAAAAGGTTTTAGAATGATTTTCAACAACATCTTTATAATGAATAAAATCCAACTGCTTTTTAATTGCACTTTTTTTAACACCTTTTGCTTTTTTTGTTAAACTGTTTTCCGTTTTAATACAATATGCTTTTGCTCCAGTACCAAAGAAAGCAGTAATGGGTTCACCAGCATATTCATCTTTGAATTTTCCTATAACTGACTTTGTAATAGGCATTTCATGAATATTATTAAATTCATAATTAGATGTGTCAAATTTGTGAATATTTTTTATCATGTCAGAATAAATATTTGGAGTTGTGACTTCTAAAATGAACGAATCGGTATCGGTGTATAAAAGTGAAATATTTTCCTGATAAAGAGGTTTTAAAAAATTATAAAAGAAATCATACATGACAGTTTTAGATATATCTAATATTGAGAAGCCTACATATATTGGTTTATTGTAAGTAACTTGAATCTTTTGCATTTGAATAGCTACCAAGTTTTCAGAAAATATTGTTAAGTCCTTGAAATATGGTTTTGCAATTAAATTCTCAGCACCATCTTTTCTTCTATTTTTTTCCCACTCTGTAACAAGTCTTACGTCAATTCTCCTATCAACATTTTCCATAGTCTTGCCATAAATACTATTATTTGCCAACTTGTAAGTATTACGATCAAATTCATTCTTTGAATCATTTCTTAATCTTGAATTCAAGTCTATATATTTTTTCAACCAATCAGATTGAGAAAACTGTAAAACTCTATGAACTTTAGTTAACTTGAGTCCATGTTCCAAACATTGTTTTAATAATTGATAGTGAATAACATATTTTGATTTATCATTTAAATTGGGTATTAATTTTATGCATTTAGAATTTGGCGGTTTAAAGTTTTCTGGACAAAACGGAAAATCGTTATGATAGGAATGTAGACTTGTAGGATATTCTAAATCAACTTCTAAAACATATCCCTTATTAGATTTTTTAGAAATATTCATAATATTTAAATCATTGATTTCTTTATCTGTTAACCAAACAAAATCTCCCGTTGGAATGTGCTGTGACATTGCATAACCATACAAATTTGTTGCATCATAATAAATTATGTATTTAGTTGGCTTTAAAGGATCAAAATTTAAAAGAAATGGGTTATTAGCTTCAGATTTTCTACAAATGCAAGAGCTCACACCACCGCGAACGCTTTTTTTGAAAAAGTGTATCATATCTGGATCAGTTAACAATTCTAACTCTATTCCAGTATAACGCAAACACGCCTCCCAGGATAAACCTGGAAAAGTGTAAAAATGAGCTGGATCGAGCTTATATGTGGATAAACAAGTGCTTCTAAAATTTTCAAAAATATCTGCCAAAAGTAAAGTATCAGAGAGTAAGTAAACGTCGGAGTATTGACCAAGAGATTCACATTTAAACAATTGCCAAACCTTTACAGCTCTTTGGTATTCTGCATCACTGATGTGCTCATCCGTTAAAGTATTATAAAATTGGTCTTTCTGAGGTAAAGTTGTTTCTTCTAATTTTAAATAATCATCAATATAACTGTAAGGAAATACACCTTTTTGCCGAATAAGTTTAAATCTTTCTTCATCATTGAAAATTTTTTTTATTTCCTTACATTGTTCATCTTTTAAGCTTTCAGAGAGTTTTGATAAAGAATGGGATAGAAATTGAAATGAATCAATAAACCTTAATGATATATTTTTTTTCTTAGCCTTTTGTGTCTTTTTATCAAAATAGTTATCCACATGAATAAGCTTTTCAAATGAAATATATTTTTCCTTGTTTTGTGCGATAACTGTTAGTTGTTCTTTGTTTAAGCATAATTTTTTAAGAAATAGATGAGAATCATAATTACGCAAATTATGCAATATAACTGGAATAAAGTTAGGTATTCTGTAATTTATGTTGCAGAGTGAATGAGCTGGACCTCTATAAAGACCGGTTATATGACAATGATCTGCAACCCTGTCATTTAAAAGAGGTTTATTACAAATATGACAAACTTTTTCATAGTTATGATAAATTTTGTCCAGTTCGTTCAAAGGGATCATTTTTTTAGGAGCCTTTAAATATTTATTGTATATGTTATACACATCTCTTTCTAAAGAATTTATAAATAATGTATCACAATTTTGACCTCTATATTTTTCAAATTTAGAATAATTATCGTCGAAGGAACATTTAATGTAATAGGCAAATGAATGTGGAATATGTTCATATTGTTTTAAGGTGTATGAAGTATTAGGATTTTTATCAACATTGTCATTATTTAAAGGCTTTAAAATGCATTCAAAATCTGCATACACCACGAAAGGAACTTTCATTTGTTTATGATAATTTACAAATTTCAAAATATTATCATATGAATAGTTTCCAAACTTATCTTTTATTAATTCTTTAGAAGGTAGGTTAATTCGTAAATGATCACAATCATAGCTATTGTGTTGTAATAAATTTTCTTCTGTAGGGAAATATTGTAAACAACCATCGCAAATATATTTTTTTCCGTGATGTTTAGAAATTTGTGCAGAAACTAGTTTTGATAAATCTTTAATATAGCAATAATGAAAAGTTTTTTCATCATCATCACTTATTAACAATAAATTGACATGTTGATTTTTTTTATTCGATGAATAATAAAGTGGACCAATTACTTCATACCCCTTTTTAGGATTTATAATTTCTAATCCATATACATTAATAGAAATGTTATTTTTTTCTTCAAAAATCTTAATGTTCTTTAGCAACATTGGAAATTCTATACCTGACATATCCAAAACAGAAGAGTAGTGTGGGTAGGATGAAGTTTCAAAATCTAATCCGCGTGGTTGGTGAAGAGCAGACACAACTGCCCAGGCGAAGCAAAAGTTGTCATCATTCCTAATGTTGATCACAGCTTGACGTCTCTTGATCTCTTGAGGAAGTTCGATAAAAGATGAGGCTCTCAGCGGATTGTGCTTGTTAACATTAATTTCCAAATGAAGTAAATTCATCAAAGCCCATCCTGCAACGTAAAAATTAAAAAATTACTTTTTTTGTTGCTGTTGTAAAATCGAAAATAAATTCTTTACCTGAATCTCTTTCTGCAAATTCGTCAGCTTTCTGGTCAATAATGGTGCAGATTTGCTCTAACAGTTCTTTTTTCTGATATCCCTGGCAAATGACTTGGAACGGCGCATTAAAAGATTTGACATCATAGCTGTCGCTGCTGGGGTTAAAATAGAAACCGAACAGTTCCATATTTAGCTTGATACATTTATGTTTCTGCAGTTCTTGATCTATTAGATGTGCAATTTTGTATTCCAAATGTTGAAAATATTCTTTCACATTTATGAAGTTTTGATGTGAGGAAATCCTATAAGATATTATTCGTTCCCTGAATGCTGACTTGATATTTTCAACACCTTCCTCCAAGCCTATTTTGGAATTGTTCTTGTGCACACTAGATCGAAGATGTCCACCCCATAGACTTTGGTTTATATTTTTCTTGCATTCTTTACAATATTTTACAATATTTGTAGAATCTATATAAATTAAGAAAAAAATATTTTACAAAATATGACATGAAAAATAAAATGTTCTTACCTTTAACAAGCTTTGGTTTTTTCAACCAACTGTTGAGTTTTGTGGAATTTCCGTTAACATGTTTTTTAATATGTCGCAGTAAATTATCCTTTCTAGTAAAGACTTTATTACATGTTACACACTTATGCATTTCTGAAGTTTTCTGCATAATAATAATAATAAAATTAATATTGTGCAATTCTATTTAGTTATAGTCAAATTTTGAAAAAAGCAATTGCATTTTTGAAGTTCTTTGTATAATAATAAAATTAATATTGTGCATTTTTATTTAGTTATAGTCAAATTTTGAAAAAAGCAATAGAAATTAATTGACTTTATGAATCCATTTCTTCAAATGAGTCAACTAATTTGTCAAAGGCCTGTTTAACATAATTCACCGTACTTTCGTCTCCCTTTTTAATTGTGATCAAATTAGTTAAATTTTGAATAGCGAAACCCAGACACTTAAGGTTTGCTATTTGTTTTTTATTTTTTTTATTAATTTTAAATTTTTTTTTAATGATAAATGATGGTTTCGAAATTGAATTTTGTTCAACTGGTGAATTATTAGGAGAAATATCCGAAGTCAAATTTGCATCAATTTGTTTTTCTTGCGGATCAGAATTTACAATAGCAAATGGTGAATTAATAGAAGATATAGCCGAACTTAAATTTTGATCAATTTGTTTTTCTTGCGAATCAGAATTTACAATATCATATGGTGAATTAGTAGGACAAATAGCCAAACTTAAATTTTGATCAATTTGTTCTTCTTCCGAATCAGAATTTTCACTAAACAAAAAGGGAGAGCAAATTGGTCTCGGAGAATTAATTGGCGATTTTAATGTTAAATAATTTGGATTAGATTTTTGAAAACAAACAATATCCTCATCGCTAGAATTTTGAGTTTCGTCAATGTCATTCAGTTCTTCAAGAGTTTGTTTAGTTTTTGTTGTAATTAAGTGCGTTTTGTTGTCAATAATGTCATTAAGATCGTCAAGAGTTTGTTGTTGAGTAGCTGTAAATAAATATTTTTCGTTGTTGTGTTTGTTGGCATTATTCTGAACTTGGCTATTATAAATAATTTCATTCAAGTCCTGAATAGTTTGTTGTTGACTAGTTGTAAATACGTCTGTTTCATTGTTTTGTTGGTTTGCAAAATTCTGCATTTGAGTACATGTGTATAAGTCAAAGTCATTGTCAATTATTTTGCTAGTCGATGTCAAAAAATTGTCCATTATGAAAAAAAATCGTAATAATAAATAAAAATGCCACAAATGTACATAAAAATGTCACCAATATATATAAGAATTAAATCTTGCCAAATAAAAATGTTAGAAATAAAAATAAAAATTTACCAAATAGACACAATGTAAACACCAGAAAACTCGCGAGCTCTGCACAGTGTGAATGCAGAAATCAATTGCATTCGTCTCTTCGCTGAGGCGATTTTATATGCAAAAGTTAATCACATGTGTCCTACTTAAAGTTGAACGACAATCTCTAAAAACCACTTTCCCAAGCCGATCAACAACCTTACCCCCCCCCCCCCCCCCCCGGACCCCTGAATTTCCGAGACTAAAATCCCGGTTCCCCAATTTCGGGCTACCCTCTTCAGGTTAAGTTAAGTTAGGTTAGGTTATGTTAGGTTAGGTTAGGTTAGGTTAGGTTAGGTTAGGTTAGGTTAGGTTAGATTAAAAAAGAAGAAAAGAAAAAAGGAGAAGGAAAGAAAAAGAAGAAGGAAGGAAAAAGGAGAAGGAAGGAAAAAGGAGAAGGAAGGAAAACGGAGAAACATATAAAAAAGAGAAAGAAGGAAGAGAGAGAAAGAAGATAACGTGAGGGTGAGGGGGGTTTAAGGGGGGCGAAGCCCCCCTTTGGGGGGCTGGCGGAGCGGGGAGGGGGGGGAAGCCCCCCCCCCCCCCCCCCCCCCCCGAGGAAACTGACAGGGAAAGGGACAGCAAAAAAAAAAAAAAAACTTAAGTATTGCAGGTAGTAAAAGTGGTGGTTGATGGGATATATACTTAAGAACATCCACTCGACGATCATACAGTATCATTCGCTGTAATATCAGTTGTCGATATTATTTTATAAGCTATAACCAAAATTGTTTTTTATCAAATATATCTATCTAAATCTAAAGCTCCTAACGATGGCAGAAAATATGATTGGAAACGCCGACCAAATTGAAGAAAATAATGTGGAGAACGCCGCTGAAATTGAGGAAAGAAAAGAAATTTTTATTAACTTGGAAGGCGATTCCATCACTTATAAACATTCATTTTTGGACAAATCATCTAGGCTTGTTAGAAGATCATTCTTATGTAACATAGACATTAATTATATTGAGGAGGAAGAAGAAGAGATGGAGGAAGATGATCAGGAAATTGACGAAGGAGTGGATATGGATGGACAATTACTAAATTTAGGAACCGAGGCTGACGTAAAAGTAAGCAAGTTTAGGGCTAGTGAATTATTTAATAATTTTGAAGAAAAAGATGTATGTGTTATACAAAGCTACTCTAAAATTGAAAGTCGAAGACTAGGAACATTTGCTATTTGCCTTCCTTGTAGTGCAATTCACATGAGATATTTACGGAGAGGGGAGTCCGATCATGTGAGCTGCCACTACAAAAGAGCCTATGTTGTTAGTGCTTCTGATTTACATTGTGCTATTTGTAGGATACATCTTTTTCTACTAATTCCTGAACATGCTTGCTTTTACTGCAACAAAAATGAAAAAAAAGAGATAGAAAATTATATTGTTAAATATTAATAATAAACATAGTTTGTAAAGGTGATGGGTAGATTATTTCAACAATATTAATTTTAAATATAGGTTATAAACGTAATGGGTAGATTATATCAAAAATATTAATTTTAAACATAAATTGTAAAGATAATAAGTAGAATACGTCAACAATATTAATTTTAAAAAATGTCAACTGTTACTATAAGCGGTTATATATTTTCATTGCTATATGCAAAATACTTCTTTTTATTCTAACATCTGACACTGTATTTGTAAATGAAATAGCTAATCATATGTAAAAAAAAAAGTGTCGATTATGTCAACTGCCACTAGAAGCACTCATATATTAGCATAACATTTTGTTAACGCTTGTTTCTGTATTCAATTGAGTTTTCTCTTACTTGATGCAAATTATATTAATATTATTAGTATAATTAAAAAGTAGTAGATTAGGCTATGCCGGTCCGACAATCAAAACCGTCATTTTTACATGTAAATTCCCATAAGAAAATTTAAGCTTCCATTTGCAAAAGTGGTGCCATTTTAGGGCGTGGCACTTTTTGTGTAAACCCATAACAATTGTTTTGTTATGTAATGTGAAAATTAGTATGTATTAAAAAACTTGTTAGATCATTGTTGTCGTTTCAATATAGGAAAAGGAAAAAATGTGTGTCAATTATTATATATATTTACATTTACTTTTTTTTACAAAATTATTTGTTACCAGAGTTTTCACAAACACAAATTATAAAAAATATTATCCTCTTTTTAAAATTACAACAAAATGATGTCTAATTACATCTTTGAAGATTTGTACCAAATAGTAATATCTAGTGCGACATACAGGACAATTGTTTACCATTATAGAACAACCATTTTCATCATTCCATCTTAAAATACATTTTAAACAAAAAATGTGGGAACATGTATTTGGTCTACATGAATCATAATATTCGATTATTTCAAAACAAATAGCACAAAACACTTTTTTCTCTTCACTCTCAGTTTTATTCAAATTTTTTAAAACAATCCCATTATTTTCTACTCGAACTAATGGTATATTTTCTTCTTGAACTCCTGGTATAATTTCTTCGAGGCTAATTGTCTGAAGCGGAATGGATCGATTTCTTTCTCCAACTGATTCACTCATTTTATTTTAATATTATTATTAATAGATTTATTCAACAGATTTTTTTCTTTTAACAGTCACTCGTACCTTAACATACTAAAATGATCATGATGCACCTATTTATAAGACTTAAGAATGCAAAATCAAATGTGGGAGAACAAAGAGAAAAAATTAAAAAATATGATGCGAATGAGAATAAAAGGGGAGGAAGTTAAGAATGAGGGACATGAGAGAGAGGAAGAGGAGGAGGAGGAGGCGCTCCCCTATTATAACTACTGGAGTCCATCATATCAGTGCCACATTGACAAAATTGAAAAAGTACAAAACATATTTGCAAAATACCTCTAATATAAATTTAATTTTCCATATCAAGGTCAGTCATGTAATACTTGAACTCTGCTTCCTGCAAACACTTTTGAAGGAAGAAGGCATTTCTTGTTTTTCTACACAAATAAGTCAACGGAGGGACTGAAATATTGCTGGAGTCAATTTTGATTCCAGACCAAGACAATCTCAATTATTATTAGAAAGACACCACTGTACAAATAATTCTGGCCTTAACACAGTTGCTGACTGACTAGTATGCAATTATATTACATCAGAAAATGACATTTTCAGACTTTGCAACTGTATATGCTTGGTGTCTATTCTGATTCTTATAGTTATGCATACTTTTTGTAATTATTCACGTATTATGTTACTTTTATAACTGAAAATCTTTACTATAGTAACTAATAGCCTAGAAACTCGCCGCAAAACAGCTTTTTATTTTCCCTTTAAAAGCTAATTAATGGGTACATTGGCTATGAAGAACTCTTAAAAGCAATAAATTTTCATGTACCTAACAGAAATACTCGCCAAAGGCTTTCATTCACTGCTTCAATACACAGGATTAATTACGGACAAAAAGCTGTTGTCTAGTTTATAATTGGTGACTTTAAAAGCACAGCTAGGTTATAGAGATCACTGGAGACAGTGACCTTGTCCTTTTGTGTATATTTGTGCTATTTTATTGTATGTTTCTTATGCTGAATTTTACACAATAAATATTTTTTGAATTTGAATATATATAATGAAAACTTTACAGATATTGACATTTTTAATATTATTGATAAATCAAATAAAACACATTGTATTTTAAATTGTTTAGTTTGTAGAATTGTAGTTTATTTGTGTACTCTTTGGAAATTTTACAGTTGATAAATTTGGAATGTTTCTGTAGTGTCTGTTTCAGAATAATGACAATGACAACATTTACGAATTCATAAATTACTTACCCGATGAAATGGGTTTGAAATCAGCTCCCACAACTGCTGCACCAGGAGACGATGAGGGTACTGCACTTGGAAATAGTGGCTTTGGTGGACCTGGTTGCCCCTGCATCATCATGTGAGGGGGCATCATGGGGGGCATTCTAAAATATAAATTAAATTGGTACCAATATAGATTTGCCATATCAATTTCTCAATATTGTGGGTAAATCATATTAACTAATTAACTCTGTAATAAGGACCGACAACACTGTCATTTCACAAAATAAATTATATTAGAACATTGAACTACTTTTTGGAATTTCATTAAAAAAATCATTATTTAGGGTTTTTATCCACAATACTTTATTTTTAGTTTAACATAATAAAACTTTCTAAATCTTATTCTATTTAGATATAGATAAATCATATATGTATTTTCTTAGAACACAGCAAACCTAGAACCCAAAACTACTAGGGAATATTAAGGGATTTAATTAGATAATTCATGAAAAAATGTATCAAAATGGCTATTCTTCCTAAATAAATAGTTGACTGTTTAAAATCTAACTTTTTTTTAAATTTAAGTCAACTTGAAAAAAATGTAATACTAGTTTTTTATTGATTTTTGACAATATTTATTAATATACTTATAAAAATAGCGGTAGTATGCTATTAAACTTGACATAAGGATTCAAATTTCACATAAAGCTTTTTTTTGTATCGTCCCAAGCTTGCTAACTACTCTACTATACATAGGAGCATATTGCAAGCTTTTGTATTATAATTGGGGACAAGTTTAATGAAGAAAACATAACTAAGTCTTTTGATGTCATTGAAATAGCACAACATAGGAATAACTCAATCTGAAACAAACCCAAACTGACCCTTTAGTTTCACAACTGGAATTAAATTCCCATGCTTTGTTACTACACTCTATATTTACAATATAACAAATATTATATATTACCTACGTTTTAACAATCCTTTTAGAAACCAACAATAATGATCAAATTTAAATCTGTAACAACCACTACAGTGTGTCTCATCTTATGTTGACAATATGTAAAAAATTTCCATACAAGTTACTTGCTAAGTTTAAGACTCTATATCCTATATAAAATTTGTAACTGAGCATGTATTTTAAATCAGAAAATCCTATATTTATAAATAAAATGTGTAAAATTTTAAGCATATTAGATCTAAGATGACTTACATCTTATGTTGATAGTTTGTAGATATGAACAAATAAAAACTGACCTTTATATTAGTACAAAAAGAAAAAAAAATACAACTAATGTTTCTGTTTTATCTTTTGTATCAATTCAAACACCAAGTTCCACTTTTAGAACAGCTATAAAATTAATAAATAAAGGAGTTAAACTTTTATGCAGCTTAAAAATATACAAAACATATATAGTGTTCATGCCCTTTATTAGGGATGGCTTGACTACTAAAAAAAGCATTTTGTATAAAAAAATAAAAACTTTACAAGCAACTTTTAAATTTAACCATTTTTGGTGAGACATACTTCAGTTTCTAACAAATACAACTTCATTTCTGTTTATTGAATTCAAAATTGAGGTATGACTCCTTAATTTATCAAAAGAGCTAAGAATGGTAGACTGACAAATTATTTGATCATCAATGCCTGGTTAAACAGTGCCTTAAAAAACTTTTAAATACCTACCCTGGTCGGAAAAATTGTTGTCCCATTGGTCCATTCTGCATCATAGGTGCTCCAGCTCTACAGAGTAGCATACAGATATTTAAAATTGAATAATGATTAGGCACACATTTTGCATACATTTTTCACATACAAAAGAAAGGAATATTAGTTTCCACTCAGTAGATATCACTGTTTATATTTACAGATAATTAAAATTTCAGTTAATCTTTCTTTTAACAAGTCTTTTTTTTAGTTAACACTGCATATAGTTAACTGCACTTTCAATTAATGATTTAGGCAAAATCAAAAATATATGTATATTTTCAACACCCTGTATTTTGATAACAAAGGTTTACAAACCCCTATTATTATAATTTTTTAAAACTACTTGACTTTCATGTATGTATATACACCTCTGCTCTAATTTATAAATATATTTTTCACAATATAAATGATTTATTATGGAGATAAAAATTGATGAGTTATAATAAAACTGATTTATCAAAATAAAATTTTAAAAAATTGAGCTAATATTTAAAAATCTTACAAACACAATACCCTAGGGATTTCTTACCCAGGATGCATGAATGGAGGTCCACCCATTCCACCCATGTGCCCCATTGGCATCATGGGCATACCAGGAGGCATTCCTGGTGGAGGGTGCATCATTCCATGAACCATACCTGGTGGCATACCTCCTGGCATCCCAGGTGGAGCATTCCCCAACAACCCTTCAGGTTTTGGCCTCTTATTTGCAGGTTCGTCTTCATCTGAAGACTCTGCTCCTCGACTATTTTGTCTCTGTCTTTCATGTTCCTTTAAGTCAGCTGCAGGGATGCCTTCATAATAAAGAACCAATCATTAGCTTCAAAAATATGAAAAAAAAAAATGTTTTTGTAAAATCTACCATATAAATGAAAAAAAAACCATTTTAATGGAATGAAAAGAAATTTGAAAAAAACCCGACCATAAAAGGTTAATGGGTTAAAGGAGACAGAGAATATTCTCTACATCCTAATGAAGTAAGTGGGAATATATTCCTTTTTATGCCAAAGTGGGGTATTTCCTATGGTTCCTCTCCAATTTCTCGAGTGACTTTAGAGATAAAGGTATCAAATCTAGTATATTTATAATCAGCATGAAGAGATCTGTTTGATAGATGTATAATATAAAGGTTCCATTTAAAAAAAAATGCTTCTTGGGTTTCCGATACATTTTTGAGGCATCCAACATGTAGGTATACATAAATACTACCTTTTCTATAAAATAAGTAATAAATCCTAAAACTTTCACACTTTTGCCATTATTCTTCAGAGCTTTCTCTCAAAGAATACATTTTCTAGAAAACTAATAAGGCATTTCCACGTTTGACTGTGTCTTGACATAAATAGTTTAAATGCGGTTAATAAATACATGGCCAAAAATACTGATGAAGCCTTAACATTTTAGATTTGCAAATCCATTTAAAAATTATTTTAAATACACGCAACAGCTGCTAATATCTTTAAGAACTATTGAAAATAAAGTGTTATTGAGAGCTTTACTTTATTTAACTAAATAATAAATATGAAATAAATCTTTGTTTTGATAACAAATTTAATACAAAAATAACACATCCTAAAAATAGAAAACAAACAGTTCAATTCGGAATCAGGTCACAGAATATTTCAAGAAAACAATCCCCCCAAACTTACTATAATTAAACTATACTAATAATTAGTTAACTTACCTACCTCTAACGTAATAAATTAATTGTGGGTTATAAAACATTTCAATACCAAAAATTTAAATTTTGTTATAATTTTATGGATGAAACTTCAAAATTATATTTGGAAGAATTTTAAAAAGCTTTTGGCAAGGTAAAACAGAATACAACTACAGATATCTCATGTTTACTAGACTCTATTAATAGACTTACCCTCCATTCCATATATCTCTATATCTACATTAGAACGGTTGGGTAATGAGTTAGGAACTTTGTCTATGGTTTCTTTATGCACCTGCATACAATGTATTGATAAGCCAGGTCCAGTGTATAATTTTTTGTGACATATATGGCACTTGAAATGTTTGGCCTTCTGATGTTGTATAAGAATTTTTTCATCATCAAATTCCCTATTGCAGTACCTAAATTTGGTTAAGGAAGTAATATTTCTATAAATAACTTAGCAGACAAGTTAAAATTAGCAGAACACAAGGCGTGAAAACTAGAACACGATCAAGGTGATAATCATATATTAAAAAGGATACCAGCACCAGGGTTTCGACTGCTTCTTCTTCTTGCGACCCATTTTTCTGTAGAGCTACGAGTATATATAAAAATCACAGAAAAAGTATTATCATGTAATGCCTACACTACAAATTTATCACAAAACACAATTTTTACAAGCCACTTATCAAAATGGCTGCGCTTACAATCGAATGCTTTCGTGTCGTAAGGCTCGTAAAGACGCAGTTGACAAAATGACTTACTATTTAATTACAGGATCCTATATTTTCCCACCCTGATCATTACAAGAAACAGCTTTTACTTTTCGATGACAGAGGACGCACAAGAGCAAAAATATTGACCAGTAGTGGAATTACATTCTAGGATTCGAGAATCGAACATTTTGTCGAATAACTCGATACTAGTGATGGGAAATCTGGATCTTTTTAAAGATTCGGGTGAACGGATCTGGGTCAGTTTAAAGACCCGGATCAGTGATCCGGATCTCGGATCTCTTTAAATTCATAAAAATTGGCGGGCTATTTCGTCATATTAGGCATTGGGTAGGTATGTATGCGTAACTTCATTCATCTGAAAATTTTGTAAGCAAGCAACATCGGTTTTATAGACAGTTATTGTCCGAACATTTTTTTAGTTTTCCGTGAAGAGTAAAATGAGTGGCGGCCTCACCAATCTAGTTTTTGTTTACAAACTTGTATGCGATTTACAGAGATGCGTTTTAAGTGAAATAATAATTTTTAAATATATTATACTTTTAACTTACAAGGCTTAAGAGTCTTGCTATAGTGGTTTTGAAGTTGAAGTTTTTTATGTTTCCATTTTTATCTAATTATTTATCTGCTGATTTATTAATTTATTTCTCAGAAAATCAATTTTACATACTTGAAACTATGTTTTGACTTGTTTTTTTATTATGAAATATAGATTTTTATATTTCTTTTTATTAACTATCATCCTATTATCATCACTAATTATAAGACCATCTGAACTTCAATATACACATCGCACAAAAAAAGTAGAGATTTAAATCTATTATCTAATTGACACAACATAAATCTAAGTTTTAAAAGACTGGAAGTAAACAAGCTAATCAACCCCAAATTAAATTTTTACACGAGATTCTGGGTATACAGAAATTCATATTTCATGGCAAACAGCATTCAACAAGCTAATGACCGACCGACCTATCCACCCCATCATCCTGCTCTTCTTATCGATGAGACCGGTTCGAAAATCGCGTTATATCGGTCGTCGGCTCCGCGGTTCAGCTCCCAACTCGAGACCTACAAACAGTGATGATGCATTGAACGAACCGAAGAACTGACTGAACCATAGACAAACCCACCTGGACGCTTCATTCTGCTTTGTCTCTATTCCAAAGATCCGTGATCTAGCTCGCAATATACTCAAGACCCGGCTCTCGTGGGTCCAGTATAAAGATCCGGATCAGTCGTGAACGAGACATCTGTACTCGACACTCCACAGAATATGGAATCGCACTTAATCAAGAATGTAGACTAGACGTCAGCTCATGAGCTTAGCAGCCACTGCCGGGTAACCGGTGACAGTGCCTATCAGGTCACCGTTATTTTTAACAGCAACTTAGGTCACTGCGATGAAACTAGAAATAGGTGATCGCCGCCCGCCACAAATTAAATCCTGTATTTTATATTTAAGTGTTTTATGGTAATTGTTGTTACAGTTCAACGCACATATCAGCAGTGCAGTAGCCTCAAAGTTTTATCAATATACTTGGATTTAAATGTTAAATATTCACTTAACCTAAATTAATTAAACATAATATCCTTCTACTGGAAAACATGTAGTTTATAAAAAATAAATCAAAATATTTAATATACTATAAACACATCAAACAAATCCGAAAATATCAAATATATAAAAAAACTTATTAAAAATATATTTTGTGTTTTATATATGCTAAGGGTCAATAAATCAGGAAAACGGTAGCGTTAAACAAAAACATTTGGGTTACCCAAAATATGTGAAGAAAATCAAAAGACACATTTTAAATTTCCGCCAACCTCCTGCTGCTAGAGCTTGCCTGTCACTGGCGAGCAACACCAATATGAATTCAATCCGAAGCGTTGTTTTGTTAGATACTTTTTTGAAATACAGGTTATAAAATGGTTATATTTAGTTCCAGCGTCAAACTTATCTCCCATTTTTGTGCCACAAATGTGTACTTCCTTTTTAAGTTTCGTTTTTGTTTGTTAGTTTTTACGTTAAACGTTCACGGGAGGTTTCAATTTCATTTCAAGCCTTAATAACGACTTTGGTTGCTGATAATTTAAAAACCATCTCTGGTATTCCCTTTTACCGTTTAAGTAACCGTAACTTGTCATTGGTTTTAAAATATCGCTTACTCCTAATCTGGAATTCCCACTTCCCTTAAAACTGGCGATGGACATAAGGTCATGCAGATAAGGTCACTAAAGCATGGAGCAAATGCAAATTGCGTCTACCGCTATTTTTTTTTCATATGTTTTGTTAGATACTTTTTTGAAATATTAAATTTCCAACCTCAAAAATTATCATCCACTTTTGTTCTACAATGTGTATTTCCTATTAAAGTTTCGTTTTTGTTGGTTAGTTTAACGTTAAACGTTTATAGGATATGCATTGTGTTCCGGGCGTTACCGTCACTTACAGAGAAAATGTGATACTATCTCTTTTTCTTGTTTGCAATCTCGACAAAGAAAGGCGTGTTTAGTCAAGAAAGAAACCGTTTCAATTCTACTGAGCTTAAGCTGTTAAGATGTTTTTCATTTTTATGCTAGAAACACAATAGAACTCCCGTACGCGTTTAGCGTAAAAACTGATCAACAAAAATGAAACTGAAAAAGGAAGAACACATTTGTGATACAAAAATGGGTGATAATTTTCACGCTGGAAGTATATTTTATAAAAACCGTGTATAAACTATATTTTGAAAAAGTATCTAACAAAACACCGAAAAACCCAAAAAAAAAAAAAAATTTTGACATAGAAGGACGTAAACGATAGACGTAATTTGCATTGTGTTCCGCGGTTTAGCCACCTTCATACGGTCAGTTTTTTATTCAAAGTGAAGTGAATAAATAATCATCAAAAACTTGCAAAGAATTTTTGCACTGCAGAGACGAGCAGTACGTATATTGGCAGGTACTGGTTATAGGGAGGACTGTCAGTGACTCTTTCGTAACAATGGAATCTTAACTTTTCCAAGTCTTTTTGTGCTGCAGAACCTTTTATACATCAAGAAAAATGTCACTCTTTTTCCTGCAAAGGGAGATTTCCTTGATTATAACACCCGATATAGAGCAGATGCAAGCGTTCTTCCATGTTGTCTATCAAAATGTCAGAATATCCCGAAATTTTGGTCTGTAAAACAGTATAATAAAGTTCCAAGTTCAATTAGAGATCTACCACTCAAAACATTCAAGAAAAAAGTTACAAATTTCCTTAAACGGAATGCTTCTTATAGAGTTGAGGATTTCTTAAATTGTAATTATAATGAAATTTAGAATAGACTTTTTAGCACATATTTGTTTATAACTTTATATATTTAGCTATTATTTTTTTTAACTCTGTATACTTTGTTAGCAAGTCCACCGTCCATATATATGTATATATATATATATATATATATATATATATATAGTAATTAGGTACTTCTTTTCTTGGGATGCGTGTTCATAAAATTAAAACGATTTTTTAATTATTTGTCATGTTAAATTTAATTTGACGTTTCGAGAGGTAGTTCCATGTTTTTTTCAAAAATGTTTTTATTTTATTTTTCCTAAAACAGATTGCAAAAAATAAACCATCTAAGTTTTTAAAAAATCAAAAATTATCTTACCATGAGACGTAAATTTATATATATATATATATATATATATATATATATATATATATATATATATATATTTTTTTTTTCTTAAACCCGGTATATATTAATTGGACTTCTTTCTTGGGTATAGGTTTATTTGCAAAATTAAACAATGGGATTAACTTGACGTTTCGCCTATCATAGTAGGCTTTCTCAAAAATTGCTCATTCCTTTATTATTTTTTTTTTTTGGTATATATGGCTTTCCTTACCTATCTACAATTAATTTAAAAAACATTTAGTGGTCTAATTATAAAATGACATTTACAATTTTTGAAAAACTGATTTAAAATTTTACACTATTGACAATAATTATTACAAAATTAATAAAATAAGGTTACATACCTCGAAAAATACATGCTGATTATTAATTTATATTTGAATGATAGGTAGCAAGTTAGTGGTTTGCCAGGCAACTCATGGCACAGTTTTAGGTAAAAAAGTGTTACTATACTACATTTTAAAAATAATGGCTTAGACGAAGTTAAAACTATACTAAAATATCAAATTGTGGTATATTTGACTTAAATTTTGTATGTCTTGTTTGTCATTTACTGCGTTTTTTTCTTTTTTTATGTGAATCATTTCTTTGATAATTAATTTCTGATACAGGTTATCTTCATCAATGATTTTGGTTTCAGAAAAATTAAATCCGTGTTTTGTGCTTTTTTCATGTTTGTGTAATGCACGTCAAGTTAATCCCATTGTTTGATTTTGCAAATAAACCTATACCCAAGAAAGAAGTCCAATTTATATATATATATATATATATATATATATATATATATATATATATATATATATATATATATATATATATATATATATATATATATATATATATATATATATATATATATATATATATATATATATATATATATATATATATATATATATATATATATATATATATATATATATATATATATATATATATATATATATATATATATATATATATATATATATATATATATATATATATATATATATATATATATATATATATATATATATAGTTTCTGGTTAAGCGATTTCACCGATTTTTATATATCAAATTTTGTCTTATAATTTTTTTAAATTGGAACAAGTATTCTATAATTATTTATTTATTGCCTACAAAATTACAAATGTACTAAAAAAGTAAGCAAAAAAATGGTGTCAAATCTAATAAAAAAATGTTTAAATTAAAATTAACTGGCTAATATCCAGGAGCCAGTGGCAAAAGCTCTGAGAATCGGTATAAGGAATGTAGAGAAACTTGTGCATGAAAAAAAAAACATAATTTACTTCCGAAGAAGATTAAGAAATGTACACGAAAAAATCCAAAGGCAAAAGACTAGTTACAAGGCAAAAATGGATATTTATAATGCAATTTATGATTTATGCAAGTCAAAGGTTAATTTAATCCTTCAGAAACTTTTTAATATTATAGACTAAAAAATATAATCATCATCAAAAGTCCTCATCTTCTGAGTCGTCCTCAAATGGCGCAATGATCATTGGTGCTATTTCGACATCTAGAACTCGTCCTTGATTCCACCAATCCCATATTAATTTCTCCGTATGTTCCACAAATTTCTTCCAGTACTCCGGCGTAATATAATTTAATAAATCTTGCCAAACAATTTGCACTTCATCGGATCACATGTTTTTCGTAATATGATTTTGCCCCCCTATTGCGTTAAACTGGCAATGGTATGGCGGCAGTCGTAAAACCTCATGTCCATTTTCCGGTAATATTTCATCTACGGCATATATTGCTGGTTTTTTAATAGATTTTGCCATTAAAAGAAGTTCTAGTTTCAGCATATTGGGTAAAGGATTTTGTTTTTGTTTTATTAGCCAGTCATAAATATCACTTTTCTTCCAGGATGAAGTAGGTTGTTTACTTAAGATTCTTGAATAATAAAAATGCATTGTCCAGAATGATTAAAGATGGAGCATCTAAATTTGGAATCAGTTGTTCTTTTAACCACTTTTCAAACAGTTCAGAGTTCATATTATCATGGTAGTCCATACTTTTGGATGTTGAAGAAAACAGTAAACTTGCACCTGGGAGAAATCCTGTTGGAGAACCTGCATGCAAAATGATGAATCGTTTTCCCGTCCCACATCCCTTTTTTCTCTTGACACTTTTTACAAGACTCGTCCTGCCAAGATTTCGAACCACTTCCATTAGAAAATATCCAAGTCTCGTCTAAAAATACAACTTTTCTAAATTTTGAATTAACATTTTCCATGTATTTCTTTAAAAACTGGATACGCTTTCTTGCTATATGTGGCAACTCGCATAAAAATCTTCGATAACAGTCCTTTTTATATCGGAAACCCAACATTTTTATTAATTTTGACAAGGATTTTAGTCCAATTTCCAATATTACTCGATTTTTTAAGGCTTCTTTTAAAACTTGAAGGGTTATATTAGTTTTTGATGTATATAAATCCTAAATTGCATTACGACCATCCATTTTTACATTGTCACTTAAGTCTTCTGTCTTTGGCTTTTTTCGTGTACATTTCTTAATCTGCTTCGGTAGTAAATTATGCTTTTTTTCATGCACAGTCCTTATACCGATTCCCAGAGCTTTTGCTACTGTCTCCTGGATATTGGCCAGTAAATTTTCATTTTCGTAATATTCTATTAGATTTAATACCATTTTTTTCGCTTGTGGATGCAAAAAACCCGAAAATTGTTTTCTATTACTCACTTTGTCACTGACTTGTCAATCTGACTTTGAAGTGACACCGCTCAAAGATTTTTGCGACTGCTAGTATTTATATGTTTATCCTCTTTTTTCATATGAAAATATCATAGGTCTATCTAATTTATCTTCCGGACTTTATGCGGAGGATATAATTACACGAGATTTTACAGAGTAAAATCGGTGCAAGTGTACCCGTCAATAGAAATATAAACATCGGTAATTTAGGTGCAAGTGTACTCTGGTCGTAAATATAAATATAAACAAGCATTAAAATAAACATCTGTCAATAATATAAACATAAACATTGGTAATTTCGGTGCTCTTGTACTGGTTTTAATATAAGTTTAGTTAGTGAATATATATCGGGACAATGGCAGCTATTTGCAATAAATGCTCTGCAGGGGAAACAGAGAGCTATGGTCATGCTAAATGTGATAAATGTAGCTATGTTTTGTGCTATAAATGTTCGTCACTGACTGGTTCTGAACATAAGGCAGTAGCCCTAAAAAAGAGATCACTCTGCATTAAGTACATATGTGTTGATTGCTGCAGACAGTGTACTGGTGACCACGTTTCGGCTTCGAATCTAGGCGAGGCGGTGGCGTTGCTACTGAAGGGTATTGAGGAAATCAAATCTATTAACAGCAATATCAAACCACTCGATGATATTAGAAACATACTCAATCAAGACTCTGCTCTGGTATGTGAGTAGATTAATTTAGCAGTTTCAAACATTAGGAACTCATCAGACATCGTTTCCAACATCAAGGAGGAACTTCTGAGAGAATTGCAAGAACAAATTGCCGTTAAACTGGACAGCAATTTGGCCAGCATTAAATCAGCTAATACTGAACTGGTTTCCTTCCTCACAAAGGACATTAACTTGACTAATAATGGAACCTCGAGTAATAAGACTATTGTTAGGTCTAATGAGGATGAGAGCTCTAGTAGTCTTTTTAATAGCATCCTGCATAAAATATCAAATCAATTTAGTCATGAATTTGCATCTATAAAAAGTGATATTAGCCTTCTTAAAGCTAAAATTCAAGAAAAGGATACTGAGTCCTCTGGCCATCAAGACTTGCAGCACCCTAAATCAGCAACAACAACAAAAAAATTGAAGCAAGTTTATAGCAAACCCCTTCCTGCTGACTCCCTGATCAAACCCTCTACTGTAAATAACGAGGTTCATCAAATTAACAGTTTAAATTCCAACCGTAAACAACAAAAAAATGGAAATAAGGACCCTCAAGAATACTCTGGTGGTCCAAGGACTGAACATGGGACATCCAAAGTCCTAGGTGATGATGATATAAGGGCTGTTGTGAAAACCAAACAATGTACTGTATTCGCATCCTTATTCTCTCTCAATACTACCGAAAATAAATTAGAAAATTATCTTATTAACAAACTTAACAGTGAGAACATAAAATGTGAGGAAATAAACAAAGGTAATTCAAACAAAACCTATAAGTCTTTTAAAGTAACAGCCAATTTTGAACTAAAAAATGAACTTTTCAACTCAGATACATGGCCAAAAGATATAGTAATCAGACCTTTCAATTTTTTTCGTTATTCCAGAAATAGACATTAGATTGAAATCAGTTTTACACATTAATATCCAATGTATTCGTAACAAAATACATGAACTTGAAATATTTCTTATTGATAATCCACACATTAATATAATACTTATCACTGAACACTGGCTTAACACTCGAGAAAAATCATGCTTCCCTATTCTGGGGTTTGAACTTGTTAGCTGCTTTTGCCGTGAGAATGCCAAAAATGGTGGTGCTTGCATCTATGCTAGAGGGATGCTAAATAATGTCGAGGTGGGTGAACTGGTAGCTTTCTCTGTAGAAAGAACTTGTGAGGTGGCTGCTTGTTATTCAAAAAGTATCAATCTTCTGTCTGTGGCAATTTACAGACCGCCAAACTCAAATTTAGATATATTTTCCTCCACTCTGCAAACAGTGCTCGAACATGGCAGTAGATTGAAGCACAGACATAACATATTGGTGGGGGGTGACTTTAATGTGGACCTTCTTGGTGATAACAGGGAAAAGAATATGCTTCTTGAACTTTTTAACTCCTTTGGTCTTACCCAAACCATATATTCCCACACTAGGCATCAGGGTGAACGGTTCAGTGGTTTGGATAATATATTTGTTAGCTTTGTCATTTCAGGTCCAGGACTTACCCTGGACTTAGGTATGTCAGACCATCTGGCTCAACTTGTGCAGCTTAACTTTGATCATCCGAATGACTCTGCATGCAGTGATATTGTTTATAGAAGGGTTTACAGTGCAAGCAGTGTAGTTGCCTTCAATGCTTCACTTAGTAGTGAACAGTGGAGGGATGTTTATACTGCTGACTCTGCTGTAAAAAAACTAGATTGTTTCTTGACTACCTTCACCTATTATTATAATTTACACTTCTTCCCCAAGCAGGTTAAAAATCAAAACCCTGATGCGTCTGCCTGGGTCACTCCGGAAATTAAAAGATCCAAAGACTTAAAGTTATTTTTCTATGAATATTATAAACAATATCTTACCGAAATTAATAAAAATGTATATACAGAATATAGTAAAATATATCGTAAGCAACTTCTGAAAGCTAAAGAAACATTTTACAGTAGTAAAATACATCAATCTGAAAATAAAAGTAAGTGCATATGGGGTATAATTAACTATGAGACTGGTCATACAAAATCAAAAATATTACCTGACAATGTAAGCCCTGATCAGTTTAACTCTTTTTTTGTTAACAATGCTGAAAACATTCTACAATCCTTAACAGTGACTCCTGCTGATCCCATTGTGGTATTGAACAGTAAAAATCATAAGCAACAACACTCTGTTTTTATAAGGCCAGTAACCCCAGATGATATTAAGATCATAATACAAAAATTAAAGAACAAAAAAACCGAGGATATCTATTCAGTTAACTCCCTTGTTGTTAGGGCATGCAGTCGGTATATCACTGAACCCCTTGCTGACACAATAAATGCCTGCTTGCTTGAAGGGCGTTTCCCAGATGCATTGAAGGTGGCTAGGGTCGTTCCTATATACAAAAAAGGGGATTACAATGATATGAGTAACTATAGGCAAATATCAATTCTACCCATTTTCTCTAAAATTTTCGAAGTCATTATGTGTGAGAGTGTATTTTCTTTCTTTGATCAACATAGCATTTTTTCAGATGGTCAATAATGGTTTCCGTGGGGGCCTGTCTACATCTGATGCAATGTGTAGGCTGTCAGAGTATGTGTGGGAATCTTTTGAAGCAGGTCTTGATAGTGAATGCTTGTTGACAGACCTCACCTCTGCCTTCGACTGTGTCGACCACAGCATTCTGCTCAGTAAAATGGAGCACTATGGTGTTAGAGGGATAACTCTGGACCTATTTAAGTCTTACCTTAGTAATCGACACCAGCAAGTTTTCATCAACGGTAAACTGAGCTCATCCTTACAAATAAAGAGAGGTGTACCTCAGAGGTCTATACTAGGACCCCTACTTTTTCTTATCTTCATTAATGACCTCCCAGGTTCAATAACATACAGTCAGTGTTTGACCTTGCTCTACGCAGATGATGCCAGTTTTATTATAAGATGTAATAGAGATCATATTCTGTCTGATGTATCTCGAAGGATGTTTGATGAGGCTAGATTGTGGTTTGCTACAAATAAGCTCCTATTAAATGAGTCTAAAACATTAGACATGAAGTTCAGATTAACCGGTGGTAGAGCTGATGTGTCTCTGAAGTTTTTGGGTTTGCAGCTGAATCCTGCTTTATCTTGGAATGAACATATTAATACTCTCTGTAATAGACTCTCTTCTTGCCTATATGCACTGCGTAGGGTACGTTTTACAGCTGGTCAACATGCTGCTTTGATAGCTTACCATGGCTTATTCCACGCAAGAATGAGCTATGGAATACTGGCTTGGGGTGATGCAGCGCACACTAACCTGCTGAGAGTATTTATGAAGCAAAAACAAGCCATCAGAATAATTTTTAACATGAAAT
Organism: Kuschelorhynchus macadamiae; assembly: GCA_030620095.1. Lineage (NCBI taxonomy): Eukaryota > Metazoa > Arthropoda > Insecta > Coleoptera > Curculionidae > Kuschelorhynchus > Kuschelorhynchus macadamiae. The sequence goes on along the minus strand of JAUTXW010000567.1, from coordinate 1,471,440 downwards.
CCACAGAGAGTTGTAAACCTCTTTTTCTTCGACACTCTATACTGACTCTCTTTGGTCAGATAGTTCTTGAGAATATATGTTACCTAAAAAAGTACATTCATCAACACACCACTCATTCAGACATTCATGACCATGATACCCGACACAAGGGAAATATTTTAAAACCACAGAATAGGCTTCATAGGAATAACACTGTTGGCATAGATCTATACAATCTATTGCCTCTTGCTTTCAGGCAACTGAATTCATTACGGTTCAGAACTCAATTAAAAAAATATTTAACAGCCATTGCTCCTTATTCAGTGACTGATTTTCAAAGTGCCATAAGAGAGAATAAGGAGATCAACTTACTATTAGTGTAGATTTAATGGTATTTTAATTCAATGTTTTGTAGTTGATACTTGTATGTTTTAAGTCTAATTATGTTAAGTATTTCTTCTATGTAACGTATTTTATTTTATTGAATTCCTTTTTGACCTATCTATGAAAATGTATTTTTTCTTCAGACTAATAAACTTAAACAAATAAAATAAAAACGTAATAAAAGAAAAACAAACTTAAAAAGTTTGGCGTTGATAAATTGTATGATCCGCACGATAACACTGCTTTTGACTATATAACTGGTATAGTTGGAGTTCGATGTCAAACCAGTTAGGCTAATACCAGACGTTGGTTCTCATGATGGTAAATGATAGGTGGTTGAAGCGGCATCGCCGTACGGTTTTAGCTGCAAAGACGGTATGCAAGTACTATTTTGACCAATACCAATGGACCTTCCGTATACATATGATGTAAAAACTAACCTACAAAAACGGAACTTAAAAAGGAAATACAAAAATTGCAGATAATTTTGACGTTGGAACTAAATATTACCGCTTATAACCTATAATTCAAAAAAGTATCTAACAAAACACCAAAAAATATACAAAGAAAAAATAAAGTTTGACGTAATGGACGGAAAATAATAATGATCTTTTACTGTGTTCCATGCTTAAGCCGATTAACGTAATGGATTCCCGCTAACTAAGCGGGAAACACAATGGATTTTACAACTTTCGTTTTCATCCATTTACGGCGAGCTTTTTTCTTTGTGTATTTTTCGGTGTTTATTTAGATGTTTTTTGGAAATATAGGTTACAAACGGTTATATTTAGTTCCAACGTTAAAATTGTCCCCAATTTTGTGCCACAAACGTTTGCTATTGTTATTTGTTATTTTTTTCTTTTTAAATTTAAATATGGGTTGAGCAGTAGTGGAAAATAGGACTTGACTTGACTTGCTTTGCCCACTAGTAGTGGACCTTTAGTAGGGATGGATTGCTATTTGCGAAGCTGCTATTTTGAAGCAGCTATTTGGCCGGAGCAGCTTACCGCTGCTTTTTCTTCTAAGAAGTAGCTGCTTATTTAAAATCGCGATCAGGTCTATTTATCCCCACTAGTCGAATAGCCGCATCCACAACTGCTTCGCCGACTGCCGTTGCTTCGCTGGGGTAGAGAAATGTACCGGATTGCCGTCGCCGTTCGAGGGATAGCAATTTAACAGCGTGGATCGAAAACAGTTGGGTGTCGGATGGAAGGTAAAATTGCGTAATATGTAATAGCAGGGTGTTTACGGTCTGTATTATGTAGTATGTGAATAGGTATGTAGATGTTTAAATAAGTGGGTGCATTTTGCATATTCGTTTATTTTTTGTAGTATTTAATTTTGAGATTTAAATTGGGTGTGTAGTAAATAATTTGTTTACTGGAAATTATAATTTTATTAACATAACCTATAACGGTATGTAAAAAAACTAAATAAAAAACATTATAAAACTCTGAAAATTAATAATTTTCTTGGAAACAGAACTAAAACGTAAATTCCTTAAAAAAACAAATAATACTACAGAAACAAAACTAATTACTTTTGCTCATCTACTGCATGCAGCGTGGCAGACTTCGATCTTGATTTACCAAGAAACAGCTGCTTGCGCGATACGGTGACAGAAAACTTAAAAGCTGCTGTTTCAAAGTAGCAATAACTGTTTCAACTGCTATCTAAAATTAGTCGATTTGCCCACCACTAACCTTTAGCGTTGCTGCTCGGCAATTGCCAGCACGATTTGATAGGATGTCCGGATGGCGAGCTCTAAGCTCCCGAAATATCCCGAATCTTTCAATAACCTTTAATTTTTGAAATGGATCGTGGTTTCCACTAGATGCCCTTTAAGAGTACTACTGGTCTCACGAGATGACCTTTTCTTTCAAGCTATCCCCTTACCCCTCCCACTCCCGCCACATAGAGACCATTACGCTAATATTCTATGTAGAACCGCGGCAGACGAACGGGATGGAATGCAGGAACAACTAGGCCTCACACGTTCACAGCGTCTGCTCCCTTTCTAGCGGGGTCGTTAGTTTCCACTTTGAGCGTATGAGTCTTCCGCTTCCCCCCGAAATAAAGCAGCAAAACCGAACACGTGGAACCACTTATGTTATTAACACAGAGGTCTGCCTTCGACGAGACGAACTAGAAGATGGAAAAATAGGACACTAATCCGAAAATTAAAGAAATGAGGTTAGGTTTCACTTCAAATTATAACTTATAACATTTGTCCCATATTTCTAAGAACTCTTTTCTAGAGTTAGGATATCGACCCACGATATTCATTATTGACTTTACCATCGGACAAGACTATCGATGTGTACGATATATCGGACAAAAAGCGTCGATATTTTATGATATCGGTTATCATTCGATGTTTAATTTTGAATCTTAGAATTTTCCTAGACATTCCAAAAAGCCAAGCATTTTTTATGTTATATTTGACACTTTATTGATATTCTTGCAACTATTAAAAATTTATGTGAGAATAACAGAATACATATTGCACTTTCTCTTTTAATTTTTGTAGATATAATATAAGAACTTCCGACTTAAATTGACATCAGATGATTGATCTTGAAGTGAAAATGGGAAAGTTTTTAACAATTCTGATTTATAACCTATTTAAACCATTTTTAGTAGTTATGGGGGTGCGGCCGAATATATTGAAAAATGAAAAAATACAAAGGGTACTCATTTGTCAAAATTAAGAATGTTTCACCGGTTTTCGATACATTACTTTGTATAGTTATATCCTTTTTAATAAACTATTCCAATTCGAGTAAATCTATTGTGGTCAAAAACAAACGTAAAATACATTCTAATACGTAATAAAATTAAAAATTTTGAAAAAAAACAAAATCTAAATTCACTTTTTGTTATATAACAAAAGAGAAACATAAAAATATGTAAAACTTAACACGAAACATAGGTAGCAGGCGTTTTTGTTCGATATTCTATCTATAGTTCTCTCTCTATCTTTTTATAATTCAGCCCGATCCCAAAAGCAACTTGCTAGTTGCTTGTAAGAAAAGAATCGGTCTGCCGCATGTCTGCCGGCTGTGAGTAACATCGAAAAACGATGTTAAATTACTTTAACTATCGATGTTCCATATTATCGATATTTCACAAGTTCGACATCGATGCAAAAAACATTGATCATCGGATGCACAACATCGATATTGACGTTACATCGTAAAATATCGCCCATACCTACTCTTTTCATCCGTTGTGTTAGAGCGTATTTGCAAGCGTACTTTTGCTACAGAACGTTGAAATATGGTTGAAATCATAAAAGCTCATTATTTCAAATGTCAATTTGCGAAACCACAAAGGTTAGGTTAGGTGGCTGCTACGAATGTGTCTACAGATTTTTAATTTTCGGTCTACGGATTTTATGTTCTGCTGGGTTGGATTTTTGGATCAACAGTTTCCTAACACTGATTTTATAAGGGGAAAGTCAAATCAATTGGGATTCCACCAAGAAATATTAAATTAAATCAGGTGCTTCGAATTTTAGTTTCTATTTGTAAGTTGACTTCTTGATTATAGCCTACTTCCAGTTTTTTACGTAGGTTTTTTTGTAATACAATCTCGATTCGAACCCATTGTAAAAAATCAATCGTTTTAGTAGATCGTGTATCCCTATTTTACATACTATCGAGCTACTTTTATTGAAATTTGAAATTTCCAAAGATCTAACATTGTTTTCAGTTTACACTATTTCAAAAGCGTCATACGCTCAACAACTATTATTCAAGCGAGACCACGAAACGACTTTTGGCGTACCAGAATTGCCCAGTTCCGAAATAATACAGTTCGAAGGGCCGAAATAAAGCAAAAAGCCGCCTACGGGGGCAGTTAATTTTGACCCCATGGGAAACACAATTTTCATTTAACGTAATTTGTCGAAAGAGTTTCCTCGGGCCACTGTTTCGAACTCGGCTAAACAAATATATTTTAATCATGACAAATGACATTTTAAAATAAATTATATGCCCCGCAGCTAGAATCGGGCTCCGTTGCAAAGTTTGTTATGTTGGCGCAAAGGGAGCGGCCATAAATAATTCTCTGCTAGTTTTTAATTAATTTCAAATTTTCGTCGCCTGGATGCTGGACGTAAAAATAGATCGCCACAAGTTTGTATTCGGTGGTTACGCCAGAGCAGCGCCGGATTTTGTGGGAGGGGGTTCAGTCAGAGGTATTAGTAGCGCCCCAATAATAATAATACTAATAGTTATAGTAATAATACCCATGTGGGTCCCGGCAAAGATAGGAGTCCTCCGCTTTTCGATGGTCACCGCCAAATTTTTTCTTTTAGTCCTCGCTTCTCTAATTCTTTGCAATGCTAAAATTGATATATTTACATAGCTAAGCCACCTTATTATAAACTAATAATATACTTCCATATTGTTAAGATTTGTATAGTTTTTTCTACTCTTGTATTAGTAAAAATTCTCTTATGTACGGTTTAGTCAATAAGTAAAACCATTCTTACGCCCAATTGTGCGTAAAGAATAATATCGCATAGTTGTACATTATGATGTAGCGACCAAATTAGCCTTGAGCCGCTCATGCCTTACCTTTCTATTGATTTTTTTCACATTTTTTATTGTTTGGGATTCAAATATCACGCAAACAACGCACTATTTAAAATTTTAATATTTTAAAAAAAGTCATAGAAAAAGTACAGAACCCAACTTGAATGGTTCTTTCTCGTTTATAATAAGCGCCTTCTTATTCTACTACTAAACGTTTATTCGGAATAGTCGCATTTCTGAATGAGCAGAATAGCATTAATTTGATACATTGTGCCAGGGGTGTAATGATTCCATGCACTTTTTGGCTTTGTAGTTTCTTTTTTTTTATTAAAGGATTTATATATTTATTTAAATAGGCGAATGGCCTTTGTGAGAAAAAGCATCTGACTCCATGTAGGAGTAGAATCTCGAGAGCGTCTGATCCCAGGCAGCTGGTATACTACCAGTTCTATCACCTGGCAGTAGGTGTAAAATGAGAACCCCATTTTATGAAATGCACAATTTATAGAACAAACGGGTGAATCGGCATTGTATCACTGAAACCTCTTGTCGCGCTCAAGACTATAGGTCGATGATCTTGTGTGGGAAATGAGCTACTGTCTCTCCCGACTAGCCGTGGAAGCAGCGTGATGTCGGACTACTGCAACAACTATCCCTCAGGAACCCAACATCGACTCATGAATATATATATATATATATATATATATATATATATATATATATATATATATATCTGGGGTGTTTCCAAGTGCGAAAATTGTATCTGAAAGGGAATCGGGACCCAACGATGAAGTAGAAGAGGCTATACTCAATGCCGTCGAAAATGATCTAAGCATAAGCACTAGGCGGATTGCAGATGCTTATCAAATTACACAATCGTCTGCTTGGAGAAATCTTCACATTAATTGTTTATACCCATTTCATTTACAACGGGTTCAACATTTGCAGGAGGGTGATTTTGAGTTGAGAATGCAATTCTGTAACTGGATTAATGAAGATCGAAGGTTGTGTAGGTATGTTTTGTTCACTGATGAAGCACAGTTCACGCTTGATGGTATAAATAATCTTCACAATGAACACCGGTGGTGCTATGAAAATCCTCACGCTACAGTAGAATATAATTTCCAACATAAATTTAGCATTAATGTACGGTGTGGTGTCCATTTATAATCGACGGTAGTGTTACAGGAGAAAAATATTTAAACTTTCTTGAAAATCACTTGCGAAATCTATTAGAAGATGTTCCCATTAATGTAAGACAAAACATGTATTTGCAGCATAATGGAGCCCCTGCACACTACAGTTTACTTGTAAGAGATTTTTTTAAACCAAAACTTTCCAAACCGATGGATTGGTCGGGGAGGTCCGTTTAATTGGCCACCTAGATCGCCAGACCTTAATCCTTTGGATTATTGTCTTTGGGGATGGTTCAGATCACTGGTATATTCCACTAAAGTAAATACAAGAGAAGCATTATTGGATCGGATAACAAACGCAGCACAAACACTAAGCAATGCGCCCGAATGTATCCACAGAGCAACCCGAGCTATACACCATAAAGCTGACCTGTGCTTAGAAGTAAATGGTGGAATTTTTGAAAATTATAAAACGTAACCTAGATTTTATTAAAAACAACTTAATAATAACAATTTTAATAAAAATTAAATACCTTTTGTTTAGTTTATGTCTGAGGCATTGAATACACACCTCAAAAAAATGTGTTAGTCTTTCATTTCAAAGCTTTTATGCCAAGATGCGTTTAAATTTGGACAAAATAATAAACTTTTAAAATTTTGCGATAAAAAATTATATGCGCCGAAATTGTTTTAAATCCAAATATCTCGAAAACGGTTGCTCGTATCCACTTTTAACAGGTATACCTTTTTAACGTAGAAATAGCAAGGGAATAATTTGTTTTACTCAAAAATGTAATACAAGAATGTACCAAAAAGTTGTGGTTGTTCGAAGGAGTAGAAAGACATGTAGGTGACGCCCCCTACAAGTAAGAGCAATACTAATATTAGATTCGAATTTGTCATACCAAAAACCCTCGTATATCAATTTTCACTCCATTATTTACATTATCATCGATTTTATTTAAAAAATAGGAAAATTAAATAAAAACTTTAACACCCTGTATCTCGAGAACTAAGGCCTTGCGGACACTTATTTATATAGACTTTTATGTTAATTTTTTGGTCCTGAATATGTACCTGAAGTATTGACATTTCCTCATGAATCACCCTGATATATATATATATATATATATATATATATATATATATATATATATATATATATAATCTCAATAGAGACCATATATATTTTGGGGTGATAGTATTTTCAAAACGTAATATAAAAAGGCAGCATCCCTTTATGATAGGGTTTTGTTATGATGGCCAATAACATATGGCATATTACATAACCCAAATCAAGCAATTTATGTATAGCGGATACGTATTTCCTTTTGATATCCCCTATTGTACGAAACGGGGAAAATAAAGTTTCGCTTTTCATGCTGTTTTTCGCTAAAATTGCATTTTTATTATTATTATGGAGAATAAAATGTTTTACAGGATAACGTTAAACCTATTTCCGTATTGCTGTCAGTAATAACTGGTTCGAAACATAATGTAGAAAGCATTTTAAATGCTTAGAGAAGTATTACAAGCAGCCAGTGGTGTGCTGTACCTAAGGTTGCCAGACGTCGATTTCCGGGAAAATCCCGGATTTAGGTAAGTTGTCTCGGATCCCGGATTTTCATTATACTATCCCAGAAAGCGTCAATCAAAACAGAAAAAGTAAATATTATAAAGTTCACAAAGAAAAAAATACACACTCTTGCTTATCATTATTACATCAGGACATTGCGACATAAAACAAATTTTGACTATGGGAGGGGGAGGGGGGGGGGGAAACAAAACTGATTTACTTTTTTTGGGAGTCGCCGTTTCTTTTTTCTTTTAATTTTAGCCATCTCAATCTGGCAACCCTAGCTGTACCTGAGGACAAACCTTTTTTTACATTGGACCATAGACCTTTTAAGGATTTAGAATCACAACACTGATGTGTCTAGGGCTCTAAACAGCTCAGGTACTCTTTTTGAACTAAGAATATTAAGTACTCTTAATACTTTAAGTGCGAGAAAGTCCAATATCTCTGTTGTTATAGGAAATAGAAAAACATTTTTTCATCCGAAAGTTCTGAGGGTCGAGGTGTACATGCTTAAAATATTTTCTTGTATACAGGGTGTTCTAGAAAAGCGTGACAACAAAAAGTGAATTTTTTAAATAGAAACCGATATCTTTAAGAGCAGAACTGAAATCGGCGTAAAATACTACATATAGTACACTATTTCAATTTTACCACCGTTGCGACGTTGCCAATCTATTCAAATTTCTTTAGAAAATTCAGAAAAAACATGGTAGTCAAAATTTCGTAAACTTAGTAGACTTGGTAATAATATTCTATGGTCCTTTAAACATTATGGATGATGCAATAATTGTGTATTGTCAAAAATGACGACGTCATAGCATGACTTGGATACACAGGTGGTAATTATATAGGTAAGTTTTATAAGGTAATTAATAAATTAATGAAAAATTATAATAATATGTATGCTGACCTTGTCCACGGAGAAAGAATATAAATGCTCAAAAAATAATGTTACCTTTAATTTGAATGTCAATTAATGCATCTTCCGTTCGCGAGCTGCAACTAAACCAAATTGGTAGAAAACGGTTTTACTCTAGTGTTCCTTAATGAAACATGGATATTCAGTAAAGGGCCTTTTAGAAATAGCTGGCGGGATGATACGAAAGCCACAAGTTCTTCAAAAAGAGGCGAAGGAAAGTTTACGGGGCATTTTGTCTATATTTGTTTTTTGTTTAATTTAGTTTTCGTGAGCATTTACATTAAGAGCATCGGTCGGCTTAAAATGCTTGCTAATTTAAGCTGTTATTTTAACCCAAATCATAAAAAAACTAAATGAAAGTTATTATTTTTATTAAATATCAAAAAATAGAAATGTTACAAGCTGTCGAAAATAGCTAAAAATCAGTAAATTTTGCACCATAGAAATATATTTATATTTATTTTTTTTGGGATTAAAGTAACTTTTTCACATCCCAATTCAATAATCAGGATTATAAATCTTCAAAGATAGTGTACTTTAATTGATAAATACGACCAGGATTTGAGTTAAGGTTTTTGGCCGTGAAAAAATAAAAATGTTTATTTTTTGATATTTAACAAAAATAATTACTTTGTCAAAGTCCTATATTATTTACCTCTCAAATACTGTTGAGAAATGGTTAATATTAACTTAGTTTTTTTATAATTTCGATCAAAAGAGAAACTTGAATTCGTGTGATGTAATGTGATAAAATGAATCCATGTTCGTAAATTTACTAGACATTCTAAATTATATAAAAAAAAACAGATTTTTTTTATTTTTCTCCAGTGTTAAAACTGTAGATTTTTTTAGGTTATAGATACATCGTCGTCAACGCCGGCAATGAGAACCTGGTTTATCAAGGAAGCTAGTTTAGTTTTTCAGAGTGGGACATAAAGTGGGGACTAGCACGATAGTATGGACCATCAAAATTTCGAAAAATGGTTTAAATATCAACTTGTTCCTAATTTGCCGCCCAAATCATTAATTTTCATGGACAACGCAAGCTACCACTCTGAGTTAGTAGAAGACATACTCCGAAAATCCTGGACCAAAAAAAGATTAATTTTATGGCTTTCTGGCTTTCTTTCCAGAGGCAGCAATAAAGGACCAAATCTGAGATTTGGTAGCAAAAATCGAAGTACGAAAAAAAAAAATTTTGTTGGCGAATATGTAAATGTTTTGGTCATATGGTTCTCCAGCTTCCACCATGCCATTGTCAATATAACCCCAACGAAATAGTTTGGTCAGAGTGCAAAAGAAAATATGTCCATTATATTTTTGCCTTAAAAGGAATATCCTTTGAAGTTCGAAAAGGTTCTTGGCGAAGTAAGTGCTGATCATTGGCAGAACTACATTCAGCAAAACCAAAAAATCTGTTTTCTGACATTGACGATCTTTGATTTGTATCGTTTAATATTTTATTTAAAAATATTTTTATAGTTTTTAGTTATTAGGTTTAATAATTTTGCTCCACATTAAGTTTTCTATTGTTACACTATTTTTTTCTAAAATTAGTTATTGTATTTAAAATATTTTGGAATGTTCGTTTGCCCGTGTTAATGATACTTCTTTGAATTTTTTGTCCGATTTTAGTCAATTTTTACTTAAATTAAATATCCATCTTGAACTTACGAAAGCTCTTTTTTCGAACACATTTTTAATGTTCAAGAAATGCATGCAGCTTTTTGTTGTTTTTCTAGCTAAAAAAAAGAATATTTAGAATAATAGGCTCTTTGCGTTTTAAAATGTTGTTAAAAAGACATTTTTACCAACTTTTTTAGCCCAGAAAAGTTTTGGCTTTGTTATTATAAAATACCATAATATAAAATTTTAGAATAAAAACATATTTTGTATGTTTTTTAATGAATAAAGCATCATTGCTTTCTTTTTGTGCTCTCGTTAGGTCACTGCATATCCGAAATAATTCTAACATGTCTAGGTGACAAACTTTGTCAAAAATAGTACTTAGGACCTTTCTTATCTCCACTTTTCAATTATTATCTGTTTTATTTTAAGGTTTTATTGATTTATTATCGACTGCTGTATAGTGGCGGCTCGTGGGTTTAAGAACGGGTGAAGCGCAGTGTAGCTAGGTGCACGCAGGCCAAAACAGCGCCGCAAGCGAAAATTTTTCGGGGTGCCACGAGCAAAATGGCTTTTTTTCTACCTTTTTATGATGTTAATTCTACATAGCTTTGGAGCGTTTTGAATTGTCTTTGAATTTGCAGAAAAAATAGGAGATATATTTTTGTAGTGTTCTTGAATGTCTATATTGCTTATCGTTATATAGGAGTTCAAAAGTTCTTTGAAATTCCCAGGATTGTCCGAATATTCAGATTCAATGTGCCCCCAAAATGACATTTCTTGTTTACCCAAAAAAACAGTCGCACGAATAGGTAACTGCATAAACCTTCTATTTAGAAAAACATTGTCATTAAACATTTTTATATACAATCTTGAGTTTAGCCTCAAAGCGTCTTCAATTATACTGAGTGAGGCCTTTCTTTAAATTTGCAAACGAAATAGCGCACTGAATATGTTCCAAAGAAGCTTCATGTCTACTACAACCTCTCGTCACATTCCCAAAATTATTTTCTTTATTCCATATGCTTGATTTTACACCTACAGTTAAACAGGGCATACAAAATAGTTTGTTTAAATATATGCTTCCACTCATCCACGTATAATCCGAATACCACTGATTTCGAATCCTACGAAAGAAAACTCTGTCTTTTGACTTCCCTTGTTTTTCTATTTCAAGGACAGGCTTAGATCCTTCGGCTCCCGTATTTAAAAAGTCTCTTTTGTCCTCGGTTTTCCACCGGGAAAATGGTGTTTCTAATAAAATGCAGACTGGATCATACAACGGAAACATTTCGTCTAACTTTTACGGTACCACAAATATCACGATACACGACACGATGCAAAAAACTACTTCCGCCTGTGTTCCTGATCCGAACGCACTAATTCACATTAATTCTATAACAAGCGAATAAGCGCCTGTAGCCTGCAGCAGCATTTTATGCCGCTCCCAATCTCTATTTGACTTATGGATATTCACCATTGCGTTGTCATAGCAACCGCCGTAAACATATCTAAGCGGGAAAGCCGGCGTGCGGAGGGAATCTGAAGTGGAATTTTTTACTGCTGATCAGTGTTGCCAGAACATTTTGATAAACGGTAAGAGATAGGCATTCGAAAAGGTAATAGATTTTGAAGAAAGGTAACAAATTCTTTTTGAAGATTATTTTAGTTGAACACTGGGTTTTAACAACCAAAAAAAAAGGTCTTGCGTTTATTCCGTTTACGGTGATTTGGTCATTTAGGCACTCTCCTACCTAAATAATTATTTGCTCATTAAGGTTTTTGTAATTTTTTTTATTTCGAGCCTTGAGTGAAAAGGTAATAGATTTCATCAGAAGGTAAAAATGTAATAAATCTCTCCAAAAGGTAACAGATCTGTTACAATTGTAATAACCTGGCAACACTACTACTGATTCTAATTCCTGAACGGGTCGCTCTTATGAAAACGTGTTCAGAGCGCTACGTTTTTAAGTCATTATTATTTTATGAGTATATAAGGCACTAGTTTTGATAGAAAATAATAGTATAATTAAGTAAATAATGTGAATTTATATACAACATACTATATTTTTATAATAGAAATGTAGATTGTAAAATATTTAATATTTTAAGTAAATTGATTGGAATGTTTGAATGTAGGTGAAGCGGCGCTTCACCGCGGCCCCTGTCGAGCCGCCGCTGCTGCTGTCCTTTCTAATATTTCATTTTTGTGGAGCTCAGATGTCAGACTGAGACGAAATCATCGGACATTGAAATTTACAATGTTCGTATATTAATTATCCTATTTTTATTTTATGACCTTTAAAATTATAGTCCGTTCGATCCCAGTGCCATGAGTGGAAAACCCTATAAGAGTGGAACTGTCTGCCTATTAAGTTCATTTTAAAGAGGTTATCACTATATCACTTAGTTTTATATTGTGAAGTTTCATTAGTCTGGTTAGTTGACAATGGCCGCTTTGATTTTCACTCTAAAACTTTTTAAATTCTATGTGGGTATTTTAATCTTTTGTAGGCTAGGTCTATAATATGATTTTTTCGAGAACCTCGTTCGCATTATTCCCACCTAACACTAAGTTAAACATGCTACTTGCTGTTATTATTATAACAAACATTCATTCGATAAAAAAACAAGGAATGATTTCTTCTGAAAACACAGGCTGAGCTTCGAATAAGCCGTCAACTCATCACCGATAAAGGCGCCGAACGTGACTCAAGCTCTATTCATCTGCAAAGTTTATCGCCGTAGCGAAAAACGACTAAAACGTTCAACCAGGGATATAAATTCATTTAAAAAAGAACGATCAATCATTATTACTAGGTGAGCAAAGTGATTGATGGGTCCTAAAGGATAAAACCCGTTGCACAGAGGAGAATTTTTCAAAAATCCTGGCCAAAAATAACTTTTTGTTCAAAAGCGTCTGAAATTCAAAACATATACTTAGAACTAATAAAACATTTATTTTCTAGCCAGGGCCTCTGCTTCTCTCCCAGACAAAAAGTAAGTTTGGGACGAAGATGAAGAAATTAAAAATAAAAAAAAATATTTTACAATTAAGGTAAGACACCCAAAGATTGACACTTGCAACAAAATTCATTAAAATTAGAAGAGAAGAAAATTATTCCTGGCGCCATTTATTTTGTCCCTCCCCAAAAGGGAGGTTACAAGAAAGAGGCAATAAAATATGGCTGAAAGTTATTTGCAGCTGTGTACACATATTTTTAAATTTTTACTGTCTCTTGACATTTTTGTTAAGAATCATAGTGAGGTTAGCATTTTATATCTTAGGTAAATTTATTTGAATGATATTATATATTTTCAGAGAATAGACAGTTTAGGATTTGTTTTTAGGTTTATATTCTTTTACTATCCCTGATTTTATGATTTTTTAAATAGAGGTGTCAATCATTGGTTCCAAAAAACTGTAAGGTGTGAATTTTTAGATCTACGGAGGTTTATTATTTTGCGGTTTTTTTTCATCTTTTTTTATTAGGTTAAGCTTTCCATACAGAAGTTTTATATTTCTAACTGATGTGGAACCAATATGTCAACCTTTGGATCATATAAGTGTCAACTTTTGATTCTTTTCAGATTAATATACTCTAATATGGCTAAACAACAACGACAGTTATTGAAATATAGTCCCGATGGGTGTTCCTGTTGCAACGTGTGCTAGAATCACCTTGCTGTATAAGTTTCAACCCAAAATAACCAGGGAGTGTTACGTGGGAGTAAAATCTTATCTTTTCAAGGAAGAATAACGAATATTGGCAGAATGGTTCATTCAGATAGCACGGGCGGGGTTTCCAGTGGGAAAAGATCAACAATTGTTCAGTGTCCAACGACTAATGCGAGAATTTAATAGAAAAATCCGTTTAAAAATAATACACCAGGAAGACACAGGATACCTCAATTCAAGAGCAGCGGTAACAAAAGTTTATCTCGATGCCTGGTTTCATGAAGAATTTGAATATCTTCAAATAATTTTGAGCATATTTTGAATGAAGGGAGAAAAAGTACTACCAAAGAAGAAAAGTAAAACGGTTCACCTAATCATTAATATTGATGAAAATAATGTTGGAATTTGACTTGCTGTTTGTTATTTCATTTAACATAATGTTTAGTATTAATTTAATCACTCAGTGAGGAGGACCATTTGTTTAACAAAGAACCGGTTAAACGTTTGTTAGTTTATACGTTTTTTTTTATATTATAAATTTGTTATTATAATGTTACCAAAGTTACCCTTTATTAGTGATATATGATTGTAATACGTTTGTATCAATCTGTAAGGTACTATTCAGGTTTATATAAAATATGCGCGTTTTTCTTGTAATTTAAACTGTTTTTTGAATGTTCCATTCAATGTCACTGACTGGTATCAGAGATGTCAACAAAAGGATAAAAAAATGTTTGAAAACTTCTAAATATTTCACGGAGTATATCAACCACTTTGACATTTAGATGACATATTTGGAATGATCATAAGTTAGCATTTAAAATTCGTTATAATAAACAATATTATTTTCAAAAATTACAAGTTGCAATAAATTATTTGTCAACTTTTGATCCACATAGGTGTAGACCTTTAACATTTTGTGATTTTTGCATGACAACCTTTGGTGTTAAAACTATAGCTTAATATTGCATTTATAGATAACAAAAACAGATTGAGTTTTTCTCAGAGGGTGGACTTTAGAATTTACTTGCATTTAAATATATGCTTAATTTAGGATACCGACTTGAACAAATAATTTCAAAAAAGTATCATATCTAAGTGTGTCAACTATTGGATATTTTACCTTACAAAATGTAAGACAGGTAGTTCATTACACCCTAAAGTTCATTCATTACTAATAAGTTTGACCCATAGATATATTGTTTATGGTTTGATCCACAATTATTATTTTAGGTTTTCCAATTTTTGACCACGATTTTTGAAAAATATGCCTGTGTGCGTCGTCGGTATTCAAATGTATACATGTAAATTCTTTCATTTTTGATACTCCGAATCGTTCTGCAGATGGTATTATATAATGCAAATTATTTTAGGGGCGCCGTGTCATTGGTATGGAAAAAGAGACATCAATTTCTGAAATGTGCCTCTCTACATCTTCTCCATAAATAGTTCGACTGATCTCAAAGAATAATTTTAAATGCTTATCGGTTTTCTGAAAACTTTGTTATAAGAATATATATTTTAAGCAGTAGCGGCTCGTGACCTTAGAATGTGACATTACTGCAGGCTGTAGTTTATGTATTTATTAAATAAAATAACGTAATATTGAATTTAATTAATTTATATAACGCATCTGTCGCCATTATTGCCAACAGAAAATTAAAAAATATCTTGTTAAGTTCAGCCATGCAATTCCTTAGGCCCTGGAAAATTTCAGAATTTCCTGAGTTTTCTGAACCTGTTTTTTGTCATTTGCTCGTTCTGAATAGCCAATATGTACTGTCCAGTTCTTTCTGGATATTAGTTTTTCCCAACAAAGTAATCACTTAAATGTACCTACTTAATCACTGGTACCACTACTTGTCCAATTTGAATCACCCCCCAAAAAGTACGAAAGGATAACAAAATAAAAAAAATTATATTTCATAGCCACAAACTCAATGGTATTTTGTAATAAATGTTTACATTAAAGTTGCGCATATAAGTTTTACCTCGACTTTCAGAGAGCGTTCGACTTTAAACTCAGATGCAGGACGTCCATTTCGTTTATTTCAAGTTTTTTATCAATATTGATCAGGGAATGGTTTTTAAATTTCGACAAAATATCCATCATTTTAAGCCCTGACAATGTAGCGATGCAAAAACACGTTTAAAAGTAAATAGAACTATTAGCACAAGGTCGGCATTTTCATAGCGGATTAACACGAAACACTCCCGGTAAATTTCTTTGCAGCTCGGCATTTGATATTAAGTTTGTCGTTTATTGGTCCCTTCAACATCCTAACGCATTGCACATGTTTTTATATAATATATTATGCAGTGTCACAGAACGCGTTTTGCTGGATTGAACAATACTATGGAGATATAAGTTAATGCTGGAATAAAATTATTATCTTTTGAAATTTGTCTCCAGTGCTGCAGCTGTTATTAAGAAACCGCCACTGATTTTGAACTTGCCCTTTGTAACACTTTAATTTTATTATTAAGTACATTTTTGTTATTTAATTAACGTAATTTTAACATTAAATAATTTCGTATTTAATTAGTCATTATTTTATAACTAAAACTTAGCCAGCATTATTTTTGTAATGTAGTTGTGGGTAATTTCTTTAGTTTTGACGCCTTCAGCAAAACACTATAATTTAAATTTACAATTGTAATCTTACATTTCTGGGCCTTTACCCTCATCAGGCAGGCTTTTATCCAGGAAGATCTCAAATCTTCTGATCTCTTGATCATCGATGTGACATAATCAAAAACGAAACCGTCTATGAAAGTAGAAAAGTCCTACGAACAAAGCATAACATTTGGCGCCACCTAGGGGGGCTCCGGAGAGTTCCGGCTGCAACCCATAATGATTTAGGCCAAAGCATGTAATATGCGTGGGTAAAATTGAAAACAAAAAAATATGCTTGGTACCATGGGCTATATGATACTCGGCTTTGAATGCGCCGTATATGTGTTAGATGACTTCTTTATGATTTTTTTTTTAAACTTATAATTAATAAAAATGCGGATTAGGTTAGGTTAAGATTGGTTAGGTTGCTGTAAAAATGGGTGCTTTTTTACGATTACGATATTTCCCCTGCACGAGGGAAGTAAAAAAATTAGAAAACAAGACCTTGCGATGTCACTTCTAATAAGAAGTAAACTATTTGATTTTTAAAAGGTACGCGTCTACTACTACTATTAAGTAGGGAAAACGATCTGCCAACTTAAAGACACCGAAATATGTTATTAGGTGATTTTACTTGCCTATTTGTCCAAGAGCTTTTTACATCCCTCGTAAAACAATTTTTGCGCAGGTCATACTAGGAACACACTGGTAAAAATTTGGTATATATTCAAGATGGCGAAACAAAATGGCGGCTCAATAAAATATTTAAAAAACTGAAAATAACTACTTATTAGATTGATTTCTAACTTTGTGCAAGAATTAAGTGAGATATACCAATGAATTAGTAAAATTGTAGTGCAAATTCAAGATGGCGGAACAACATGGCGACAAAACAAATTGCTTGTAATCGTGAAAAATCACTCTCCCAGATTTTTACAGATCTACGCGTTTTAGTGTGTTTAGATGCTGAAAAAGATGTTTTCTCTACTCAGTAGGTCTGTCTGTCGGTCCGTCTGTCAGTCAAAAATACTTTCACAGTCAAAAATTAGGAACGATATGAGTGCGAAGCACTTGGAAAAATGTTGGTAAAAATCCAACATGACAGAACAAAATGGAGGCTTGGTGAAATGTTAAAAAATATATTAACAAAAAATTAATTATTCAATTTACCTCAAAATTAACATTTTAGTACATATCCAAGACGGCAAGACGCAATGGCGGACTAATAAAATATTTATAAATCAGCATTAAAAAACTATTTATTTGATTGATTTCAATTTTTGTTCAAGAATTAAGTGTTATATAGAAATAAATTGGTATAATTGTGGAAGAAATTTAAGATGATGGAACAAGATGGTGGCCAAATAAAATGTTTAACAAAAATTACGTTTTCCTAATAAAAATGAAGTTCCGGGTAAAGAAAATTTACCGATTTTTTTAGTGGCTCGTATTTTATGTACCAATTAATACCTTTAATACCATGTACAGGGTGATCATTTATAATGTCCCCCCCTCTAAAACGTTTGGTAAAAAACATATAAAAGTTTCACAAAAAACAATAAGCTATTTGCAGCATACATTTTTATATATACAGGGTGTTGCCGAAATCACCCACAGATAAAAGTTATATTTTTTTAAGTGGAACACCCTGTATATTAAACGCAAAATTAAATCCTATAAAAATTTTGCATATTTTTTGTATAACATGTCCTATACCCAAATACAATAGTTTTCGAAATATCTGCGATTTTATCATTCAGAAATAAAAACATTATTCTAAAGCTTATAATTTAGCTTAGGTGGCTGTGAAGTAGATCGATACCAACAAACAAAATATTTGTTTATAAGTGACAGTGACAGTTACACATTTAGCAACATTATACGTTCTTTTTATTGTAAAATGCCTTATTCGGAAAGAGAAAAACAATTAATTTTGGAAAATTTTATTACAACAAACATCCAGACTAGCGAGAAAAAAGAAAACATTGGAAATTGATGAAGGCAGTGATTTAAACATTTTAATAAAAGTGGAAGAAAAGCCCAATATTTCCATAAGAAAAATATCGGGAAGCCTGAAAGCTTCAAAAACAAAAAAAACTTCTAAAACTTAATTAATAATTTAGATAAAAATATAATACATTTATTCTTACAAATGGAATTGTTCAACTGGTCCCCCGTTTTCTTCAATACATTTGATGTATGTTCTTCGTAATCGATCCAAAGCGGCAGTGATAGACTGGGAATATTCTTGATTTAGAATTTGAATTTCCGTTCTAATCAAGACTTTTAGGTGTTCTCTATTTTCGATGTTATTTGCGTTCACACGATCTTTTAGAGTTCCCCATAAAAATGCATCCATCGGCGTCAAGTCAGGACTGTTAGGTGGCCAGTTTATCGTACCATTTTTTCCAATCCATTCCGTGAACTGTTGGTTTAAATAGTCTTTAACCAATACGACACAATGAGGAGGAGCACCATCTTGTTGGAAGACGAGGTTTCTCAAATTAATGGGAGCTCATCCATGTAGTTTTCTAATTCGTTCCGGAGAAAATTCATATAACCATTACCGTTTAAAGTATCTTCGAAAAAATGAGGGCCTATTATTTTATTGTTTAAAATAGCACACCACACATTAACAGTTTGACGTCCTTGAAATTGAAATTCCCTGTAGCAATGGGGATTTACTGTGGCCCACTGTCTGCTATTTTTTCGATTTATCATTCCACTAGTAGAAATCGATGACTCGTCGGTCCAAAAAACATTTTTTAAATAATCTTCAGTTTCATTAACTTTTTCCAACCTTGCATGGCAAAATTCAACCCTTTTTTCTCGATGCCTGGGCGTTAATTTTGTGGTAGGCCTAATTTTGAATGCCTTGTATCCTGCATTTTTGAGAGTGGTTTGAATCATCCCAAAAGATGTATTTTTTGGATCAATAAGCTCTTCTCTCAGGCTTCCCGATATTTTTCTTATGGAAATATTGGGATTTTCTTCCACTTTTAGTAAAATGTTTAAATCACTACCTTCATCAATTTCCATTGTTCTCTTCTTTCTCGTTAGGCTGGATGTTTGTTGAAATTTTTCATAAATTCGATGAAAGGTTTTTTTGTCCGGAATGTGCATCCGGGGGTTAATTACACGTAATTCTCTTTGAGCCAATTTAGCACTCTTATTTGCTTTGATAAAAGTTTCCAAAATTAATCGTTATTCTCTTTCCGAATAGGGCATTTTACAATAAAAAGAACGTATAATGTTGCTAAATGTGTAACTGTCACTGTCAGTTATAAACAAACATTTTGTTTGTTGGTATCGATTACTTCACAGCCACCTAAGCTAAATTATAAGCTTTAGAATAAATCGCAGATATTTCGAAAACTATTGTATTTAGGTATAGGACATGTTATACAAAAAATATGCATAATTTTCATAGGATTTAATTTAGCGTATAATATACAGGGTGTTCCATTTAAAAAAATATAACTTTAATCTGTGGGTGATTTCGGCAACACCCTGTATATATAAAAATGTATGCTGCAAATAGCTTATTGTTTTTTGTGAAACTTTTATATTTGATCAAATAAAAAAGTTAGAGGGGGGGGACATTATAAATGATCACCGCGTACTTAATATTAAACATGTGAATATTTACAGTTATTATTTGGTTTCAGTAATGAAATGAAAGGAAAGCAAATCAATTAATCCACAAAAATGTATAACACAAGGTCAAAAACAGGCCCACAAAAAATCAACACTCTGTATATGAACTTAGAATATACCTACACAATAATTGCCCAATTCTTTGCCAACTTTGCTCTTGTTTGGTGCACGAGGGTTTGTTTTAATTTAAGCATGCAAAAAAATTTAAATATTTTACATATATAAGGTTTGATACATTTATGACTTATATTAGTTACGACATTTTGTTTTGGAATTAAAATTAGCTTTCCTTATTATTAAAATTTCTAATATTAAAAACATAAAATAAATAAGAAAATATATGTGTATATTTTCATAACAACAAAGGTTGATAAACGGAGTATTTTGGTCACTTTTAAACATGTATTGGTAGAATATTATTTGGTAATTGTTCTACCAATATAACTTTTTATCTTTATTTATTTCTTTTGGAGGTTGTCTAACTCAGGGGCGTGCGGTGAAATTTTAAGAAAGGGAAGCAATTTTTAGAAACTTACCTATTTGGAATGTAATTCGATTTTTCGATCATTTTTTGCAAATTCGTCATTGACGTCATCATAAAAACGTCGATGCTCCGACATATTTTGGAGAAGTTTATTTTCAATGGACAACAGCGATGTATGCGAATGTCTCTCCTGTCCCGTTGAATTTCTCACGAAATTTTTAATACGTTTAAGTGTTGAAAAATTGCGTTCTACTGAAGAACTTGTGGCAGGTATTGTCAATACTAATTCACACAATTTCGACACTTCGGTGTAGGCATCTTCCAGCTCCTTGTCTTTTAAAAATTGCATTAGTTCCTTAGCGTTATTTTTTGCGCTAATGTTAATGTCATCGGTTTCGTAAATCACTTTTAGTTCAGATCGCAGTAACACTCGGTGGAAGAATTGGCCATAATGAAGAAGAGATTTAAACGCATCTTCTGGAAAAGGTTTTCCTTTAAATGCATCAAAATTGCAGAGCTCGAGGATTTTAAAATCATTTAAACCATTAAATCTATAGTTTATTTGTTGCTGAATTTGATCGATTATTTCATAAAAGTGGCGTCTGTATGTCCCACCTTGTCTGTTCGAAGACGCTTGGCTTGTGGCTCTACATTTAACGTCATCTTTTTCTCCCAAAATAGGTCAAAATCATCTCTTTTTTGGCTTTACATGGACTTAAAATCATCCACTTTTTTTGGCAAAAAGCAATATTATTTGTTTTAGTTTGTAATATATTAAAAACATTGTCCGAGAATGAAAATATTTCTGAAAATATGTAAAACAAATAATTAAAATTAAAATCTCGTTTCAAACAGTCCAAAAACCCCCTCGAACTATTTATTGCTTCTGAGTCCCACGTTTCATTATTTTCTATTATATTCTCTAAGAGTTCTTTTTTTTCAGATACTGTTAACACAAGTCTTCCATTATAGTTCCACCTAGTAGGAGCTACTTTGGGTAATCGTTTGTTGACAATGGAGTTCAAAGCTTGTGTACGTTTTGTTGACTTGGAAAAAAAAGCACTCATGCCACTTAAAGTAACGAAAAATACTTTACACTCTTTAATGTGATTGATGGACTGGGATAAAACTAAATTTAATTTATGAGTAAAACAATGAACAAACACAGCACTTCGGAAAGTTTCTCGAACTTTAGCTTGCAGACCCCCTTGTCCTGCCATCACTGCAGCTCCATCATAGCTTTGAGCAACTAATTTTTTCTCTCCATTAATTTCTTTAGTAACGTTATAAACTGCGGTATATAATGCATCTGCTGTACGATTTTCGAACACATTCTTAAAACCTAAAATCGCTCTTGAATACTTCCGTCTGTTTTAACGTAGCGTATTACTATAGATAATTGGCTAAAATTAGTGATATCAGTTGTTTCGTCCAGAACAATAGCAATAAACCGCACTTCGCCAATTTCCTGCTTAATTCTTTTTAGAATAATGGTTGCAACAGCGGAAATTAAATTATTCGATTCGACGTTCCGCGAAAAACGCTAGCCTGCACTAAATGATTTTTTAAGCAATCATCATATTTTTCCATTCAACTAAGTAAATCTTAAAAATTTCCTCTATTTGAAAAACCCTTGTTTCATCGTGACCTTTAAATGCCAATTCGTGCTGTCCGAGAAAACAAACAACATCGATAACTCGTCTTAATATTTGCCTATTTTTATCGACTAGTTCATTGTGTTGGCGGTGACTAATTTCCAACAATTTATTAAGGGCGTGTTCAATTCTGGTTTTGCCGAAGACTTTTTCTTTTATGACGGCCAGTAAATGCGCTTTGGACATAATGTGTCTTTTTACAGTTTTATGGAAATTGTTTAAATCGGAAAAACCAGTTTTATTCCAGACACCTTTTTCATTTTCAAAAAGTAAACATGGCCACCAAAATAATTTACTTATATTTTCACACCCTGTTAGCCACTTAAATTGTTCGTATTGTTTTTCCGGATAAAAATGTCTAATACAGTTTTTCATTTTTGTGGTTAAATTTTTCTTAGGCGGTTTTACCCTTCCTTTGGAAATTATTTGAAGCTTATCAGCGAAGTTTAATGTTGAAAATCCCTTATTATTAAGACACACACCACACATTCACACACACTCTTTTTACTAAATTCTCCAACATTTTCAACGTTATTACCGACAGCCGAAGTTGACGGTATTTGCATATCCATGTCCGTATTATTGTTCTCCATATCGCACCATGCACGACGCGACGTACGTCACACAACACACGGATAGCCGTTCAAACAAAGAACCTACTCCAACGATAGCTTCCGCCACCACTTAAATCACGCGACTGAAATGCAAAAATTGCAAACAGCCGGTGGAAAGTTCAATAACCTCTGGTTCGATTCACAGGAAATCAAGCATACATGACTTGGCTTCAGAGACGCTAGCGGCCCGCATAGGTTCTATTCAATATTGTATTGTGGCTGGGTCGGAGTCAAGGCCGCATTTGTTATGGGCTTGATAATTAAGATAATATTTTAGCATTTTTAATATAAACTAAATTAAAGGTTTCCTATTTCAAAAATTACATTTTAGAAGATGTTTTGTAATTTTTTTTTGGGGACGCACTGCTTCCCTTGCTTCTATGGACTGCACGCCCCTGGAGGCGAAACGTGGTTGTGGAGAATGCTAATGATACTTTGGGTAGTTTAGGAGAAAAAACATTAAATGACGATATACAGAAAATAGTTTTAAACGTTTATGAAAGACTTTCGAAGAAAATGGCACAGGTGATATTTACGATACTAATAGTAAGAGTATATGTTGAGGGGGGGCCGTAGCCATGCTGGTACGCCAAATCTGGCCCTTTGGCGGTGTACCCCAAAATCTCACCCGTTTACACCACCTTATTAGCGTCCTTGAACCTACCAGCCCTACTGATATAGGCACTTTGTATCACCGGAATTCCAAAAATGTCTTGCCGCAGTCTGGCTCTAGCTTCGTACTTACTCCCCTTCACCGTATACGTTACAGGTCGAGTCCTCCGCCTAGCAGTGCTAAGTGCCTCTTCAAACGGCGGTGGCCTGTTTGCGTCACTAAGAGGGAGCTAATGGTCCGCCTACGTCTAGTAAGCAAACAGGCCATTTTGACCTTGACGATCAGATCCCCCGACGATTTCTTTAGTCTGCCTCGCATTGTTGGAGGGGTGTCACGCCCTACTAAGTAATCCTGGCCCAATAATTTAAGGCCACTGTCAAACATACGGGTTTCGGTCCCAAGTTGGCTTTAAGAGCATTTCACAGTGATTAGGAACCCAAATAATTTTTGAAAACACTGCCTTGATAATTTAACGCTTTTAACTCGCGAACAAATGACCACTTCATCTTTTAAGCCTTCTTTAATTTCCTCCATCGTTGCTGGCATCATGATGGTAGAAAGAAAGAAAATAGAAGATTAGTTAAATTGAGAAACAAATATTTCGAAACTTTTCCAAAATTCCGGAAAGGTGCTAGACCAGCCATGTCAAACATACGGCCCAGTGAGCATTTTTCTGCGACCCAAATAATTTTTGAAAACAGCCAGATAATGCGGCCCGCGAACAAGTTGAAAACCGTTTTTGAAAGCTCGCGCCACTGCAACAACGACTGCTATAATAAAATGTACAATTGTACATACATACTCAACCTAAAACCAAAAGCCAAACGTTATCTGGCTTGTTCCATGAAATTCTATCCCGCAAAAACACAGATGACTTTATCTGAACATTCTGGAAAGAATGAGAAAAATGAAACTGAAGGAGAAGATGTCAGCTTATTATGCGATGTACCTTTTTTACAAGATCTTTCATTTATGGTAGATATCACAAAACACTTGTCGGACTTAAATACGAAATTGCAAGGACCACGTAAAGTTATTACAGATATACATGATCATGTGAAAGCTTTCAAGTGTAAGATGATGTTGTGGGAAAAACAGTTAGCAGCGGATAATCTGTCACATTTTCTGACTTGTAAGGCATATCAGGAAAGCACAAGTATCCCAATATCTTACAAAATATATTCAGAGAAAATGAGAAGCCTTCTGGCAAAATTTGAGAAGCGTTTTCAGGATTTTAAGACCAGAAAACAATTTTTCTTTCTTTACTGGTCTTTTCACTATCGATATTGATAAAGTTCCTCCTCACTTGCAAATGGAAGTAATTGAGATTCAGTGTCAGACCCATTTAAAACAAAAATTTGATAGTGTTGGTACATTCGAATTTTATAAGTACTTGCCTGTTCAACACCAAGAAATGAGAAAATTTGCCTGTAAAATCCTGTGAATGTTTGGATGTACCTATAAGTGTGAACAACTATTTTCTTTGATGAAAGGAAACAAATCTCCCGCAAGATCGCGATTGACGGACGCAGTCTTAAAAGTTATTTCCGCCGATAAATTCGCGCCACAAATAGACAACTTAATTAAAGACAAAAGAAGTCAAATATCTGGCAAAAGAATTTAATGTTTGTAGTTTTTTGTAATGTCCTTTTTATTGGAAATTTAATAAACATACTTGTCCTATAATAGTACTTTTTCTCAAGATTTTCGGTAGTTTGTCTTCTTTAAGACAAGGTTTTGCGGCCCACCTAGTCTTTATGCTTTTGGCTCACCAGTGACTTTAAGATTGACATGGCTGTGCTAGACCATTTTATTATCTGAATGAAATTTGGTACTTCCATGAAATTCTACAAAAAGCAGGGTCAATGAAAACAAACAAAAGAGCATTAGTATATTATATTATGGAGGATATGACGGTTGGGTAGAAGGAGCCTTGCTCTTGACTGCTAAAATAAAATCATAAAGATATGTTCGTTAGATAACAAAAGACGAATTAAAAAGATTTTTGTCTAAAAACAATATTTATTTTGAGGAATTATACGAAAAAGGAACTAACTGTTGGAAGTACTACAGACTAAAACAGTAACTAGTATAATAATCAATTTGAAACCTGTAACAAAAATGTATTAAAAATGGGGTATTGTTTTGCTTTTTTCTTGGCGTCACGACGCTTACAGTTTTGACGGCATTGTTTCTAATTTAGTTGTGAATAATTACATATTACTTTATCAAATAGATGCTTTTTACTAAATTTTGATATCCTCGTTAATCCCGAAGAAAGCCGCTTAGAATTTTAAATGATACAGCCACTATACTATTTCTCTTCAAACCATAAAATTTGGTATAATCCTCAAAACAAATAGTTAGCAAAATTTAATTAAATACGGATAAATAAAAGCATATAAGTTTTTGAGACGATTCCGCAATAATTTGAAATGAACTCACTATACATCTAAAATTGAACATCTTGTTCATTATAGTCTAGTACTGACACACGCTAGCATTAATGAGATACTTATTAGCAATCAGTTTTCTTCATTTTTGGGTATTATACAAAAACATCTACTTCATAGGTAATTTTTCCAATAATTATGATTATTTGAAAACCTTGATGCAACAACAAAAATAGATTTATGAAATTAATCTTATCTAATGTTGCTTAACGGTTTTGGATTATGGGATGAAGACCTAGCAGTAAATGGATTATATAAATAATAACTATAGATAGATATTAACTATATGTATGTTCAAAAGTTTAGTAATACTTCGCCAATGCAAGGGAGGCTTACCTTTTTTCTCTAGTGTATAATAATTGTATAATAACCTTCTAATACAAATTTGTGTCTTTAGTTTTATTAACAAACCTTGGATATTAAATCTTAGTAAGTACTTGTTCACCAGTCAATGTAGAGAAACAATATTATGTAATCTATTTTTGAATGGGAAATACCTTTTCTAATAAAGTAAATAAAAAAATCACAAAAGTATTTGTATATTGATTTCATCATAAGATATCGATTATCTCTGTATATATTAACAATATTATCAATTTAAATGGATCTGTCGATTTTTTTCGTAGTAATATTTCCTTTTTGAACAGCTTGAACAGCTTGCGCAAAAACAGGTGTTTTATCCCGTTAACTCAGAAACTATTATTTGTTTTAACCCTTTTTTTCATTAAATTACATTTTATTAAATTAAATAGATGGCACTGTATTTAAATAGGTATATTAAAACTATTTTAACATTTTAAATCGTCTTTTTTATAGAAATCCTATATTTGTCTTTAACGGTTTTGAAACTTGTAGGAGAAAAAGAAAAAAATTAACATAAGGCTTTCTAAGAAAGTTATAGTAAAATAAAAGAAAAATCATACATTAGTTTTGTTTGTTTAGGTAGTAAAACTTAAAAAAAATGTTTTTTTCATATAAGTTTATACCCAAATTTGGATTAAACCGGCACACAATAAAACATTGAAAAAGTGTAGGTCTCTTATCAGCGCGAATATTAATATTTTTAAAAAAAATTTATGAAAAACCTAAAAGATAATAATATACTGGGTGTTCCATAAGAGATTTTTGATTACCAAATTAAACAACTGGGTCTTTTTGTTATGATTTTTATTAAAAAATGTATATTTTTTTTAATACTTAATCGATATTGGATTTTTATTTTGTTGGCATTTACGGAAAATGCCTCTGCGCCGTAGTGATCGAAACGTTTTGCTTGAATAAAAAGATTTTAAAGATTTATTACGTTATTTAATAGAAACCCAAAAAGATAAAAATGTTAAAATTGTATGTACTTATGCTGCCTATATTTATTCAAAATATACATTCGAGTTTTCATTTTTTTTAAGTTATAACAATTATATATTATATTAGTATAAACATAAAAATATAAATATTATAAAATATTTATTTATGTCTATTTGTGTCAGCAATTTACTGTTTTAAAATTTTAAATTGTGAATCGCATCCGATAGATAACAAAAATACTTTCACAAGCAAAGAGATCAATGAAGTGTTGAAAATGTACACCTAATTTATACTTTTTTCGTCGAAAATTTCACCACAGTTTTACACTAAACTATTTACTTCAGACCCCTGAAATATAAACACAAACATTCTATCAGTGATGATTTTTTGTATACAAATATTTTTCTTCTAAATACGGGACTTTTTAATAAATTTAAATAAGAGAATTATATCCACATAGTCGCTGCATAAATATATATACTCACTTGCTGTAGAACTACTTCTAAGGCATATCGCAGTAAAAAAAATTTAACAAAAAAGCAAAGTTACTTGTTTATGAGAACGTTCGGAAACAAAATAGTTTTACTTATGTTAAGGTAATAATAATTTAGTGCATAGACAATAAATTAATTGGTAATAACATTATTCAAATCCTATAATTTGTGATTTATTTCAGCTTTCTTATGTTTTTAAATTATTCATTATTATTATTATTATTTAAATTTTTTTCTCGCTTTATTGGCTTGGTTTAAGATGAGTAAAGATCTCAACAAGCGATCAGAAGGTTTCATCCAACCTCCTTCCTTATTATGTATGCAGTTCCCAAGTGCGATTTTCTGCACTTCGTACATATACGGTTGGTCTGGTATCACGTGCATTATTACTATTATTATTATTATTGTTGACAACCAATCAAAAGGAGTGGGGTGGTTTCTATTAGTTTTATGCGTTGTCCTGTAAGAATTTTCTCACTATGTGGCAAGTACTGAGCAGGACTGCCTTATCGATGTCGATGAAGGTGTTAGTATGAAGTCCTATGATTTTCAGGTTCTGTTCTAGTGTTTTTGGAACTAGTCCAGTTGATGATGCAACCTTATTCAGTCGTCACATCTGCTGTATCTCGACGGCCAGCTCCGCATATTTGGCCTTTTTCTCTTGATATTTATCCAAATAAGCTGTCTTTGTTTCCTTATTTAGGCCGATTATTGTCGTAGTATAGTTTGAAGGCATTATTTTTAAGCACTGAATTGCCATCACAAATCCTTCTGTCTCTGGGAATAGTTGTCCATCCTTCGGCCACCTGTTGCATGCTTCCTTATCTATGTGTGGCTGATTCAAGTCATTGTGATGTCGGTCGTGCAGTGCCATTTGAGCCCACTGCTCTTGTTTGTCGGGGTCTGAAAGTGACTTTAGGATGATGCTGTTACTTGCGAGATTAAGTGGAGAGTACGAGTTGTCACTTAAGGTCACTATGAGGTGGAGGGTTGATGTTTGTACCTCGTTCGTGAAGAAATCTCTCGATTTTTGCAGCTGTCGGGAGTGCGAATTGTTCAAGTCAACGAGAAATCTTCCACCTTCTCTTCGTGGTAAGGTCATTTGGAGAGTTGATGACCTTGGGTGGCGTGACGTGGTCATCATTAGGCGGATAGTTCGTTGAAGTCCCTCTGGCTCCGTCTTAGTCCGTTTCAAGATTCCGAAACTGTAGGTTAACACCGGCACAGCATAGGTGTTAATTGCTGTAATGAGATTTCCGGCGTTCAGTTCTGTCTTCAGTGCACTCTTTAGACGTCTTTCATCTTGGTCTTTCCTTGCTTATCATCGAGCAGTCTAGCTTGTTGGAATCCTAGATATTTGTAGCCTCTGTTTAAGGCTTTACATTTTTCCATTCCAAATCTCATATGGATGTCTTTCGAGAAGATATATGTCACGGCAATAAGTTTTTTGAGTTGGTTATGGTTTCCATCATATAGCTTAATATCATTCATATACAGAAGGTGGGATATAGTTCGGGAGTCGTCTCTATTGGCTTTAATGTTGAACCCAAATCCTGTTGAGCAACATGGAGAGGGGGTTCATCGCTAAGGAGAAACACAGTGGACTTAGCGAGTCTCCTTGGTAAATTCTCCTATTGATGTGTATCTCATCGATGGTAAGAAATTGATCGCTGTTATAGATTCTTAGGTTCGTTCTCCACTGGTGCTTGATGGGTGTCAGGAAATTAATGATTATAGGGTGAATTTTGTATATTCCTAATACGTCTATGAGCCAGGAATGTGGCACACTATCAAACGCCTTTTTATAGTCTATAAAAGAAGTGTGTATTTTTTTTCTGTACCTGCTTGAGAACCACAGTTATTATTTGCATCCTTGATGGTCTTGAACGCATCCCTTCTGTTCCTCGGGTAATAGGTTATGACTGTCAATATGATGACAGATACGATTTGCAATACATCCTGTTAGAATCTTGTACATGGTGGGCAAATAGATGATGAGCCTGTACTGTGACGGGTCTTCTGTCCTATGGCTTTTGGTTAGCATAGTTGTAGTGTATAGCATTAGATATGCGGGGGTTGTCTCCAGATGATGCATTATTTTAGTAAATTGACGGGCCAAAGCTTCATTGAGGACCTCAAATTTCTTATACCAGAAATTGTGAATATGGTCAACTCCTGGCGATTTCCAGTTGATCCTTCCCTTAATAAAATTGCTAACTTTCTCCTTGAGTGAGTTGAGTCAAATTCTATTTGTGCTGTTTGAATCTGATTACGTTGAGATTGTTTCCATGTAGCATTTCTGTTATGCTCTTTTGGTTTTTCTCAGATGTTCGACCAATTCTCGGTCAAATGCTCTTTACTTGGCGGCATCTTCTCAGTATTGGTTTGATCTTTGGTATTATTGATAATCCGATAGATCTGTCTTTGATTGGTGTTGAAAGACCAGTTCTGTCGTTTTCTCTTTGAGCATTTGTTGTATCTCTGCAGACGTTTTAGCTGCTAGTTTTTGTTTCAGTGTATCTTGATACTCATCTAGTTTTTGCTGATGGGGGAGATCGGTGGGTTCTGTACTTATCTTTTTAAATATCCTTATAATGCGCGTCTTAAGTCTGCTCGAGGAGTTATGATTATTATTATGTTGCGTTAACTCGCTTCTTTTGCGGTGTTTATTTATTCATCGGCATAAGCAAGATGAATATTACTATGACACATTAAGGAACTTGCTGACAATGTTGCAAGTATTAAGGATAACTAATTTCTGTGAGGTTTCCAGCGAGTGACTGTGGAATAATACCTGTTAATGATATTACTACTGGGATAATTTGAACTGTGTTTTGTTTCCACTGCTGCCTAATCTGATGTGACAAATCTGTATACGTAGTTATCTCATTATGAATGGTTTCCTTATATTTGGAACAGCAATATCTATGAGATATGTCTTCTTTTAAGTTTTATTTACCAAGATTATGTCTGGTCTGTTTAATGGTATAATTCTATCTATTTTCAGGCATGTACTAGTAATAGTGGCAGGTATTACTAATTAGCTGGTGAATTTCTGTTAACTTTTGATGAACAATTTTGGCAACACAGTTATATCGGTGTAGGTATTCGTTGGACGAAAGGTATGTACAACCTGCAGTTATGTGTTGGATAGTCTCTGAGGTGCGAAGGCATTTTCCTCGTCGATCATTCCTTACACTATCATCCTTAACAATATACTTAAGATAATTTTTAGTTGCTACTATTTGGTCTTGAATAGCTATCATAAAACCCTCTGTCTCAGGGAATAAATCCTCACACGTCAGCCAATAGTTCGACGCATTATGATCTACATTTTCGGCACTTAGCTCATGAGGATCTTTTCCATGGAGAGCCTTTTGCTTCCAGGCAGCGATATTTATGGATGTTTGTTCAGCCTTTGTCATGTTTGGCTCTGGTGCAGCTGCACGAAGATTTAGTGGTGTGTAGCCCTCATCAGCCATGGTTACAGCTTTATGAAGTGCAGAAGTTTTCTTTTTCTTTTACGCAAAAAAATACCTTTGGAGGCCTGTAATTTGATTGTGCCTTAAGAATGTAATTTTGATTAAGCCTCTTTGCTCTGGGTATCATAAGCCTTATATAGGTACCCGTATAGCTGATTTGGGATGATGAACACGGAATTTAGTGAAGATTGTTTTGATGTTCCTTTCAATCTCTTCTATGTCTGTTTTTGTCCATTTTATTATCCCAAAAGTTATTATTATTATTTTTATGCTTTTTATTTTGTTTTCTCAGCTTCAAATGCACAGTTGGTATTTTCTACGCTTCTATAAATTAATCGCTACCTAAGGAGTGTTTAAAACTTCCTCACTATGTGACAAGTCTGCAAGATGCAGGTTTTTTGAATTATTCTGAGAACACTTTTGGGTAGGTGTCGCTGCTCCAAGTAATTCGAAAGTCTTTTCGTGACAACCCGACAACCCCCGTGATAGAAATTACGATGGGTATTATCACAACCTCATTGAGCTGCCAGACGTTTCACTTCAATCGCAAGGTTCTGGTATATGTTAACCTTTTCGCTCTCAGTTTTTTGGAGGTTAGTAGTGAGTGAGCCGGCAATATTATTATTATTATTGTTATTATTATTGTTATCGAAATTGACAATCAATTTCTCAACAAATGCCCATCCCTGAGGCATGCATCAAAAGGAGTGGGCTGGTTTCTATTAGTTCTATGTGTTATCCTGTAAGAATTTTCTCACTGTGTGGCAACTACTGAGCAGGACTGTCTTCTGGATGTCAAAGGTGTTAGTATGCAGTCCTATGCTTTTCAGATTCTGTTCTAGTGTTTTTGGAACTAGTCCAATTCATATATGATGATCTGTATCACATGAACCTTATTCAGTCCCCACATCTGCTGTATCTCGATGACCTGCTCTGCATAACTGGCTCTTTTCTCTTGATATTTATCCAATACGTTGTTGTTGTTGGGTATAGCGACATTTATCATCACACATCACCCGCTTGTCGGTGATAATTGTCCGGTGGTAGTACAGTTTGAA
The DNA here is from genome assembly GCA_030620095.1 of Kuschelorhynchus macadamiae. Lineage (NCBI taxonomy): Eukaryota > Metazoa > Arthropoda > Insecta > Coleoptera > Curculionidae > Kuschelorhynchus > Kuschelorhynchus macadamiae. The sequence goes on along the minus strand of JAUTXW010000567.1, from coordinate 1,439,165 downwards.
GTCGTTATTTTCAAGCACTGAATTTGGTTGGTAGTTATAATAAAGCAAAAAGGTATTCAGAAGCCCATATTTATTGGCAAGTTTCTGGTGTATGATGTTACATACCTGGTTATGTTGCTGAAAGTAGTCCGTGTTTGCTAGGTAAGTGCAGCCAGATGTTATATGTTGTATAGTCTCTGATCTCTCGCTACATTTTCGACACTTATCTGATTCAACGGACCGGTCTTTGATGACGAATTTCGTGTGATTCTGTGTGTAATAACTTGGTCCTGTATTGTCATCATAAATCCTTCTGTATCTGGGAATAGTTCCATAATAATAACAATAATAATAATAATAATAATAATAATAGGGCTTCATGGATTAAAGCGGAAGAAGATAGACACAAGTGCTTGGAGGAACAAGAAAACTTTGCAATGGCAACACAAGAAGTTGCAGAAACAATCAAATACACGCATAATTTGCGTGTATTTGAAGACTACAAGCTCTACTGGGACATTGACATCCACACAGATAAAACAATCTCCACAAACAGACCCGATATCACCTTTCAATCCAAAAAAGAGAAATCACTTATTTAATTGACATGGCTGCCCCCAACGACGAGAACATTCAAGCAAAATACAGTGAGAAGATCGCCAAATATACCGACTTGGCAATGGAAGTAAAAAGGCTGTGGAAAGAGGAAGGAGTCATTATTGTTCCTCTCGTCATATCAGTAACAGGTCTCACCCCAACAACGTTTACACCGCATTTGGCTCAATTAGAACTTAATACAGACATTCACAGGAACATCCAAAAATCGGTCATTTTGAAAACATGTAGCATCGTTAGATCATTTCTTAATACACAATAGTTGTTTTTTTTTTCCATTTCCTTTTTTTTTGTACTGACTTGGTATAATCCCGTCAGTATAAAATACAACCACAGGAATACTGTGAGACAACAAGTATAATAATAGTAATAATAGTCCATCCTATTATTATTTTTATTGTTATTATTATTTTGTTTTGCCATAATGGATTTTGACAAAAATTGAAGTCAATCGAATAAGTAGTTTTTGAGCTAGCCGCGTAGAGACAGACAGACCGACGGAAACAGGAGAACATTTTTTTCGGGGCCGAGGTACCCGAAAACATATGTTGCAAAAATCTCGAAGGGTATTTTTTGCACGATTACAATACTTGTTGTTTACGTAACAAAACTTGTTGTTGTTGCAGTTTTCGAAAATAAAATTCAAAATAACAATTGACGGTCAAATAAACAAATTGTGGCAAAAAAACATTTTAAAATACTAATACCCTGAATTTTTTAACGGAAAGTGAAATAAAAAGAAATACTATACATGCGTCTGATAATTATTCATATACTCTGCATTCCATACTAGACTATAATTGCAGTAATATTTTTTGTAATATGCAGCATCCATCGTATGAGTTCGTTCTACAGGAAAGTTTTGTCAGATTCATAATTTAAGTTGTAAAAGTTTTCCTGTCCATAAACAACTTTACCGGCTTTTACTAGCATTTACTATGCAGAATTATGACTGTTTTAAAGCTTTACATCATGCAGTTAACTGTGTGTCTGATCTACGCCTGGTTTGGTGCTGTATAATTTATAACAGAGGAATATTGGCTTACGAAAAAATACGAGAGTGTTAATAGCCCAGTAAAATTAGTCAGCGATTTGATCACGAGCAACTGTCAATGAGCAAATTTTTCCATTTCTGTAAAATTACGTTACATCCAAATGTCTGTGACTTGAAAACGACTAATCCAAATAAATACAAATATTCTAAAGCATCAAATTCTGCGTTAAGGGAGCATGTATTTTTAATACCGAGTTGGTCTTAAGTGAAAAAATGTAGAATTTTACTTACGGTTTTCAAGGGATATTTGTCACGGTTTCGAGTGGACACTGGAATTACAAAACTCCTCCTTTCCGTATTCGGTGAAAAAGATGCTTGGTCATGCCTCTCTTCTAGAAACATTCCATAAATTAACTGTCAGGATATATTTTAGGAGCCACATGGACTGCTCGTTTTATTCACTCTCCCTATCACGCTTCCTTTCATCCTCTTCTAAGGGGAGCTAGTGGTAATTTGGGATAAAATTAGTGTTGTTTAAATAAGGTCGAACACGACACTCTGATGGGATTTCCTCACCAGAGACACCATGTGACTAGCATGAGTGGTGGTATTGATTTTCTAGCCTAATTTTGACTTACGTTAATTATCAAAACATTTTCAAAATTTTAGTGTTGTGTGAAAATTAAAAATATCTACTCTTAATTAACCGTAAATTAAAAGTAAAGTATATCTGAATTCTGTATAACGGGTAAAATACTTGCTGTTGTTTCCTTAACCTTTTTTTGAGGAAGTTGTGGAATTTAAGATGAAATAAAACAAATATTTTATTTAATTTTATAGAATCGAGTGAAACCTATTTTATGCGTTTTGGTTCATGGGTAGCACTCGCTGCTTTTCCTTTTACGTATATCACGTAATGTTGAAAATTCATTGCAGGCATGAAAGGAGTGGGTTTCCTTAACATGTTTGTGAGCAATTTTTTTCTGTATTACCAGCATCTTATGCGAGAACCAAACAGGAAATGCAGAGCCCTTAAAACGTTTGACAGGTACATATAGTGATATTCCATGATAAAGAATGTCATAGAACTGTTTCACAGCAAGGTCAATGTCAACACTACTGAGCGCAACGTCCCAGTCGATAAATGAAAAGTATTCATTTAAATGAAGCATATTAGCGCCTCTAAAATCATGATATTCAATATCAATATAAATATTATCATTTACCACGTAACCCAATAATTTACAAACATAAGCATAGTGATGGAGACTCTCTGGCAGTATTAAATCATAAGCCCTATTAAATTTCACTTTACCATCATCAGCAAAGCACAAATCTAGAAAGGTATTATTTTCATTATGAACACTGTTTATTTGGAAAAATTTAGAAAACTTATAGTGTCACTTACAGTTTTTGCATGAGATGCGGAAGGACAGACAGCATAACTACAATAATCTTCATTGATCCAGATAGCCTCCGGCAAATTACAGTCCTCAAAAATAATTAAGTTACTGTCAAGGTTCATAGATTTCATTTCAATAATAGTATCACAATGCATACGATAAACATCATATTCAGAGCGGGGGGGGGATGTAAACAGCTCTTAAAATGAACTTCACAATAAATCATATAACAGCTACAAAAACTTGCTCGACTTCTGCTTTATTAGGTTGGAATGCAATTTTTTCTTTATTGCGATAAAGACACCTCCACCCCTTTCTTTTGCACTCGAAAGAGGACTACGATCAGTTCTATATATGTCATAACCAACTAAGTTCGTTTCACTAATCGACACATCATCCGAAAGCCAACTTTCAACTGACAAACACATCATAGTTGCAAACTGCCAAACTTTGTCTTAGATCAGCGAGTTTTGTTTTTATTCCGCCTGCATTTTGAAAATACCAGGCTAGTTCTTTGCGTTTTTTGATTGTTTCGATTTGGAGATATGAGGAATACTTTGAACATAATGTATATATATCTTATCTTTGCCTTCCTGTTTTCGCTTAGGCAATTCAGCATGCTTTTCTGTGTGTGTTTTCTCTGAGCTGGTGTCTGCGCTAACACGATATGGTACGTTCACTTCAAAAAGTTTTCTTTTATTTTTCAGACAAGACAAGGCTGTTTGTTGCTGTTGAAAAACAACCTTTAAGGGTTTCCTTGTTTTCCGTTCATGCAATGACCAATTCTAGTACACTTAAGTTCGGCTTCGGACACCTCTATGAACTCAAAATATTTTTCACTGCAGAAACATCATGAGTAATTTTAGCTTGGGTATCATCTGATTTGCTTTCAGGAAGATTATGAACAATAATATTATTTTTACGCAATTTTCTGTCTACAAATTCTGAAAAGATTCTGAAAAGACTCTAACAGTTCCACCAGAAACAGTTTCTTTTCTTTAAGCCATCTTATCTCTTTCCTTAGAATTCCCATTTCAGCCTCTAGATTTGATATCTTAATTTTGTCTTTCTGGAAAGATTTCAACTCTGATAATATAGACTGTATGTTCTTGTTTTGGTCAATAATGATTTTATAGAGTTGGCGAATGATCAAGACAGTATTTTTTCTATCAAAATCCTTTTTACTTAAAATTATTTCGAATTCAGGTGTGACTAGAACAGCAACCAATAGGGGGACCCTTTCAGAAGACACACTTCGATTTAGCTTTAATACTTGTTGCTGAGACGGGTGGCTCCTACTAATGTGCTTGGAGTATTTTGAGAATTTGTCTGGCCGTCGGTCCCCAATCCGTTCGCGAAACCTACTGCAGAAAGCCACCTAACAGTATTTTCTTTTACATTGTTGATATTGCCAGTTATGGCTTCCTTTTTTCTTAGTAAACGCACAAATTTTATTGAATTCATCGGCGCAAATACCTGTGCATCCCTTATGCAACCAGGACAAACAAGTGGAACACTCAACATAGTGTTGATTTTCCCTTATAACTCTAGAACACGCAAAACAAACACAACCACCCGCCATCACAATTGCCGTCTCGATTTTTGTTCTCCAACAAAAATATTTTTTACAAAATATATGATTCCATTCGTAGAATGGTTTCTAATCTAATTATATTGAGCCTAAAATCGTGAAAAACTTTCAGAATTTTAGCTATGATCACGGATTTTCCTGGAGTGCTCAATTTTACAAACATAAACAAAACAAAGATATATGTGATGCTTTTGTCCTGTCCCAACTTAATTTCTGCGGTACAGTGTACGGACCCTGTATTACTTCGCAAGTGCCCAGGCGAATACAGAAATTAGAAAATTCTTGTGTGCGTTTAATTTTTGGAATCAGAAAATACGATCATATTGGTCATGCATTTGGCTCAAAATGGCTCAGCGACGCTACCTTCATTTGGTGTGCCTATATCACAAGATTCTTATCGAAAAATCTTCCCTCTATCTCTACAACAAAATTCGCTTTAGAACAGATGTTCACAATGTAAATATTATATTTAAGGGTAAGCTTGCCATCCCAGCACACCATTCAGCACTGTTCGAACGTTCGTATTCCTACCTCATTGCAAAGTATTTGAATGACCTTCCTGAGGACATCATTCAAGTGCCACAGACCAGATTTTTCGTAAGTTTGTGCAGAACAAGTTACTAGCAAGTTGACAGTTTCATTATTAAAAATATTTATTATATTTGTACTTTTTGATTTGATTGTGTTATATTAATTTTATCCAATACTCATACAATTGTATTTTTATGCTTTAGGTTTAAGGTATTATCAATTATTATTTAAAACCAGCTGGTTAGCTGAACAGTTGGTTGGGCTCTAAGCCGTACCAAACGGAAACTCGTCATTTTGTAATTTCAATTGGTTTTTAATGTTTCTTATATTAAGTCTATCTAACCTATAATGTACAAATAAAGACCTATATTATTATTATTTTTTGTTGTTGTCTCACAGTATTCCTGTGGTTGTATTTTATGCTAAAGGGATTATACCAAGTCAATACAAAAAAAGGAAAAGGCAATAAAGACATTATGTATTAAGAAATGATCTAACACCTATCATGGGCAGGGTACTCTGTATATCAACAGAGATGTGAAAAAATCACAATAAAAACCCAGTCTAAGGATTAAAAAGTTTTTTATAAACGTGGTAAAATACCTAAAACGGAAACTTCAACGGAAATCATAGTTCTTGGGATTAGACCGTGTCAAATTAGAATTACTATCCGATGTTTCGCCCTCGATTGCACGAGGCATTTTCAGGGAATTTTACTCTACGAGATCTGAACAGTGAATGATTCAGGCGGGCTTTTATACCCGACTTGTTCTCGCCGAACCGTGACCCTGTATTAAGATCGTTTTCCACGTATGCTGTAGACCGTAATCCGTATCCCTTTTTTGTATGGTTAAAAGCTTCAATAGATTCTATAATTTTTCGTTTATAAATCCTGGAACAGAACCTTGCTTACTTTACATTTATAATATGGTCAGTGGTATGTTGGTGTTCAGCTATAGCAGATTGAACAATTTGTTTATTTTTAATACATCATTCATGTTCCTTAAGTCTAGTTGATATTCAGCGTCCTGTTTCTCCCACATTCCACATACAGTTCTCTATTGGATCAAGGCATTTTATATATTTCTTCTGTTTGAAAAGATACAATATCTTTCGGCGATCGCAACATTGACCTATCTTCTTATGTGCATTGAAAATTGTACGTATGTTTGACTGCCGAAGTAAGTGTCTGTAGTGCCATGTATGTAGGGAAAAACAACACTACCTCCTTTTCATTTTCATTTCGCGGAGTTGGATTACCATATCTTTTAATTGAACGCGTAATATCTTCAGTGCCGTAGCTATTACCTCTCAGAGCTAAGGTCAGTTTCGATGTTTCCGATGTTAGAGAATCTTCACCAGAAATCGAAATGGCTTTAAATACCAGTGAGTTAATATCCGATTTCTTTTGTGCCATTTTCCTTCCTTTAAACACATACATCTAGAAAGGGAATCATTCCATTATATTCAATTTCCATTGTGAACTTGATATTATGCTGTTGTTGAACACCAGCATACCACTGGCCATATTATAAATGTAAGGAAACCAAGGTTCTAGCATCGGCTACAGGATTCTATAAACGAAAATTTAGAAAATCTATTGAAATTTTTAAACATACCAAAAATTTCAATAGAGATATGGGTTATGCTCTACATTACACGTGGAAACCGATTCTAATCTCGTGAAGTAGAGATCCCTGAAGATGCCTCGTGGAATCGAAGGCGAAACGTCGGACAGTAATTCACTAATTTTAAGAACCATGATTTCTTAAGTGGTAAAAAAAGTATTACCTATAACAAATTTGATTTGCAAATAAGTAAGATTTAACCTACTAACGCCGACGCTACAAAAACCAATTAACCTTATTACCTGGGATTTAAAAACGGCTTTTTCCACATTTATTGGAAATGCTGGATGCTGCCTCTAAATAATGAAATATTATAACACATTTTATTTAATAAAACTCTCCGGACAACTTTTCCAAATACAAATTTAGTCGCGAAACTTTGGTCATATATAAACAGGATCGTTGGCTTTCTGCAGCATCATGTGCTATGTAGAATAATGACTGTTTCAAAGCTTTATATCACGTAGTTAGCAAAACAGTAACTAACTAACGGCAATTTTATGTCCTTAGAGTGTTGACTGGTTTCGGAATATTAGAAAAATGAGCGGTTAATATCTTTTATAAAAATAATAGTGTCTTCTAGTTTTAGTCTGAGCTATTTACTATTTAAGCAAATATTAGTTTTTGGAAGTTTAAAAGAGCATAAACAGCACTCAGTTCATGCAAATAGGTATACTTAATAATAATAATAATAAATTTAACGACTTTACAACGTAATAAAATTTAATATTGTTAAAAATAAAAGGATCAATAAGATGATATTTATTATTGTAGTTTGTTGTTTGTTTGTAGTCTCATTCATTAGTTCAGGTTCTCGCCCTTTCTTGTCCTCAGCTTCTAGTCTTTATTGTTTTAGTTTACCTTCTAAAAGAAAACATTTTTTGCACTCGATATACCATCTCTATCACAATAATATTGCTTAGCACTTTTAAATCTTGCCTTAGATTCTATTCATGCATTACACTAGTCAATAAATACAAAAAAAATATAACTTCTTTGCAAATGCTGCCTTCGTTTATATTCCTGACCTCTCATAAGAAACCAACAATAATCCTCCATTATTGTTTGATCCTACCTGCCTTGGTAGCGTTGCTCCATCTTGATAGAACATTTCTGCTTAATCTTCACTAACCACACCCACATTTCCGGGAAAAAATTAAATAGGAGCGCAGGATGTGTATTTTAAAAAATATGCGATGACCTATTTTGCAGTAGTCCTTCTAAAAGTTTCGTAGTTTTCTATTTTTTTATTTCCTAAAAATTTCGGAACAACTTTTTTAAAAGACCTCCACGAAACTAATAATTCAACATCACTTGGTTTTTAATCAAACTTTTCAACCCTTAGTGTTTTTCCAGTTTGGGGTCCAATAAATATTCCTTAAGCTTAGCACTCACAAAAATTTGTCTAAGTTATTTAAACGCATCTCCTGTTGCTCTACGGTCTCAAAGATAAAGAACAACAATACTTGGTAAGTCCACTCTAAAGCCCTAGTAACAATCCTAGACTTTTAGGTCACCATATATCTGCACTGAAGTATCATAGCTTATTGCATTTAGTCAATGTCATGTCACTTGCATGCGCAAGAGGAAGAGAGGGTCTTTTGTTGCCATTATGCGCAAAACTGCTTTTAAACTTATTTTAGTAGAATCTAAATAATAAGCGCCATTCGTTCGGGTTATATGCAAAGCGTAATTTTTCCAAAACCCTATTTGGAATGACACAAACACACATTTTATTCTCTATTATTCTCTAAATGTTGTAACTTTGGTTTCACTATTTAGTAAATTCGATTGTTGTAATCTTAAACCTCGATAGTTTAGTATGTTCTATGAACAAGTGGATAATTCAGCTCGTTCGATTAAATGGGGTGATTTTTCTTCACATTCGGGAAAATAAGTACCGTCCTTTTCTGATACATTATCGGGATCTGCCATCATATATTTCTAAACCTTCTCCATAAAGAACCTATCGTATTGCTGAGGGAATATCCGGATATTTAATATAATGTTTGCTCTTCCTTGAAAAACCAGACATTTTTGTCATGCAAAACTAACAGTCGTTCAAATGATTTGTTGGTTCTCGCCAACTTTGGAATTGCAAAGGACATAGAAGAACGTTTTCCATTTAACCAGTTACTTGGACTTGCTGCACAGGTTTGACAACATATGTGAGGAGCCGAGTCCGGATCTTGATCGCCAACAACATCCAAAATACCTACGATAAGCTACTTTTGTCATTTTGTTAATTATCGCTTTCTGAAATTTAGGAGGAAACTGACCACAAATATAGCAAAAAATATCCACACACAGCCACGATTATATACTTTAGACATCTCTGTATTGTCGCCTAAGTCGGTTCACACCTTAGACTATAAAAACAAGAGAGACCCAACTATTAACGTTTAACACGAGATCATAGATTGAATGTTTTCCCTCTCCACTAAATCGATATGTGTATGTTGTTGTCACGTTTTAAAAATTGTCAAATATTTTAAGCCAAGTTTTATCGAACTACTCCAATATGTTTATATATTTTCATAACACAGTTATAGACATCTCTCTATTGTCGCCTAAGTCAGTTCACACCTTAGATTATAACAACAAGAGAGACCCAACTATTTACGTTTAACACGGGATCATAGATTGAATGTTTTCCCTCTCCACTAAATCGATATGTGTATGTTGTTGTCACGTTTTAAAAATTGTCACATATCTAAGCCAAGTTTTATCGAACTACTCCAATATGTTTATATATTTTCATAACACAGTTATATGTATATAAAAAACTACACACAATAATTAACCTTAGACTTTAAAACATTGTTTTATGGTCCAAGTAGTTAACTAAGGTCTTTAAAGAATTACAAAAATATAATAATAAAAATATTACAAAATAGAACTGGTAACGGCGCTACGCCAAATTTACGTCCCTTACGAGTAGTTTTACAACTATTAAATCATAGCAATCGTCATAGCACTGTCATAGCATAGTCTAATTAAAAACAGACGCTACATTGTTGTCATTTTTGGTACCGCGTTCGATCGTTGTTATTTATATATTTTTTTTGTTCTTTAATGATTTTGTAGGTTCTGTGTATTGTAGCGCTTAAGTAAATGAAAAACTATGGTGAGGAAGTGTGTTGTTTGTAGAAATAGAGACTATTTAAGTCCGGAAGTATATCACACGTAAATCTTGACGTAATTAAGGTTAGATATCAGTGGTGTCCGAACCGTTAGGCCTTAGCATTTACACATTAATTTGATATTTCAGCCATTCGAGTATGATAACTGGCACGGAAAATAAGAAAAAAATGGGTACTAAATGAACAAAAACCAATATTTTGCTAAATTTAGGTTGGGTATTATATAACGTAAACGTTAAAATACATACCAACTCTCCAAATGCTTAACGATTTTTATTAGTTCTATATTTCTATGGCTAAATGCTTTTATTTAAAAAGAAAGGTATTTTTTGCGGATTTTTAAATGCCTCTTCTTTAGATACCTGGAGACGAAGTAGCTTACTTTATTCCTCCATATACCAAATTTCAAACTACCTAGTTCCTCGGGTTTTATCTAATATATAATTAAAACACAGTTGAAGTTAGCAGAACTGTTATAGAGACATGAAGGGCAGCTGGGAAGTTTTTTTGCGTTGTTCCATAAAACTAATAGTATTTTTAATAAAAACATCAAAGAATTACTAATTGTTAATACTATGAAATACTTGCCATCTTGAATTTATGATCTATTTCGAGATCACATGTATGACGACGAACTCCTAAGCGAACATCCCATTCATTTGTTAAAATTAATTTTTAAAAAGTATTTCGAGATTAGAATACATAACGAAACCATGAAGCATTTAGACTTAACCAAGACACATAGATCTAGGAGTATTAATACAAAAACTATTCTACTTACAAACGAGTAATTATTTCTAAATAGGGAAGTTAGTTTCATTTTAGTTGGTAAACATTATCCCCCGTATTCTGTTTGTTGTAAACTAATTGAAAATTTATGAAAGAATATAAAAACCTTTTAACATTTTTCACCATTATTTAAAAGATTGGTAAATTTACTTTTACCCCGGAACTTTCCTCCACCACACACACATATAACATATTTTTTGTCCATATAGTTATTTTGTAATAAATTAACACATTATACAAATGTCAATATAAGTAAATCTTTTATTATGAGAAAAGTTCTGTTAAAACGACAAATTTTTGAACCCAAGTACTCAAGTCTTACCTTATAAGAAATTACAAATACAATGTGTGGGGTGGAATTTGTTATGTTGATGTTCCGGGCATAGAACAACGTCCTGATTTTTTTAAAATTATTTTTCTACACGTACATACATAAATACATATAAACACACATATGTACATACATATATATATATATATATATATATATATATATATATATTTACGAATATACAAATATATATACCATATTTAAATTTTGTGTTTTATTTATTGGTATTATTTTATAGTTACTTATCTATAAAAAAATCAATTATATTTATTATTTTCCTCCATAAAAAAAAATTTTTTTTTGAAGGGAATGTAAATTTACTGCCTTTTTAAACATTAAATTATGCTGCTATTTTGTTTCGTCATATAGGGTATTCCAAATTCTATAGGTTCATCACACACATCAAGGAAAGCCGCAAAATAATTATATCATCTGCTTTCTGATTTTAAACCCCCAAACCCGAATTCTTGACTACCGCGTCTGACATACTTAAAATTGGCAAAAACACATTAAATTGTTTGCTATAAACATATATTAAATTGAAGAGAAACGAGCCGCCGCTGGTTGAATCTATTGTGAGAGCCAACAGGTTTGCCATTTTTGGGACCATCGACGCAGAGAAAGATAAATGTTTTCTCTCGCGTCCGTAGCACGCGAAAAACAATAATAGATCCAAGTTTAGAAACTATTTATGAATGAAATGTTGAGTCTATCCTTTGTTTTATAGTTTAAGGTTCACGCATGTGATACTATGTTTACAGACGTCAACTAACTCTATTCAACACTACAAAAACTCTAATACAAAGCTGTTACTGGCTTATCCTTCGCACTTCGCTTGTCTATCTAATGCTGATCATTACTCGAGCTAAACCAATACTGGGAATCCGACGGCCGGCTTCTAGCGCTTTTATAGACGTTTTGTACTTCTGGTATTTACTAGAAATATTGTGTATCGAGAGTACTAGAATCGACGACATAATTTCTGTATACAGGGATCTTTCAATAAGTAGTTGACCCTTCGACGACTACGGGGTATAGTGAAATATGAACTTACATAGGGTTTAGGGGGCTGAGACTTTGTAGATGAGGGGTCAACCCAAGACACTTCCCATGCGGTCTTGATAGATTGTGCACAGTTTCCCGAATTTAGGGAAATGTAAATTTGGCAAAGTCGCGCACCGGCATGTTACACTACAGTTTACTTTAGCAACTTAAATATGTAAAACATACACGTACGTATTGCCGCATACCCCAATTATAACTAACATCTAAGAGGGGGCTAAGGCTAAGGCGACGCCCCTCCCTATACGACTGATGCAAGCGTTACACCGGAACCTAAATTTAAATTTTTGTTTACTTCCGACAAATATTACTTGTTAAAATAATGTGATTAAAACACTTATTAATTTTTGCTGAAAAAATCATATCTGAAAAATCGTTCGCGTTAGGAAGTTTTTACCATCTTTTTCGCACTTAGCGTCCAAAAATAAACAAAGAAATTGCCTTTTACAGCATAGTTTCAAAATGGCTGTAAATTAGTGTTATTTGCGTTCAGCCTGTAATTATTATTCTGCTCGTGATATGGAAGAGCTGAATGAAATCGCACAACGACGTTTTACTTTTAACGAAAAGTTAAAATATATATTTGCTACAAAAGAAAACAAGTAATATCCGCAGCAATACATTATTTTCGAGAACACTGTGCTACAGTTTTATGACATTTATATGAACCTAATATCGGGTAACACATAATGTTAAAGGTTATAAAACGTGAAATTCAATATCAGCATCGATAACTGAGCAAGTTCTTATATTGTTTTCGTTAATATGAAGATAATTTATTTTAAAAATAATTAATTTTAAAAAACCACGCACGCAGGGATGTAGACATCGGTAAAGGGGTGAAGAAGACACCAGAACTATATTGCATTTTAGTATATTATGACTTTAAAATATAACTGCTCCTTAATATATTACCTCCATTGAAACAAAAAATAAAAATATAAAAAGTTATTAAAACAAACAAATAAAAAAAAAATTACTAGAGCTTAAAAATAATTCGGTTAAAATTTCGGAACTAGAAAGGCAATGGAAAATTATGTTATCACATCCTTTTAATTATAAACTGTCGATGTTTTTTTAAATACTATAAAGCCGTTGTTTTTACAATGGCTGGCCGTGCCACTTGAGGACGTACATGCAGTAAGTTATTTTGCTCATGTTATGTTCTAATTTTAGATCACTAAATGCCCCAAAATATCGCAGTAAAGGAACCACGTAACCCGTAATAAAAATAACATGACCAAAGAGTAAGGTGTGCACGTCATAATTATATAAGATTTCAATTAAGGTGGTTTTAGGATGGTTTTTAAAAATAGTGTTTCCATGTGCATTTCAATAAAATCTTGTCATTTTTTCGTTTTCAGCAAATTTATAAAAGAGAGTGATACATTCTAACAACAGATTCATATTTTCAGGGCACGGAACGGTTTCAAAAGTGAAGGCTTAGATGTCATTTAAGTACATAATAAAACTGGTTGTCAGGTTGTTTATAAATTATTATACTGTGATATCTCTTGGCATTTTGTAACCTAAAGTTACACCATAAATATTACAATAAATCACAAACGGCCAAAATAAAACCACTTAATAATTTAAATGGTTGTTTAAGAGAAAATTTATTATTAAACGGGGTCTACAAGCTTTATTTAAGAAGAAAAAAATATATATTAAATACGAAAGTTTTAAGGTTTTATCGGAACCGCCAGTATTTGCAAATCACTACCTATTGGAAGAAAAACCAACAAATTATATCGATTTTGTATTTTTACAGACGCACCCTGTATATTAGTGTTTCTTTAAATGGATTTGGATTTTTTTTGCTTCCTTCTGAATTTTTTTCCTTCGTTCTGAAGTTCTAGGAAGGATACTATTTGTCCTGGATTTTAATATTGGCATTATCTTTCTCTTAAGAACAGAAACAGAAATACTAATAACCGCAACAATTCGAAAAAATTGCCTTTGCGGTTAGCATGTTTTTAAAAGGTTTTCATTAGCTTCACTTGTACTTTTGAGTTGATCTAATCAGCTCGATTTTAAGCCATTTTAACTTCTAACTATCTTATCAATTTGAAATTTTGCAAGCGTATATAATTCGGCTGACAATACAATGATTTGGTGAGTACCAAATGGTACCAATCGATTTTAACTCACATATAATTTGGTATCGTCGAGTTGATTTGATCTCCAAATGGTACCTCATCAGGTAACAACTAGTAAAGCTCTGGAGTTTGGGTTCATTTGTGTATCTTGATGAGTCTGATAAATTACCAGTAATATGTCAGAGATATCTTAAGACTAAAAGGTAACAAACTGAATATTAAACGAAAAATTTTTGTTCAATAGATTATGTGCGTTTAATAAACTTGTGGCTTCTTAATGTTCCATGACTATGCCAAAAAGCGTGCGGCGTTTTTTGGTTAGTTTTCTTTGAGAAGCATGTACTTTTAATTATTTTCGACAAAACGCCTTGCGTCTTTTGTCATAGTCGTTGGCTATTAAGAAGTAACAAGTTTATTAAATACACAGAAATGATGTATTGAACAAAAATATATATATTTTTCGTTTAATGTGCAATGAAAGTAAAGTGTATCTAAAGTCAATTGCCACAACCTAAAAACTAAATGTCCGTCAACAGTCGGCGATTTCATTGTAAAGCATGGGCGGCCTGATTGAAATTTAAACTTATTTTCGTAAAACAGATTAATTATTAGTACTTTATTTTTATTATTTATTCGCATTTAACAATTTTTTTCAATTAGTTTTTTTATTTGATCTGGTCAGGGGATGGGGGCGCAATAGTTAGGCTAAATGGAAAAAAATGTATTCTCCGTAAATAAATCGCATAAAACGTATTTTTATGGGCTTATGGGTATAGAGATTATTCCAATGGTAACCAACTTGATAATATATTTACTTTGCAATTACACAGAGGGGAAAAAGAAGGGGATAAAAATTGAAAGTTTCGTTAAAGATCGAGGAGGTAATATGTCATTTTGGAGGGTATCGTGTATATATATATATATATATATATATATATATATATATATATATATATATATATATATATATATATATATATATATATATATATATATATATATATATATATATATATATATATATATATATATATATATATATATATTATATAACTTATCTGAGTTTGAGGGGTTGAGGTAAATAGTGGCTAAAAGTCAAATAATTCGTAAAAAATTGAATCGTTCAGAGAGGTTTTTGAATTTGCATATTGCAGACTTGAGAGACTGATTTTTTCACGGTTACAAATATTTTATTTGGAAGCTATTTTGTTACACCATCTTGAATTAAAACCACAGTTTTAGTAGCTTATTTCTATACCACAATTAGTTATGGCACACATTTTGAAATCAGTCCATTAAGTAGCTTTTTCAGGCTGGATTTTTAAATATTTTATTAAGACGTAATTTTGTTCCGCCATCTTGTATTAGTAGGGGAAGTACGGACAAAATGACATAGTATTCTAATATTGCTTTATAAACTTACTATAAACAGTAACAAACGTTTATTATATGTAACAGTTATCTTTGATACATTAACTTTTCATGTAAAAAAGTTATTTTTAAATAATGTAAAGGTACACAAACTTAAAAGCTTAATACTAAAACCTAACTCAAAACCATTTTGTCCATACTGAATGGACAAAATGGCATATGTGTTATGGACAAAATGACTTAAACAGAAACACATAGTTCACCAATGAACATCTTTGTCGTTTTTGGTACATCAGCGCAAATTGCATGAGCCCACTGCGCACATTTTATACACCTTAACCAGTTCTCACCAGGCTTTGAACGGGAATATAAGTCGTTGCAATAAATACAGGGGCAGTCGTCGTCATCAGTTTGCGAAGCAAATGGATCTGCCTCTTCATCATCCTCATTGTAATCAAATACTGCTCTAGTGCCCTTTCGCTTTCTTTTTTCAGAGGTGATTTTAGGCTCATTTTTGGCTTTTACTTCCTCCATGTTCGGTGTAGAAGTGAGAACAAAATGCGTTTTTTGCATCTTTGGTTTTCTCTTCCCCTGTCCTGTGACTAAATTTACTTGCGGAATAGGAGATAACATTTCAATCGGAACGAGCAAAGAACTTGTTGATGGTTCAGGATTTTCCTCACCTCGAGATATTTCATATGGTATGATGGGTGCACTTTCAGAAAATGAATCTGTTAATGGTCCAGGATTCTCTTGACTATTCGTGCTTTCATCTGGTACGGTAGAGGCATTTTCGTTATTTTTGGAACTTGGATTTTCTGTTACCTGTGTTGGCGCAAATTCAGGAGGCTTATTGGAACATTGGTGGTCTCAGCAGGCTCAAACATATAATCTGGAAAGATATCAGGGGCAACAGGCCAGAGACCAGTGTTTTTAAATCCTTGGCATGCATTTTGCACAGTAGCAGTTTTGCCATAGGCCTCTTTAAATAAATAGCCCATTTGTAGATAAGGTTTTTAATGGTCTATAAAAACATACGTCGAAAGGTTGCATCCAATGGGTGCAATGAGGTGGCAGACATAATACGATTATACCATTCTCTTTAGCGTATGTCAATGATTCAAATCCTTTGTGACTAGCATGACCATCGACGACGAGGAGCATTTTTTCATCAACACTAGCCTTCGCATAAGTTTGAAGATGCTTCAACCATTTGAAAAACACATCTGTGGTCATTCAGCCCGACTCTTGCGCAATTCCAAGAGTACCAGTTGGGGCCCCATCCAAAAGCTCATTTTTAAAATTCTTTCTAGGGAATATTAAACATGGAGGTATGTAAGAGCCGGTTGCATTCATGCAACCCACAACGGTGACATGAGATCCTCGCTCAGCACTTGTTAAGCAGCCGATTTGCTTCCGGCCAGTTGTTGCCAAAATTTTCTGTGGTTTCTGAACAATAGACAGACCGGACTCATCTACATTATAAATCCTATTGGGTGAAAAGCTGTGAGTATCCAACAAATCTTGATATACCTTAAAGAATTTTTCAACTTGAGGCTTATTGAAAGCCTGAGCCCTAGCCGCTGAAGTCGGTTCTGGTTTACGTACCGAAATATCTTTATTCCTTTTTAAAAACCCAGTTAACCATTCCAGCTCTTTGTTTTTCTGCATTGAAAGTATGGGAAAATTTATTTTGTTCGGCTAACTGAAATGCTAACTTCTGAACGTCTTTACGAGTCAAACCAAGAAGTCGTGTTTCTAATAATTTTAAATGATTAACTAGCTGCCTTTCAATTTCTGGAGGAAAAGTAGGTTTGTACCTTCCTAGTCCTTTACCAGTTGGATTTAATGTTTTATTTTTTCCTAACGCGTGTCTTCTCAGAGTCGTCTGAGGGACACCAAACGTTTTGGAGGCTAAAAGCCAACCCATTTTATTTTGCTGATTTAATAATTTTACATTAAAAATATGCATTAAATGTTATCTATTTACGAAAGTAATCAAGCCATGTCATTCCATACACTATAAAGAATTGATTTAAAGCAAATTGAGTTGACTGAAAATCCAAAACTTACCGAAAATAAGAAAAAAGAATCACACGTGGAAATTTTTTTTAGCCCGGTACACCTTCACTATACGACTGCGTCGGTCTAACTGAACTTTTAATATTACGCTCTTCGCAGCTTATCCAGGAACCGTTTAGAACACGTCGGTGGGCCGGTAAATAGCGCGAATTATGAAATACAGGTTGTATGTCATTTTGTCCTTATGTGTCATTTTGTCCATACTTCTCCTACAAGAAATTTACCGGTTGATTTCTACATAATACTTGATTTTTGTATAAAATTTGAGATAAGTTGGATCACACAAACCGACGGAATTGATAAAACGTATTTTTTTAACATATAGGAGCGCTAAAACCTAAAAATATGTAAAACCTGAGAGATTGGTTTTTCACGATTACAAATATTTTATTTGGCTGTCATTTTGTTCCGCCATCTTGAATTCAAACTACAGTTTTACTAGTTCATCTTTATACCACAATTAGTTATGGCACACAATTTGAAATCAGTCCGTTAAGTTGTTTTTCAGGCTGAATTTTTAAATATTTTATTAACCCGACAATTCGTCCCGCCATCTTGGATTCGTACCAAAACTCTACCAGTTGACTTCTACATAATACTACTTGATTTTTGTGCAAAATTTGAGATAAGCTGGATAAGTGATTTTTTCACCAGGCCGCCATTTTGTTTTGACATATTGGATTTTTACCAAAATATTACCAGGTCATCCCCATAGGACCCTTAATTTTTGGCTAAAATCTCACTTCAATCTGATGAGTACTTTCTAAGCAATGTCGCGAACTGTCAGACAGACAGATAAACCGACAGGTGGACTGACGGAATTGATAAAACATATTTTTGGGCATCTAGAGGCGCTAAAACCTGAAAAATGGATTTTTTTCACGATTATGCATATTTTAGTTGGCTACTATTTTTTCCCGCTATTTTGAATTAGTACCACTATTTTAGTAGTTCTTATCTACCACAATTAGTTATGGCACACAATTTGAAAATAAAATTAAGTATTTTTTCATGCTGAATTTTTAAATATTTTATTAAGCCGCCATTTTGTTCCGCCATCTATGATTCATACCAAAATTTTATCAGTTGTTTTCTATATAATACTTTTTTTTGTGCAAAATTTTAGGCAAATTGGGTAAGTAGTTTTTTAGTAATATTTTTTTTTAATATTTCACCATGCCGCCATTTTGTTTTGCCATATTCGATTTTTACCAATATGTTACCAGTCATCCCGTTATGATTCTTAATTTTGGACTAAAATTTGAACAGACAGTTCGACAGACAGACCGACGCAAGAAAAAATGTTTACTTAGAGACCCTGAAAAGTAAAGAACAGAAAAAATCTCAAAGGGTAATTTTTCCACGATTACAATACTTTCCTTTTACAAGGTAAGTAAAAACATTGAATAGAATAAAAAGAAATTTTTATTCTACGGCATTAACACTGAGCCGAGATCTCTGAATAAGTGCAGGCGACGCAAATATTTTAAAATATATCTTTTTTGTGCATTTTTCGTTAAATCAACGTCTACAAAACTCTAACCAATTAAATTACAGATATAACCAATCAAAGTGTTAAACTCTAATACTCCGCCCACAAATTTTATAAAGAGTCCACGTTGACTGTGTCGCGAAGGTCCGCTGTTTGTACGGGGACTTGTCAACTGAATAAAAATAAATTTATTTGATATAAGTGGTGTAGTAAATTGAGCGTACCCCAAATTTTCCACCGTTTCAATTGACTTTAGATACACTATAAATAATAATATTAAGAGGAGCATACATATATCGTGACAAAATATTTTAAGTAAATTATATTATTTTCTACTTTTTTGTTCGTTACTGACAAAAGAATGTCTTTAACTATATTTTTTCTTTATTTGTTTAATACTTCTTATGTAGCGCTAATGGATATATCATATACTGTTTATATTATGGTTAAAATTTATAAAAAGCACAATAAGATTGTATGTGTTTTTTTCAATCACGTCCTGAATACTTAACTTCTATCCCCTGGATATTACAAATTTAAAGGTGGCAAGCTTAGTTATAAAGCATGTTGAACATAGGAAAAATGGTAGAACTGTAATGCCTTTTAAACTTTTAAATTATGCAAAATATCGAAAATATCTAAGAAATCAGAAGATTACAGAAAAGATTAAAATTTCATTTGGTTGTAAAAATCGCAACCCAGAAAAAATAATACTGTGTAGATTTTTCAGATACTTGTTTAGATGACATTTAGCCATAATGTTCTGAGTATCAAATTTGATTTAAAAATCTCTAGAAAAGTACGAAGTGCTTTAAAAAATTAATATGTTAACCTTTTATTAGAAAAACAAAGCATTTGTGTAGTCTTGTTTGTTCTTTTGCACCCTGTATACATATTTGTAAAACATTTTAATGCAGTAGGCCAAACAAAATAGAATATAAAACTATCTGCAAAATTAAGGTCAGATTCAAGGTTATTAAAGTATTGCATTACGCTTAGACTTATATGTATATGTGTATGTAATAATAGAAAGTAATGATAATAATAAGCCATATATTTCCTCAGATTAAATACCTAATTACCTAGAATTCAATAACAAACTGTTGATAAGACATAACGATGCTAAATAAATTACATCTAAATCCTAAAGGTAATTTGAACTTACGATAAAAGATGATTTGATTAGATGTACGGTTGGAGTAAGTAGGTATGGTTCAGTAACAAAAAAACTAAAATGAATAAATAAAAAGAAAAAAAAGCCGAAGAAAAGAAAATAAGGCCGCAGAACTCTCCTAGACTTTACTTAAGAACATTGGAATATTTGAAAAATTGCTGAAGGTAATGTCGCAATAATTACTCATTAAATTAAATAATTCATAAGATGTATGAGCTCTAATATAAAATATCAGATCTCGCAGTAATAGAGCTCATAGAGTGTCGCAATCAATACTCATTTAAAACAAATGTTTGGTGCTGTATTTTGGATAACCAAATAGTAGAGTCGTATTTCTTACGTGAAAACTTGACAAGCCAAACTTACTTGAATTTTTTAAATACTCAATTGTTTGAATTTGTTGGAGAACTGCCATTAAATATCAGGCGATCACTTTGGTACCAACACGACAGAGCACCATGTCATAGTACACAGATAGTTTCCAACTTTTTGAATGCTGGATCGAAAGGTATTCTGCAATTCAATGGCCAGCCAAGTCTCTTGACCTAACCCCGTTGGACATTTTCCTTTGGGGACTGTTAAAAGAAAAGGTTTATCTTTACAGCCGTGGTAAGAGCTGCAATAGCAGTTCAGTAGAAGAACCATATTTGTTCGTACGTAGATGCCTAATTTGCTCATTGTTCATTCTTAGTTAATTTTTTTACACCATATTGTTAAATAAAACTTTTTGTATACCCACGTACATTGTATTCAGATTTGAATTTATTTATGAAATTTAGTATCGGAATACTCAGAATAATTCTCTTATAGCATTTTGCTCTAAAACTAAACTTATAGGTAGTTTTCTTCAGACGGTTTTAGATTTTCTAAGTTTTTAGCAACGCTGTTCAATATTTTTTAACTCTTATAATTCCAATAATATTTTCGGAGGAAGCAGAACTTTTTATAAAGAGTAACATTTTTCATAAATGAAAAATAAAAAAGTTTTCTAATTGTTAAAAACTTTTCAGGACGCTCTGTATATACTTCTCAATTGCCTTACTTGTAATTGAAGGTGGGACTATGGGGATTTATAGGGGAAACTTTTTGATCATTTTAGGAGCAGATTTTCAGCTGTTGGAATTTTCTTAGTTCATTTGGAAATAGCACGATGATAAATGGCAACTCAAAAAAATTTTGCACCTGGAGGAATTTATAATTTTAACTTTTGCATTATATACACAAAAACAATACAATTAACTTCTCTAGTGTAATATAAAACAATACCTAAAAAATTTTAATGAATAATTTTAATTGTTTATTGCTTTATTTCATCAATGCTAATATAACCGGAATTTAGTGTGTTCACTTTTAATGATAAACGATTGTTTATTAGACAGTTTTATTACATATTCATCCAGTTTATTACGCTCATATATTAGTATAGATTTGTTATAAAGTACATTTATTCTGAAAACAAAATGAGAATTCATTGTTTCGTTGGAAGGGCAAATTGGAATTTATATCAGGTTTTTGAAAATTAATTGTCCGGATCCATAATAAATTATGAGATCAAAAAATCTAGATACATTTGAAATGTATATTATTGTAGTTTTAGATCAATCTATATGACTCTGAATTTAAAATGAAATATATTATATGAGGGATATTATATATTTTATGTATTTGATTCCAAAAATATTGCGGCTCATTTATTTTTATCGACAGTGCAATCTATTCGAAATCTGTTTTGGTAACATCAGGAAATATATTAAATAGTTTGGGTAAACAGTAATTACTGTTCTGCCGTCCAGTGGAACATAACTGAATAAAAATAATAAATGTCTTTGAGTAGGGGTTTCTTTTGTTGTTTAACTTCAATTTAAATGGTCATAACTTGTAATTAAAATGAACTATTTTCATTTTGTAAGCGCAACTTTTGTTAAATTTTTTGTGGCATTGAGTTTTAAGAGTCGCTTTGATGTGGTATCAGAGGCGGCTCGTGAGTATATTGAAGGGTGAGGCTACATGAGGTTAATTTTGTTTAAATGTGAATAAATTTCCACGTCACCCATGAGGTATTATTCTGCGACGCGTTGACCTTTTTTTTTAATGGAGGTCATCGCCAATAGCCCTACTAAACCATTAAAAACTAAAAAAATAAACTCTAAAAAAGTAAATAAAAAGTAAACAAAACAAGTAAAATATGTACACCTATCACTAAAATATAGCGGTGATTGCGATAATAAAAACATAATTTAGTTTATTAAAACTTAAAATAAATAGTTGTATGAAATAAGATAAAAAAACTACTTTTTGTACATTAAATCTATACGTCTGTCTTTTAAGGTTGCAAATTTATCTATAATTTGGTCGTAAAAGTTTTGGTCTTCACTAAGTTCTGACAGTAATTCCTGCTCTATTGACATCATTGCTAAACCCGAAAGCCGTTCTTGTGTCATTGTGTTTCTTAGGTAGGTTTTGATCCGTTTAAGACATGAAAAATTTCGTTCGGCCGATACACTTGTTGCGGGAATAGTTAAAACTAAATTAAAAAGCTTATATGCTTCCGCAAAAATTGCTTTAAAATCTTTAAATAACAAAGCTAGACTTTTTTCGACATCTAAATTTGAAAATTGTTCATCCCTATACAATACAGAAAGCTCATTCTTTAATCTATCTCTGTCAAAAATGTTTGGATAATTTTTTAATAAATTATTTAATAAGTCGTCTGGAAAGCATTTAACATATTCCGAATATTTTGTGCAATCGACTAAAGCAAAGAAATTTAAATTATTTAAATTTTCAAACCGCGTCCCTAATTGAAGAATTATACAATCTATTATTTCCAAATATAATATTTTATATTTAGTAAAAATATCAAAGTCGCTAGAACATTGCCCTCGATGTGTGTTGGCAGAATAGTGGCTTTTTTAGCAATATTGAAAAGTTCTTTGAAATGGTCCTCGTTTCTAAATTCAATAATTCGTTGCTTGGCAAGGTTTATTTGCGAAATGCAGTAATTTATATCTAAATGCTTTAACTGTAATATTTGAAACAGTACATCAGTGCAACTAAAAATTTGTTTATAAATATGCGTTAAAAGGCAAAATTCGAAATCATTAAAATGCTTTAGAAATCCTTTTGCACCATTAATAGATTCTGTTCCAGAACTTAAGTCATTAATAATAGTTTCAAATACTATAATTAAATTGTCCCATTCATTAGCCACTAAGTTTAAAATTTTAGACCGTGTATACCATCGCGTTTCTACAGCTCGCGGAATTCTTTTACCTACTATCTGATTAAGCACAAAAGACCGTTTTGGTGATTGGTGGAAATAATTTGGTATTCCTAATAAAGTGGCAAAAAATATACGACTTTGGGTAATCAGTTTTGTTCCCTGTTGTAAAACTAGATTTAATCTGTGGGCGCAACAATGAGTAAACATAGCTAAAGGAGCAATAGATCTAACTTTTGTTTGAAGCCCATTTATTTCACCTGCCATAACACTAGCCCCATCGTAACACTGCGCGACCAATTTATTTTTAAAGTCATAAGGCTCTAAGGTGTTTTGTATTAAATGAAAAAGGCTCTCTGCTGTTCTATTATCGCTAACGTCAAAAAATCCTAAAAATCTTTCTTTTAAAGATCCGTTGGTCACATACCTAACTGTTATCGAACACTGTGATTTTTCTGTTATATCAGTACTATCATCCGCAATTACGCCAAAAAAAACAACAATCGGTGTCATTGATTTCTTTTTTATATATTCTTGAATATAGTCATGTATGCAACCAATTAGTTCATTTTGTATAGTCTTAGATTGTCCTGTAAAAATATTACTAAATTTAGCACAATGTTCAGTAAGTTCGGCATTTCTTTTTATTAAGCATGCAAATATTTCCTTAAAATTGCCACGGTTAAAAGAATCTGTTGTTTCATTATGACCTCGAAATGCCAAGTCCTGTTTACCCAAAGTAATAGTAACATCAATTAAATAATTTAATAATAAACGGTTTTTTCGAACATTTTCATTATAAACAATTTTATTAAGACTTGCATTTTCTTGTAGTGCATCCGCAATAGTCGCCCTATTTTGCTCCAGTCTTGTAAGTGCTACCGAATTTTTAATATGCTCTCTTGAACTTTCATGCGATTTTACTGCTCGTGAAAAATTTTTTAAATCCGAATATCCGCCCCCTGAACTCCAATTATTTTTGACGCAACCTAAAAAAATACAAGGCCAACAATATAAGCTTTCTTTATAAATACTTCCGCATAGCCACCTATAAGTTTCGTACCAAGATATTTGAAAAGTTCTTGAATATTTTTTACCTTGCCTCTTATCGTTAAATATTGCTAAAATTTTCGGCGTCGGACGGCTACCTAATATCTGTTTCTTTTCAGTTTCGCTTCTTCTTAAAAAAGGCGTTTCAATTAATGAAGCAATAATGTCGTGAATAGGATTCATTTCAAAAGCAAAAAGCAAATACAAAAAATGGAACGGTCCAACTTACCAAATCAAAACAAAACAAAAACTTACTCACGCGTATTTATTTACCTTAAAAGACAGAACGCCCTCAATCAGCGATTATCGCAATCTATTTCCTTCCTATTTCTTTCTCAGCCGCACACATCACGTAAAAAGAAGCCGTTGGAATATTTCGCTAGTCATGTGATTTAAATAACCAATAAAAGCATATCCAAGCTACAGATTTATCGCCTCAAGAATGCAATAGAAAACGCGTGCATCGGCAATCGCCATCCCGCTCTGTCGTAATCAGATGACTCACCGGCACCGGCACCGGCCATTGATAAATAGGTCAGAAGTCGAAACTTTCCAAGCTAAAATTATTTCGCTTCATTCGAGAGCACTTTCTTTAGGAATGGGTTTGCACGGATTGCCCGGTCTGTTTTTTGATGTGGTCAGAATTTTCTAAAATATTTATTATGGGATTATATATATATTTTTTCAATGTTATTATGTTGTAAAACTGTTAAAAAGTATATTTCTAATTGGTAATAGATAAAAAGTTATATAAAAAAATTCTCTTTTCCTTTATTTTGGGGGTGAGGCGCGGCCTCAGAGGCCTACCCTGACGAGCCGCCACTATCTGGTATAATACGCGAGGTACAAAAGTAGATTTTTTAGCACAAGTTTTCTAAATAAATTTAATTTTTTGTGTATCTGCGTTTTTTTAGAAAAAAAAAACTAATTTCTCAAATTTATATATGAATTATTGTTTTAAATTTTTTTTCTTAAAAATATGCATTTTTTTTTCTTAAATTATACCAAATTCCCTAGCTGACGAAAAACATGTTTTCTCAATTCCGTCGGTCTGTCTGTCTGTTCGCGGCGTAGCTAAAAACTACTTACTCGATTGACCTCAAATTTTGGTCAAAAATAAAGAGTCATATTATGGGGATACTTGGTAATATTTTGTTAAAAATCCAATAAGGCAATACAAAATGGCGGCCTAGTGAAATGTTAAAAAAAAATATTATTAAAAACTGCTTATCCAATATAGGTATTTCAAATTTTGCAAAAATATCAAGTATAATGTTCGAATCAACTGGTGATATTTTGGAACGAATCCAAGATGACGGAACAAAATGGCGGCTTAATAAAATATTTAAAAATTCAGCCTGAAAAAATTGCTTAATGGTTTGATTTCAAAAGGTGTGCCACAACTATATGTGTTATAGGAATCAACTTGTAAAATTGTGGTACCAATTTAAGACGGCTGAACAAAATGGCGGCCAAATAAAATGTTTGTAATCGTGAAAAAATCACTTTCTCAGGTTTTACACATCTTTCGTTTTCGCGTCCCTAGATGCCAAAAAATGTCTTTTATCAATTTCTTCGGTCCGTCCGTCTGTGTACCTGTCGGTCTGTTGGTCTGTTTGTCTATCTGTCAGTTCGCGGCATAGCTTAAAGACAACCTACCCGATTGACTTTAAATTTTTACCAAAAATTACGGCTCATATGGAGGTGACCTGGTAATATTTTAGTAAAAATCCAATACAAACATCAAAGTGTAATGTTGGAATCAACTGGTATAATTATGGTACGAATCCAAGATGGCGGAACAAAATGGCGGTATAATAAAATATTTAAAAAATGAGCCTGGAAAAACTACTTACTGGATTAATTTCAAATTGTGTGCGATAACTAATTGTGGTATAGGGATCCAGTAATAAAACTGTGTTACTAATTCAAGATGGCGGCCAAATAAAATGTTCCTTATCGTGAAAAAATCACCCTTTCAGGTTTTACATACATTCACGTTTTAGCATCCCTAGATACCAAAAAACATTGATTAATTTCGTCGGTCTGTCAGTCTGTCTGTCAATTCGCGGTATAGTTTAAA
This sequence comes from Kuschelorhynchus macadamiae, assembly GCA_030620095.1. Taxonomy (NCBI): domain Eukaryota; kingdom Metazoa; phylum Arthropoda; class Insecta; order Coleoptera; family Curculionidae; genus Kuschelorhynchus; species Kuschelorhynchus macadamiae. Next base: position 1,412,528 of record JAUTXW010000567.1, on the reverse strand, counting down.
TACTACTTACCCGATTGACTTCAAATTTTGTCCAAAAATAAAGTGTTACATGGGGATGACCTGGTAATATTTTCGACGTTTCGCAAGTTCATTGTTGCATCCTCGGGACACTCCGTTGGTCCGCATATATTTCCAGGATATTAAGTTTGTAAACGGTTTTCGTTAACGATCCTCTTGTTGCTAGATTAGGTATATTATTTGGGGTAAGGATCCAGTAAAAAACTAAAGATTTTTTTAAATTGCCGACGTTTTGCAATTTTATTGTTGCATCCTCAGAACACATAGATTCTATATGCTGCATGAAACCCATATTATCTAGTCTATACCTATTTATTTATGATCCAGTAAAAAAAATAAAAGTCATATTTTAAACTGTCGACGTTTCGCAACTTTATTGTTGCATCCTCAGAACACATAAAGGTTTTATATCCTGCATGAAACCCATATTATCAGCCTTTGCCTACTCCATTGGTCCGCAGATATTAAGTTTCTAATTTAGAGTGGTGTATTATTTGGGGTTAGAATCCAGTGAAATTTTTTTTTATTTGTCGAAGTTTCGCAACTTTATTGTTGCATCCAGAGCATATTATCAGTCTTTAACTACTCCGTTGGTTCGCACAAATCTCCCAGATATTAAGTTTCTAAATGGTTTTCGTTAACGATCTTTTTTATGTTAGAGTGGTGTATTATTTGGAGTTAGGAAATATTTGCGGACCAATGGAGTAGGCAAAGGCTGATAATATGGTTTTCATGCAGGATATAAAACCTATATGTGTCCTGAGGATGCAACAATAAAGTTGCGAAACGTCGACAGTTTAAAAAAAGACTTTTATTTTTTTTTACTGGGTTATAACCTCAAATAATTTATCACTCTAATATAACACAAGAGGATCGTTAACGAGAACCATTTAGAATGTTGAGAAAATTATTACTAAAAACTAATTATCCAATTTACCTCAAATTTTGCACAAATATAAACTGTTGCATAGGAATGACCTGATAACATTTTGATATGAATCTAAGATAGCAAAACAAAATAGCGGCCTAATAAAAATACTTAAAAAAATCATCCTGAAAATATTATTTATTAAATTAATTGCAATTTTTGTGTAAGAATTAAGTGTGATATAGAGATAAATTGGTAGAGTTGTAGTACGAATGTAAGATGGCGGTCAAATATAATTTTTAAAAAATCTTTAAATTTTGCAGGAAAATTAAATATGAAAATGGGATAAATTGGTACCACTACGAATTGAACATAATGTAATAAAATGGCGAAATGTGTTAATGAAAAAACTACTTATCGAATTTATTTTAAATTATGCCCAAAAGTGTGGCATAGTTAGAAAGAAACTGGTAAAATATTGGTAGGAATCCAATATGATGGAACAAAATGGCGCCTAATAAAAATAAAAGACAGTATATCCTCCTGAGACCCAAAGAAAAACGGCTCGACAGAATTTGTTAAAAATTGAACCATTGATTTTAGGGCTGTTGAAAACCCTATATGAATTTTTTCAGAATTTTTGATTAACTAGTTTTTGAAAAAAAAATTGTCCATTAAAATGGACACCGGGTCTTTGTCAGGTCATATTTTCAACTCATACCAAAAAATAAAAATGCACATATAATTTTAATTTTTTATTCCAGAAACGTGAAAGTCATAAAAACAGTTGTGCTCTGACGTGATGCATAAGTAAATTTTGCAAACACTACAAAAAAATTTGGTTTTTTTATTACAATTTTTCTGCTTACAGCGCATAGAATTTTTAATTTTTACCAACTCAGGCAAATGCATTTTCTGAGTTTTTTGGGTCGGGCTGGATCTTGGTGAATCATAACCGGCTAGGTTGTTCCTTGTTTTTAATCTTGTGAAGCTGGTAGTTTCAGCATTGGCATTTGGGTCATCTTTTAACAAGCAGTCAGCAACTTCAAGTTTAAATTCAAGAAATTTTAAAATATCCTTTTGCCTGTCACCTAGTTTTTGTCGGTCTTGACGATACAAAATCCAAGAGTTAGCTATTGCTAAATCAAAAAGATGAAAGATGGTTTTCACAGTCCATTTTTTAGTTCTTGCGGACATCCTGTAGTAGCTTATCATCCTGTCTATAAGATCGATGCCCCCCATGGAATCATTGTAACATTTAATTATGTGGGGTCGCGGAACTTGAATGTATTTAGATTCTTTTTTACACCATCTTTTGCAGTTATCTACAGGTTGCTCTCCTAGTTTAGTGGAACTTATAAAAATTGGCGTTTGATCAAACCATTGCACGACGTTGATTTGGCCATCATTCCTAACCGTTTGTTCAGTGAAACCCCTAGGAAACTTTTTTACAATTTTTTCCGCAGTTAAATGCACCGCAGCAGGTATCCTTGATTTCATAATTGTTCCCGTGCACAAAATCTTTTTTTCTGTCAAAAGATACTCTAAGAGAGGAATTGTTGTAAAATAGCGGTCCATAAACACAACTTTAAACCTGGCCTTAAAGAATTTGTCAAACGAATTACAGCACTAGGTCCCACTCCTAAGTCAACATCACAAGCTTGAAGTAAAGTTCCTTTGCCCTGGTAAATTTCAAAGTCTAACACCAATCCTTCTGGTGTAGCACAAACAAAATTTTTGAGGCCTTCAGGATTAGGTTTGCCTCTGACAAATTGCTTAATCTTACATACACCGGTGAAAGGAATCGTTTGCTCATCTATAGCTACTATGGGATGGCGTTCCAAGGATAAACAAGTTTTTTTTATTTTATCTATTAGTGGCCTTACTTTCCACAACTTATCTTCTTTTTTCTTTTCCTCTGGAACATCATTGTCTACGACAACTTTTAAATGACTTCTGATCTTAAAAAACCTTGTCCTAGTCATATTTTTAGTTATTTTTTCTACTCTGGTGAGGGCAGCCCAGTACATTTTAATTTGCGGAAACTTTAGGCATGACATCAGAACTGAAATTCCAAGAAACTTTTTAACTTCTTCAACTGTTAAATTCATAGGTTGATTGTGCTCGGCGAAATATTTGAGATTGGTACAAGCGCAAATTTCATCTGCATCAGAATCTTCGAAATACATTTTAAAATAGTCGAAAACATTCCAGTCCTTTCGTTCAAAACTGGTGTCCCTCATCTCAGGCGTATCGATATTTAATGGTTGAAATCTATCCACTTTTTTCCATGAAGTTCGTCCCCAACGACGTCTTAGAACACTGAGAGGCACATTCATTTCTGCATCAGATTCAGATGAATTATCTGAAAGATGCTCTTCGTCGTCTTCCATTTCAACATCGTCTTCAAAAACATTATTTTCTTCGAATGGTAATTCCTGTGCATTGTCACCGCCGGCATCGCTGTCAAAGTTCTCAGTGGCCTCACATTCGGAATCATCCAAGTCGTCATCAAATCCTTCAATATCAGATTCTTCCAAACAAGCCAACATTTTTTCATCATCTTCTCCAAAACGAAGATACTTTTTAGAGCCGAAAATTGCTAAAAATTAAAAAAAAAATGAGAATAAAAAAATTTTAAGGTTATAAAAAAATGCAGGCAGGAAGACTTGGTGTCCATTTAAATGTACACGTTTTTTTTTAACGTAGAGAATGCAAACAGTTTTTAAATACAATAAACAGTACTTAGACAGCAAGATCAACCCCCTCTACTACTAATCCTATGTTTTTATTTATTTGTTTTTACGTAAAATCATAAATACTTACTATCTAGCGTTTGTTTGCCAAAGGCACTCATGTTTACTTAGTCACAGCTGATCACCGAGTATGAAATGTAACGTATTTTACTACAACTGTTGCATAGATGGCGGTACTAATATATCCATTTGAATGAACAATTGGATTCTAAAGTATACAATAAACGATTAGCTTAATAATAGGCGAAACATCTATGGTCCATTTAAATGGACGCTGGATCTCAGGAGGATATGTACCACATACATATTATGAGACTACGTAGTGAACTTAATTGGTTCAGACTTCACTATTCCTAACAATTGGAAAAAAATTATAACGAGGAAAGTTCCGGGTAAAGGAAATTTACCGATTTTTCATTAAAACTTCTGTGGGTTTTTTAATAAAATTATGAATAATGACGTATGTTTTCCCCCTATAATTAGTCATTTATACACCGAGTGTTCAAAAACTATATAATTAATATAAACTTTATATACAGGGTGCTGCAAATTTGACACTTACATTGGGATGTCACAACGGAATAGAGAAAAGTTTAAATGGTGTTTAGGAAGCTACGAATTGTAAAACTTACTCATCGTGAAAATTTTGCTTAGTTTTTTGGAGATTTTGGAAAAAAAACCCAAAATTTTTTAAAATACATTTTTATTATCGACAGCAAAACCTCACATACTGCCAAATAACTTTAACAATTGGATAGAAACTGCTGTCGTCAATAAGACGGCATTTTAAACACAACGTCTCGGTTTTGGATGCCACTCACCATTCGCCTAATTGTAAATATGGAACTGTACTTTTTAATACACTTTATTTTGTTACATAATTTCTAAAGTATTGCTAGAGAAAGTATAGTCTACATGCTTGGAGTACCCTGTATTCCATAACTTGTTATACTATATAATCTTTAGGTTTTTTTTAGGAATAAAAAGTAAAATTTAGATTATTAATATTAATTTCTCCAGACAGCAACCCCAAAATCCCGAAATTTTCTCCAGATATTACGGTTTTCCAATCTGACAACCGCAGCTGCAAATTGAAAATAACACTTCGATATTTGGCTACTGGGGACAGTGTTAATTCACTAGCAATCTTATAGTGCCAAAAAAATACGTGTTACTTATTTTGTTTCATAGACACACTTGTTTTCATCGTATTAATGTATAAATATCACAATTTGATTTGTACTCCAAATAAATTTGTATATCTGAAGAAGCAAATAAGTTAATTTCACATGTCAAATAACAGTTGAAAATACCAGACTCGAACAAAAGTGGCCTTGTGTTCTACTTTTGGGTGAACGATCCAAAGTCGGTTCAACTTGTAGAAAACTAGTGTACCTACATATGCGACTTGAGGTCGCTCGTCTTTAATGTGCATTATCCTCACAGGATTTTTCTCTTAATTTCCCTAGTGAAATTTGCTCTAGATCGTTGACAACTGAATTCTCGAAGACTTTATATACTCACATTTATAATATCACTAACCTTTTTGTAGAATAATGCATATTTTATATATATTATTTAAAAAAAAATTCTCATGGTTTTTATTTATTTAAGATGCCGACAAGTCGGAACCCACAAAGGCACCCACGAATTACAAAGGAACCAAACATTTTAGTAGCTTATAGGGAAAATATTAGCTTGGTAATTAAAATATCTCTAAGTATACAAAATGTAATTATTAATATTCTAACATTGCAAGCTAATTAAGTACAGGCGGTTTCAATTTAAGTCTGTTTTCACCAATAATTTATTCTTAAGTATTGTGTCTAGGATACACAACATTTGCCGGAAACTCTGTGAAGTGTATACTATCACACAAAGTCTGCTTACTCCCGAAAACTGTTTAAAAAATTAATCATTTTGTTTTGGCTTTTTAATATTTAACAATTCAACCTCTAATTCATATTTTATTTAAAACCTTTTTCATGAAATAAATATAACGTGGCAAAAAAGGATTTTTTATTATACACATATGCATGAGCATTAAACTAATGAAAAATGAATATTTAGTAAATACAAGCCAGTGGTGTTTTGTGTAAATAGTATGAAATGAAGTGTTTAGTTAAAGTGTGTTATATTTATAATTAGAGGAATATTAGGTTCTATTTAGAAGTGAGGTAATTTTTTAGACATTTCATAATACCAGTATGTAGGTAATGAACCTTTTGTAAACTGTAAAATCGGTTTAGTTTCTGTGCGAAATCACGTAGATAACAAAACAAAACAGGACCGTAATACTATTTTGCGTTTACAGTGATAGTGTGTGTTTATTTTAATGCATGTTTTAATGTACAGGACAGTTTCTTTATTTCTTAATAACCATTTTTTGCTCAGAATTTTTGCAAGCAACAAAAAGAACGTCAAAAGAATTTTTAATATTCATATAGCCGTTCATTAAATTAATTAAAAATTAACAGGTTCTTTACGAAGATATGGCACCATTATTTGTATAAAAAAAGACAAGCATCTTTCTAAATATACAACAAAAACAGTTTAAGGAGGAATAAAACATTGGTAGGTGGTATAAACAAATTCAATATGCCAATTGATAATGTTAATGTAAATATAATAATTATTTTTATTTATATTGACATATATGTGCCAAAGGCCGCCACTAAATTATATTAGTCATAAATTAAGGGTAACTAGACAGTACAACAAAAAATTAGGAAGACATTAGATCTTTTATTGGATATTTTATATACAATGTGGGTCTTAAATATCATCCCTTATTATTTTTTGAACTAGTCAAAATAAATATTTTAAATCTGACGCACTTCACTGGTGGACTAAATAATACTTTTTTTGTGTAAATTTCATGAATAAAAATTTCAAATAAGCGATTGAAGAAAAAAATTAATTAGGGTTTTTCAACCTCAATTTATCCACAAAATATTCAAATTTCCCTTTTCAAAATGGAGGGGGCAAATATAATATGTAGAGTAAATTTTTTTTAAAAATTAACAAAAGTCAAATATATATTTTATATCTCAGCTGATCTCTAATTGAAAAATTGTTATTACGAATGACAGAGGAGAATAGATAAAACTGACTTTAAAAAAGAACCTGCTTTCATCTCTCATGTAAATATTGTGTATTTTCGTTAAATCGGCACCCTATAATATAACGTAAATTGGTTGTATTTAATTTGATATTCCCGTAAATTACTGGACGGACTCTGCCGAGTTGTACTAAATAAATAAATAAATAAAAATGTTCGTAAAGGAAATGTTCGTGTGTATAAATGGCTAAAATCTCGATTTTTGTAGTTTTTTGAAGCCTAGAATGATAGATACAGTTGAAAATAAATATTTTTATTAAAAAGTAGAAACGATTTAAAAAAAAAGTGCTAAAAAGTTGAAAATATTTTTTTACTCCAAATTAAAAATTTGGAAATTAACGTCAACCTAATTCTTAATTACAAACATACATTTATATTGAGTGCCTACATATATATATATATATATATATATATATATATATATATATATATATTTCGGGTCTAGCGGTCCGTGGGAAAAAAAGAAGAAACTCTTTTTATCTTAAGTGCTCAATATTTCGCCAATGTATATATATATATATATATATATATATATATATATATATATATATATATATATATATATACAACATTAAATAGACATAGTCTTTATTACCTTGACATCGATTTCATAAAACAAATTTTCGTTGGGGATTAAAATATTATTTTTTACTTTTTAGTGCTTTTTTTTAAGTCGGTTCAATTTTTTTATAAAATTTTTTTATTTCATCCTTTTTGGTTCTCCTTATACAAAGTTTAAAGTTTTAAACTTAGGTTACCATTTTGGAGTTCTCTAATAAAATAAATAAGTAACTACTGACTCCCGTGCATATGAAAATTTGTCGCTGTATTAATATCATAAAAAATGTTAAAATTTAAAAAGATGAGTAAAATTGAACATGCCATTAAAAACCCCGAAAACCATCTGAAACACCATATTAAGATGCATACTTTTTCCCTGATGATATGGTGAACGCAATATATACTGGCTCCGGCGCTTGCCCAAATAATGAAAATGGCGCCATTCCGCCATTTTTTAAATGTGCTTGTATTTCTGAATATTCCCTTTTTTTTTATCCAAATTGGTCAAACCATCCCGGAGTAATCGTTGTTCATACATAAAAAAATACAAAGGGTCAAAAACCCCCTCCTTTTTTGAAGTCGGTCAAAAATAGATTTTACTTGGTACTTCCCTTTTTATAAATCCATGTTTTCAATAGGGATACATTTTTGTCAAAATTGATATTTGTTAATTTAAAATAAAATAAATTATGTTATTTTCATATCTTTTATTTATTATTTTATATTACTACAACACTAATTTTATAAATAAATGGTTTTCTTTTTGTGCAAAAATGAACAAGGAGTTTTTTTATACTGATTTTTTAAAGATTTCTTTAAGCTATTTTGTTCCGCCATTTTGGATTCGTACCAAAATCTTAATATTATATTTCTACCCCACACTTAATTTTGGCACAAAATTTGAAGACAAAAAGTAGTTCTCTTACATTAATTTTCAAAAACTTTTACTAGGCCGCCATTTTCTTCCAACATATTGCATTCGTACCAAATTCTTACGAATTCTTGTGAAAATTTAAGTAAATTAGTTTATTTAGAAGGATTTTTGATACATTTTTATAGATCGTTATATCGTTAATTTCTATGCCACAATCGATTTTTGTACAATATTTTGGTATTAAGGTTAACATTATAAAGAGTTTTTACACTGATTTTCAAAGCATTTTAATAGACCGGAATTTTTACACCGCCATATTGCATTCGAACCAAAATCTTACCATTCGATTCATAGAAACATTTGATTTTCGCATAAAATTTTAAGTCAATGAAAAGAGTAGTTTTTGTATATTCATTTTTGAAATTTTTGGTTTAGGCCGTCATTTTGCCTTGCGTTATAGGAATCTTACCGAAATCTTTACAAGATCGTCACTAAATCACACTTGATTCTGTGCAAAATTTGATTTTAAATAAAATAGTAGCCTTTTTACACCATTTTTTTAAATATTTTTTTTGTTATATTGGATTCGGATAAACATTGTACCAGTCAGTGTCTCTGTCACACTTGATTGCTGTATAAAATGTTTACAATGAATTTAAACATTTAATAATCCACCAGTTTGTTGTGTCATTTTAGATTCCTCCAAATTTTTTCCAGTTCATCTCTCTTGATTCTTGCGCTAAATCTGAAGCGAACTGGATAGGTACTTGCATCTACGGTACCAAAAAGCGAAGCCGATTTTTTGGGAGAGTAAAATCTTTTTTAAAGTTGCCTTAGGGCAAAAAAAGCGAAACATTTCCGTATTAGTTTTTAACTATCTTTATTATATTATCAACTCGAGTGTAACTAAAATTAAATATCTGCTTATAAAAAATTGGTGAAAATTTATATTTACTACATTGAATTGGAAAAGGGTCGATCAAGGAAGATCATAAAAATTAATACAAAAATATGCAATAAATCACAGATTTTCAATTTTTAAAATATGATTATCTTGAAAACAGTTAAAAATGTATGTTATATGAAACTAATTTCGCTATCTTAAATTTAAAAATGTAATATGAAGTAGGGTGTTTAATTAATATAAGTAATTTTTGATTTTTTTAAAACTAAATGCGTTTTTATGAAACATCCAAGACAGCGTCGTTATTTTAACTTGTCCTCATTTCAACCTTCTGTAACATTTTTATTTTTCAAGATACGAAAATGATCCAAAAAACAAATTGTATGGCTAGTTACCAAGTTTTTTGTAACACTAAAAACTTACAGAAAAAGATCAATTGTTAAACATCTATATAACTTGCAATTTTTTAAATGAACAGGGTTGCCAAGTATTGATCAACGTTTGGGAGAATTTGGTTTCAAAAAAAGCGGGACATTAGAGAAAATAGCCGGACATTTTACTTATTGGCATATTTCAAAAATATTAAATATAGGTACCGTGTAAAACTTAAGTTGCATGTAATGATAAATTACAGAAAGTATATAAATCTAGAAAATATTATTGATAGAAGCAGTCTGTGAAAGAAGACACTATATCAAAGTCGGAACCCGCCAATGACAACACAGATTATTCAATGTGCTTTCTAATGGTTCGTTGTTTATTTCGGTGCATGTTTCGTTGAATTTTCGTTGGATGTGTGTTCGAATCCCCGTTCATTCATGTCTTTTTTATATTTGGAAATACCACGCTGAGGCCTAAGAATAATGCACCGTTGCATTTTTTAGTGACTTTATGGGAGTTGAAGTTTCCGTAGACGTTTTCCATCTACTAAAATGTGCATTTGCCCTTCAGGCTCTCTTTATAGAGAACGCCAGTACTGTCACGGTCTTTTTTGTATCTCTACAACTACTACCTATTGTTAGCAGCCCGTTTCTAGACGGAGCACAGTCTTCAGCGGGTGGTCACCCATCCAGTTACTAGCCGCGGGCAGCGATGCTTTACTCAGCTTATAGTCCGAGATCCGACTAATGCAAGTCACTGCCGGACTGCCCAGTTTGAATGTAGTCTTTTAAAAATCGGATAGCGTTTTGGTTAGCCCAGGTTAATAATTTTTTATTTGAGGTGATATAAAAAAGTGAATCTGCATTAAAACAAAGATTTTTTTAACAAAACCCATACTGTTAGGTGAATCTGTACCGTTTGCGTTGTTAGGTTAGTTCAGGTTCGTCGATAAAACCACCATCAAATTCATAAACCATCTTTAAAGCTATAAAATCACATGCTAAACTAGCCTCATATAATAACCGAAAATCAGATTTGGAATACAAGCGCATTCTAAAGTGGTGTAATTGACGGGTTCCCTCGGAGTCTTGTCTCAGTGAAGCGAAGGTAAATTTGAGCCCTAAACTTGAGCCGGCATCGTCGTTCCCTCTGTTGGTTCATAGTTTATTTCGGCGCGGTATAAACAAGTTTGGTTAGATTTTTGATGTGAGCCTCGTGGCTCAGTGGTAGGGCTCTTCAATTTCATTTCAATCGATCTGTTTTCGAATCCCCATTCAAGCGATGATTTTTTGTTTACTTTTTTGTAAATTAAACTTATAATTTTGTATGTACTTGCGTGTTTTAAAAATTGGATGGCGCTTTGGTTAGACCTTTTTATGAGATGATATAAGAAAGTGTATTTAGATTAACAAAAAAAGATTTTTGCCACCATATACTACACACACCAACAAAACCTATACTGTTAGGTGGACCTTAAGTTAACACCAAGTTTGTCGACAAAAGCATCATTAAAGCCCTAATAAATATTAAAAAAGTCGGTAAATTTCCTCTATCAGCAACTTCCTTTCTTAGGAATAGCGAAATTTTACCCAATTTAGTTCCGCGCATAGTAATTTAGTAACAAATATACATATGCTGATTTTTAAAACATTTGTGGGTGCCATTTTGTTCCACTATATTGGATTCGTACCAATATTTTACCAGGTTCTACCAACGTCACACTTAATTTTTGACATAATTTAAAATAAATTGAATAAATAATTTCCACGCTGATTTTTTAAAGACCGCCAGTTTGTTCTATTCGTACCAGCTTATTTGAATATCACATTTAATTTTTGTGTAAAATTCGATTGAATAAGAAACATTTTTTATGTGGACCTTTTAAGCATTTTATTTCGTGGCCACTTTGTTCCGCCATTTTCAATTCGTACAACAATTTTACTAGTTTATCTCCATATCACACTTAATTCTTGTACAAAATTTGAAATTAATCTAATAACTTGGCCATCTTGGATTCATACGAAAATATTACTAGTTCATTCTTATGTAATACTTGATTTTTGTGTCAAATTTGAGGTTTTTGGATAATTAGTTTTTCGGGATAATCAGGTCGCCATTTTGTACCGCCATATTGGATTTTTACCAAAAAGTTCCCAAGTCATCCCCATAAGCCATTTAATGTTTGACCAAAATTTGAAGTCGGTCGGGCTTTTAGCTGTGCCATGAAATTGACAAACAGACAGACCGACGGAATTGATAAAACATGTTTTTGGAAACTAAAACTTGAAACCAAGTAAAACTTTGGAAGGCGATTTTTTTTACGATCACAAACATTTTTTAAGACTCCATTTTGTTTCGCCAACTTCGATTCCTACTAAAATTTTACAAGTAATTCCTACGTAATACTTGATTTTTGTCTAAAGTTGTAAGTAAATTGGGTAAGTGTAAAATTTCAGGTAAATCGGATAAATAGTTTTTTTTAGTATTACTTTTTTTAAAATTTCACTGGGCCGCCATTTTGTTCCGTCATATTGGATTTTTACCTAAATGTAACTATTTTATCCCCCTATGACACTTGAGTTTTGATAAAAATTTGAAGTCAATCGGATAAGTAGTTTTTGAGCTTACGATAGAACGACAGACCTATGGAATTGAAATAAACATGTTGACCTAAAACGCGAAGATTTAACCTGGGTGGGTGATCTTTTTCACGATTACAATACTTATCTTTTACGAGGGAAGTAAAAATTGATAATTCTGTTAAGCAAGGAAAAGAAGACAGACATGGCAACAACGGCACGGCACCGCCTGAGCGGTATAACAAAAACACGTGATTACTTTAACGACTAGGAGGAACGACGATGCTGGCTTAAGTTTAGGACTCAAATTTGCATTCGATACACCGAGACTCTTGTAACATTTCTCAGTTTAAAGATAGATCATACTTAATTGATAAATCCTTCTAAGAAATATTTAAACGGCTTTTAACGATGGGCATAGGGTATGTAAACTGCCCCAAATTCTTTAAAGATGTCAATTACGCCGAGTTAAGAACTCGATCATGGAGAATGTAATGAACTTCTAATAATTTCTAATACCTCTTAGGTTCCTTTTTCATAATTAGTATAGTATTTATTATTCACATATTTATACACATATTGCGCCCGGCTCAACAACACAGAGCGTGACACGAAACGAATAGGCATCAAAGCAAGACATTTCGCTAAAAGCAAGACATTTGCCAACCCTATAAATGAGACACCCAAATTTTACCTACAGCATTTTCTTGGTTCTGAATATACTAGGTTTACTACACTTATCTTCTTTGAATTTTACATACAACTTGGCAACTAGCAATACAATATGTGTTTTGGATTTTGCAAAATAAGACAGAGGTGCAACAGATTAAAATGTGGACAAGTTAAAATGACCACGTTGTATGTATTTCTATATTTGCAATTCATGTTTAATTTTCTTTAACATCCAAAATATTTATTTTTGCCAAAATCTCCATAAGCGTTGAGCAAACACTCACTAATCATTTAATGTATTAGTAACTTTACAAATAAAATTGATTCAATATAAACGCCCAACTAAAATAAACAATTAATGTTCGGCCCAACATTTACTACTATTTATCTTTCTAAAACAATAATTATTCGCCGATAACCGATAATACTATTTGACGCGACAGATAACACGTACAAAATTGCCAATCATATCGTTCGATCAGATAAATGTACAAATAATATTCTCTGTTACCTAAAAAATAACCGCGATTTACGACAGTTCGGTCATCAGAACGAGTGCGTGTATTTTTTATAAAAAACTGTGGTTTTTAGTTGTGGAAGTAAAGCAAGAGGTGTAAAAAATGTCCGAAGCGAGAGAAGGGTCAGCATCGTCAGCAAAAGTAAGAGATCTCATTTTTGCTTACGAACAACATTCAGATTCCATCGAACCACTTGAGCACTACGAGGGAAGGCAACGCGCTAAATCTATAGGAAACGCCCTATCGTACAAATTGTTCCGCCAAACTGACATAGAATTTCACAACATAATAGATATCGAAAAAGAATTGGTAAAGCTTGAAGCCCACCTCAATTACTACGAAGTGTACGAGAAAGAGACACATGTAGCGTTTCAAGAGCAATTATTCAACGTTTTAACGAGCATAGTGAGCATAGACCCTGAGGGCCACGAAAGCACCATTCAGAAAAAGAGAGATTTAATAACGGAAACCCAAAAGCTAGCCAGAGTACTTAACTCAAAATTACCTTTTGATGGACATCATTCAACCAGGGGCGTCAGAAGAAGCTACAGTAACGTTGTGAGAAAAGAGGAAGCTGTAGTTTCAACTACCTCGGCCAAGACTCTAGAGCACAGAGCCATTCTATCATCTAGTCACTCCACACTCAATGGTGGCTTTAAGTCCGAAGAATCATTAAATTCCACCAGGGATTCCGTAGATTTCTCTTCGAGGCACGAAGATTCGTCATCCATCGACTTAAACAGAAATGAGGATATGCTTGAATCTGCAACTCCGCCTCCTCAAAGGAAAATCGTTAGCGAAGCAGAATCAAGTTATATTCCTTCCGTGTCCAGACTTAAAAAGTTCTTCTCGTTTAGGAGGGATAATAGACATGAAATCAAGGTTATTCCTGCAGCATATTCTGGTGTAACAAGGTCGCAGTCATTAAACTTGAAAACTAGTAGATACACCGTGGTTAAAAGAGAGAAAAATGATGAGGATAAGAGAAGAGAAGAAATTATAAGTGAAAATGAAGAGGAACTAGAAAAATTGCACAACGATAATTTGATAACATCGTCGCCAATTGAGAATAGACGTGAATTTAAACTTGAAACCAATCACGAAAGGGACGAAGAAAGCAAAGTTGAAGCAAGTTTATATGTTGAACCTGCAGGGGATATAGAGGAATACAGAGACGTCCAGGCAGAAAGGCAACATAATGTTTCAGTATCGAAATTAAAGAGCCTCTTTGAAGATAAGCGCAAGGAGACTGATGAAGGTAAGTTGTTTTCAATACTATTTGGATTCACTCGCAAGAGCATTGTACTTGAGTGTTAATGTAATTTCTTTGGGGCGAATTCTCAATATTTTCTATATGGATGGGTAGTGTTAGAAAACAAAAATATTAATTATATATTTTTTCAATTGCACTCATATGAAGTTTATCTCTTTCAAAAATTAAAATTGTCTATTTCTTATGAGAAGAATTCCAAAATTTTGCACACCAGCAAATGACCTGAATGCATTCAAAAATGTTCCTAATTTTTTTATATGAAGTGAAATTCAATACGTTAACCACAAACTTATATAATATCGCTTTTTTATCACTACTTTTTTCATATTTTTCTTATGATGATGATATTAATGTTAGAGCTAAATATTTTTATATGGGGTCAAGAAAAAAATTAAATTTTTTAAGATTATATATTTTTCTATTTTGCAATCAACATCTTTCTAATATCTACCCTTGTTTTGAATATTGTTCAAAACAATTTGATTGAGTAGAAGCATGTTTTTCACCTATTATCGCACAAATTGTTGTGGATTATTTTATAGGGCAGTGCTTAATACTTTAGTAGAAAGTACATTACTTAAAAAGAATAGTGAATTTTCTACTCCTACTTGAAAATAATCTCGAATCTGAAATATGTCAAATATTCAATAACTACAACAAACCACCTCTGAAACTAGAGATCTTTGGGATAACTATAAACATTTTAAATCTCCTTATGTAAAAAATATTTAATAATATATTGCATCATTAGTTAGGTGTACGTAAAACCCTTACTTTGAAAAGGTGTGGAAACAATCTTTTTACACCAAGTCTGTTACCTATAATGAAATTTCTGCGAAGAGTTAAGCTTTTGTAGAATACCTTTTCCTCAAAATAGATTAAAATCTGGAAGTTATGCTACTTCAAGTTTGGAAACTAGATATTGTAACAGTAATCACTTGACCTTGCTTAATTAAAAGTTAAGAAAATCAGTGGCTGGCTTGGAAACACCGCGTGACATACTCTAGTAGCAGATTCATCCACAAGGGGGCATATCATATGAAAAATTATCGATACGCCCACCTTGACTTTAAAGCTTGGCCATCAGTTTATATATTTTTTATGAATTGCGACTTTGAAGATTCGAATGTTGGATATAAAAAATGTAACTTTTCTTTTAATAGTTCAAAACTACCTTTTTTATACATAGTTTTATTAGTATCGAATACGTTTTTTTTATAAAATGATCTTAATAGACTTAAAATAATTACTTATATATTAAATATTTGTAAGGACATTTAGTAAAGTGAACTTGATATGGCAATTAAGTGGGTAACATTTTTTTCTAGCAAGTATATCTTTAAACATAATTGATTACGAAAAATACGATATATAAATTATTAACCAAATCTGAATGCATTAAGCATATTTTAATTATTTTAGTTTACTAATTATTTCTGAAGAACTGACGTTTTTGAAAAATTTTCTAAAGTTTAACTCATGCCACAATTTTTCATCGACAGCGACGGATTATAATATAAGGATGATTTCTTTTAAGAAATTTTGTAGAAAGAAGTCTAAGGGCCTTAGATAGCATAACTTAACATTGTGTGTTGTATTCTACATAGGCTGGATATCCATTCTAATTAATTTATCCCATGAAACTTTTTGAATCGTCGATCTGAACCGATTTTTATTAGTGTTATGCAGCATTAATTTTTGCATATCAATAACATTTCTAACAGTAACTCCTTTACAGCTGGTGATAGTTACTTTTTCAAAAATAACACGGTTTTTAGATCGTGTAATGTTACTTTGCAACAGCCGCTTTGTATAGAAAATTATTACTTTCAATTTTCGTATGGCTTCTTCTAACACTTTTTTATATATAATGTGTTTTCACTGAAAACAAGCAAACTGCTACTAACAGATATTTTCAAAAATCAATATACAATTGCATATACTTTCATTTGATGATATATGAAATATGCCACTAAAATTTTAAAGAGAATTTCATGTTTCATCTAATTTTGAAATAAACTTATCAATTGTTACCAATATTAATAATTTTGCGACCATTTCTGAGGCCGAACATTTCTGATTCAGATAAAGCAAATTAAGTGCATTTCTTTTTCGTTATACAGGATGATCCATTAAGAATGGTCTTCGGCCATAACTAGGTAACCGTGGATCTCACAATTATAGGGATAAATATTTATGGATAAATCGACCAAGGGAAATAACTGGAAATTATTTGCAAATTAGAAAAACGGCCGCTATGGGCATAACAGTAACTCAAAAATGGAAATGCCGATTTTTTCTTGAATTTTCCTAATTAAGGTGTGTCGAAAATTTAAGCATTGTATTCTTCAGGCAATTATGCAACTTTTTGCTATAAATCTTTTTTTTATTTTCAATAATAAAGTGGTGGGAGAAGGTCATACATTTTTTTCTTTCAAACGATTATATCTTTTTTTTCTTTCACGTAGAGATATTAACTATACCGTAACAATTCTATTGGTTGTCACTAGATGGCGTTTTTTGGTAATACTTCAAATAAAAGGGATTTTCTCAAAAAAATAAAATGGTATGGTATGACATTTTGGTCATAATTTAACTTAAAATTATAAAATATATCGAAAAGTAAAACAAAAATCCAGGTCCGGATTTAAATTAAAAAAGTTGTTAATGGTCGCCCGAATCCGAAACGTCGCATTGAAAAACTAACCTCACCAATTTGTAGAAGAAAAAAAGTGACAATGACGAAGTAAAAGTTATTTTCAACTGTCATTTCAACTAAGCCTACAATTATAGAAAAACCATAAAAGTTATTTTTTGTTATTTTTTTTTAGTTTTGTATAGAGTTTGGTTATAATTTAGAAGAATAGATACGCCTATATTTGAAAAGCTGGAAAAATGGTTAAATTAGGAAAGTTGTAGGGATTTTCATGTACTTTTATTAAATGTATTTTTATGTATACAGGGTGCCTACGTTTAAAAAAAAATGATAAAGTTATATTTGTATGTTTGGCAATTGACATTTACTTGACTACAAAAATTGCGAAGATAATAAAACGTGGCGTTAATACATACCTAATAAATCAAGCATACAGGACTTGGCTGCAGAGAAGCTAGCGGCCCGCATAGATTCTATTTGATATTCTATTGTGGCTGGGTCGGAGTCAAGGCCGCATTTATTATGGGCTTGATAATTGAGATAATATTTTAGCATTTTTAATATAAACTAAATTAATGGTTTTCTATTTCAAAAATTACATTTTAGAAGATGTTTTGTAATTTTTTTTGGGGAAGCACTGCTTCCCTTGCTTCCGTGGACTACACGCCCCTGTCCATGTAGCAAACACCCTGTATATATTATAATTATATAAAATAGTAGCAAAATTATAATTATAATTGACCAGTTATATATTTTCCTGTGTTAATTAAAAAAATAAAGATACTATATCTCTTCTATTTTAACTTATTTTCAGTCTCCTTTAGGCTGTAGATAATAAGTAAATAAGTTCTTCAAACGTTACCAAAATATTAAGTAAAATAGAGATATATTTTTTACTAGGAAAAACCATTTATACAAATATTTTAAAACTGTCAGCTGTCTCACAATATATTCCTCAAGGTATTTTTATTTTTCCACGTTTTACGGCATTGTTGTGTGAAATTTTGCAATCCTTTTATCATCAATAATTTCTAAGTATTTGTCAAATCTTAAGATTAGCCAATAATAGAGATAAGATACTAACCTAAAAATAAACAATGATTGCAGGTCTAGGTTTACTAACAAAAAAACAAACTCGATTTAGCTCCGATTTTAACCTACCTTACACAGAAGCGAACTTGGGAGCATTTAGGCTAAAAAGAACTATTTCAGGGAATTACATGAACTTCACTGGATTACTGAGAAATGTGGACGTTCGTAAAAAAGTCGACCTAAATAAGAGCAAGAGCATGTCAGACTTAAAATCGGAAAATTTCAGATACGAAATTAAGGATGTGGACCGGGGGGAGGATTTGAGTAAGGAGATTGATGAAGATGATGATTTTGAACACGTCTCGATTAGCGTAGGAAAGAATGCCGAGGAACTCAATAATAATAATGTTTTCAATACAGGTGAGAGTTTTAGTTTCATTGCAAGAAAATTCGAATACAGCAAGTAATCTGAAAAAAAGAATAATATGACATTACACACTTTTGCAATAAAAAAGCCATTCTGTAATAATAAATGAGATGCGATCTCTGCAGTCTCTGCTCTTACCTGACGAAACAGCGGCGATTTAAAAGGGACGCGAAAGGGGAATCGACCCCTTCCCCCTCTGAGCGAATACAATACTATAAAATCGGTAAATTTCTTTCACCCGGAACTTCCCTGTTATGAACTTTTCCTTACTAGTGGGAGCGGCTCATGACAAATACTGGAATCATTCGTATTAGAATTGTGCCACTTCGTACACTTGTTCCCTAGACCTATTATAGCGATTTGAATCGCAGAGCCGAAAGTTTCGTCCCTTAGGATTCAAAATGGCACTTATTTTCAAAATGGCGGTTAAATTGAAAGGCAAAGAGTAAACCGACACCGATTTTAAGGTTTGGGGTGTCGTTTTCGGGGTTCTCGAGGGTTCTGATAAAAAAATAATAACAAAAATTGTCATGGGCGCCGTCAAGGAAAAATTAGGGGGGATAAACCTTATTTAGGGGTGGGGCGAAACTTATTTTGGGCGTAAAAAATAAAAAAATTGCTAGGTAATACCATTTTTTCACGTAAATATTAGGAGCCAGCGGAAGGCGATCGTCCTCCCACCCCCTGCCCCACTTGTCCCCCCCCTCCCAAACGGAGTCCTTGAAAATTGCTTAGTGTGCCAAAAATGTTAGATTTGCCATATTAAGGCTGATAAAGCTGGAAATATTCAAACATATTGTCCACTTTTCGTAATTAAAGTGCCTTTTTCGAAATAATTTTTGGCAAGGATGTCGAAAACGGCATCGAAAAAGACTTACCATGCTTCAAACACATCTCACTCAACAATATTTAATAGTTATCTTTGAATATTTCGGTAAAATTTTGAATTGATTTCGCGTGTTTCTCCGTTAGCCGCCGCCTGCGATTTCGGAAAATAACCGAAAGAGTGCAGCAGTGATTAATTCCCAGCACATTACTTGTTTGAATCGTTTGGTGGTGAGTTAAATTTGTGTTTTGTATACCAATATATTCTGTATAAACTGTACTTGTGTTTGCGCCTATTTATTTTTCTTAGAACTGTGCTGCATCAAAGGTGAGTAAAGCTTAATGGAAACAGATTTACCTATTATATCTACTTTTAATAATCGTATTAGGACCAAAACAGACTGTCTTTTGTAGCTTAGGGGACATTTTTAGTAATGGTGGCATTAGGATTGGTTATCAATCACTGACAATAACAATAGTTTGGAAGTTAGGTTGCTTTGATGGATGTATTGTGTATCGTTTATTTCAATAATTTCGAATAATGCAAGAGCATACACTTTTCATTTGGCCTGGAAATTATTTCATGACATATTTAAAATAGCTATAGTCTGTTTTTCGATGAGTGCGGTGACTTATTTCCTGTATTTAATTCATCGTTTTAAGCAAAGACAGCCACAATAAATTAACCAAAAAAAAAGTCAATTCAACTTGTATTTGTCGTATTATTGTCAAAGTTTTAAACTTGTTCGTTTTCAAAATGCAGACACAACGATTCCGGGGTCAAATATGGCGTAACTGCGATCAGCAAAAATACGACTGGCTTGTACAGGGTGTCTCACGGTGGCCGTCCATTAGACGTTTATGGGGAGTCGATAAACAGATTTTTCAAAAATTTTGGTTGCCATTATAGGAACCCGTGATTTATCTTTTTAAAATATTTTCAGCCATGCGGTGTTACCGCTTCTATCAAATCAAGAATGTTCTCCGTCATTGTCTCTAAATGGAAAACTAAGAACAGGAAGAAAAGCTGAACTGGCTGAAAAATTGGAAACGTTAGTTGAGCCTGTAACTAGGGCCCGAGAATCTTTTGACGCAATTGTATATGATGGACCGGCGTTAGTTCAGAATTTCAAACCCTGTATTAGTACAACTTTTGAAGAATACTTTAAACTTGACTTAAAAGCAAACATTTCTCGGCGAGTCATTTCTACAGAGGCAAAGAGCGTTGATTTGGTTTGGGATCTCTATTGGTCCGATAGTTTAAAAAAGTCGACTCGTGATGATCGAGGATGTGGTCTTCGACGCCAAGTTCTTCCAAAAAGTGAAGTCGCTCGTGATCGGTCAGACTTTCTTCGAAATTCTGAAAACAACGCCGCACTTTTTGAGTACCTCGCTGAAAACTTTATGTCTGATTTTTCAAGTGCGATGGTGGTCACAATCGTGGTGAAAAGATCATCATAAAAATTTAACCTCACTAGATGGCCTAGAATGTAAGCAAGAAGAGGTGGACAGGCGAATTATTCTACATGCTAAAGACATGGTAGAGCATGGAGCACAGTATATCCTCATCCAGTAATCAGATACTGAAGGAAATCGGACTAAAAGAACTTTGGATGTTGTCAGGTGCCGGTGTCAGACGACGATACATAGCGACTCACTTGACTGCATTAGCACTTGGGGAAACAAATTCACAAGCCCTACGTGGTTTCCATTGTTATACAGACTGTGACACAACGTCACTTTTAAACTCAATTGGTAAAAAGAAGGCATTTGGATGAAACGTCCGGACGTGACACCAGCTTTACTTGAACTCCCAAATCCGCAGACTGAAATTAAGGAGGAAACAATGAAAAGATTGGAAGAATTTACAGCGATGTTGTATGATCCCAAAACACTCGAAAAGTCCACTATTAACGAGGGAAAAGATTTGTTCTCCACAAAAAACAAACTAGTTAAGTTTCTTCCTCCTATGCCTTCTGCATTGCGCCAGCATGCTCTGCGGGAGGCTTATCAGGCAGGTAATGTGTGGGGCCGATCTACTTCGGCAAACTATCATATTCCTGAACCCTCAACCTGGGGATGGAAGCGAGGGAAAGTGGGTGGGCTGGGAGCCGGACTGGACCAAAGAGTCAAAAGTATGGAAAGATCTTCCAGTCCTAGGGAACTGCGGTTGTAAATCCACTTGCCAAACCATGAGATGTTCATGTATACAGTGTACGAACTGCAAAGGACACTGCCAAAATCAGAGGTAAGCATACTCATAGAAGAAATGGAAACGTCACAATTTTATTTAGGTATGTTGCGAAACTAATTAAAGTTTTTTTTTAGCTTCACTTCAACAAATGACGATCCAGACGACGAAACCTTCTTTAGTGATGATGATGAATAACATCTCTAGATAGATAAAATATTTTATAGTTTAAAGCAATAAATGAGTAATTTACCAAATTTACAAACTCTATCACAGCCTTTTTTTTTTGTTTTTGTTATCTTTAACCGAAATAATCCCAAAAAGTACCGACCAACCATGAAAATAGGTCAAAACTTCTGAATTTTGTAAGACGTAATAGACAGTGTAAAATCAGCCTAAATATGGAAAATTTAGCATGATCTTGGTATAAAAGGTAATTTTTAATATTATTTCTGTTATCCTTATCCCTGAAAACCTCCACAACGACACCCCAAACGTCAAAATCGGACCTGAAAAAAAAATCGTCTGAATATAGCCGCCATTTTGAAAATTTGGCGCCATTTTAAATCCTAAGGGAAATAACTTCCAGCTCTGCGACTCAAATCGTTCAAATACGTCTTGGGAACCCGTGTACGAAGTGGCACAATTCTAATATGAAATGCCGTTTATCCCCACGAGCCGCTTCCACTATACATTAGGAATAGTAACGTGTAACCCAATTTAGTTTCGCATATAGTCATTTATTATACTGTTTTTCAAAACATTTTGTTCCATCATATTGGATTCGTACCAATATTTTACCAGTTTCTACCATACTTAATTTTTTGGCATGATTTAAAATAGATTGAATAAGTAGTCTTTACACATTTTTTAAGACTTCTATTTTGTACCGCCACGTTGAATTCGTGCCAGGCAATCCCTGTATCAAGTTCAGTTTTGCTGCAAGATTTGAAGTCCACTGAATAAGAAGATTTTTTCGCGTTGATTTTTTCAGACATTTTATTTGGTCGCCATTTAGTTTCGCGGTCTGAATTAATCCCGCAATTTTTCCGTTTTATTTCTGTATCACACTTAATGCTTGCTCAAAATTTTAAACTGATCTAATAAGTAGTTTTTCAGGCTGATTTTTTAAATAATTTGTTAGGTCGCCATTTTGTTTTGTTGTCTTGGATTCCTACCAAAAGATTACAGGTTGATTCCTATGTAACACTTGATTTTTTGCAAAATTTGAGCTAAATTGGATAATTCGTTTTTAGTAATAATGTTTTTAACATTTCACTAAACCACCATTTTGTTCAGCCATATTCGATTTTTATCAAAATATTACCAAGTTGTCCCCATATAACCTTTTTACCGAAATTTGAAATCAATATGCTAAGTAGTTTTTAGCTACGCCGCGAACTGACAGACAGACAGACAGACAGACAGACAGACAGACAGACCAATGGAATCGAGAAAACATATTTTTTAGCAACTAGGGACGCTAAAACGTAAAGATATGTAAAACCTGGAATTTCTTTTAAGATTACAAACATTTCATTTGGTCCAGTCCATTTACCAGTTCATTTCTTGACCACAATTAATTCTTGCACAAAATTTGAGATCAATATATTAACTAGATTTTTCAGGCTGAATTTTAAATATTTTGTTAAGTTGCCATTTTGTTCCGCCATCTTGGATCCGTATCAACATTTTACAAGTTGATTACTAGGTAACACATGATTTTTGTTAAAAATTTGAGATAAATTGATTAAGTAGTTTTTTAGAAATAATTTTTTTAACATTTGACTAGGCCATCATTCTGTTTCGACATACTGGATTTTTACCAAAATGTTACCAGATCTTCCACATATGACTCTTAATTTTTGTCAAAAATTTGACGTCAAATGGGTAAGTAGTTTTTTGGCTATGTCGCGGACAGACGGATCGACAGACAGGAAAAATTCCAGAGTGTGAATTTTTCACGATTACCATACTTGATTTTAAAAGGGAAATAAAGAAGTAACAAAAAAATTGAAAATCATAATTCGCCTTCCCCTGAGTGTGGCCCCTAGGTGTTTTACATGTTTTGACACATTTTTTGTTTCACTTATGCGTATTTCATATTGTTCATCCCCCTTGACATAGTTTCAGATCCGTCTCTGTGACAAAATTGAATGCGACAAACAATAAAATTATGCCTAAACTTTCAAGAATATGCCTCTTAGAATATGTCCGTTAAAAACAATCTTTCAGCTTTATAGGGCATAAAGTAACACACTTGTAAAAGTTATAAAATTCATAGTAATCCCGAATTTGCAGTCTAAATGTTGAACGTTTGTCTCGGGATGTTTTCGATATTTCTAGTTTATCTTTTGTTTAACACAAGATTTGATTAAAAAAAAATGGCGTATAATCAACAAGTTGTAGATCAATTCTTAAGGATTTTGGTGATAGTTTGTCCATTCTCGTAAGTAGAAAAGCATGGTTGTTAAAAGTACCAGTTTATACCAGACGGCTCAATAAAACAGTGCAAACTGAAAATCGGTTTTATTCATTATAATAATTTAAAAAACATCATAAGAAACATAAAACGAAATAATCAAAGACCGTCTTGATTTTAGTAGGCTCTCCTCTAGTTTCTAGTACATTTTGGCAACGTTGTGGCATTTGCAAAATGAATTGTTAAGTTAGGCAGTCCCATCTCTCTCTAATTGCCCTTACCAAAGTTAAAAAGTTCTCGTTTCTTTGCCTTAACGCAAGTTTGTCACACGACCAAATATGCTTTATAAGGTTTCAATCTGGAGACTTTAGTGGCCATAACAGTATGGTGATTCCATTTGCTTCCGAAATTCCATTCACAATTGCAGCGTAATGAGAACTCACCTTATCGTCTTTTAATATATCCGTCACAGAAATTTTGAGCAAATGGAATTACTTTGCATAAGACATTGGTTGCGTTAGTTGGCTGCCATAATTGTAGCTCGTGAGACAAACAGTTCGGTTCTCCTATTAAGCATCATCCGCCCAAATATTATAACGCCACACCCACTAAAAGATGAACAGTCAAATTTGCCCATATGAGCTATACAGGTTAATTTTTAATTCGATCATAAACATAATAACTCGGAAGTTGGCTTCATTTTTTATTGCTTTTTCTGCCTAAAGTCGGATGTTCCTTTTGTTATATAGTATTCGTCTTGTTAAGGCTTAAAATGCACTCTAATGCTTCGTAACTACCTGTCGATGAGAAAAACAGTGTCAAAAACCATAACAAATATGAAGTTGTTTACTTAGAGCAAAGTTGACAGTTAGGCAATTAATGTTGAATAATTTGTCGTTGACAAAGTGGACAAATTCCGATTACTTCCGAAGATATCCGTAAAAAAAGCGAAAATCGTTATGTTCCTTTTTATTTTTTTCAGGCTGCATTTTAAGAGATATTATAAAATACATTTTACATCTTTATAGTCATTTTTTCTAAGATAAGTGCATTCAGATTTACCAGATCTTACCATTACACGCAAACCGACAGAGATAAGAAAACTTGTTTTTTCGGCATCTAGGGACCTTAAAACGTAAAGTTTTGTTAAAACCTGCGCGAGTGTGTTTTTGAAAATTGTAATACTTCCCACTTACGAGGGAAGCAACAAAATACAGTTTAATATAAATGACGTGTAGGGATGGCGCCCCGCTACTCCCCATGCATTTTTTCTCCTATAACGTCCTTCATTTGCTATAAGAAGATAGTCATAAACACCATAGTCCTTTTTTCAATAGATAATAAATAGCAACTTTTTCGAAGTGTTGGATATCACATTTTTTTTATAAAGGTATTTAAATCCTAACACTGGAACCTGTGGAGGACGATAGATCAAAATCGATGATCAATGAAATCAGATGATAAAACAGTTTATATCATCTGCTGATGATGCTAACTTGGTTAGCGAAACGCGCGTCCAGAACGTAACAAGTTGTGGTGTAGTGTGGTTAGAACTCTTGTATTTTGAAGGTATTCAAATATTTTCCAAGAATATTAGGAGGTTGTTTATAGCTCAATAAATAATTTCGTTTCTGTTAAGCACATTTTGTTTTAATTTGGAAATAATATCAGCAATAAGTTGAATAGTTTTGAAAATCAAAAAGATTATACTTTAAATTAATGTTTATTATTTGCTTTAAAAAATTACTAGATTAGCCTTCCGGTTCCGGTGTTTATTCAAATCCCGGATGACGTCAAGGTTAGAAGCGGTGTTTGTGTTATGGCTTTAACGATAAGCCTGTACCGATATACCTTGGACTGCTTG
Organism: Kuschelorhynchus macadamiae; assembly: GCA_030620095.1. Lineage (NCBI taxonomy): Eukaryota > Metazoa > Arthropoda > Insecta > Coleoptera > Curculionidae > Kuschelorhynchus > Kuschelorhynchus macadamiae. The sequence continues at coordinate 1,386,586 of JAUTXW010000567.1, read as the reverse complement.
CCCTAGCTGCAGTTACTGATCCATGTACGTAGGAAAATATATATTATAAAGTGTTTTAAGATGTAATATCTTAATTAATACAAGAAAAAAAAATACAAAAAACAAAAAAGGGCACTCACAAGAAGATCGAACAACATGCATTTAGACTTTTAATCTAAAGCTCTTGTTACTAGGCTTGTATATGACATTAAACTAATTCTCTTTACATTGCGATATTTTAGGAGTAATCTCTCAGGCTACCGCTAGATGGCGCTTTCGGTATTTTATAAAACAACCGGGTTTTATGTATTTACCAGAAATGGGAAGCTAGTCATATCTTTTATTAATACATATATATATATATATATATATATATATATATATATATATATATATATATAATGAAGGAAACTATACGATTTTTAGCAGAAAAACATCATATCTCACATGTGTCCGAAGGAAGCGACATTACTAGTCAAACCGATGATACCTTTGTTACGGGAAGGGTGGAATTTTTAAAGAAAAGCTTTGGTAAGTGGCTAATCAATGTAACAGTTTTATTGTAATGTTTATAAATTTTATTCCATACTGTTCGGTAAATAGTTTATTAATTAATTTTGTCATCGATATGCGACATCAAAGGGTGTTAAAGAATGTAAAAGAACAATATCAAGTCGGCCTATGAGCCAGCCTTCGTTAAGAATGATTTGCTGCTGAATACATGTCCTAGAAAAATCATACAAGACACTAGTTAAAAGTAAAAAATCTTGGTTCTTTGGACTAGAACGTGTCAAACAACGTTTCGCATTCGAATGCACTGAATTTTGTGCTCCGATCTCGTAAAGTAAAGAACCCTGGTGATGCCTCGTGCGATTGAAGGTGAAACGTCGGATAGTAAATGTAATTTCACTCTATATTATCTCAAGGCAAATTATGTTACAATTGTCCAAGGCCGTGAAAGCTTCTTGTTAAAACTGTTAAAGTCGACATCATTTTATTACAAAGAACGACAAAATGCAATCCTTTATGACTTAATTGTTTTCTGTAGTGCCTTTCTTTGGACAACATTGTCTTGAACCTTTTATATTGGCCACAATGTAACGAAAGCTTCACTGCTTCGATTTCAAGTGTAAAAGGGAAGCCTTTCCTCTTAACACAACGTTTTTCACTACGTTTATATGGCGTTTCATCTTGTCTTCCTGACCGTGTAGATAAAACTAAATCTATTGCCAATTCAGCAGATTTATCAAAATTGGATGAAAAAGTCTTAGTATTCCAGATGATGATTTTTTTATAGATAGATAGAAGGTAGCCCTACCGCTTGTTGAGGACTAAGGTGAAAAAGGTGACACAAAAAGTAGATGATGATCGGATCTGCTTCAGCATCTAAATAACTTTCAATTTTCTATTCGGGGGTTTTCAAGTATGCTCAACACGATTTTAACACTGAAATTGAAATTTCATTCCCCTTTTATTCTCATTGGGGATTAATTTTAGCTTATTTTCCCTGTTTTCAAATCGTTGATGTAAATCACTCAAAATTCTGTATTGGAGAGTATTTCAAGGATGCTGAATACTCCCCTTCACTCCTATTGGGGATTAACTTTAGCTAATTTACCCTGTTTTTAAATTATTCATGTAAATCACTCCAAATTATCTACTCGGGAGTTTTCAAGGCTGCTGCTCACGATTCTGAAATTAAAATTGAAAAATCAACCCCCCCTTCCTACTGTGGGTTAATTTTACTTTATTTACCCTGTTTTCAAATCATTTATGTAAATCACTCCAATTTTTCTACTCGTGGGTGTCCAAAAATGCTGATTTTTTTTAAATTGACCCCAAAAATGAAATCTGCGTATTTGAAAATCCTCGGAGAATTAATTTTAAGGGCGCAAATCCGATCTTACGTGAATGTCCCACTTCCACTGTATTTTTCATTATCATTTTATGAATTTCATATTAGGTATGTCCGCCGTTATTTTATTTTTGCGATTTTACCCCTTTTACACCCTATTTTCACCCATATAGAAGGTTGAAGCAGAAATTTTCAGCCTCTTGTTTGCCGAAAAACACAGTTTTTTTTGCAAGTGTCCATCTACGGTCGATTGGACGTAAATGAGTTAAGCCCCAGTACGAGTAAAGTGGGGTTTATAATGAAATTTGATGTGATCTATACAAATATTTTAAAAAGTCTGTGAAGTGAAGGTGTTTTAATGTTTCAATTTCAGCTTTAGAATCGTGTTCAATATTCCTGAAAATCCCCGAGTAGAAAATTTAAGTACATAAATGATTTAAAAACAGGATAAATAGGCTAAACCTAGCCCGCAATTGAATGATTTGAAAACAGGGTAAATAAGCTAAAATTAACTCTCAATACGGGTGAAAGTGTGGTTGATATTTCAATATCAGATTTAAAATCGTGTTCAGTATCCTTGAGAACCTCCCGAAGAGAAAATTTCGAGTGATTTAGATGAAATATTTAAGTAATGGATACTTCACTTAAATTCCCCCTTTCAGGGTGAATATGGAGGTGAAGCAAGTCCAAACGTTATCTGCTTTTTTCCACCTTTTTATGAGCCTTAACGAACAATTTGCGAAAAGTAGGCTGAAACGGCCAACTCTGCAAAAGTTCAAGGGAAAAAGCTGTCTTGACGCGGCTTGAACACATTTTTGCGTTTATGGCATCCGCCTGAAACCTTGACACTCATGCCTTAACTTGCATTTACGTATAACAAATAGATATTTACTAATTAGAGGTACTAATTTTTCTTGTAGAAAGCCATAGCAGCAGTGCATCGGTGACTGAACACAGCCAAGAGATCAGCCACATTATTCACAGAACTATTGATTCGATTCCGAATCCAAGTATTTCCGATAAGCCTATCTTAAAAGTACCGATTCAGTTAAGAACTGGATTTGTCTCTACTAGTCATGGCGAGGAAGTGATCGGTAAGCACTACTCTGACAACTAGCCTAAGCTATTATTAAAACATGGTTCTTGTTCAGTATTTTGATCTCATGCAGTGAATACCCCTGAGGATAATTCGTATAATCACAGACGAAACGTCTAAAAGTAATTTCGGTTTGAACCGGTCTAAACTCAAGATTTCGTTCTATGTTAGTCCAGTCTATATAGGCATGTCTAAACAGGCGTGGGTATTGGTAAAGATTTCTAGCATTCTAATTGAACTAAACTTTCCTTAAAACAAACAGTTGTACTCAAGCCTATATATGGAAAAAGTCCAAAAAGAATTCGGTTTTGGCAATTTTTTGAAACAAGTGTACCTCATAGAAAAAAGTTTTTATTCTAATTTTTACCAATCTCATTTGCTACAAGTTTTGTTAATAAAGTTTAGGGTTATTTAGAACAACCAGAGTGGTATACAAAAGGAAAATGGCATACACGTATGCGCGATATTGTAATGAAATTGTAGGTGCTTAAAAGCAATAGTGATTTAAGATTTTTAATGGTGAAAAATGACCTTCCCAGTTGTGTGAAGATCTGTTTTAGGGTCCCAAGATCAGTGGCAGCTCGCGGGTGAAAAAGTAAGTGAAGTGCAAATGAAGCAAGAAAATATCGCAATAATTTTTTTTCCACAATTTTTTTCATATGTGGAAGGAGTAGAATATTTTTTTACGACTTACCTAAATTTTGTATACTAAATCAATTCTTCTATCCTTCATAGCAGCAAATTTATTTATAACATCTTCATAAAATGGATGAGTTGCCCTAATCTCCTCCAAACAAGACTTTTTTTTTTGAAGGCCATTTAGATGACCAGACATCACACTTGCGCCATCGTAACATTGCCCTATTAATTTATGTTTATAGTCAAATTGGTACAAAAATTGATCCAATAGAGAATATAAATTCTCCGACGTTCTATCGGAACTGACATTATATAATCCTAAGAATCTCTCGACTACTGAACCTACTGAATTAACGTATCTTAAAATTATGGAGCACTGGGAGGTTTGCGTAATATCAGTGGTGTCACCCACTTGCACAGAAAAAAACTGTGTGTTCATTATTTTATTTTTTACATGATCATTTAAATAATCAGAAATTCATACCTGCAAATCCTTCCTTATTCTACACTGAATATTTATTGGAAACTAGTACACATCATCATCAATGGCTTTTCAACTCTTCGTGGGTCTTGGCCGCATTTACTATTGCCCTCCATTCCTGTCGATCCTGTGCCACTATTTCCCATTGTCCTACGCCCATCCTTTCTAGATCTTCTCTGACAGCATCTTTCCATCTTTTTCTAGGTCGGCCTACGGATCTTCTGCCATCCGGTCTTTTCCAAAACACATTGTTTATAAGGCGGTCATTTCCGCTCCTTACCACATGTCCAGCCCAGCGTAATCGGTTGGCCTTGATGAAACGGACTATGTTTTCTTTGCCAAACAGTAGCTCTAGTTCTTGGTTGTACCGTCGTCGTCATTCGTTTGTGTTTTGATCTGTACACGGGCCATAGATAATTCGCAGTATTTTGCGTTCCCAAACTAACAACTTGTCAATTTCCTTTTTGTTTAATGTCCATGTCTCACTTCCATAGGTGGTTACTGGTCGTATTATTGTTCTATATAACTTGACTTTTGTTCTTCTACTAAGGAGCTTCGACCTAATGAGATGCTGAATTGAGAAGGATGCTCTATTTCCCGCAAGTATTCTTGCTGCAACATCTTTTTCTACCTTGTTGTCATTTGTGATGATTGTTCCTAGATATTTGAATTCTTTGACAACCTCGAAGTTGTGGTCATTGATCGGGACATTCTGCCTTATTCTCTGCCGAACATTTTTTGAAACAACGATATATTTTGTTTTGTCCACGTTTATTTGTAGACCCATAGTTTGTGCTGAGTTTTCAAATTGTGAGAATATATCTTTTACTTCAATTGTTGAGTGAGCTATGGTATCGACGTCATCAGCAAAGGCAAATATCATTTTTGGTCCCGGTGCGGATATGTCTGATCTTAGGGTTGGATGTACTCTTCTCATTACATACTCCAAGGCGATGTTAAATAATACAGGTGAGAGAGGGTCTCCCTGTCTTAGTCCTGAGTTGTGTGATGTTTTTCCGCCTACCCTGACTCTTGCGTAAGAGCCGTTTATGCATGTTTTTGTTATTGAGAGAGAGAATTTTGGGAATACCCAATTCAATCATCGCTGCCCAAATCAATAAAAATCTGGTGTACGTTTCGATTATACTCCCAATGTTGACGGATTGTAAATATTTGGTCTATAGTAGACCGACCTGGTCTAAAACCACATTGGTTATCGCCGATTATCTCTTCTGCATATGGTAGCAGTCTCCTCAACAGCACATTGGCCAGTATCTTATATACAGTGCTAATCAAAGAAATTCCCCTATAGTTCTTGCATTCGCTTTTTTCCCCCTTTTTATGTATTGGGATTATTAGACTTCCCCTCCACTCTTCTGGTATTATCTCCTGCTCCCATACATCTTTAATGATTTGATGTATTTTGACTTGCATTTCTTGCCCTCCCTTCTTAATTAGTTTAGCTTCGATGCCGTCCATACCAGGGGATTTGTCATTTTTTAAGGACGCTATAGTTTTTCCAACTTCTGCTACAGATGGTGGGTGTATTTCAGGCTCGGCTGTTTGGTATTCAGTGTCAACAGGGTTTTGATTACGACCATTATGGACATTAAGCAATTGTTCAAAATATTCTTTCCATCTTTCGATTATATTATTTTCCGATGTCAATAAGTCCTCATTTCCACCTCTCACGAAACCTCGTGTTCTTATGTAGGAACCTCTTTCAGTGTTGTACTGTTCCCGTGTTTCGGCTGTTGGATTCGACAAGTACTGTATCCTTTTTTTTGTTCTTTTCTTTTAGAGCATTCTCGCAGTCCTCATCAAACCACTTTTTTGTTTTGTGGCTTTTCTTTTTTACGATCTCCGTGATAACGTTCTTAATGGTGTGCCACTCTTGTTCTATGTCCATATTTTCGTGTTCTTCCAGCATTTGAAATTTATTGGCAATTTCTATTTAATACTAATGTTCTTTCCCTTGTTCTTGTAGTGATTCCACATTCCATCTATCGATTTTAGTCTGTCTTATCGTTGTCTGTGTGGATTTCTTCGTAACTTGACTTTTACTAAAAGATGATCCGAGTCACTATCAGTTCCTCTCATACTTCGTGTATCAATGATGTTACTTGAGTGTCGGCCATCAATAAGTATATGGTCGATTTGGTTGCGTGTTCTTCCATCGTTTGAAACCCATGTAATTTTATGTATATTTTTTCTTGGGAATTGGGTGCTTTTAATGACCATATTGAAGCCTGCCGCAAAATCGGCTAGACGTGAACCATTATCACTGGTAGTTTCATGCAGGCTGTGGCTACCTGCTACTGCCTTTAAGTATTCTTCTTGGCCCACTTTTTCATTTAGGTAACTAGTAAACAAGGCCAGAAAAACAATTTTTGTAATATTTGACTACTACATAACCATTTGCACGCCGAAAACCAGGATGACGATTAAAACTCTGATCTTGTTCCTTCTATCGATTAAATGGAGTTTCCAACAAAATGCAAACCACATCCGTGATTGGATTCATCAATAATGTAAATTATTAAACCCGACACCAAATAAAGTTGTAACAACACCATAAATAAATATAACACAAAACAGTCAAGTAAACTGCAAAGGAACTAACCGGTTGCAGCGAAATCGGCGAAAATAAAATTAAACAACCACCCCAAACTGAACGACACGTGGGTGTAGTGTACTGCGTTAGCAATTCACCGAGAGCGTTCTATGGCGCTGGTTAACATTAATCTTCTATGCGGTCGACGTCATCACGTACGCGTTGTCATGGCAACGTAGTAGGAAAATCGTAAACTAAACATAGCACCTCCAGCAAAGTTGAAGCGGTTTGCGCCACTGCTATAGTTGTTATAATAAAGTTCGATTGAATGTTTTAAAAAGACATGTCGCCAACGGTCAAGCAAAATATTTATTCGAGATGTACAGTTTATTTTTTGACAATTAGGTGAATAAATAAATGTAAAAACTTAAATTTTAAAAGATATATAATAAATATAGTTAGATGTTTGCTTGCTTATTTTTCTTGGTGAAGTAGCACTTCACATACTTCACCTAAATAGCCGCCACTACCCTAGATGCCAAAAAACATATTTTCTTAATTCCGTTGATCTGTCGATCTGACGGTCTGTCTGTGTGTTCACGACATCGTTAATTACTTACCCGATTGACTTCTAATTTTATCAAAAATTAAGTCTTTGACCTGATAACATGGCAAAAATCCAATATAGCTTAACAAAATGGCGGATTAGTGTAATGCCAAAAAAACACTACTGAAAAACTGCTTATCCAATTTACCTCAAATTTTGCACAAAAATCAAATATTATCAAATAAAATGCTTGTCATCACCCTTTCAGGTTTTTACATATTGTCACGTTTTAGAATGCTTAGATGCAAAATGTCAGTCTATCTGTTTAACAGTTTGAGGTCTTATAAAACTAAAAAATTATTTGCGATTTACTTCAAATTTTGGTCATATATTAAAGGTCATATGAGAATAACAAAATTTTGGTAATAAATCAATATGGTGGCCTAGTGAATTGTTAAAAAAATGATTAATAAAAACTAATTATCCAATTTACCTCAAATGCACAAAGATCAAGTGTGACATAGGAATGAACTGACAACATTTGATACGAATTCAATTTATTTTAATTTTGCACAAAAATCAAGTGTGGGGCAATAAGAAACTAGTAAAATATGGTAGATCAAAATGCGCTGAACAAAAATGTTTGATAAGACAGTATATACGTGAGTTCGCAAAAGGAGAGTATCTTTGAAAAACTAAACTCAGTTTCTTAGCGGCTACCATGGTTGGTTTTGGAATCACGCCAATGAAGATCTTGTTAAAAAAATCTACATTAATTAAAGGAAACTTTGATAATTAATCATATTATTAATTTGAATTTTTCATTATTGAAATACTTTAGTTGGAAAGGAAACTGCAAATCTAAGTACAAAATTTTGAAGGAAAACCAGGTCAGATTTGATCGAGTATATCGGATCTGTGGAGGTAATAGTCTCGGTTTCTTTATTTTGTTCTATAAAAAAATTTCAAGTCAAATTCAAAATCTACGTCCTCTCGAATTTTCATCAATATAAGAATGAAGATCTTTTTTTCTATAAGATTCTGAGTTAAATATATTCCAGAGTAATTTTAGCCCAATTGAAGGACCTTAAGGTCAGTAAAACGTAAAAAGAGAGAACACTAACATTTTTTCAATTGCTACAGTAATAATATTAACCGTGTCGATTAATTATATAATACTAAACACATAAACAGGATAATTAGGTAATACATATTTTATAATAAAAATAACAACGTCTAGTAGTGGCGCAATTGTGGCTCGGGAGAACATACTTCCATTTCTTTTATTTCTGTGAATTTTATCAAATACCTAAATTGTATCATGTAATTGCATATTTTCGGAATTCTTTAATGGTTGTGAGCTTAAAAATGTAGATTTATTTATATACGATAAAAAGCAATAAATTATTATCAAGATTTATATAACAAAACGTCATACATGTTTCCGTTTTTTTATTATATCAGTAACACTTTAATCTACATTGCGCTTCTACGTTCAGATTAGTAAATATTTAAAATATAAACAAAAATCGGTAAATATCTTTATCGGGAAATTTCTTTCCAAACAATTTATTGGGCGCCATTTTGCTCTATCATATTGGATTCCTACCAATATTTTACCAGTTTCTACCTATGCCATATTTAATTTTTGGGCGTGATAAATAAATTGAAAAAAACAAAAAACGTTAAAAGCTCATACCTTAAAACGTTTCAGTGTATAATTCTCTACAGACTAGTATGTCTTATTTGATCCTGACTACCATTAAAATATATATTGTTTATTTTTGAACATATTAGTACTAGAGCAAGTGAAGAAAGTATAGAAGATATGATGTTTTCTATTTTAGAAAGCAGCAATAACGATTCTATTTCTGAGAACAATAATGAAGATATCAAGCATGTTATTCACAGAACAATTCAACCTATCCCGAATTCTGCTAGTGGAATAGAAGAACCTGTGTTAAAAGTGCCGATTCAGCTGAGAACGGGATTTGCAAGTTTTAGTCAGTCCGAAGAACACACAAGTAAGATATTTGTTAAATAGTCAACACCATCAAAATTTGTTTGACTGAAAGTCATTGCACTAGTGAATGAAAAAAAATATCTCTTCATATAATTACTTTTAAGTATATCAATAGGAAAATAGTATACAAATTATTACAACTACATCATTTTTGAATTGAATTCAAAAGGCAATCTTTTTTAGTCTCTCGACAGACGGCAAATTCTTTTTTATTTTACTCGCATTACTATTTGGATTTGGAAATGTAAGACGGTGATTTCAAAATGGCGGACAATGAATGTGGTTTGCAGCCCGATTTAACTAATAATGATTTGCCATTTGCTACTAGCTATCCTGGTGTTAGCCACTCAGACTTTAAAATGCAATTTTCTAGAGTTTTTTCCAAAGCAGGAGTAAGCAATCAGAACAATCGGGGCAGAATAGTAATACTTTCTCCACCCAGAATTTCAAAATCATAGAAAATAAAAACTGGAAAATCAAAATAATAATTATTATCTATAATATTTTATAAACATTTAGATAATTTGGTCAAACTCCTGGTTAATCTGCAGGGACAATATTTAATGGGTTAAATTAAAATCCATAGAAATAATTAAAAGTTTTTTCAAAATACTAAAATTTGCAGGTGTGTCAAATGAACATACTAAACATATTGTTAATGCAGAAGAAAACGTGACATCGGGTACCGTGGAAGCATTAAAACAAACATTTGGTAAGTTAGATCAGGCAACTTTACGAAAGAATAAAATAAACTTTTAAAATAAACTTCTTAGATCTTTGATGAAAAAGAATATTAAAAGCTGACACCTTAAAACGTTTCAGTTTATTAATCTGTTGCAACATACTTTGAGTATTTTTATATTACTGCTGTTTCACCTCCAGAAAAACTTCTCTATACTCTAGTATGCCTTATATGATCTTGTATACCATTAAAATATATATTGTTTGTTTTTAACATATCAGTACTAGAGCAAATGAAGAAAGTATAGAAGATATAACGTTTTCTATTTTAGAAAGCAGCGATAACGAATCTATTTCTGAGAGCAATAATGAAGACATCAAACATCTTATCCACAGAACAATTCAACCTATCCCGTATTCTGTTAGTGGATTGAAAGAACCTATTCTAAAAGTACCAATTCAGTTAAAAACGGAATTTGCAAGTCTTAATCAGTCTGAAGAGTGCACAAGTAAGATATTTTTTAAATAGTCAACACCGTCAAAATTTGTTTGACTGGAAGTCGTTGTACTAGTGAATGAAAAAAGGTATCTCTTCATATAATTACTTTTAAGGATATCAATAGGAAAATAGTATACAAATTATTACAACTACATCATTTTTGAATTGAATTCAAAAGGCAATGTTTTTTAGTGTCGCCAGACGGCAAATTATTTTTTATTTTACTGGCATTACTATTTGGATTTGGAAATGTAAGACGGTGATTTCAAAATGGCCGACAATGAATGTAGTTTGCAGCCCGATTTGACTAAAAATAGGGGTCAAAAAAATTCAGTGAATTTAATGATTTGCCATTTGCTACTAGCAATCCTAGTGTTAGCCACTTAGACTTTAAAATGCAATTTTATAGAATTTTTTTCAAAGCAGGAGTAAGCAATCAGAACAATCGGTGCAGAATAGTAATACTGTCTCCACCCAGATTTCCAAAATCATAGAAAATAAAAACTGGAAAATCAAAATAATAATTATAATCTATAATATTTTATAAACATTATTATAATTTGGTCAAACTCCTGATTAATCTGCAGGGACAATATTTAATGGATTAAATTAAAATCCATAGAAATAATTAAAAGTTTTTTCAAAATACTGAAATTTGCAGGTGTGTCAAATGAACATACTAAACATATTGTTAATGCAGAAGAAAACGTGACATCGGGTACAGTGGAAGCATTAAAGCAAACATTTGGTAAGTTAGATCAAGCAACTTTAGGAAAGAATAAAATAAATTTTTAAAATAAGTTTCTGAGATCTTTGATAAAAAAATATTAAAGGCTGATACCTTAGAACGTTTCAGTTTATTAATCTGTTGTAACATACTTTGAGTATTTTTATATTACTGCTGTTTCACCTCCAGAAAAACTTCTCTATAGTCTAGTATGCCTTATATGATCTTGTATACCATTAAAACATATATTGTTTGTTTTTTAACATATCAGTACTAGAGCAAATGAAGAAAGTATAGAAGATATAACGTTTTCTATTTTAGAAAGCAGCAATAACGAATCTATTTCTGACAGCAACAATGAAGATATTAAGCATCTTATCCACAGAACAATTCAACCTCTCCCGTATTCTGCTAGTGGATTGGATGAATCTGTTCTAAAAGTACCAATTCAGTTAAGAACGGGATTTGCAAGACTTAATCAGTCCGAAGAGTACACAAGTAAGATATTTATTAAATAGTGAACATTATAAAAATCTGTTTGACTGAAAATCATTGTAAGAGTGAATGAAAAAAATATCTCTTCACATAATTACTATGCAGGATAGCACTAGGAAAATCATTTACATACATTTTTACAACTACACCATTTTTAAATTGAAATCAAAAGACAATCATTTTTAGTATCTCGCCAGACGGCAAATGCTTTTTTATTTTACTAAGAAATAAGTAAATTTATTTAGATTTGAAATGTTAGATGGTGGTTTCAAAATGGCAGAAAATTATTGTAATTTGCAGTCCCATTTGATTAAAAAATGGCGTGAAAAATTCAGTGAATTTAATTAGACTTAGACTTTAAAATGCATTTTTTTTAGAATTTTTTCCGAAGCAGGACTAAGCAATCACTGCAATCGGGGCAGAATAGTAACACCGTCTCGATTAAGATTTTCAAAAAAAACTGAAAAATCGAAATAATTATTAAATAAAATTATCTATAATATTTTATAAAGTTCAAGTAAAATAATAAAAATAATTGTAAAAGAAGTTCTTTTAAAATATTGAGTTGTTAAGTTGCAGATAACGTGTCTAATGAAGATACGAAACATATTGTTGAAGCAGAAGAAAACGTGTCATCGGGTACAGTGGAAGCGTTAAAACAAACATTTGGTAAGTTAGACCAAGCAATTTTCAAAAGAATCAAATACACTCTTCAAATACGCTTCTAAGATCTTTGATAAAAAAACATTAAAGCCTGATACCTTAGAATGTTTCAGTTTATTATTCAATTGTACCATACTTTCTGTATTTTCATATTCTTGCTGTTCCACCGCCAGAAAAAAAACTTCTCTACAGACTAGTATGCCTTATATTATCTCGACTACTATTAAAATATATATTGTGTGTTTTTGAACACCTGAACACTAAAGCAAGTGAGGAAAGTATAGGTGATATAACGTTTTCTGTTTTAGAAAGCAATAGTAACGAATCTATTTCTGAGAGCAGCAATGAAGATATCAAACATGTTATTCACAGAACAATTCAACCTATCCCGAATTCTGCTAATCAATTAGCAGAACCTGTCTTAAAAGTGCCGATTCAGTTGAGAACGGGATTAACAAGTTTTAGTCATTCCGAAGAACACACAAGTAAGATATTTATTAAATAGTCAGGATCATAAAAATCTGTTGACTGAAAGTCATTGTACTAGTAGGTGAAACATTATTTATTTTCTAAATATAATTTTAGGCAAGACTAAGCATTTTTACAATAACTCTTTTTTACAGTTTTTTTCATGGTTTACTCAGTATTGTTACAGAAATCATTCTCTCGACAGATGGCAAAAGCTTTTTTATTTCACTAATCTCTTTAGATTCAGAAACGCATGATGGTAGTTTCAAAATGACAGACAAATATTGTAATTTGCAGTCCAATTTGACTAAAAATGGGCATTGACAAACAAAAATCTTTTTTGGCTTTTTCACAACTGAATAAAAATATTTAACTTTAAATAAATTGAAGCAAATATTTAATATAATTACATACCTCAACATGTAGACTAGTCTGTCTACGGAATGTTTCGATACATAATATAAACAATATTATTTAAGCAAGCATAAGAAATTATATCATTCACCTTAAGTTTTTATAGACACATAGTAGTTGTACAAATACTTTCATCCTGTCGGGACTCATCAGTGCGCCGACCTATAAGATTTTACAAACATTATTATAATTTGTTTAATAAGCAGAAGAACAAAATTCTGGTTAACCTGCTAGGACAATTTTTAATGGGTTCAATTAAAATCGATAGAAATAATTTAAAAAAAGTTCCTTCAAAATATTGAAATTTGCAGATAATGAGTCAAATGAAGATACTAAACATAGCGTAAAAGTAGAAGAAAACGTGACATCCGGTACAGTGGAAGCGTTAAAACAAACATTTGGTAAGTCAGATCAAGCAACTTTGTTCTGTATTTTTGTTTTCTTGCTTTTCCAGCACTAAAAAAACATCTCTAGATACTAAAATACATATTGTTTGTTTTTGAACATATCAGTACTAGAACAAGTGAAGAAAGTATAGAAGATATAACGTTTTCTATTTTAGAAAGCAGCAATAATGAATCTATTTCTGAGACCAACAATGAAGATATCAAGCAGGTTATTCACAGAACAATTCAACCTATCCCGTATTCTGTTAGTGGATTACATGAACCTGTACCGATTCAGTTGAGAACGGGAAGTTTTAGTCAGCTCGAAGAAAACACAAGTAAGTTATATATGAAATAATGAACACCATAGATCTGTACTAGTGAATGAACAATTATTTGCTAAATATAACTTTAGGCCAGACTAAGCATTTTTACATTAATTCTTATTTACTGTGTTCTTCACGACAAAACTGCGTAAGAAAATTATTCTCATTACATCTCTTAAAATTTCACTCTGAAAATTGATAAATAAAATCGTTACAGTTTCATCATTTTCGAATTAAAGTAAAAGGCCAATCTTTCCTGCTGTCTTACTAGACTGTGAAAGCTCTTCTGTTTTTTATTATCTTTATTTATCTGTTTACATCTTAGACCACCAACTCCTGTTTTGATATTTTAGGTACTCTCACTAAATCACTTAAAATTTGGCACGATGGCTTTAAAATAGCAGACAACTATTGTTATCTCAGGCTCGATTTGACTAAAAATAGGCATCTTGGGGTGGGATTTTTAGATTTAAAGTTACGAATCTTCAAAAATCATAGAATGGGGAATAAAAATAAGAAAGTCTGTCGTATTAAGTGTAAGTAACAATAACCTTTTTTTAAATGTGGTTAATATACAAAAGAACAAATTCCTAGTTAATTTGAAGGAATTATTTTTAATTAGTTTAGATAAAATTGTTACCAATAATTTGAAAAAAGGATGTTGTGACAAATGACGATATTGAGAATATTGTTAAAATAGAAGAAAATGTTTCACCGCATACAGTGGAAGCGTTAAAACAAAGTAAGTCCGCGTCTTTAAGTCAACGACATAAATCAATACTTCATTAAGCAACTTTAACATATTGATATAAGTATGATAGAACTTGACTAGCAATCTTAGAATATCTCCGTCTACAAAGAGGTTAGTTTACCTTATGTGATTTTAACCATCATAAAGGAAACTTCTGTACATTTTAGAACATCTCAGTACTCGAACAAGTGAAGAAACGATTTCAGATGTAAAACAAGTTGTTCAAAACTCAGTCGAGCCTACTCCAACCAAACTACTGATGATTTACTTTTTAATGCTTTTTCAAAGTCGGTTTTATTTTTTAACTATAAATATTATATATTTTTAGTAGGTACAAGGGTGGATATAAATTATTGAACTCTGCCTCCCTCAGCTTCATTAATTTATGAATACAGAAAGTTACTAGATGTTAAATGTCTTTACTAAATCGGATGATCAACTTGACTATTTATTTTTTTCTTAGGAAACTCAAGCACTATTATATTAGAAACAAGTGATTCACAAGAACCTGTGATACAACCGCCAGTGCAGCCAAAAATTGGTGTAATTCAATACTCTAAGGGTAAGTTTAACTTGGACTATATTACAATTCAAAAAATATGAAACAAGGTTTAACGGATATGTAATAATAAATGTTTATTATTTTAGATATTTCAGAAGAAGGAAGTGTAAGCAATTCCACGAGCTTAGATGAAAACATAAACATTTCTTCCGGATATGTGGAAGTCCTAAAACAAACTTTTGGTAATCAAACTATTACTGGCAATTAATACCTATTATATAGTTTTTTATTTTAACTCTATTATTTTTTTCCTAAATGTTTTCAGAAAACCTACGTCGTAGCAGCAGTCAAGATAATGACGATGAAGTGAAACATACAATCCATAGAACAATAGAGCTAATGGAAAATCCTGCTGATCCCCCTGGTGAATCAGTGCTGAAAGTACCAATTCAATTTAGGATAGGTTTTACGAATTCATCGGAGTCACTACGTAAGTACTAGATATATGCCATAATGTCAGGTATAAGTTCCTAAACTTATTGTAGTTTATTAAATGCTTGGAACCAGAAAGCTATCTAATGATATCCTATAGTCCAGTTCACATACTCAAAATGGTGTTAATTTCTGCTGCTGGTAAAGATATGAGTGGTGATCCCTTGGCTTCGAAATGATCTCTAGAAAAATGTGCAGAAGTTTCAACTTGTATATAAGCAATTTAAAAAGTTAATAACAAATTAAGATACAAATGAAGTGTCGATTTTTGCAAATAACTCTAAATTTAAGAAAAATCTTAATAAGGAAGAAATTTCAAATAAATAGTCCGGACCTCCGGAGCTCTGTCTCTATAATTAATAATTTTAATTTAATGTTGAATATAGAAGTCCGCAAGGCAAACAGATGCCACAAAAACCGGCCGTCACAAGTATAACATTTTTTTTAACATATTAATAGTTTCCCAGTTATCGCAAAAAAAACGAATTCCTTTTTTAAATTTTAAGTTGTTATTAACTTTTGAAATTGTTTACGTGTGGGTTTGAAAATTTTTCTACCGAATCCAATGCACCCTCACTTATATTATATTATTCACTAGCCGACAAAATTTTTTTTTGTTGTAACACAAATCAGAACAGCATAACCTAATAGAATGGACCTATCCAAATACAAAAATGACAAATAGAAAGTTGTAGCACGTAGGGTTTTCTTGTTAGAGTTGTAGAACCATATCGAATGTTACGATACTTAATATCTATAGAAAAAATGATTTCAGAAAATTCTTAACCCTGTTTATTGACTATGTCTAGAGTTTTCGCCTATTAAACATACCATACATCTAAGAGAAAAGCAAACGAGAAAAATATTAACTTAAAACACTAATTAAAATTTATTTTTTCAGTTTATGAGGTGTCCTATCTTCTCTCTTCAAAAACCAAGTCACCCATCATGGCTGGATCCCATCGTCCTTGGTACCGAATTTCCATTGTTCTGATATCTTGGTGAAACCTTTCACCCTGCTCGTCACTAACAGCTCCCAAATTTTTAGGAAAAAATGACAGATGGGAATGGAGGAAGTGAATTTTTAATGACATTCTGGCACCAAGCGCTTTATAGAAATCGAAGAGTTCATTAACTAATTGTTCATAATTTGCATCCATATTGTTACCTAAAAATCCTCTTACTACATTAACAAATGAATTCCATTGCTCTCAGCAAATTTCTGATTTGTGGCCCAGTAAAAATGCCTTCTTTTAATTTGGCATCACTTAACTGGGGAAAGACTTGTCTTAGGTATTTAAACCCATCACCATCTTTATTGAAAGCCTTCACAATGTTTTTCATCAGCTCAAGTTTAATGCGAAGAGGAGGCAAAAGGACATTTTTGGGATCAACAAGAGGTATAAATTTAATATTTTGAGATCCCGGTTGAAATTCGCTTCTTTCTGGCCAAATTTTGGTTACATAATACTGATTTATTGCACGACTGTCTCATAAACAAAGAAAACAGCAATATTTTGTAAATCCCCCCTGAAGTCCCATTAAAATCGCTATAACTTTTAAGTCCCCACATATCTGCCATTTATACCTATTGTAGTTTATTTTATCCAAAATCGTGCGCATATTTTCATAATTTTCTTTCATTTCAGCTGAATGGGGAACTGGTATAGAGGGTTTTAAATTTTCATTATGCAATAACACAGCTTTTAAGCTATATTTAGATGAGTCTATGAATAAGCGCCACTCACGGGGAGAATGTCCAATATCAAGTTCCTGCAGTAAACTGTCTATGTCAGTACAAGCGCACAACGAATTTTCCATACTGTAGAATTCAGAAAACATAGCATTTCTTTTTCCGAAATACGTAATTTTTTTTTCTTTGGCCAATAGGTTCCATTCCTTAAGACGGAAACCCAGAAGTTCTGACTGTTGCTTGGATAACCCCAAATCACGTACTAAATCATTTAATTCACTTTGAACAATCAAATGTGGCTCGCCGGAACTGGGACCTGTGGTAAAAGTGGGATCGGTGCACTGTTCTTCTGAGCTGCCTGATGATGCGTTATCTCCATTATCTCCCAAATCAATAGCTTGCCAATTTAAAGGCGCACTCGGCACTGGCAAATTTGCATTATGAGGAACAAATCGTATGGCAGACTGCAAATTTGGATATTCTATATTGTGCTTTCTCTTTTTGGAACAACCTTCAGTCTTGCCATGTTGTCCATGTCTTGTGATTTCACCAGAAATTCTCCACAAATATAACAAAATTTGTCAGGAGAAATTTTGCAACTTCGGAGCGTTTGACTCGACATTCTCGTCTTCATATACACTTACTTATCGATACACAGAGGACCACTCAATTCGAAACTCAACAGAAGAGTGATGTTTAACGTTTATTTTATGTCTAATATTGTAAACAACCCAGACTAGGTAATTTTTCCGTTGTAAAATGGACCCATTTTAGCCGCCCCACAATAAAATTGTTTACCTGCCAATATAAAAGGTTCTAATTGGGCTATTAAAAAATGGTACGTATTAGGGCTTTCCGAATATTTTTTTTATTATTGGGAGGGTATTTCCATTGTGAAAATAATGAGTTGGCCTGTGTTAGAAAAATCTTGTCGGCTAGAATTATTAGTAGCAAGAATTAAACATCATTATATGTTTGTGAACTAAACTAGTATGATGAACTACTAAGGTCTTTACTAATTCAGATTATCATCTTGAATATTCGTTTTTTTTAGAAAATTCAAGCACCATATTAGAAACAAGTGATTTAAAAGAAGCCGTGACACAGCATCCAGTACAACCAAGAATTGGTTTAATTCAACATTCTAAAGGTAAGTTTAAGTTGAACTATATTAAGACTCAAAACATATGAAACTTGGTTTAATTGATATGTAATAATAAACGTACATTATTTCAGACATTTCAGAAGAAGAAACTGTAAGCAATTCCACGAGTTTAGATGAAAACATAAACATTTCGTCTGCATCTGTGGAAGTCCTGAAACAAACTTTTGGTAATCAAACTATTATTGGCAATTAATACCTATTATGTAGTTTTTTAATCTAAATCTGTTATTTGTTTTGTATATTTTTGTAGAAAACCTAAGTCGCAGCAGCAGTCAAGATAATGACGATGAAGTGAAAAATGCAAAGGAAAATCCTGCCTACACTCCTGATGAACCAGTGCTGAAGGTACCAATTCAACTAAGGATAGGTTATACGAATACATCGGAATCATTACGTAAGTACTAGATATATGTCATAGAATTCAGGTATAAATTTGCTTACTGCAGCTTATTAAATGCTTGGAACCAGGAAGCTAACTAACGGTATTATAAGCTGAAAGACTAGGATCTATACTAAATTATATTATTATCCTGAATATTATTTTTTTAGAAAATTCGAGTTCTAACATAGAAACTAATGAGTCACAAGACGTCGTGATACCACCGCAAGTACTACCAAGAACTAGTGTAATTCAAAATTCTAATGGTAAGTTTAATTTTAACTAAACTGCTGTCCATAAATAGTGCATCAAGAATTGTTTTTATCAAAGTTCCAAGATGTATATTTCAATTGCCAAGCGCATATAGAGTTTCTTGGTGTTCGTTCGGCCCATCTGTTAGGTATGTGCTGCTACTTGCATGGCTGCATATGGGCATAAAAAATAAAACATAGAGGGCGTTAAATAAAATCCCTGTATTTTTGTAAAAGTTTGTTAACGCGTAAACTTCTCGAAACGTTTTTTTTTTGCTTTTGACCAAAATGATCCTTGATAAAATAAAAAAAAATTCTAGCAATTTTTCATATTTTCATTTGCTTGAACTATACAGCGTTTCTATGAAAATGTTAACATATTCATACAAGTGGAGCGTTGACTTAACAACCTGCACAAAGCAAATTTCTATAACTTAATTAAGGATCAGTAGTTATACAGTTGTCATTAGTATTAAGAAGTTTGGATACAAGGTGTGACAAAATATAGCTGAAATTTACTAAAATCTAACTTAATATATTTTATAGATTTTACTATAATTTGCTTTTGGAGTTATTTCAGATGTAAGATAATTACGTAATACCAAATGCGATAAAACTTTTGTGAACTATGGGCTTTTTTATCGAAACGGTTTTTTTCATTTTTACTTCAGTCGTCTTATTAGCCTTGATATAGGGTATTAGTTTTTAATTCCAAAAGAGGCAGGGTGTTATAAAATTAATTGTTAAAAATGCAGGGCAAAATTGTTTAGCTCATTTTAGGGTTTAACGTTCATATAAAAATGTGTCCACAAAGCCTTCATTTTTGAGATAAGGGGTGTTCAAATTTTATTTTTTTTTGATACACTCTATGCTGTGAGCAATTCCTTCCAAATAGCCATGCTATATTTTTTAGAGAAATCTACAGGGTATTATTTTTTCCTAGATCGCGATCGGCAACTTTTTCCTGTAACTTTTTGGTCTCCTAGATTTTTTCAATATTATGTACTGAATAGTTAGCCAGATGGTTAAAATTAAATAGGCAGGAATGGATACTTTGCTAAATAATTTTTAAACAGTACAAGATATCGAAAAAAATTAAAAGACCAAAAAGAACAAAATAAGGTATTTGAAGGTGTTGTAAAAATGACCAGTGCAGTCACTGTAGATTTTTTTGAAAACGTATTAAAGGGATTGCTCACAGCATAAAGTGTATCAATTTTTATTCATTTATCTCTAGAAATGTACGATATTAATGAAAAAAACTAAAAAGAAATTATAGTTTTAATACCCTGTATTTTAAAAGCAAAGTCTTTGCTACACATGTTCATATGAACTTTCAACCCTAAGGTTAGAAAATACATTCTGAATTTTTAGCAATCGATTAAATAAATCTTTCGAATTAAAATGAATACCATATGCCAAATATAAAACAGCTAGAGTAAAAATGAAAAAAAAATTTGGTAAAAAAGGTCCATAGTTCATAGTTCATAATTTCAAAAGCAAATTATAACTTTTGTCACACCCTGTATCCATACTTCTTAATACTAATGGTAACGGTATCAGAGCTGTCAAACAAACTTTGGGAAAGTATCTAGTTACTAGATAAGTTACTTTTTAAGATACTTTATAAGATACTTTATAAGATACTTTCTTAGTTACTTTGTATATTATGGATTATTTCGTAACGTATTAGGTTATGTAATGTATTTCTTACCTTTATTAATACAGGAAAAAGGAAAATATGTATGTTTAAACATCTATGAACCCAGAATTAGCGACAATAGTATTCTTACGACAGTTAACATAAATACAACATACAACCCCTGTAAACTTAAAAAAATAATAAATGCTTAATAGAAGAGGTATATACTGAATCTTACAGAATATAGGTCCTGAATCCAGTTATTTTTCGACTTTATAACAAAACAAAATATAACTCTAAATAAAATAGAATAATATATCAAAACGTACAACGTTCAACATATCTACAGCCTACAGCTATGCCGCGACAAGACAGACAGACCGACGTAATTGAGAAAATATGGTTTTTGGCATATACGGACCCTGAAAGGTAAAGATCTGAAAAAGCCTCAGAGGATGATTTTTTTCACAATTAAAATACTTTCCTTTTACGAGGGAAGTAAAAATAACTACAATGTGTAACAATATCGTTGTTATCCTTGGTAGGAATTTATATTACCCTCTATACATAACAAAGTATGTTATATTAAAGTTGTTTTTCTTAAACATTGCAATAAAATTTCAATTTCAGCCACAACACGTCAGTGGCTTATTTATTTTTTAAAATCTTCCCCGAGCCACTTTTATTTAAGGAAACTGAGAGAAATGGTATAAAGTAAGCACCTTTTTTTAGCGAGAGAAGGTATTGATTTGATTGTACATTTTATTTATGCTCAAAACGACTACTTATCTAGAAATTACAAACTGAAGACCTTTTTTTTTTTGTTGAAAATTTTTCGTCGTCTCAATCCTCCTCCCCCAGAATGCCTATGCCTATATACGCCACTGCAAGACGCATTTAGGCAGTGTGAGCCGTGCGAATAAATATATTCAAGTAATCTGGTAAAATAGAATTTCGCAAAACACTCTAACACCCCACTTACTATTAGCCGGTATTACTGCGTGTATTGATTGACAGCTTACATATAAAACGTCTAGCCTGGATTGTTATAAATCTCTGCTAATTGTGACGTCACTTTCATAATTTCAACAATCAGTGGGATTGATATGAATATCTGAGCCAAGAGGCTAGTCACAGCGATAAAACGAATCGTAACTTCTCTAAAGAAACTTTTCCCACGGTATCTTGGATACTTTTCGGTATCTAAGATACTTTTTTAAGTTACAAGATACAGTTCCTTTTAAAAAGTAAAGATACTGGTTCCTTTTTGTTAAAAAAATTAAGGAATTAAGATACAATAACTTGGATACTTTAATGTAACTAAATTGCTCTGAAAATACTAAAATACTTTTTTCTGGCAGCTCTGAACAGCATAACAACTGATCATAAATTAGGTGATAAAGATTTGTTTTTTATACAGGTTGTTAAGTTAACGCTCTACTTGTATGAAGATATCAAAATTTTCGTAGACAAGCTGTATATTGCAAACAAACTAAATATCAAAAATCGCTAGAAATTGTTTTTTTTTTAATTTTGTCAAATATCATTTTGATTGGAAGCAAAAAAAAAACACTTTAACTATTTCAGGTGTTAACAAACTTTTGCAAAAATATAGAGGTTTTATTTCACGCCCCTGTGCTGAGAGGTGAAATAGTTACTCAAAAAATATATCTAGAGACACATGTTACTTTTTTAAAAGTATCTTAGATACTTTCAAAAAAGATACATTTAGTCAAAAAGTAGCTATGTTCCTAGTAACTGTGAGTTACTTTTTAAAAGTTACTAGTTACTCTAAAAAGGTATTTTGTATTTTGAATTCAACATAAGTAGTTAATCTATATTAAACACGTAATTAGATAATTTATTAGATATCTATACTAGATATGATAATTTCACAACAGAATACTTATCAAGACGTCAAAAATAAATTAGCAGCAAAATATACGACTAAAAGTGCAAAACATACAAAAATAAACAACTCGTATAAGTAATGCAAACCCGTATGAGAAAAACTAATTTAAACTAAATTATGTGAAAGATGAAAAAATTTAAGCACAATGAAAGCACGACCCTCTAGATATGCAAATTAGGTACAAGAAGTTGCTTTTTGTGCAGTAACTCGTTCTCTTGCCACATGATAAATATGACAAAATAAAACTTACAACATTCTCCACAAAAGTAACATCAACACTATCCCCTTAGCTTCAGCTTTAAGCTGACTAATGCGCGTCGAGTAAATTAACTTATACATAGCATACCTGGCAATATGCCGTTGAATAAAAACTGTAATTCAAGATGAGTATCATTCATCTTAAAGTTACTCCTATATCGATAGTGCTGGTGTTACGTAAAAAGTGAATAAAATCTTTCTTGTATGGAATTTTATGAGCTTTTATTTTGTATGCCACCATATTTATCGATGACAAAGAGACAATTAATTAATTGTTGAAAAAAATCAACTAGCATATTTAAAGGGTTGCGCTTTTATCACAAGTTGTAGAAATTTTAATATGTTTTTCGTGACCCCCAAGTCTAATTATTAAAATATTATTAACATTTAAATCAGTATGTACCGACAACTTTTTTGTTAATTACCCTGCTTATTTTTGCGAGGAAAAAGTTTACATACGGTCACAAAGTAAACTGAAAGTATTTCTTATATAACATTTTCAGTATTGTACAAATGAAAAAAATTTAAACTGCAAAATTTAAGTTTTTTTCAAATGGCACACTGCATATTTTTGCTTTAACTTATAAATTCACACACAAAAACTTCAATTTTTCTTAAATGTATCTTATAGTGGATTTTAGGAATATTTGAGAATTTTATTTTTTGTTTTGTAAAAATCACCCCCCGAGGAGATTTTTTTGAGATCCCTACGTTTCGGAGGCCCTAGATACTGAAAACCACGTTTTCTCAATCCCGTCGGTCTGTCGCTCTATCTCTTCGTGGCATAGCTAAACTGCTCAAAAATTAAGGGTCAGATGAGGATGACATGCTAAAATTTTAGTAAGTACAATGTGGCGAAACAAAATGTCGGTCTAGTAACATGTTAAAAAAAATTACAATAAAAAACTCCCTATCCAATGTACCCCAAATTCAAAAATGAAGTGTTGTGTAGGAATTACCTTGTAAAATTTTTGTATGAATCCAACATGGCGAAAGAAAATGCCGGCTACATAAAATGCTTCAAAAATTATCCTAAAAAAATCTTTTTATTCATGTAACTTTAGATTTCGCACAAAAAATAAATTTGATATGGTACAAATTTAACATAACGGAACAAAATGGCGGTGTGTGTGAATGTAGAAACTACTTATTGAATTTATGCCCAAAAATCAAGTTTCTCATAGGTACAAACTGGTAAAATAGTGGTAGGAATCCAACCTAGTGAAACAAAATGGCGCCCAATAAAAATGATTGAAAAGACAGTATATTTATTTTTCCAAATGACTGTGTACAGAACTAAACTGGGCTACACTTCATAACGAGTAAAGGAAATTTACTGATTTTTTTATTTAGTTTTTCAATCTTTCTGTTTATTTTTATTTTCTGTGATTCCAGTAGCTACTGAAAATATCATAACACTAAGTAAATTAAAAAGAGTTAGTTACTTATTCAAATAAAATTTTTGACATAGAATTGGCAAAGAAAGTTAAATGTGGGTTTAATTTATATTCAATATCCTCGTAAAATTATTTTTTTAAATTGTAAGTAGAATTCAAAAATGCATTAATATATCAGGACTTCGATTTAAAAAATAATACTTTTTACTGCTCTACTTTTTTGACGCACCTGTTTACGCGGACACATTTTTACACGATGCACAAGTGGTCACTACATGATATTTCAAATATCGTTTGTTGTCAAATTTAGTCTAAACCCCACCTACATCTTAATATTTCTAATATTCAGAAATAAAAAAATTTCTAGAAAAACTGTAAGTATTACAAAATTCTTATTTCTAGTTAACCTTCTTATCTTATTTATATGATAAAAAGCAAATAAATTGCAGTTTACGGCTTGTTACTGCAAATCAAGTAACTAAACCAAGATTAACACGAGCAAATAACAATAGCTTGCTATGTTTGTTTCTAACATCGAAGTAACAATGGTAGAAGGGTAGTAATAAAAATTTGGTGAAATTGGGACGTCGGAAAATATAAATGAGCCAATTTGGATAAAGTCAATGAGCGACGAGAGTAAGAGCCGGTATTGTCGCGTTTGTCCTAATGTTCATCTGTCCTTCCACCCGAATGGAGCTTTGTCTCACAAGGATAGAAGATGAGATGGATTTATGGACATTCAAATGTGCTGACATGCAGAATATAAATAATGTGGCGAATTTTTTCAGAAGTTGTTTTTACCCATATAAACTTGACCTATCTAATTAGTAATTACTAATTATTGATCATATTTATTGCTACAATTATTGATTGTGTATTTCTTACGAATATTTGCCTTATTTTAGATTATTTTTGTACAAGATATTCTCAAAAAATTGGAATTATATTGATTTTTAATTTGTAGGCATAATAGATATCGAGGATGCAAACTGAAAATTGATTGATCATAACTTGCTTTTCAAGGGTATCCCACACCATTTTTTTGTAATCGTTATTTTATATTTAAATTACATTCCACCTAAAAAGGATAAGTATGATTGTCATTGTTCTTCAGTTTTTAAAATTGGTTAAATAGCTACATGATAAATATTCATGCTATGTTTTTATTTTTAATCTTCGAAATGCAATCTGGCTTAATAACTCTAAAGAACTATCAAACAGCAGTGCAATGCTGCGAGGATTACCCAGGTCCCAGCTTGAAGTGTATTTCCTTTTTACTGTTTCTCAATGTAGCAAGTATTGATGTATATCCGTTTTTAGATAAAATCTTACCAAAAAATGTGCACTATTTAGCATATTTACAATGTGAATTCTATTGAGACTTCAGTAATGCTGATTTCATGATGATAAATGATTGTGTGTGAATATTGGTTGAGCAAAATGTTTTAGAGATCTGAGTACGAGTTTGGCTGCAGATATAAACTGGTCGTTCCCTAAAAATACATAAAAAGTTCTTCATTTTTGAGACAGTTTAGTCCTACAGAAAAAGAGAGTGCACATGAAGTATATGTCATTTCGATTCCACTGTGATTATGAATCATTTGCAAACCTTAAGTTATTGCTTAGGGAGGAGCAGGATATGTGTTATAGCTCAGTTTTAGATATTTTTAGAAGTTCATCGATAATAGTTTTCCTAATACTGTGTTTTTAGAGAGTAAAATTGCTGCCCCGATAGTGTTTACATTATTTGTGAATGACAATAAAGATCATAAAACTTTCCACGATGATTATTTTTGGGGACGATTTAAAAGTGTATAAAAGGATCCAGGATATTGATGACATTTTGTTGCTTCAGATTGATTTGGATGCTCTATGGGACTGGTCGCAAACAAATAACTTACAACTCAACATAGGACAATGCTGCATTATCTGATTTCGAAAGGAGCATAAAGAAGTTTGACTCAAATTAGAAACTACACTGTCTCAACCTCAGTTTCTCTGAATCGGTGAAGGACTTTGGAGTGTGGTTCATGAGAAATTGAACTTCTTTTAGCATATTTCCAATATAAGCTTGGAGGGCTCCAAAAATCTTATCACTCTCTATACTTCCCTGGAAAGATTAATTCTGGAATATACTACAGTAATCTAGTTTCCTGAATAACATGTCAACATAGACATGATCGGGAAGATCCAAATTAAATTTCTATGCTTTGCGGCTTTTAGGTGTGAAAGTTGTTTCAGGAGTATCATAGAGTGGGCATCCTTGTTAGACTTGGATTGAGTACTTTTGAGAGAAGACAATTACTTTTTGACCTTACTATGTCTATTTGATTGTCCACAGTTACTTTCTAGGATGTCCCTAAATGTAATCTTCTTCACTTTGAACTTTTTGCTGCCATTTGATGCTGTGAGTTATGGTAGGCAAGCAACTATCAATAAAACTCTTCGTGTACTGGACCATCATAGTAAAATATGGATGCACACTGTCTGGTTTTAAAAATAGAATCATAAATGTAACACAAGATACTATAATAATATAAGGTTTAGTAACATGGGATGTAAAACGTAATTTTTGAGTATTTTAGTATGTAAAATGTCTTAGATTTTTTTCTTTATAGTTTATTTTTGTCATATCATTGATAACTGTCATCTATATATACATATATGGATATATATATGTATATATATATATATATATATATGGATATATATATATATATATATATATATATATATATATATATATATATTTTTTTTGTAATCAATATTTTATATTTATAAAGAAGCATACATTTTATAAGAGAATAAAGCATTTTCCTACAGAAATTAGTTTTTATTTTGCTGATTGTAATGTTTTAAAAAGTTCTTCTCAAAGGAGCGAAATGCCCTGAAAATTAGGTACTATATTGCCTCCTGTACAAGGCTTTTGTTGTATAATTTCCACATGAATTCTAGGAAATACTACTGCAGTTTTTATTCTCTATGATTTGCTTATTGAAATATAATTAATGTATTAAATTTAGTTTTGATTTAAATGGGTAATATGGAACAAAATGTCTTTTTTTTAACAAAAAACCCTAAAAAAATCAGTTAAGTGTTAATAAAATACAGTTGGGGAAAGTATCATATTTAAAAATTACTTTTGACTCAAAATAAAAAGAATTTATATTTTCAAATAACTTTTTGTCAGTTAATAGATCTGATAAGACTTGATTCT
Source organism: Kuschelorhynchus macadamiae (assembly GCA_030620095.1). Taxonomy (NCBI): domain Eukaryota; kingdom Metazoa; phylum Arthropoda; class Insecta; order Coleoptera; family Curculionidae; genus Kuschelorhynchus; species Kuschelorhynchus macadamiae. The sequence goes on along the minus strand of JAUTXW010000567.1, from coordinate 1,359,094 downwards.
AGCTACCTCACTATTTTCCCTCATGCTCATCAAAGTATGAGACTTTTCTTTTGAAGATTTTACTTATTTTCCTAAGGACGTGAATATACTATATTAGAATTGTATAAAAATTTATAAAATATATTCATATTGCTCGCAATTTGCACATATTTTTATTAGAAAAATATAAATAAAATTTTTAAGCTTGAAAACTCAAGAAACCACAGGTAGAGAAAATAAATGACCAATTGAAAACTTGTATTTGGCTTATTGCATCTTAACATTGACCAACAGTCTTTTTTCTTAACTTTAATTTACTGCTCTGCTACTTTTATACCTGTCCATAAGGCAGTGGAAAAAGAAAGGGGAGCTTGCCAGTCTTCACCTAAAATTTTAAAAAATATAAATAAAAACACTTGTTTAATTAATTTATGTAAATAGGATGACAGTGGTTTCAATATAAAATCTGAGTCTTATACAGAGAGTTCCTTCACAAGGTGTGGTTTGGTTTTAGTATATTATAAATTACTAAAAATAAGTATAAACAAGCATAAATCATATTTAAAACAGATACAGGTAAAAGTCAAATCGGTGGGAAAATTAAAATTAAGTTTTACAGAAATAATAAACTGTATAAAAAATGAAAATATAGAACATTTAAAAAACAGGTAAAATAAGATATAGTTAAACTCTCAATTACTTCAATTTAAAAATCATTAAATCTCTTAATCACTGTACAAATGTACATTAACATTTCATATCTGCTGCCACTCCAAATGAAAAAATATTCTTTTTGAACTATAAAACACTTTTAAAGATGATATACAACTTCCTTTGAGGAAAGTAGAACCTAAAATTAGAATAGGTAGAACTTGAATCCACCATTGCATCAAGAATTTAGTGAACAAATAAATTTTAGGAAATATCCCCTTTCTTTTTATTATGGTTTTCAAACAAAATGCTTAATTTAAAATTAGGAATTGTACAACTAGTTTAATATACCAATGATTAAAGTACTGAGTACCTACTTTGTATAGAGTGTATATCCGAATAATTAAACATATACCTGTTTTTCAACTTTTTTTGACCGGTGAACGTAAAACGCATATCAAAAAAAAATTCAAATCATTAAAAAAAAACAAAAATGAGCTGAAGCTTTGTTTTAAAGATAACTCTGTATTGATTGAGAATACGATTGGTTTTTTGTAATTCCTATCCAAAGTTTTTGGACAACATTTCTGCCAGGTCTTTGATTTCGTATTCAGACATTACTAAAGAAATGATACACACATTTTCATGAAAACTAGAAGTAGGTACAGACATAATTGATTAGTGTATAATCAAAAATAATGGTTTGACTGAAGATTTTCAAGTAAAAGTTTTGAGGTTAGTTATCTTCAAAAAATGATTGTAAATTAAGTATGCAAAAATATTTACCTTATATCAATTTTTGTCCTGGTTTTGTACAAAAATTCATTTTGGAGAAAAAAGTCGTTCAATTCTTGGAGATACATTATTGCAATATGGAGAAAAAATACATTAATACTTCCGTACAATTAATGGAAATTTGTAAATACCAAGAGGGAATCTGAAAAAATGTAAAAATAACAAAATTGTTATGTAAAAGCGTTGAAAACGTCTGGGCAATCCTTCTAGAGCCTGTAGAAAATACCTTAATACCCAACAAAACCCTAACAATCGACGTCACTAGTTTGGGGTGCATCTTGACGGTGGGCTACATACTCAAATTCTGAACTGTTAAACTCCGTTTTTTATTGCATTTTTGTTATATAGGTTTGGATCTACCTAAAAAAACTAACCTGCCAAACAATTCTAATAGGTTATGTTATGATGTTGACGTTTGAACGCAACGAACAAATGTTTTGAAGGTATTGTGGTTCAAATAAAGCTTTCTTCGCGTCAGAGGAGCACACGATCATGCACGATGCACAGTAGGATGGATGCACATTAGGATCGGTGATAGTATCTCGTAAGAGCCATATCCGCGAGTGCGCTGCCGCATGTTTTCGTGTTTTTGTAGGATTTATACGTTGAAGATGACCACACTATCAAATATGTAACCGTAACTAAGATACTCTTCTAACTAATGTTACTTTTCGTAACTAAAGTTACATTTTGTAATTTTGTTTGTTTGTTGTTGTAAGATATTTTTCAAAATTAACCGTTACAAGTTAGTCAACATAAGCATCTAGTTACAAGACACTTTTTTCATAACTAAAAAAGTAACTAAGTTACTTCAGACTATCAGCTCTGCCTGTACGTACTATTCTTTATGCGCATCTGAAGTGATGCTAGTAGAGGCACATACTCAATAGATCGGCCAAACGAACACCAAAAACCGTATCTCCATAAGGCGTTTCGCAATTAGAATATCTAGTATTAAACTTTGATAGAAAAAGATTTTGATGCACTATTAATCGCCAGCAGTATACATTTGAACTGAAAAAATATAAAACGGGGTTTATTGGATATGTAAAAATAAATTCATAATATTTTAGATATTTCAGTAGAAGAAAGGGTGAGCAATTCAACAAGTTTAGATGAAAACGTAAACATTTCTTCTGGATCTGTAGAAGTCTTGAAACAAACTTTTGGTAATCCAACTATTACTAGCAATCAATACTCGTTATGTAGTTTGTTATTTTAAATCTCTAATTTGTTTGCGTAAATGATTGTAGAATATCTAAGCCGTAGCAGTAGTCAAGATAATGATGATGACGTGAAACACATAATCCACAGAACAGTAGAGCCAAAGGAAAATCCTGCCGACCCTTCTGGTGAACCAGTGCTAAAAGTACCAATTCAATTAAGGATAGGTTTTACTAATTCATCGGAATCATTAGGTAAATACTGGATACATTACATTGCCACGTAGGCACTAAGTAAAGTTTAACATGCAGTACTAGTTTAGGGCGTTTTTGAAGGTTTTCTTTCTTTGTTTTTGAGGCACATGTTGAAATTGAAAATGTTGCGAAAAGTAAGAACTAACTTGTATACAATGTTTTACGAGATGATCTGGTACAATTGTGGAACAAAATGGCAGCCAAATAAAATGTTTTTGATCGTGAAAAAATTCCCAAAATGGTTGTAAAAATTCATAAAATACTCTGCAATTAATTATAGTTTTAACGTTTTTGATCGTGAAAAAAATCCCCAGATGACAAAAAAAAATGTTTTATCAATTCCGTAGGTTGGTTTGTTAATCTGCCTGTCTGTTTCTCGGTCTGTCAGTTCGCGGCATAGCTTAAAAACTACTTACCAGATTGACTTCAAATTTTGACCAAAACATTAAGGGTCATGTGAGGATGACTTGGTAATATTTTGGTAAAAATCTGGAAAAAGGTGGCGTTCTTTTTTCCATTTATTTTTTTGATTCAATGTATTTTGAATTATATCTAAAAGTAATACTTTCAATATTTGGAAAAGTTACAACAGTTGGAAATATTTATGCAGTAAGAAGAGAAAAAAGGGATCGGGCAGCCAAGAAAGCTTTGAAGAAGATTTTATTGTAATTGGATTATCTTTTGGAGATGAAGATTCTGTATCATTGAGAGTTTTGTGTGATATGTATAATTACGAACGTCAGGAATCAATAGTGTAACTCAATGCCAGTCGTGGTATCTACCAGTGGAGTAGTTGATTCTGTTATTCCATTTCCCTACTCGGGGCCTGTGATTGTGCTTATAAAACTTTCTGTTATTCATTAACACCAATTTTACTAACATTGAACGGAAGCGTTCACGTCTGTAGTTAATTATCACAGAGCCCTCAAGATTTGTGACTAAAATTCTTTACAATCGGAAACAGGGAAACTGACTCAAACTAATGGGAAGTTACCGATAGAAATTGTAGTTTTTCCATTTGTTCACGGGCCCACACACAAGATTGCAATGTTATTTCGCCTGTTCAACATACTTACAGTCTTCAGCATACACAAGAACTTGAAAAATATTTGCGCTCGCCATTATTTGAGCCGCTCAGAGGAAAAGTGGTATAAATCAGAAATTTTTCATTTTTGAGTTATACCAGTATTTTGGTTCCTAGGGGTGTAATATATTCAGTGGATAAGTGGTATAAGTCAAATTTTAATAACAGCTGAAAAAATAGAACTCTAACGTTATTCCTATTAACAATATTCATGCGTTTGCTGGAATAGTGGTATAAGTCAAGGCACTGCACCGCACCGGCCGCGTTGCTTGCAACTACCGGCCTGTTCGCCGTTTATTCTAGTTTATTTTAATGTGTACTTTCCAGTAGTTAACTGCGTAGCATAGTAGCAAAAATAATTATTATTTATTCGAGTTTATCAATGTGATTTGTTTACAAAGGCCATGAGTGATTCAGATGATGTAATGAATACTGACGGAAATCGTATATCGAAGGGAAAGAAACGTGTACGACACAATAGTGAACATAAAAAAACCAAGGCTCGAATCCAAAGGAATTCCGGAAAGGCGTATATTACTGGTAAAGGCAAGACTATTCCTGCAAAGACTTTTAAAAATATAACATGTGGCTGTGTAAAGAGGTGCAATAACTATGTTAGTGAGCAGGAAAGAAACAGCTTGTTTTTGCGTTTTTGGAGTTTAAGCGATTTTTCTCGGCAAAATACCTATATTTCTGGACTTGTACAGAGAGTTCCCGTGAAACAACGACGTCCTAATGAAGATGCCGAGATGCCAAAGGGGCCTAAGTCTGTAACATACAAATACATTTTGAATATTAAAACAAACAGCGTCGTAAAAAGTACTTCTTGGATACCTTTGTTATCTCAAACGGGAGACTTCAAAGACTTCTAAAAAAAGAGGAATTGGGCAAACTACCAGGGGAAGACCTTCGCGGAAAAAAGGAATGTGTGCATAAAATATCTGACGATGACCTTAATGTTGTTAGGGAACATATCGGACTTTTTCCACGATTTGAAAGTCATTATACCAGGGCTCATAACCCGAACAGGAAATACTTATGCCCTAAACTCAATATCCGCAAATTATACAATTTGTATTTGCAGTATTGCGAAGAGCAGGGTTTTCAGGAAAAAGTTGTTAAAGAACACATTTATAGGGACATATTTAATAAAGAATTTAACCTGTCGTTCCATAGTCCTAGAAAGGATACTTGTTCGAGGTGTGATAAGTACAAAATAAAAATATCTGTTTTACCTGAGGGACCTCAAAAGAGTGAACTAGAAAGCGAGCATCAGCTGCATTTGCGAAAAGCCGAAAAAGCAAGAAGTGCCTTAAAAGAAGATACGGAAGATTCTAGAGAATCAGACTCCACTATTGTTTTGACCTTCGATCTTCAGAAAGCGTTAGCTTTCCCCAAACTTTCAACATCAAACGCATACTATAAGCGTAACATGTACGTTTATAACTTGGGTATTCATCACACTGTAACCGGCCAAGCATTCATGTATATCTGGGATGAAACAATTGCTTCTAGGGGATCTCAGGAAATTGGTTCGTGCATTATGAAACACATCGAACTTCACTGTGCCAACATTAATCACATCATCGCATACAGTGACGCATGTACTGGCCAAAATAGGAACATAAAGTTGTCACTTATTTGGAAAGCAATAGTCGAGAGTTCAAACAATTGTGTTAGTAAAGTTGATCACAAGTTTATGGTGTCTGGCCATTCATTTTTGCCCAATGATAGAGATTTTGGGCACATTGAAAAGGCAGCTAAGCCGGCTGTGCTTTACACTAAAGATGACTGGATACGAATAATACGTAATACAAGAAAATCCAAGTTCCAGGTGTACGAAATGAACCAAGAAGATTTTTTCTCAACCAAAAATTTAGAAGAGATGGTCACAAAAAGAAAAATGAACAGTAACAAAGTGCCTTTCAAGTGGTTACTAGTCCAGTGGCTACGATTTGACATCACTCCTTACGTAATTTTGTACAAGGAATCGTTGAATGATGTTTTGGAGTTCAGTAGCTTGGATCTAAAAAAAACAGCCAAGGGTAGACCCCGCACTTCCTTTTCTTCTGTAGTCCTACAATCATTGTACGATTCTCCTAGACCGGCCACTTTAGCCAAGAAGAAGGGTATGATAGAATTTCTTCAGTGGATTCCCCCTATTCAGCATCAGTTCTTCCTTAACTTAGTTACTAAAGAGGATGCAGTCGATATTGGGCCATTATCTGACTATGAAAACAATGATGAGGAAGACTAATCTTTTTTAATAACTTTTTGTTAATGTTATGCTTATTAAGCTCTGTATTTTTATTTTCATTTTTTGTTCAAAGTATGTATTACCATAATAAAGATAATGTTTTATAATAAGTACCTATAGTGTTTTGTTATTAAATTTCTTTATCATTTTTAATTTTTATTTGAAAAAATATATTTTACTAAAATTTTATAATAGAAAATAATAGGCAAAATAACAATAACAATAAAAGAAGGTATCGTAAAAAATATAAAAACAGGGTTTAGAAAATGTTTTGATTATGATAGTTCAGGTGAAAATAATATCAGTACAGGTGTAACTTCTTGCATAAAAGAAAAAAAAGTGTAGTTTAGGTAATTAATCCATTAGTTTTGTGAAAGTAGATTAACTTGTACGTGGAATAGTGATATAACTCAATGAGTTATACCTTTTTTCCGCTAAGTCTTGGAAAATGATTACTAGAAAAATGATATTGCGCATTAAAAACCTAACAAAAATTCTCGTAATCTTTGAAAATTGTTATCACGTGAAATTTTAACACATGTTTAGAAGAAACATGTATTTCTTTTTTTTTTTTTTAGTATAACCTTGATTTTTTAATTCACTCAAATGCAAAACATCGATTTTTAAAATATTTTCTTTAACGCAGTTAGACCACTTTTCCTCTGAACGGCTCATTTCTTTACAAATATGTGTAACTTGAATTCGTGGGTTATGGGATTGCAATAAGATCTAAAGTGAAATCACTATTTTCAATTGCAACGTTTCGTGTTACATTAACACTTTTTCAAGCTCTGGGGACAAATTAGATAAATTAGATTAAAAGCCGAAAAACAATCTAATAGGCTTACCTTGAGTTAGTGTGAAAACCTCAATAATGGACATTTACACAATAAATAAATAAACATATACACATTTTACTGACGTAGGAACTACACAGACTTTTAGGACGGACAGAGCACGTTTACTTATCAACAACTGAAAGTGTTTGTTTTGGTTTGGGGTTAAGAACAATTACAGTCGCATACAGCCGTACAGTGGGTCAGAATTGTACTAGATTGAGGTCAAACATAAATTAACTAATTATATAAGGTATTCTGCCATAAAATAATGTCCATTTTGTTAAGTTTACCTCAATACGTAATAAAGCCTATTAAAAATAAAAAATAAAAACTTTACAGGGTAAATAAAAACAACGATTTAAAATACAGTTAAAAATAAAATTAGTATACAAAATATATATAAATATAAAATTTAGTCATATCACCCAAGATACTATTTGTTGTTTATTTGTTGTTTACATAATTAGAGGAACGCCCAAGTCATATCGTCATGTTTGATTTTTTTTTATTATTATATAGTTTTAAAATGTTACTGTAAATATTACTAAGACCTTGTGTATCGGTTCTAAGATTTACACAGTCGTTCAAATTTATATGGATCATTTCACTCATAATTCTTTTTGAGTAGTTTCTCTAAGATCTAAGATTTGCATATTATCAAATTGAAATATATGACCTGTTTGAAAGTGATGTGTTGAGAGCAGTTTTGTCTTTGTCTATCATACGGTTATTATTACAGTCATATTTGTGTTGGCTTGAGCGCTTCCCCAAGTACTGTTTCGTATGTCCGACATATAATTTATTACATTCGCAAGGTATGCAATAAACGACATTTGATTTTTTTTCCTTGGGTGTAGGGTCCTTTAACGTTGTATATAAAACATTTGTGGTTTTCTTATTGTAAAACGCTAATTTTGCATTGGTGTCTCTGAGACAATTGTCAATTTTTTGTGAAAGACCATTAATATATGGAAATCTAAAATATTTGTTCTCATTATTTATGTTATGTTTTCGTGTCTTATATTTATTAATAGATTTATTTATAAAATTCAACGGGTAGTTGTTTTGTCGAAGGATAGTTTTTATTTTCGTGATGTTAGATTTGTGAAATTCAGAGCTACTAAGATTAATTGATCTATGCAATAAGCCATTAATTATTTCTTTTTTGATGGATACTGGGTGGTTTGAATGGAAGTTAAGTAATCCACCTGAGTTGGTGGGTTTGGAATACCAAGTTACACTTATTCATTAGGGACACGAAATGCCTATCCAAAGTATTTACAAATATGGTGATGTCTATAATGGAGAAACTGGATGATCCACATCCATTTTAAGGAACATGAATAGTGTATTACAAAGAAATAAACTGTACACATAACATTTTGCTCAGGGAGTCTCATTAAAAAGATTGTATCTTTAATAACAAACCTGGGAATGAGAATTTGAAAATCCTTTATAAATCTTTAAATTAACCCGGAAAAACATCAGGAGATAATAGTTCGCTGAATCTGCACTTTTTGAAAATTGGTTCATAAAGCTTCAATCAGTTTTTCTGTTTCGTTCGGAATCGAACTTGAATCACATATTGCAAAAGCCGTGGTTTCCGGCAGAGAACGGCACCTTAAGTCATTCAATTTACAAGAACCCGACACATTAGAATAGATATTTAAATTTTAGTTCTAACCATCGTCAAAAACCATCCGTCGTCAATTCATTAGTCTTTAGGGCTTTGTCAATATGTGATGCTAATTCAATTCCGAACGAAACAGAAAAACTGACTAAAGTCTTAGGATCAAACGGATACAGTGCAATGAAGATATTAGGCGTTCGATTAGATATTATAATAATCCCAGATCTCAACCAATACTGGATATTGAACCATCAAGTAATGCAGTTTACCTTTTATTCAGGATCTTGCAGATAAACTTGCAAGATTTCTGAGGAAATCTAACATCCGCACAATCTTTAATACATACAAAAAGATTGGGCAATGTTTTAGGTCACCAAATGATGTAATTCCTTTGTAGTCGGGAGTTTATAAACTTCCTTATTCGTATAGCAAATTGCATAAAGATGAAACAACAATTGTCCAATCCGCTGTCGTCGAACACCAACATTCATCACGATATATAATAAATGTAAAAGATACCAAGGTTCTTTCACAGTCTTGGGTTATTATAAACGGAACATCAGAAAATCCATTGAAATGATTAAGTACTCTGTAGATTTCAATGCAGATGCGAGCTACGTGCTACATTATACGTGGCAAATAATTAACACTATAAGACACGCATCTGTGTGCATAGGCTGGATATGAATACGTAAACTTTTTGCATTGGAACTCATTTAGAATGAAGCTAATTGCTAAAAAAGCATAAATAAAATTATATATTTAAAAAATATGTGGTAATTTTAATTTGACCATAAAATTTTATAATTTATTCTAACATATATTTATGATTTCATATTTTCGAGAAGTTTTTAACTGTTTTGTAACTGTGATGATTAATCGAGTACTCGGTATTCTTAAGATATCTTATGTTGCTAAATTTCTAACCCAAAATATTTTTAGAAAACTCCAGTTCAGCACTAGAAGCAAATGATAAACATGAAGCAGTATTTGAAACACAAACGCAAATACGACTTGGGGAAGTTAATAATTCGAGGGGTAAGTTCACATCTGCTATATCTAGAATTATATCAGTATTAATAACGAAACAGAAGAGCGCTACTATAAAATGGAAATTATAGATATGGAAATAAATTTCCCATTGTTATTCTAGAACACAGTTCCAGCAGTATCATAAGCACAGATGAGAGCGCTAACACTTCTTCTGGATCTGTGGAAGTCCTAAAACAAACTTTTGGTGAGGAAGCTGTTTTAAAACTATTCTTTTAGCATTCGCGCCAAACAATTTTTTTTTCAATCATAAATGTTAGGTAATATAAACACTTCGCCAACACTGTGGCTTCATTAGATGATAGATATTAAATAAAAGTAATAACCCAAACTGTAAGTGTTAAATACCTGAAATCTTTTTTTTTTATTCCGAATATTATACAGGTAACATATTTGAGATTTTTGATCGTATCATAATGCCATGTTTTTTTATGTTTGATTATCTCCATACTTTCTAGCAAATTAAGTATTTTTTACTTTTTCGTTCTACATGTCAAATTCTTGAGTCCTCATCAAAAGTATTGTTTTCCTGGATTGAATGTTTAGAGTAAAAGGAATTATCTTTTTGCTTTCTGTAGCTAAATTTATATTCACAAATTCTTTTTTGGGCGCTCTGCCTGTTTGTCCAATATAAAATGTCGAATAAGTTCAACAATTTAACTTGTAAACACCGGATTTATCCTGTTTTTCTTTTGGATTTCATTTTATTGTTTTTAAGATATCTATCAAAGGTATTGTTGATCCTATAAGCAACAGTCGCACCTTTATTTTTAAAAAAATTAGCAACATTTGATGTTATTTTTTCTGTATAAGTGAAAATATGAAATTTATTATTTTCTTTGAACTTATTAGTAGGATAAACTATCTGTAATATTTTTTGTATAGTTTCTTTTTTACTATTTTGTCTGTGTGATTTTCGTGAGAAGGTATTAATCGCTATGTGATTTTTTGTATTTAATTCTTTAGTACAACTTTCATTACTTACAGGTATGTTGATCAATCCACGAGCAAAGCTATTATATGCTGATGTTTTATATGTAAAATTATTATTAGAGGAATTATATAATGTAATATCTGTATAGACTGCTTATAGAAAATTTGAAACTCGTGTTTATTATTCTTAATAGTTATTGTTAAGTCTAAGAAATAATTTTTTGTAATTCAACTGTAAATTTTATATTTATAGGTAGGGTATTTATAAATATATTTAATAAGACGAAAACAAAAGATCGAATAAATCCGGTGTTTACAAGTTAAATTCTGAAACTTGTTTAAAGTTTTATATTGGACAAATAGATATTTAATTTTTTAATTACTCTAAATATTTAATTCAGGAAAAGTATAGGGTAATTCCGGGGGAGATGGCGCAGGGGTTGAGATGGCGCAACGCTTAATTCACCACTGGGCACCAGGGGCATGCAGTCCATGGAAGAAAGGGAAGCAGTGCTTCCCCAAAAAAAATTACAAAACATCTTCTAAAATGTAATTTTTGAAATAGGAAACTATTAATTTAGTTTATATTAAAAATACTAAGATAGTATCTTAATTATCAAGCCCATAATAAATGCGGCCTTGACTCCGACCGAGCCACAATAGAAATCCAATAGAACCTATGCGGGCCGCTAGCTTCTCTGCAGCCAAGTCCTGTATGCTTGATTTCCTGTGAATCGAGCAAGAGGTTATTGAACTTTCCACCGGCTGTTTGCAATTTTTGCATTTCCGTCGCGTGCTTTAAGTGGGGGCGAAAGCTATCGTTGGAGCAGGTTCTTTGTTTTAACGGCTATCCGTGTGTTGTGTACGTCGCGTCGTGCATGGTGCGATAAGGAAGACGATAATACGGACGTGGATATGCAAATACCGTCAACTTCGGCTGTCGGTAATAACGTTGAAAATGTTGGAGAATTTAGTAAAGAGTGTGTGTGTGAATGTGCGTGTGTCTTAATAATAAAGGGATTTTCAACATTAAACTTCGCTGATAAGCTTCAAATAATTTCCAAAGGAAGGGCAAAACCGCCTATGAAAATTTTAACCACAAAAATGAAAAACTGTATTAGACATTTTTATCCGGAAAAACAATACAAACAATTTAATTGGCTAACAGGGTGTGAAAATATAAGTAAATTATTTTGCTGGCCATGTTTACTTTTTGAAAATGAAAAAGGTCTCTGGAATAAAACTGGTTTAAACAGTTTCCATAAAGCTGTAAAAAGACACATTATGTCCAAAGCGCATTTACAGGCCGTCATAAAAGAAAAAGTCTTCGGTAAAACCAGAATTGAACACGCCCTTATTAAACAGTTGGAAATTAGTCACCGCCAACACAATGAACTAGTCGATAAAAATAGGCAAATATTAAGAAGATTTATCGATGTTGTTTGTTTACTTGGACAGTACGAATTGGGTTATAGAGGTCATGACGAAACAAGGGTTTCTTCAAATAGAGTAAATTTCGAATCGAATCCAGAATGATTTAATTTCCACTGTTGCAACCATTATTCTAAAAAGAATTAAGCAGGATATTGGCGAGGCGCGGTTCATTGCTATTGTTCTGGACGAAACAACTGATATCACTAATTTTAGCCAATTATCTATAGTAATACGCTACGTTAAAACAGACGGAAGTATTCAAGAGCGATTTTAAGGTTTTAAGAATGTGTCCGAAAATCGTACAGCAGATGTATTATATACCGTAGTTTATAACGTTACTAAAGAAATTAATGGAGAGAAAAAAGTAGTTGCTCAAAGCTATGATAGAGCTGCAGTGATGACAGGACAATTAGGAGGTCTGCAAGCTAAAGTTGTAAGTGCTGTGTTTGTCCATTGTTTTGCTCATAAATTAAATTTAGTTTTATCCCAGTCCATCAATCACATTAAAGAGTGTAAAGTATTTTTCGTTACTCTAAGTGGCATGGCTGCTTTTTTTTCCGAGTCAACAAAACGTACACAAGCTTTGGACTCCATTGTCCACAAACGATTGCCCAAAGTAGCTCCCACTATGTGGAACTATAATGGAAGACTTGTGTTAACAGCATCTGAAAATAGTGAATCGCTGATTGAACTATTTAAGAATAGAAAATAATGAAACGTGGGACTCAGAAGCAATAAATAGTTCGAGGGGGTTTTTGGACTGTTCGAAACGAGATTTTAATTTTAATTATATGTTGAACATATTTTCAGAAATATTTCCATTCTCGGACAAAAAAAGTGGATGATTTTAAATCCATGTTAAGCCAAAAAAGAGATGACTTTGACCTATTTTGGGAGAAAACGATGACGCTAAATGTAGAGCCACAAGCCAAGCGTCTTCGAACAGACCATGTCGGAGATGTTCAAACATCATACAGACGCATCTTTTATGAAATAATCGATCAAATTCAGCAATAAATAAACAATAGATTTAACGGTTTAAAAGATTTTAAATTCCTCGAGCTCTGCGATTTTGACGCATTTAAAGGAAAAACTTTTCCAAAAGATGCGTTTAAATCTCTTCTTCTTCATTATGGCCAGTTCTTCGACCGAGTGTTACTGCGATCTGAACTAAAAGTGATTTACGAAACTGATGACATTAGCGCAAAAATAACGCTAAGGAACTAATGCAATGTTTAAAAGACGAGGAGCTGGAAGACGGCTACACCGAAGTGTCGAAATTGTGTGAATTAGTATTGACAATACCTGGCACAAGTTCATCAGTAGAACGCAATTTTTCAACACTTAAACGTATACAAAATTTCGTGAGAAATTCAACGGGGCAGGAGAGACCTTCGCATACATCGCTGTTGTCCATTGAAAATAAACTTCTCTAAAATATGTTGGAGCATCGACGTTTTTATGATGACGTCATTGACGAATTTGCAAAAAAGTGTTCGAAGAATCGAATTACATTACAAATAGGTAAGTTTATAAAAATTGCTCCCCTTTCTTAAAATTTCACCGCACGCCCCTGCTGGGCACGGATCTCTACGTGAGACCTCAGTATGATTTAAGTGCTCTAATAACCTGGTTCGCCGGGAGTTTTTGTTTTTAGTATAAAACCGTCGAAAATTTGCAGAGTTATAGTTTTCACAAGACTAATAAGTTATCTTATTAAAATATTGATTTCTAGCTACATGTATTGATCGTGTTATGCTTGCGGCGGCCACTAAAACCTAAAAGCTAGGCAGAAGGGGTTTCTCTGGAACACGCGCAAGGAATGCGCCGCAAAGAAGTGAGTATTTTAAATTATTAGGAAGCGTCCTTGAGGAAAAGGAGCTTTTTGATAAACTCAGTCAATTTTTTAACATGAATGAGACCGGGTTGCAGTTAAATATGAAACCCAATTTTGTTATTGTAACCAAAGGTCTAAAAATGTTGCCAGTATGACCGCTACTGAGAAGGGTGAAACTATAACAGTTATTACCTGTTTTAGTGCAGAAGGCGCTTATATTCCCCCTACACGTATTATGAAAGGCAAAAAAAAAGGCTGAATATGAAGATGGATTACCACCAGGATCTAAGGTGTATATAAACGAGAAATCGTCTTATATTAAAAGCAACCTCTTTTAACAATATCTCCCGAGAAACCCCCTTGGAAAAGTTGTTCTTCTCCTTCACGGACACGGCTCACACTGCAATAATATTGAAATGCTGAAATTTGCAAAGAATAACCAAATTATCCTTGTGTGTCTACCGAGTCACCCGATCCAATTTTTACAACCATTGGACCATGGCGTTTTTAAATCATTAAAATTAAATTATTACGATGCTTGTAATCTCTACGTGCGAACAAACCCGACAAGAAGATTAACAAGACTGCAGTTTGGTGGACTCCTCGCATCTGCCTGGGTTAAATCTGCAACTGTAAGTAATGCTGTGGGAGCTTTTAAGGCAACTGGTGTAATACCCTTTAACCCAGACGTTATCCCGGAGGATGCTTTCTTGAAAGATAACAGCAGAAGAAGGCAATAAAAGTCAAGGTAATATACAGGATGGTACGCGTAGAGATGGACCAGAAAGCAGCTTCCTGTCTTCTAAATTAAGTGTTTTCAGTGATACCCAAGCAACCTCATTTCAAGGAAGTGCAGAACGCCAGAACCAACCCGGATGTTCTAAATCTAACTTTCCTGTTAATGAATCGAAAAACCACTTTCCGCGACGCCATAGAAAATGATTCTCGACCTACTTGTTCCATAAATGAGAAACTAAATACCATAACATAAATGAGAAACTAAAAGGAAAAATCAATAATAAGTTTCAAAAAATTCTTTTTCAGAATCAGAAGATGATACTAATATCTCATTTGCATGGTTCTTCAGAAACCTCGGATGAAGAAGAATGCTGCAGAGGATGCAATGAACCTTATGCAACAACGAAGAAGAAGGACGATTGGCTTAAATGTATCCGGTGCTTGTCTTGGTTTCACAAAACATGTTCTCGTTATGCCGAACTATGTGTTTTTTGTGCAAAATCTGTTTTGGGCAACAACGAAAATAAAAAAAAAATGAATCAACTTTATGCGCCAACTAACCGCATCTAAACCGCAACTGCCGGGTTAGATAATTTTTTGCATGTTTTCTTGTAGTATATTTTTTCTAATCGCATATAAGTTTTGATCAAAGTATGTATCTGTATATTTGTACTCTAACAATTATATAATAAATGTTTATTTTTTTGAAGCTCCTAAGATTTTTATTTTTTATTAATTTTTTCAAAAGTGTGCGCCATCTTCCCCAACAGATTCCCTACTGTTGATGAAAACTTTAAAATTTTATATGTAGAACGAAAAAGTAAAAAACTTAATCCACTAGAAAGTATGGAACTAGACAAACATAAAAATAACATACACATTATTAAACGATAAATTGGACCTAAATAGTTTCCCATTGTTAAATCTCTATTTAGGCTACAACGAAAAACCCCAAAATTTTACCTCTATAATATCCGCAATACTTATACTTTGTGTTACACTTTTTTTTTAAGATTTATCCTCTGATGAAGCAGTCTTGTCATGTGTAAAATTAATTATTTGGAAATTTTAAACAAGTATTTTCGTTTACTAAGTTAAAATGGATCAATTAACGGCTGGTTCTGTTCGATATTTATATAAATATGTTTACAGAAAGTCTAAGCCGCAGTACTAGTCAAGGTAATGAAGAGCCAAAGGAAAATCCTATCGTACCTAGCAGTGAACCAGTTCTGAAAATACCAATTCAACTTAGAATTGGTCTTACTAGTTCAGAGGAGGAATCACGTAAGAATATGACTGTTCCGATGAAGTACTCAATTTGCTATTTTCTCTTATATCATACTTATACTCGATATTATAATATTTATTGGAAAGCAAATACAATACTTTAATCACAATAAAATAAAATGATGTCAAAAAGTTCTGGTAACAATAATTATGTTACAGAAAGTCATAGCAAAATGAAAAATAATAATAAAGGGTAATTTACCACAATAGTTCATAGCCAATGCTTTAATAGTACTCATTATTATTTATATTTGCTTTAGAAAACAAAAACGAACAAATATCCTACATTAGTCAAAGCGAGGAAATTTTGGACACAAATACTGAACAAATTAAATCACAAACGTCTCCAATACAATTGAAAATCAATGATGATGTCATATATGGTAAGTGCAGATGAAGAAGAAAATATATTTTGGTATCTTGCAGAGATAGAGTGAGGACATAAAGTCCGGAGCACCCCTATAATTTTGAGCTGGTTGTGATATCTACGCGAAATTTGGGTCATAATATTTGAGACATGAAACTATATTTTTTAAACTATTTAAACATTTAGAATGGGGTATTGTTTAAATCGTATTTTTATGCGTAATCTTCAAAACATTTTATTAAACCTTTGTCAAACGGCGATTAATTAAACGAAGGTTAGTTTTACATAAGGTGGATTCGTTTTTTAAACTTTAAACACCTTCGTTTCAATGTAGCCCTAGATAAAAAGTCGGGAGGTGTAAAGTCTGGTGACCGTGCTGGCCACTCTATGAGACATCGACGACCTATCCATCTTCTTGGAGATACTATATTTAAATACATCTCGAAAAAAATGTTTACTCCGTCTTGTTACTAAGGGCTTGCTATTAATCTGTTTCACATCATTTCGCAAAAATCAAGTCATTTCTCTGGATCATCCTCTGATAACTAAGGTACCATTTGAAATTTGTAGCTATAAAATGTTTTCCCATTTAAAATATTTTTAAGTGGCAATCCTGAAACATCACCCGTTTCAGTCACACGCGTGGTAGGTTGTTGAAGGTTTGTAACTATTTTAGCTATGTCCCCCATCATGGGCGTAGTGATGTCGCTTCGGGCCTGTGTTCCATGGGATCGCCGGGCCCTTTACCCAATAAAAAACGAAGTATCTATTTATGTTTATTAAAAAAATATATAACGAATATCACAAAATCACTGAATTCAAAGAAATGAAATAACTGATCTAATTAATTTTTTTTCCTCGCCTTGTTATTTGCAAAAACCGATACAATGGAAGACAGGTCAATTTTCCTCGCAATTTGGTTCTCAATTGTCAGAACTGACAAGCCCGAAAGTCTTTCCTGTCCCTTTGTGTTTCTAAGAAATTTTTTTATTAATTTCAACTTAGAAAATGATCGTTCGGCTGTTGCCACCGATACAGGGATACTTAGGAAAATGTAGCAAGCCGTTAAAATTTCGCTAAAACTACTACAGGAACTAAAATTTTCAATTAAAATAAATTCCATTAAGTCTTTAATGGATTTGATCCTACCTAAATCGTCCTTAAAACCACTTCTAAGAAAAACTAGTTGTGGAGAAATTATATCGGGAAATATCATCGGAATATTTGACGTACAATTCCTGGCCCATCAATCAGAAACTGAATCATCATCTAAAACTTCTGCTGATATTCCGCGAAAAGTTTTATAAATTTCGCTTATCCCGGCCGTTGAGATATTGTAATATCTAACGTTGTATTAAAAACGTTTATTTGAAACCAGTCTTCGTTAGATTCAATTTGAAAATGATTTTTCTTTTCATTAAAAACCCGTTTGGGCCTAGTTATTCTTTTTTTTGAAAATTCCGCTTTGATCCCCCATTCCGCAGGCAAACTACTTGGTTCACTAACTAATAAATCAAAATTATTTCTTATCGTTTTGATATTTTCAAGCGCAGTAAGAAACATTTTTGATGCATGTTCAATGTTTTGCTATTTCTTTTGCAAGAGTTTTGAAAGAGCGTCAGTTAACTTTAAAATTTTTGATTGGAGAACTATTAAAAAGACAGTTTCAAATAATTCAAGTTTGTTTTTTAAATAATTAGCTTCATCAACGTCATTTTTATTGTTAGAGGTCAATATAATTTGCGATGAAACTTTTAAGACATTCACAAATCTAAACCTAAGGGCATCCAATGCATCGTGTCTCGATGCCCAGTGTGTTGGGTTTAATTTTTTTAGGGTCGTCTTATTTTTAATGACAGAGTTATCAAAACATTTACTTAAAAGGGCTCATCTTTTTATGCTGTGTCCAAAGAAAATGTAAACACTTTCAACCAAATCGTAAAAATTTCGAATTTCATTAATGGAGTCATTAATTAATAAATTTATGTTATGAGCCGCACAATGTTCATATACTGCATTAGAAACAATTGCTGATATTTGAGCTTGTACACCTTTGTATAACCCACTCATGTTTGCAGCTCCGTCGTATCCCTGACCGCGAAGTTTTTCTAAAGGTATATCGTTTTCTGTTAATATTCTTAAAATAGTGTTGGATAAAGCCGTTCCAGTTTGACTCTCAACTGGCATAAATCCCAAAAATGACTCATTTATTAATATTTTCGTTGGCTTCTCTTTTACGTACTCAACCGTAACAAAGCGGATAACAACACTTAACTGATCAATTTTTGAAATATCTTGCGTGGTATCCATTATAATTGAATAAAACGATGCTTTTTTTATTTGATCAATTATTTCATTTTTTACAGCAGTACTTAATAGTCCAACTATTTCATTTTGTATTGTAGGACTTAAATATGTAACTGATTTTTTTCTTATTCTGTAATAAAGTTTTTAAAACCAAATCGTATTCAGAAAGCAAATTTATAATAGATAAAAATGGTCCTGGTAGAAGCCAACGTAAATGTAACTTTAATAACACGTTCTAAAATTTGTCGCCATACGGATACTTCCTGTAAAAGTTTTGACTCAAGCTCATGGTCCATTGTATCATTCCTTCTCCATCGGCCATAAACTCCACAAGATTCGTTATGGCTTTGCTTCTGCTCGTGCCTAGTAATTGCCTGGTTTAGGTGGAACCAGTCATTAAATCCAATAGAAGTACTATCTTTTTCTCTAGAAAACAACCAACAAGGTTGGCCGTAGCATTGGTTTAAAATGGGCGAAAAACATAACCAGAAACGTTCGGTTTTTATTCCAGATTTATTAATTTTAGTATAAAAAAATGTAGAGAAACTTCTACCTTTCTCGTTCCCAATGAATGGTCCTAATGGTCGTGATGGCTTATTGTCAATAATAATTCGTTTTTGATCACTTGTTAATTCTCGTGTATAATATCCTTTATCAGTCTGGATTTCGTCTACTACATGTAGAGTCACTAAAAAAGTTTGTTATTCTAGGTATTTTTTTGCTTTTTTCTTGTAATACATCGCGTTCTTTACGCTTTTGCGCACCAGATTTATGCTTATAGGTGCTCATTCTAAAACAGAAAAATACCGTATTAAGTAAAAAATAATATACCAATTTACATACGTACCTTTAGTAAAATTATTTACAGATTCCAGTAGTACAGTCTACCAGTCCCAGATAGAATTTATTTATTAATTAGAAATAGGGTCTAATTTAAAAACACCAAATACGAAAACGAAACACGTATCCAGTGTAAATCCACTCCACAAACTTTATTAAAACGTTGTTTACCAGCCTTGTGTTCAGGGACTCCCCGATAAGCAGACAAAATTTTCGAAACAAAGCGGCATCTATCTTGAACAAGCATAATTGGCATACTATGTAGTGTTTCGGCCGTAAGCCCTACTTATGAAGTTCTTTAAAAGAAACACGATACCCGAAAAGAAGTAAAAAATCGAGTTTTTAGAAAATATAACGGCAGTCATTTAAAATCTATTTGGAAACGAATAAAGAATAGTTTTTTACTTACATAGATGATTTTTTTATTATCTTAAAAACAGGTTTTCGAAGCAACTCTTTCAAATATACCATTTTTGAGAAAATAGAGAATACGAATTTTTAATTAAAATATTAAAATACTGTTGCACAAAAACCAAGCCCTTCTAAGTGTATAATAAAGTATCGCAGGTAGTGGCCTCTACGATATACAGAGAAAATTAGAGAGAATCTCAATTTTTCATCCCCATATTCAAAATTTGTACCAATATTTTAGCGAATAACATGGGCGTGCGGTGAAATTTTAAGAAAGGGTAATTTTTAGAAACTTACCTACTTGTAATGTAATTCGATTCTTCGATCATTTTTTGCAAATTTGACAATGACGTCATCATATAAACGTCGATGCTCCGACATATTTTGGAGAAGTTTATTTTCAATGGACAACAGCGATGTATGCGAAAGTCTCTCCTGTCCCGTTGAATTTCTAACGAAATTTTTTATACGTTTAAGTGTTGAAAAATTGCGTTCTACTGATGAACTTGTGGCAGGTATTGTCAATACTAAGCGTTATTTTTTGCGCTAATGTCATCAGTTTCGTAAATCACTTTTAGTTCAGATCACAGTAATGAAGAAGAAGAGATTTAAACGCATCGTCTGGAAAAATTTTTCCTTTAAATGCATCAAAATTGCAGAGCTCGAGGAATTTAAAATCATTTAAACCGTTAAATCTATAGTTTATTTGTTGCTGAATTTGATCGATTATTTCATAAAAGAGTCGTCTGTATGATGTTTGAACATCTCTTACCTCGTCTGTTCGAAGACGCTTGGCTTGTGGCTCTACATTTAACGTCATCGTTTTCTTCCAAAATAGGTCAAAGTCATCTCTTTTTTCGCTTAACATGGATTTAAAATCATCCACGTTTTTTAGGCACAAAGCAATATCATTTGTTTTAGTTTGTAATATATTAAAAACATTGTCCCAGAATGGAAATATTTCTGAAAATATGTTCAACAAATTATTAAAATTAAAATCTCGTTTCAAACAGTCCAAAAAACCCCGTCGAACTATTTATTGCTTCTGAGTCCCACGTTTCATTATTTCCTATTATATTCCCACATAGTTCAATCAGTGATTCACGATTTTCAGATACTGTTAACACAAGTCTTCCATTATAGTTCCACCTAGTAGGAGCTACTTTGGGCAATCGTTTGTAGACAATGGAGTTCAAAGCTTGTGTACGTTTTGTTGACTTGGAAAAAAAGCAGCCATGCCACTTAAAGTAACGAAAAATACTTTATACTCTTTAATGTGATTGATGGACTGGGATAAAACTAAATTTAATTTATCAGCAAAACAATGGACAAACACGGCACTTGGAAAAGTTTCTCGAACTTTAGCTTGCCGACCCCCTAATTGTCCTGCCATCACTGCAGCTCAATCATAGCTTTGAGCAACTAATTTTTTCTGTCCATTAATTTCTTTAGTAACGTTATAAACTACGGTGTATAATGCATCTGCTGTACGATTTTCGGACACATTAAAACCTAAAAATCGCTCTTGTATACTTCCATCTGTTTTAACGTAGCGTATTACTATAGATAAGTGGCTAAGTAGTTTCGTTCAGAACAATAGCAATGAACCGCGCCTCGCCAATCTCCTGCTTAATTCTTTTTAGAATAATGGTTGCAACAGCGAAAATTAAATCATTCTGGATTCGATTCGACGTTTCGCGAAACGCTAAACTGCTTTAAATGATTTTTTAAGCAATCATCATATTTAGCCATTAAACTAAGTAAATCTTGAAAATTTCCTTTATTTGAAGAAACCCTTGTTTCGTCTTCACCTCTAAATCCCAATTCGTGCTGTCTGAGAAAACAAACAACATCGATAAGTCTTCTTAATATGTGCCTGTTTTTATCGACTAGTTCATTGTGTTGGCGGTGACTAATTTCCAACTGTTTATTAAGGGCGTGTTCAATTCTGCAAATGCGCTTTAGAAATAATGTGTCTTTTTACGGCTTTATGGAAATTGTTTAAATCGGAAAAACCAGTTTTATTCCAGAGACCTTTTTCATTTTCAAAAAGTAAACATGGCCAACAAAATAATTTACATATATTTTCACACTCTGTTAGCCATTTAAATTGTTTGTATTGTTTTTCCGGATAAAAATGTTTAATACAGTTTTTCATTTTTGTGGCTAAATTTTTTCTTGCGAAATTCTCCAACATTTTCAACGTTATTACCGACAACCGAAGTTGACGATATTTGCATATCCACGTCCGTATTATTGTCTTCCATAACGCACCATGCACGACGCGACGCGACGTACGTATCATACAACACACGGATAGCCGTTCAAACAAAGAACCTACTTCAACGATAGCTTCCGCCCCCACTTAAAGAACGCGACTGAAATGAAAAAATTGCAAACAGCCGGTGGAAAGTTCAATAACCTCTGGCTCCATTCACAGGAAATCAAGCATACAGGACTTGGCTGCAGAGAAGCTAGCGGCCCGTATAGGTTCTATTCGATTTTGTGGCTCAGTCAAGGCCGCATTTATTATGGGCTTGATAATTAAGATAATATTTTAGCATTTTTAATATAAACTAAACTAATGGTTTCCTATTTCAAAAATTACATTTTAGAAGATGTTTTTTGATTTTTTTTTGGGGAAGTACTGCTTCCCTTGTTTCCATGATCTGCACCTAATAGAGATAATAAAGAATCGTACTAAACATTTTTTTACTATCGAAACCCTGCACCTATTCTCGGACAACGTCACATCCCTAGATAGGACGTGATTTATTAGCAATATTCTTTAAAAAAGTAACCTACCCTGATATTTGGAGGATTGAAGATGGATTTATCACACTCATATTTTAGTTGTTGTCCTGCATATTATAGCATCAAACATATTAATAATTGATCTCGATCATTTTAAGTAAAATTTGCTATTAAAAAATGGGTGGAATATTGAGGAAAAGATAGCGTTTAGGTTCTGAAAATACATATTCCTAGGTAAACCTTAGCCATTTTTCAACTCCTATAAAAAAAATAAACGGAAAAATTCAAAAACATCCCGAGGAAGAGTTACAAATATTTGGAATATCCCTTAGAATCAGTCCTACAACGGCATTGGGAACGGGTTAAATTTTGTGGCCTTTGCAAGCACTTTGTTGTAAAACACTTTGAATTCTAGGCGCTGGTATACGTAACGATCAAAATACGAGAGTTCTAACCACACTACACCACAACTTGTTAAGTTCTGGACGCGCGTTTCGCTAACCAAGTTAGCATCATCAGCAGATGATATAAACTAAAGTTTCTTTAAATTGGGAGAAAAATAAAAAATAAAATATAATTACCCTATAAATTGAATAGATAGTCTTGAGTTCTGGGTCCATATAAACTAAAGTAACTTATCCTAACGGAGACTATTTATAGGTAAATGTGGTCACACTTGGTTGCACTCGACTGCACCGTTGTCAAGTACGCAATAAATGTGGTAAGAAAGCACTAAATAAAGACAGAGGGCCTAATTCCTATAGTACCCTCTATTGACTTGACAACGGTGCAGTCGGGTGCAACCAAGTGTGACCACATTTACCTATAAATAGTCTCCGTTAAGATAAGTTACTTTAGTTTATATAAGTTGTGGTGTAGTGTGGTTAGAACTCTTGTATTTTGATCTATCTTCCACCACAGGTTCCAGTGTTAGGACCATACGTAAGGATGATGAAATTTCCTACTACCAAAAAAAAGTTTTTTAAATCGGGCCAAATTTGACGAAATTTCGAATTTTTCATCAAAAACTCAGTGCGTGAGTTTAATTGTTATTAAGTTTATTAGGATTGTTACGTTGATTTTACATAGCGATATTTCATTGTCAAACGATGTTATACTTAGCTGTAAAAGAAATAAAATAAAATACAAATATGTCTCGTACTCTACAACAGTTATCATATTTGCTGATGAAGCTAATAGAAATTACATTGCTGCTGTCGTCATGTTTCTGAACATCCAATTTTCCGTAGGTATTACCAAAAACTTCGTTCCAAATTTAGAACTCTAGAGTCAATTTCCAAGATCCAGTAGGCCGAAATTACTGGAGGATGCTCAAATCCAGATCATAGCTGAAATGATTACAAACCCTCAACGTCCAAGCATGTGGCTGAAACGTGACGTTTTAAAATCGTCCAATAAAAAGATTGTAACAAGGAACAAAATTTTATAGTTGGAAATTTCGGATAGTACATGAGTTGCTTGTGGGTGATCCAGAGAAATGACTTTTTACACCGTATATTCTTTAGCAACGAAAGTACATTTTCTTTCTAAACGGGCGTGTCAATAGGCAAAATTGCAGGTATTGAAGCGATGTCACCCCGACATTTTTCAGCAGTGTCATACGCAATATCCCCAGAAAGCTAACGTTTTGGCAAGCATTTTAGGAGACCATATTAAAGGTCCCATATTTTTGAAACGAACTTTGAAAGGCCGTATTTACCTTGAGACGCTGCAAAATATAATCAGTCCACTTATTACTGAAGTTGTTGCCGCAAATCCTCATGAATTCCAAATGGACGTAACGTTCCAACAAGATCAAGCATCCTCTATTTTTTCGGAATGTTAGAAATTATTTAAATACAGTATATCCAAGATGATGGATAGATCGGCGTTTTTTTCAGGGGCAACATTAAAACTATCTCAAAAGTTATAGGGGTGCGTCCAGACTTTATGTCCTCACAGTGAAAATTGAACACATTTTGGATGCTGAAGTGTTTCCCTGTTGAAGTCAATGGTAATACACTTGCCAGTAATTAGGATGAAAGCATGCCACTAGCTCTAGCCTGCATATATGTTAAAAAAAATGCTAGTAAGTTGCATGCTAATGTAATCATTTCATAAGGCATGCATTTAGAAGTACGCTAGTTACTGGCAATAAAGTATGCTTTCTTTTTGGTATGCGTATTCCCGCCTTTATATACTTTCTTTCATTTTTAGATAACAACACTACGAACAATAGCTCACTTGCAATACCTATTAGCCCGTATAATGGCAGTCATAGAGCTGCAGGTAAAAAATAATCTCTAAAATGCAACATGATTTCTAGAAAATTAAATGATAAACTTTCACATTATTTTAGAAACAAATGGATCCGAGCAAACGACAAGTCTTAGTAGAGCTCAAATAGAAAGTAAGACTGAGAGTTTTATGAACATTCTAGATTCGCCAACAGCTTTCTCGACCTTAGTTTCGAGTAAGTAAATTACAACAATATTAAATAATAAATTCATTGCTAAACTTTTATTAAAATTTCTCATTTTAAACTAGGTTCTTCACATAGCCAAGGTCAACGCGTAAGCAGTTCGTCAAAAGTTTCAGTATCTTATTCTCAAAAAAGAACGGTGCAACATAGTAAGTCTAGAAACTATGTAGTGAACACATGTATGATTAAACTTTTATTATATTTTTTACTTCATAAAACTTTTTGATTATATTGTAACATTTTTCCCAATTCTTTTAGCCACTTCTACCCATGTTTCACATAGAATTGTATCATCGTCCTCATCGTCTCAGTCGTCGGAGTTATCCAGTCAGAATTATCTTCAAATCCCCAGTGAATCAAATGAATATCCCGAATTACCTTCCAGTAGTAAGTGTGAAGTATTTTAGAAAGTTCAACTTTATAAACATAATTAACACTCGCACTTCTACACGTTCGCTTGGTTTATTTCCACACAAACTCCACTTTATAAAATCCACTCCACCCACACGATTTTGCTTTTTATTCACCCAAGACGTCACATAATACACAATTCTGATATTTCTGAATTATGGTTACACTAACACATTTTTTTTCGAATCTTTTATTGAGTACATATCAATAAAAATGTAAAATCAGCTTTATAATTCCCTATTTTTTTTATCTCGTTCCTAACTTTTTAAGAATCATTCTTTTATATTCTCTAGTACAAAATTATTTCAATCAGCTCTTATTAGATGCTTGTAATTTTATTTTCTGTATTATTATTATTATTATTATCATTATTACTATTATTATTTTTTATATAAGTTTTGCAGGCTACTTTTCTTTCTATCTAAATAGCGATAGTGATTTGAATTTCAAAACTTTTATACTTTGTTTCCTAATTCATAGGGGCACGCCAAAGGGTTTAAAGCGATAAAGCCGTGATAAAGCATTGGCGTGTTGTGTTATTTTGTATTTTTAGTAGACTTATTAATAATCCCAACATAGTTATGTTTTTTGTTCTCGGAAATTACAACAAAAGCTTTATGAGGATTTCAATGAACTTTTCCTTTGTTTCGAAAGGTTCGCTAAGCTCCATCCATCATGACGTTAATCTTAGGTAGTCCTAATTAAGGTAAATAAAAGAACTAAGGCAGAAGATAAAGAAAACAGGCATTTTTCTGTTCGTACATATAACTCTCAATATTAAATATATTCTTTCAGTATTTGTTTCGTCCTTATATATATCGTGTATTCACGCTTTTTAAAAATGTCATCATCAAATTTCAGTCCGGTAATTTTCAAGGGTGTTCTCGATTCCAAACCAAGGACTATAGTGTTGAACCTCCATGATGCATTTGTGTGATTTCGACAAGTCCTTTTAGAAATATTGTCAGCCGATGCGTTAATAAACAGGAGTCAGGCAATCAACTATATACAGACTTCTTAGTGAACGAAACAGTGAAAACAGGTAGTGTAAAGTTGCTTAAGAAAAGCCGTGGTACAAACTCACTTAAGAATAAGGGAGAAACATAGTAAGAAGGAAAGTGCATTCTTTTTATTTTATAAAAGATATTCCAACAGTTGACAAAATTTTAGCACCTGTAAGTGAAGATGAAAATGTAGCAGAAATGGAAAGAAAATTGAACTTTTCTTGCCAAAGTAGAGCAGAAAATCAGGTTTAATAGATACTGAACATATAATATATCAGAGAAGATAATATTTAAATACAAAAGTTCAGAAGGGAACAACGAAATATATATTAGCTGGACAAAACGTGGGTTAATGAAGACCACTCTGTGAGTAAATGCTGGCAGGATAAAAGTGTTTAAAGTTCTCGGCAGGTTTTTTTAGAAAGCTTGTCAACTGTCTTATAAATTCCTTCCGGTTTACTTGAATTTGAATCAAAATCTACGAAAAATTACCACTAAGAGATGACTGCACATCTTTTTAAAGATTACTTTTCTGAAATGATTAAGTCAATTCTTAAAAATTCTGCCAATGTTATGGACTTACCCTCGTCTTGCTGGCCAAAACAATGACTGAGACACCCCAGATTTATTGAAATTAATTTGAATATGAATAGATCTTATTATTTCTAACGCAAAATGATGTGGCAGTGGCATTTCTGTAGGCAAGCAGTAATTTGTAAAAAACGAATTTCTTTAATATAAATATTTTGGCTCTAAAAAAATCGTTTTTTTTTGCTAAAATATCTTTCGTCTTCTGAATAGTTGATTGTACTGTCGTCATTGAGATCCAGATAAATAAAATTAACAGCTCTACAGTCTCATCTAGCCATTAACTTTCCAAGTTCTTATTTCTTCTTTAATTACATGTTCTACATTAAGGAGGATACAAAAAAATCAATAATTTGCCTAACGGGGTAAGTTTCAAAAGTCTTAGTTTACTTACCCTCTCGTTCCTTTAAAACTTAAGGTTTGTGGGATTAGATTGGTATTTAAAAAAAAATCCAAATGCCGTTTTTTTTATAATCATATAGGGTATTGCTTAAGAAGTACTAGTTGAATTATAAATCAATATATAAAAAAATCGAAGAGTAAGCATGTCGTAGTCTGTTATTTGCCTTAAAATTAAGCATTTTTTACAAATTTTTTGTAAACATGGAAATATTATTTTTATTTTGCAGTTGTCAATTTTATGCAGCTCTTCATTAATTGTTTTAAATAACAACCATCCAGGGTCTACCACAAGGTGATACAGGCCACAACCTATATCATTATAAAGAAAAGGCGACTTTTGATTTTTTTGAAAGAAAAACCGAAACTTCTGCTTCTAAGCAAATTAAAGCTCTTTGCGCAGACCCAGTAGTAAATATAAAAATACACTTTTGAAACCTATCCCGTTGAGCAAATCAAATATGCAGTTTTTCGAACCATCCTGATCTACAGGAAGTCGACCTGATATAACATACCTCATTTTAAAAGTAGTGTTATGCCTTGTCACAGAATTTTTAACTTCAGCCTATACTAATTCTACAGGATTTAGATCACAATGGTACGGTGGAAGGATGGTAATATTACGCTTTATATCAAAACAAAATTTTAGCTCCTGTAAGTGAAGACGAAAATGTAGCAGAAATGGAAAGAAAATTGAACTTTTCTTGCCAAAGTAGAGCAGAAAATCAGGTTTAATAGATACTGAACATATAATATATCAGAGAAGATAATATTTAAATACAAAAGTTCAGAAGGGAACAACGAAATATTTATTAGCTGGACAAAACGTGGGTTAACGAAGGCCACTCTGTGAGTAAATGCTGGCAGGATAAAAGTGTTTAAAGTTCTCGGCAGGTTTTTTTAGAAAGCTTGTCAACTGTTTTATAAATTCCTTCCGGTTTACTGGAATTTGAATCAAAATCTACGAAAAATTACCACTAAGAGATGACTGCACATCTTTTTAAAGATTACTTTTCTGAAATGATTAAGTCAATTCTTAAAAATTCTGCCAATGTTATGGACTTACCCTCGTCTTGCTGGCCAAAACAATGACTGAGACACCCCAGATTTATTGAAATTAATTTGAATATGAATAGATCTTATTATTTCTGACGCAAAATGATGTGGCAGTGGCATTTCTGTAGGCAAGCAGTAATTTGTAAAAAAAGAATTTCTTTGATATAAATATTTTGGCTAAAAAAATTGCTAAAATATCTTTCATCTTCTGAATAGTTGATTGTACTGACGTCATTGAGATCCAGATAAATAAAATTAGCAGCTCTACAGTCTCATCTAGCCACTAACTTTTCACGTTCTTATTTCTTCTTTAATTACATGTTCTACATTAAGGAGGATAGAAAAAAATCAATTTTTAATTTGCTTAACGGGGTAAGTTTCAAAAATTTTAGTTTACTTACCCTCTCGTTCCTCTAAAACTTAAGG
This sequence comes from Kuschelorhynchus macadamiae, assembly GCA_030620095.1. NCBI lineage: Eukaryota > Metazoa > Arthropoda > Insecta > Coleoptera > Curculionidae > Kuschelorhynchus > Kuschelorhynchus macadamiae. Next base: position 1,330,117 of record JAUTXW010000567.1, on the reverse strand, counting down.
TTTGTGGAATTAGATTGGTGTTTGAAAAGAATTCAAATGCCGTTTTTTTTTTATAAAGATATAGGGTATCGCTTAAGAAGTACTAGTTGAATCATAAATCAATATATAAAAAAAAATCAAAGAGTAAACATGTCATAAGTCTGTCATTTGCCTTAAAATTAAGCATTTTTTACCAATATTTTGTAAACATGGAAATGTTATTTTTATTTTGCAGTTGTCAATTTTATGCAGCTCTTCGTTAATTGTTTTAAATAACAAGTAGCTAGGGTCCACCACAAGGTGATACAGGCTACAACCTATATCGTTATAAAGAAAACGATTTTTTTGAAAGAAAAATCGAAACTTCTGCTTCTTTGCAAATTAAAGCTCTTTGCGCAGACTCAGTAGTTAATCCCAGAGTAATAGGGTAGGTAAAATACAGTTTTGAAACCTACCCCGTTGAGCAAATCAAATATGCAGTTTTTCGCACCATCCTGATCTACATATTTACTTCACTTTTCGAAGTCGGCCTGATACAAAGCCTCTTGAAAACTGCTCTGAACATACCTCGTTTTAAAAGTAGTGTCATGCCGTGTCGTACGAAACTTTTAACTTCAGCCTATGCTGATACGTACGTACGGCGGAAAGGATGGTAATATTTGGCTTTATCTTCAACGATGTATTTTGAGTAAGGAGGCTCTTATAAAATTAATACTCTCAAGTTACTTCGCCTAGTTTAGTCGTTTCATCTTTATATGATATTTCGATTAAAGTAAACCGTTGGATAAAATAATTTCTTCTCCAAGAAGCATTTAATATATACGATAACCGACTGAGGAGGAATAAGATGCATAACATCTGATTAAAATATTACTCCAAAATATCTGCAATCACATTTCGTTCAGTTGATTCCTACGTAATATTTGATTTTTGTCCAAAAAAGTAAGTTAGATAAAAAATTCGAAGTCAATCGGGTGTAGTGTATTTAAAGTCAATTGAGACAGCGGAAAATTTGGGGTACGCTCAATTTACTATACCACTTATATCAAATAAATGTATTTTTAATCATTTAACTGGTCCTCGTACAAACAGCGGACCTTCGCGACCAGTCAACGTGGACTCATTACAAATTTTGTGGGCGGAGTATAGTAGAGTTAAGAACTTTGATTGGTTATATCAGTAATTCAATTGGTTAGATTTTTGGAGACGTTTATTTAACAAAAAAAGTACAAAAAAAATTATTTTAAAATATTTGCCTGGCCTGCGCTTGTTCCGAGATCTCGGATCAGTGCCAACGCCGTAGAATAAAAATTTCTTTTTACTCTATTCAATGTTTTTACCTTGTAAATGGGAAGTATTGTATTCGTGAAAAAAATTCCCTTTGAGATTATTTCAGATCCCAACGTTTTTCGTTGAGAAAAACATTTTTTCTCAATTGTGTCGGACTGTTCACAGCATAGCAAAAAAACTACTAAACCAATTGACTTCAAATTTTGGTCAAAAATTAAGGATCATATGGGGATGACCTGGTAACATTTTGGTAAAAATCGAATATGGCAAAACAAAATGGCGGCGTAGTGAAATGTTAAGAAAATTAATACTACAAAACTACTTACCCAATTCACCTAAAATTTTGCATAATATAGAAAACAACTGATAAAATTTTGGTACGAATCCTAAAGGGCGGAACAAAATGGCGTCTTAATAGAATATTTAAAAATTCAGCATGAAAAAAGTACTTAATTTCATTTTCAAATTGTGCGCCATAACTAATTGTGGTATAGAGAGGAACTAGTAAAACTGTTATACTAATTCAAAATGGGGGAACAAAATGGTAGCCAAATAAAATATTTGTAATCGTGAAAAAAATCAATCTCTCAGGTTTTAGATATTTTCAGGTTTTAGCGTCCCTAGATGCTAAAAATATGTTATATCAATTCTGTCGGTCCGTCTGTCGGTTTGTCTGTTTGTCTCACAGTTCGCAACATTGCTTAAAAACTACTCATAAGATTGACTTGAAATTATAGTCAAAAACTAAGGGTCATATGGGGATGACCTGGTAATATTTTGGTAAAAATCCAATGAGGCAAAACAAAATGGCTACCTAGTGAAATGTTAAAACAATTATTACTAAAAAACCATTTATCCAACTTATCTCAAATTTTGTACAAAAATCAAGTATTGTGTAGAAAACAACTGGTAAAGCTTTGGTACGAATCCAAGATGGTGGAACAAATTGGCGGCTTAATAAAATATTTAAAAAAATCAGCCTGAAAAACAACTGAATGGACTGATTTTAAATCGTGTGCCATAACTAATTATGATATAGAGATGAACTAGTAAAACTGTGGTTCTAATTCAAGATGGCGGAACAAAATGTCAGCCAAATAACATATTTGTAATCGTGAAAGAAACCAATCTCTCAGGTTTTATATATTTTCAGATTTTAGCGCTCCTAGATGTCAAAAAATATGTTTTATCAATTCCGTAGGTTTGTCTGTCTGACTGTCAGTTCGCGGCATAGCTTAAAAACTACTTATCAAATCGACCTCAAATTTTAGTCAAAATTAAGAGTCATAATATGGGGATGATCTGGTAATATTTTGGTAAAAATCTAATAAACAAATTAAAAAAAAAAATTAAAAAACCAGTTATCTAACTTATCTCAAATTTTGTACAAAATCGAATAATGTGGAAATCAACTGGTAAATTTCTTTTTACGAATCCAAGATGGCGAAACAAAATGGCGGCTTAATAAAATATTTAGAAATCCAGCCTGAAAAAACTACTTAATGGACTGATTCCAAATAGTGTCATAAGTAATTGTGGTATAGAGACAAGCTACTAAAACTGTGGTTCTAATTTACCGTGAAAAAAATCAGTCTCTCAAGTTCTACATATTTTAAGGTTTTAGCTTCCCTAGATGCCAAAAAAAAGTTTTATCAATTCTGTCGTTCGTCTATTTGTCTGTCAGTTCGCGGCATTGCTTCAAAACTAATCATCACATTGATTTGAAATGTTATTAAAAAATTAAGGTTTTCTTTGCGATTATCAAATAAAGTTTAAAACTGAAATATGCAGATTAAAAACCTCTCTGAATGATTCAATTTTTTACGAAGTATTTGACTTTTAGCCACTTCCTCTATTTCCTCTATCCCTCAAAATCAAATAAGTTTTAAAATTGAAATATATATATATATATATATATATATATATATATATATATATACACGAAAGCCTTCAAAATGACATATTACTTACTCGATCTTTAACGAAACTTTCAATTTTTATCCCCTTCCTTTTCCCCTCTGGGTAATTGCAAAGTAAATATATTATCAAGTAGGTTACAAATGGAATAATCTCTATACCCATAAAAATTCGTTATATGCGATGTATTTACGGAGAATACCTTTTTTTGTCATTTAGCCCTCATTTCGCCCCAATCCCCTGACCAGATCAAATAAAAAAACTAATTGAAAAAAATTGTTAAATGCAAATAAATAACAAAAAAAAAAGTACTAATAAGTACTAATAAGTTTAAATTTCTATCACGCAGCCCATATTTTACAATGAAATCGCCGACTGTTGACGGATATTTAGTTTTTATCTTGTCTCAATTGACTTTAGATACACTCTAAGTAGTTTTATAGCGATGACTTAAAAAAACAGGCAGACCGATAGACCTACGAAAGCAAAAAAACGTGTTTTTTAGCATCCAGAGATGGTCTGAAAAAGTCTCGAAGGGTGATTTTTCACAATAACAATAATTGTTTTCTAAGGAAGTAAAAAAACTAAAACTTGTCTATTTTATTCTATGTTTTATGAGTTTAAAAAAAACCTGAACGATTGCTTAGAACATATTAATGAAAAGAAACTTTTTGGAACGCAGGCCTTAAAAAAATTTAATTTAAAATTTTAAAGCCTAAAAATACAAGAGATCTAAAAAAAAGTTAAACTAAACTTTATATGAGGAAAATTAAATGAGTTAATGCGAGCTACATCTTTCGAGTAATATAATTTTACTTTTATGTAATAAATTCCGAAAATACGGGCTTTCTATGAATTAGTTGTTAATGTTCACATAAAAATTATGTACAGACCTCCACATATACATACATAAACACAACACTATTTTATTTTGGATTATGAGGAAACCTGAAACGTAAGTATTTCTCAAAAAAATGCTTATTTATAGGGTGACACAGACACAGATGAGCATAACATTGCTTGTGATTACATGGCTAAAATAACTTGAGATTTGATTTTCAGGTCCACCTAATTTGAGTGAAGAGAGCACCCTAACAATTACTGAAGTTGAAGACAACGAGGAAGTAAAAAAACCTAAAATAAATCTAAACATTAGCCAAGAAAACATTCTTGAACATGTGCTGAAAGATATTGAATTTGAAAACGTGGACGATGAGTTTGAAAAAATATTAGAAGAAAACCGATAGGTCTACTTGAAGGATACTAGGTAATATCTGCCGGTTAGATATTACTTTTATATATGTTTTTGTGATGTTTGTTAATAAGTACAGTTTTAAATTAGTTTTTAGTAGTGTTTTTAGTTCATTTTATTATACCTTTTAAAATATAATATTTTAAATATATTTATTATGGTGAGATTGTTGTACAATAATTATTATTGCTCCTAAAGCTTGCCATTCACGATCCAGCCCCGTCGTACGATATTATTGTAAGACGATGTTGTACGATTTGGTTGTACTGAAGCCCGCTACTCCTGGTCCAACTATGTTCTACAATATTATGCTACAAAATTTGTTTTCCTTGAAAAATACCACAGTAGCTTTGTTTAATATTTCAAATGATATATTCGTACTGCAGCAGTCAAAACTATCAATATTATGTTAATCAGGCGCCTTTATTTTCTATAAAAAAGTACCTTTTATGTAAAGGGTGTGCTATTTTCGATACTTTGGAGGGTATCTCAGTTATTATTGAATATAAGTGGATGTTTTCGTGGCACTGTGTTACTTTTCCGTGAAGTGAAAGATGCCGTAAACAAAATATGTACGGCCTTCTTCGTTTTTAAGATACAGGGCATCTTTCTAGGGATCTTTCGTATGTTAATTATATTACAAGCAAATTATTATAAAGTTCTTTTGCGTAAAATGCAATGGAGTGGTTAAATTATTTCTAGGGGCCTGAAATATTGAGCTACCGACCTTGTAATTTTTAAAATGGGACACCCTGCATATTTTAATGTAGCTAAAAGCGCATAATTTCACGCTTTTCAAAAATATGTGACTTAATAATTATTTTAAATAATAAGCTTGCAGTTATTATTTAAAATAAATAGCAAAATAATAACAATTTTAGAAGTTGTGGCTGCGGATATAATACGGAATATTATAAGAATCACTTTATTTAAACTATAGAAATTGTTCAAAATAGTTGCTATTTTCTCAGATGCGATATCCACACAATTGTAAGTCTTTTTATTGCATTAATAATAAATATTAAATGATGGTGTAAAATTCAAAAGCCAAATGTGTGGTTTTACGAAGTACTCTTATAAAATGATTGACGAGTCACAGAAGGACTTACAGAAGCCAAACCATTAGCATCATTGGTTTCTTGATTTTCTTTGTTAAATATTTTTGGGCGCGGACGCATAAAAGCTCCAAAATCTAGTAAATATTTTCAAATTCTTAAAAAATAGTAACTAACTACTTAGGATCCACCTATTTAAATACAATTCAGAAGCTTTATTTGCGTTTTCATTACATTGAATAAAAGAAACTAGCCATTATTTAAACAATACAATATGACGCAAAGCATTGCACAACAAACATATTCCGACATGAGTTCAAAATTAAGGCAGTAACAGTTGTCATTAGAAGCTTTTGCTTTCCACTGGATACCTAGAACCACAGCCATTTTGTAAAATAGTTATTATTTAGTAAATAATTCCAAATTGGGGACTTATTATTTAAAATAGGGGTTAAGTTTTATATTTATAGAAAGCGTGAAAGGATGTGCTTTTAAATATACAGGGTATTCCGTTTTAAAAAATACAAGCGTGGTCTGTAACTCAATATTTGAGGCCACTAGAAAAAAACTAACTACTCCCTTGCATTCTATATAAAAAACCTCGATATCAATCCGATTTTCCTTCTTCATTAGCTCATACTATGTGAAAAGTCTGCAAATTTTGTTTACAACATCTTTCGTTTCACCCAAAAAGTAGCCCAGAAAGAAACTAAACTAGTAGGAATGTTATTTTTATTTGATATTGCAAACAGACACAACGGTGTACGGGTTTTTTTTTTATATTTCGACGTTCATTTTCGTCCTGTATCCTTTGGGTTACGAAATAAGCGTAAATACAAAACTTGTATCTTGTGTAAATCTACTGTGTAATGTGACAAAAAGAAAAGAGCATCAGAAATCTGTAAAAAATTATACAATTTATGGTTTTTTAAATGAGATACCCTATATTTTTTAAGACAGTTAAACGATCATTCCTTCTTAATAAAAAAAAATATAATAAACTGACATTTGATTCAATCGTTTTTGAAATACTAAGTCTGATAATATTAAAATGGTTTGCTAGTTTCTTTTAATATTGTCCATAGCTCGTTCGATTTTTATTATTTTATGTAAAGTGCGATTAATTTATCTTGATAAGATTTTAACCTGCAATATATTCTTTTAAAATTATTACACATAAACCAATAAGCAAACTGTTGCGTTAAGTAACAAGTTTTGTCAAATAATTAAAAAAAAAAAGAAACCAGAAGACTATCAATTTTACAAGACATAACCAGAAGTTTTTTTTTAAATGGAACATCTTATAATAATATACTCTATATTCTTGCAGATTATAAATATATCTGGTTTCATAACTTTATCTTCGAAGACACTCGAGAAATTCGAGAAAAACCCTGCTATAAGAGTCAATGTATTCCCATTGACTCCGCGTTTCTTGCCTTTCTCTAACACACTATGGCAGAGTTTATCTTAAATTTCCCGGGTGTCTTTAAAGATAAAGTTATCAAATCAGATATATTTATAATCTATAATATACAGGGTGTCCCATTTAACAAACTACAACTTATGGTAATATCTTATAAAATAGATAGTCTTGTTTTTTGAATTATTAAAAAAACCTTTTAGGCAACCTTACAATTTGCTTTTTGGTTCATATGGTTAACTTTAAAACTAATGGAGATCTGGCAGGTTAAAATGTTATCAAGGTAATTAAGAAATCATGATTGTTTGAATTATACCGTGTCAAATTGGAATTACTATCCGACGTTTTGCCTTCAATTGCACGAGGCATCTTCAGGGATCTTTACTCCATTCATTCAGTGTTCAGATCTCGTGGAGTGAAGATCCCTGAAGTTGTCTCGTGCAATCGAAGGCGAAACGTCGGATAATAATTCCAATTTGACACAGTCTAATCCCAAGAACAATGGTTTCTTAATTGACCAGAGCCGTGAGAGCTTCCGTTCTATGTTATTAGAATAAATTGATCGCACTGTACAATCGAATAAAATCGTACTGTGGCAGTCAAAGCTGCTAGACCGAAGTATCGATAGATATTCCTACCTGCTGATAGATCATTGCTATCTACCGGTATGTTTTCGAACAATTATTGAAGAGCAAAAAAAAAATCCTCACTTTCCTGTGGGGCGTGCATATATATTAAAAACAGGAAAAAAGGTACTCTTCTTTGTAAAAATATAATACGTTTACCCACCACTATCGATGTTCTTGGCAATCCATCGACATTATGAGCTACCTATCGGTATCATTGGATACCTATCGGCACTTATCGATATATCGATATTTTGTTTATTTACCTATTGTTATTCGATATGTTGCTGACCTGTCGATATATCGATAAGAAGTCCATCCCTAGTGTAGGTAGACACTGGAATTCGAAAAAATTGTACGACGGCTCTTGACCGTGAGTGGCGGGCTTTAGAGATTATAAATGCACACAAATAAGGCTCTAGCGACTTACACTTAAATTCAAAAAATGTACAAATTAATTCTTTATATAAAAAAAACGGGTAAGTGTTGTTTTTCAACAACTGTTCAGATATCTTTCTACTCAGAGCCTTCAATGTGAAGACAATAATTTTAGTTAACTGAACATTACAGTATTATGCATGTTCTGGAATTTTGTAAATGCAAACAATTTAATTTAAAGACATGGAATCTTTGTAAAAATACAAGTACCCGTTGATTATACTATATTTTAAAAATAATTCTGGAAATACCGGTATTCTCAAAAAAGCAAAACATGTGTCAACTAATATTTTTAAATCATACACACTATTCTTTATAACTTTTTGTTATTTTTGAAATACATTCTTATTGTATATCACATGTCTAGTGCTGCCTATTTTTGAGACAATAAGTTTGAAAATTGACATTTGGCTTATAGCAAAAAAAATGGTTTTCCAAAAATAATCGTAACAACTTTAACATCATATTTAAATTTTAAATGACGTAAGAAAAATAATACAAAACTAACAGGAACGCTCAACTCATGTTGTCTTAAGTCAAACCATTTATATTTTAAAACATTTCAAAATTTTGAAGAATAATTCAATAGTCAATATCTTAAAAACATGTAAAACTAGGTACATGATAGTTTACATAAGAAATTTTAAGAATCGTAAGGAGAATTCAAAATTTCAAAAAGAAATGAAAGAATTAATTTACAAAATTTAAGTTAATAGGTACATGTCCAGCTTTTTTGAGATATATTATTTAAAATATGGGATAATTTATAATACCAATAATTCCTAGATACGTAAGGCGAAAAGTTTTTAAGGGCATAATAAAAAAATAGTCTGGATCGATATGAGCATGAATTTTAAACCCTAAAAATGTCAAGGGTAATAAATATTGTACAAGATCATCTGAAGATTGCGTTAAAAAGATATTTAAAAAAAGAATTTTGTAAATTGACTTTACCCAGCTGCTGAGCTTTTGAATATACAGTCCATTTGTGTTTATGCTGCTAAAATTTTAAACTGTTGCCCTTTAGTCGATTTTAAGGAAAAACGTTTTTATATACTTTCGAAAACGTTTCGTTTTCCAGATACAGTTTATTAAAATGCATTTTTATTACTTTTTTTTAACATACTGTTTAGCAATATTGCAATGAATTTTAGGCATCAAGAATACATGTAATAATAAGTATTTTGTAAGCCCGTTTAAGTTTTAATAAACACGTTATTTTTGAAAAGTTCACGCGTCCCAAAGGGTCAAAAAATTCATCAATAAAAAAATATTAATAATACTCTAAAATATTGAAAATCTAGTGCGCAGAATTGATGCTAATTTCAAGTAAAACCATAAAATGCTAGTATGTTTTTTATAACTTTTTATGAGGGCATACCCAGTTCAAAATATGAACTGAAGCCCTGTACATATGTAGTATGAACTTCACACATTTGTATTTTTTGGATGTTCAATATTTTGTGAATTTTGAAAAAGTGTAAAGCTTACCATTGTAATATCAAAAGTTTACATTTTGGTTTCTTTCTGTAAATTTTTTCGCAGTATCAAAGATGAACGAAATGAAGTTTTAATGCAGTTTTTTTTGAAAATATCGTCGAGTGGAGTACAAATACTCACACAAATTCTATGAAAAATATTTTAGGACCTGCCAAAAGGTTGCCGAAAAGAAGAGATAATAATATGAATTCCTCTTAAAACCCTATGAAAATTCATTGCAATACATTAGAATGTTTAATAAATATAAAAAAATAGCAATACAAATTTAGGATATTACGCCCTCCATAAATTACGGAAAAAAACACATTCTTTTTTATAACTTTTATTAGGGGTACGTGAAATTTTAAAATTGAAAAACTGTCCAAAATAAAGTACATACTTGGGTTTTTAAAATTATATGAAAAAAAAAACTGTTTCGTTACTAACTACGAATCAAGGATTTTATTATTAAAATTTACATTGTACAGTTACAAAACTGCTTTTAATGTAATAAACTTAAGCATAAAATTAAGGAAACCGTAACTTGTTTCCTTACTTTTTCACAATAGTTCTACATATCTTAAAGCCGATCTAATATTTATTTTATCGGAAAAGATGTCTTGAAAAAGCGCAGTTCAAATTAAACGAAATAATTAATATACCATTCTAGAATTACGACATTGACAGCCTGGCTGGGGGTCATATGCTTAGAGTAAATATACATATACTTAATCTAAGGTCATATGTAAGTCTTTACATATAATTAAAACACGTTAATTTGGAACTTTTTTAGGGGATCAACAAATTGCCACATTAACCGCATTGTGTTAACCAATGTGGTTCAATAATTTTCGTTATTTGCATTGTTATTCTCCGGCCGAATGTGTGGAAGTGGTCAGCTTTCGACATTTTATTGGTGATATCAAAGTGCCGATATGATCAAAAAATGTTAACCATGCAATATGTCAATGGTGAATAAATTAGTTTCCTCTCACCTAAATGATGTAATTCTAGAACGGCCTATTGGACTTTGATACTAATAGTACGAGAGCTAGCATCACTAATTTTGGACAAATCTGCCTAAAGTTAATTAATCTTTTTTCTATTATTCTGGTATTTTTAACATATACAATTTTTTCAAAAAAAAGATGCAGAAGGAAAAATACTTTTGACAATATTAAGTCTATTTAAGGTCAAATAGACAGTGGATTTTAAAAACTAAAAATCTCAAAAAATTAAATCTTTATGACTGCAGTTTTAAAGGCCATAAAAACTTGTAAATAAAAGCTAAGTAAAATGTTTCTATTTTTAGTACAGTTAAGGAGATATTTAAGGTACACTGAAAAAAAATATTTGTTCCAATTTTTCAATCTAAATATGTGTTATTTTAAATATGTAAGAGTTTTACTCAGTTTGTATTTATGGTTTTTTCATGGCCTTTAAAACTATCGTCAAAAAAATTGAATGTTTGAAATTTTTAGTTTTTGAAATAATTTTTTTTTGTATTTTTTGAATACCCTGTATGCCTGACCTAATACTGTCTAAACTAATTTTTTTCTTCAATCACCAACTTTTATCAAGAATAAAATTTTCTGACAAAGGAATAATAAATAAATTTCCCACATGTTGCATACTTTTTTGGACAGTTTTGACACGCCTACGCCCTGGCAGGAGTGCATTTTAAGCACTAACAGGATCAACTTTAAGCAGATTTGTGCTAATTAATAAGTTATTCAGTTGCGATAGAATTCTGGACGTAATTCTAGAACGGCCTATTGAACTTTGAAACTTATAGTACGAGAGCTAGCATCACTAATTTTGGACAAATCTGCCTAAAGTTAATTAATCTTTTTTTCTATTATTCTGGGATGTTTTAACTACAAACAAATGCTTAGTAATAACGTTTTAATTATGCAAGAAAAAAATCCTAGTGTTATAAATATTTAAAGCCCAAATTACTTATTCAAAGTATGAAAAGGTTTCCTTTCACCGCTCGCATGGTGCCATGTATTCATGCCACTCATATAGAGTATGTCCAAAAAAGTAAGCATCATATGGGATTCGTTTTTATTATTCATCTCTCAGAATATTTTTGATAAAAGTTGGTTTTAGAAATCCCATTGATGAAACGAAAAAATTTTATACGAAAATTTATTTCCGGAATGTTTGTACGGATTTGAAAAATTTTGGGGGATAAAAAAGTTTTAATATAAATCGATAAATACATTATTTGTAGTCGAAAAATACACAATATAATAGATTTTAAAAAAAATAAATTTTTTATATATTACAATTTGGAAAAGGTCACATAAAATTTTCTAATTTTTTTGGTATAAATAATATTTTTTATATTTTCAAAACATTCTATTGATTATGTTGAGATATAAAATTTACTTAAGTATCTATGTCAATCAAATTAAAAATATTTTACGAAAAAAAAAAGGAATTTTTTTTCAGACGCTGTTTTGATCTTAAATATCTCCCCATTTATTCATTTCTCATATCTAAATATGCAATCATCTTACCTATCTTTTATTAACAATTTTTTGTTTTTACACTGTAAAAGTCCTCTACAATTTCTTTTATAAAGATATTTTTTTAATTTTTGAAATGCATTACAGTTTAAAAATTTTTTTATAAAAGTGTTAATTTAAAGTTTATTTTTCTACAATTGGGTGGGGCCTAGCCTAAGCAGGAGTGATCAAAGCTGCCGCATCGTGAAGCGATCAGGTTTAGTGTTTTTTACTTTACATCAACATGTTCAAAGCTGATTTTTTTTGCGAATAGTCAACATGTATGTATATGTAAACAACAAGTATGTCTGACTTTGTGTCAAGTTTCTGGCAGGCGTAGGTAAAACTATAACCTGGCGACTTGCTTGAGGGCGAGAGTGCTAACAAAAATGATTCAAGAATGTATTATTATTTTTAGTAAATATTTAGTAATGGCACATTATATAATTTCATGATTGATATTTGAATGTAGTTATTCTCCATTCTAAATAATCTAAATATGTTAAAAATAATAGTTACATTCTAATTATTATAGGAATCTTATGGTGGAATATCCTCTATATTTATATACGGGGTGTTAGGGATTTTACTAAAAATATTTTAATATATGATAGCAAGGACAATTTTGAACAAAATATCTATATACCATCGGTAAATTCTAAATGGTTTTTAAGTTATCGCAGTTTAAAAGGTATAATTTTGAAGAAGGTTTAAATTAAGTTCTTAATAACATGGCAACATTGATATTGGGTTGTACGAGATTACTCTGATCTCTTCAGCTGTGTTTGTCCACAAAGAAACATAAAAAACCTGCAAGTTTGAGACAGATTCAATTAATTTACTTTGATTATTTATTATTTGAATTAATTATTTAACAAAAAGGATAATGGTTTGTTAGCATAATCTAGGCGCGTATATAAAAAGTAGAAATAACCTGTCTTGCTAACTAAACCATAATAATTTTTGAGATTAATATTTATCTGCACAATTTTCACCGTACAAACCTAATTAAGTTTATACTTTCTAAAAATTAATAAAATTCATCAACTTACCAAGCACTATAAATAGAATTAGGTAGGTAATTCACACAATAGGAAAAGTATTCAAAATCTTAAAGTAAATCCGGCATGACAACAGGGTTTTCCTTCACTAGAGCTAATCTATGGTTTTCGTTTTCAAGTGCTATTTGTCTCTAAGTACCAAACACAAATTTATGTCGTTCGAACGCCGGGAAAGGTACCCTAAGTTTCCGGCTTTCCGGTATATTTGGGACGCTATATATATATATTCTGTTTACATTCTTCATAAATGAATAACATGACTGCATAAACAGTTATTTGCATATATTTCAACAATAGACACTACGTATTAAATCAGTATAGAATTATCATACAATAATGTAAATGTTCATTGAGCCCGGCTGTTTATCAGTGAGGTTGCCGTTTTTATATAGAACTTTTTAAGGTAAGATCAAATAGAACAGCCGTTTTTTATTTTCTAACTTTAGATTGTTGGGATATTTTACTAAGAAAAAAACTCTAGAGATTTTGTTAAAAATGATGATTAATTGTTTTATAAAATAAAATTAATGAAAGTATTAACGCTTTGCTTAAAAATTAATAAAACAAAATACTGATAAAGAATAGACACAACGTTTTATAAGCCTATTTAATCAAAATGGGTTATACTATCATGTGCTAAAATATTTATAGTGAAATCCCTAACATCCTGTATAACAAGTCAAAATTTTCCGCTTTAAACCTTCTTATGAATTAATATTTTTTTAACATATATAATTTTTTCAAAAAAAGGATGCAACAGAAGGGAAAATACTTTTGACAGTATTAAGTCTTAGGTCAAATTGACAGTGGATTTTAGAAACTAATAATCTCAAAAAACTAAATCTTTATGACAGCAGTTTTAAAGGCCACAGAAACTTGTAAATAAAAGCTAAATAAAATGTTTCCATTTTTAGTACAGTTAAGGAGATATTTAAGGTCCAACACTGAAAAAAAATTTTTTTCAATCTTAATATGTCGTATTTTAAATATGTAAAAGTTTTACTCAGTTTTTATTTATGATTTTTTATGACCTTTAAAACTCGTCAATTGAATTTTTGAAATTTTTAGTCCTTTACATAATTTTTGTTGTATTTTTTGAATACCCTAAATTTCCCACATGTTGCATACTTTTTTTGACAGTTTTTACACGCCTGCGCCCTGGCAGGAGTGCATTTTAAGCACTAACAGGATCAACTTTAAGCAGATTTGTGCTATTAATCTCTATATTAGTTATTCAATTGTATAAACAAAACAATATACATAAAAAAAACCTTTGGACACTTGATAAATCTGTTTAAAAGTCTTAAACAGAAAACGAATTGCTCTTTTTATATATTTTTTAGTGAATTTCATACATCCCCGCAAGATTCGATATAAGACCTTTTAAAAGAAGTTTAAAGACCATCTAAACTTTTTTACTTATTTTAATTTATTATTTAGTTCTTTATTTTATAAAACGACAATTCGTAATATATATATATATATATATATATATAATAAATCTAAATTTAGCATTAAAGAGAGCTCCCAAGTCTGGAGTACAAAGACAGTTAAGGATGTAATTAAAAGTACAATCTGTCTAAAATTCGAGATTTTATATGGGGATCTCGCTTATTTTAAGAGATACAGCAATAGTTAATTAGGGGAAGTTTTAGACAATTTTGTAACAAGCCCAATAGAGTCTGCGTACGAATTCTAGCTATTAGGGGTTTTCCGGTATGATCAAACAATCTGATGTTTCTAGAGAAAGGTCATCATATACGTTTTTTTTAATACGGATCTGGGTTTATTTTTTACAAACCTTTGACCTTCCAAAATTAATGATGTATCGCCCTCATACATTTAAAGTATTTCTATCTTGTGAATTTTCCCTCTGTCTCTAGCGTTATCCCTTACATGAAAATTTTAAATAGTGCTGTTCAAGTACTAAGTTTCATACTTGGACATAGTTTTAGCAAGTCAAATGCTTGTAAAGACCAAATAGAAAATTGTGATCCGTATTAAAAAAAAAAAAGATGATGGACCCACTTACGAAACGTCAAAATCCGAGAGCATTAAACAATTTTACATGAAAAGTTATTTCCGCCATGTCTAAAGATTTGAAAATTTTTGGGGAATAAAAAAGTTACAATATAAATTTAAATAAATGTGTTCAGATTATTTGTTGCGTTTAGACTAACAATTTTTTGGCTTTTTCGCAACTCAATATAATATATAATTTTGATGAAAACAAATATTTAAATAAATTTTCTATTTTTCTTGCATAAATAATATTATTTATAGTATATTTATTATTTATATTTATATTATGAATCAAAACATTCTGTAGGCAGACTAGTCTACATTTTGAGAAATGTAATTTAGTTACCTACTTGAAATTAGATATTTTATTTAGTTGAAGAAGCTAAAAAAAAAATTTGTTTGTTATAATTTTATTTTAAATATTATGTTTTGTTTTTTCCTCTTCTTCCCTAATAGCTAGAATTCGTCAGCAAACGCTATTGTGCTTGTTACAAAATTGTCTAATACTTTCCCCATTTAACTGAATAATGAATATTTTTCAGGCAAAATTTCAATATTTTACACTACATAGAAAATCTTTTAATCTTGATATAAAACCTCGAGAAACTTTTATTAATGCAAAATTAATTAGGCATTTTATAAAGAATGACTTTTTTTCCTGAATCTACAATTAAACGTTTTTCTTTTTGAAACTGTATCGGTAAATGCACTGTGGACTTCTTTAGAGTAAATTTGATTGCAAGAATGTACTCAAGATAAACTCACACCATTAATAGTCTCTTAACTGTCAATTTTAGTATGCAAACGTTTTATTTTATTTATGTGTAATTTTTATTTTTATTGTTGTTTGTAAAAGTGTTTATAGCTTTTTTTTTTGTTAAATGATATTATTTATAATTTATTATTAATATGTTAGAAATAGTTTTGAGTAAAAGAGTAAAATAAAAGAGATTATTAGTAATAAACTGTGTTTCAATTTATTTCTATTTTTTCCTCTATATTCAGGTAAAAAAAAAGGATTCATAGACGTATCCATATTATTTTGACGCCCATCCATAGCCATGACGTAATTAAGAGATATAGGAACCTAAAGATTTTTTAATCAGATCGAAAAAATTAGCATCGCAAACCTGTAAAAAGGCAACCAAGTATACTTTTTTTAATGTAATACCCTAAATATTTTTCATGAAAAAATGCAACGTGAAATGATTATTACATGAGGTTTCACTGAATGTTTTACATGAGTTTTCCCCCCAATATTTACATGAGTTTTCACCCATTCAACTTAGCTATACATTCCCAGACGAGATAAGCAGCCGTACGTCTAGGAGACTCAGCAAAAATAATGCAAGACTGGTGCAATATTAAGTTTTCATAAACAGCACCTGACGCTTAGTCAGTAAAATCATGTAGAAGATTCTCGTGATGCTGATTCAGCAAGCCAGGAACATATAAATTGTAAACCCATCCTAGAAGCGTCACTTCTTCTTAGTTTTTAATGTTAGAGAAATTTCTTAACTTTACTTCTTAATTTTTTGGGACATCTACAGATCTGAGTAAGTTGCGAGAACACATGTATACTAACTGGCAACGGTGAATTCCAGTCCTTTGATCAGAAGAACCCTTTCTGCCATTTCGTCCTCACTCGACAGAGATCTACGGATTAGGAACACCTGGTGAAGCCCCTGGTAGTGTTCTCTGCTAGAGAACAAGACAAAAAGGAAAGGTGATGTTTCTACTACTATTGCTCCTTGGATTATCACCGCTGGTTGAGCTCCAGTGTGCCCTAATAACTATAAAATTTCTCATGAAGAACCCATAACTAAAGTCTCTAATGACAAATGGATACTTCTTGTATATAAAGACCTTAAACCCTTAAAGAACACTATAGATATTAATAATAGAATTTTAGATTCAGTACTTAATAATATTAACTTAAGTCGAAAATGCAATAAGCTTTTTAAAACAAATGTTAGGTCCTGTTAACCAAAAATATACAGAAATGATGACTGAAACAAAGAAATACGTTTATTGAGAAAAACGTGGAATCTTCAACGGAATAGGTAGCGTTTCGAAATCAATCACGGGAAATTTAGATGCACCTCATGGCGAATATTTTAACGAAAGTATTGAAAAAATAACTCATGATGAATATCAGATCGAACATTTATTAAAAAATCAAATATCAGTGACAACTTCTGTAATTAAAAACTTTAATGCCACAATTAAAAAAATACAATTGGGTGAAGAAACTTTCAATAAAGATGTCATAAAAATCCGAAAATCAATAATGGACGTTTCTGATTCCATTAAGTTCTACTAAGCTTAAGTCGTTATACTAGATTTTTGTAAATCCCTTATGGATAGCTATACATTTATTGAAAACCGTTTAAATGACATAATAAATGCTATTACCGTCGCACGTTTAAAAATACTTCACAGTTCTATTATTACACCTTTTAATTTAATAGAATCTTTTGAGGCCTATATTATAATCGTTACAAAAGAACAATCTTCCATTACCAATATGCACTTAAAGCTCAGTACCTAGATATTATTGAACTACAGGCTTATCAATTGGATTCAAGACAAATATTTGTTCTTAACATACCATTGGTAGAACCAGAAATATACTTTTTATTATCTACATCCAACTACTAAATATATTGCTCGAAACATGCAAAGCCCTAGAACGCACAATGAAGATTTGCTAAATCATTCTCACAAATCTAATTGACCGTGATGGCATATATAAAGCTTAACTCCTGGAGCAACTGAACGGTCTTCCAAGGACATGTCAAACTTCAGTAGCTTTTGCCAAAGATTATAATGTTCAAGAACTTAGCCAAAATCTATGGTTAATTGCCGTCTCCGAACCACTACCCGTCACAATCAAATGTGGATCTACAGATGTTATCAAAGAAATGTTCAACAACAATACGTTAATAAAGCTTCAACCTGAATGAAATACTTTTATTTTTACTATAAAAGTCCATGCTCTAAATAAGATTGACGTCTACGACAATATCAGCTACAGCAATCATCCAGTAGTCATTCCCTACGACTGACCTAAAGTTATTAAAACTGAATAAAATCAACATGGAAGATTTGAACACAGCTCAACATAAATTAAACTAGTATTTTGATGAATTAGACAAGTTGATACAACAACCATTCATCAACAAGCATATTCATTGGTTCACAGTACTGACCATCGTCCTGATCGTCATTCTAGTCCTTTTGTACATATTCTGCAAATGTCGCCAAAGAAAAAGAAGCATAAAAATTTGAATACATACAGCCGCCGATGACTATCCACCTTCCCCACCGAGAATTAAACCAGAAGCTTTACTTATAAAGCAATGGAAAAAAATACTTCCCAAACGAAGTCCAAGTATTCGCCTTGGAGAATTAATAGAAGAAAACGAAGACATATAACTTAATCTCAACAAGCAAACAGCTTTTCAAAAGTTGTTTCCAAGCTTTTCAAAAGTTGTTTCCAAGCACTCAATGTCACCTTCAAATCACCTGTGTTATAAGATGATCTTGTTTATCAAGATATCATGTTACATTCCCAGACAAGAAAACAGTCATGTAGCCGCACATCTAGGAGACTCAGCAAATATAATGCAATACTGGTGCAATATTAAGTTTCCAGTAAACAGCACCTGACACTTAGTCAGCGGAATCATGTAGAAGATTCTCGTGATCCTGATTCAACAAGCCAGGAACATATAAATTGTGGACCCAGCCTAGCGGCATCACTTCTTCTTAACTTTTATTGTTGAAAGTCATTTCTTACTTTACTTCTTAATTTTTGGGTGGATCTATAGATTTCATCCCTTTAGTATATTGTACTACTTTAAAAAGTAAATACTTTTTTTAAAGTGAGTTGTGAAAAACAACACGTAACAAATTGACGCAGTCATTAGGATCTGAGTACGTTTGCAAGAACGCATGTATACTAACTGGCAAAGGTGGATTCTATTCCTTTAACCCTTTATCGGTTTATGTGACCATATGGTAACATAGATTTTTATAACCGTTAACGGTCACAACGCTAAGAACGTCTTGTAAAATTCTGAAACTTCTGCTGTTATATCAGAAAAAAATGCTGATCTATTTATTAGTATTTATATTTCTTTACTTATAAATTTTATGAAAATATGAATTGTAACCATATGGTAACATTGAACAATAAAAGAACTTTTTTATTAAATAAAATTGTTTTTATTATAATAATCAATTTAATTTTGATTAACATGAAAATCTTTGAAACAATTTTTTGCTTCTGTAAAACATAGTCTGGTGTCGCATTTAATACATTTCATGCGGCTCGTCCCTTTAGTACAATTTCTGCACCTGCCTTTACTGGTATATACAGGCCAGTGTCCCAAGGAATCAAACCTTGAAGCGTTATGTGGCCTTTCAACAACTGGCCGCCGAATTTTGGGTATATCAGTACTTTCAGCACTAGGTCGGCCCTTTCTGGCTTCCTTTCCACAACTACTTAAAGACTTGGCAATATCTAGCCTAAAGTTTTTAAGTGGCATGTATTTCTTCTGGCCTAGAGCAACGCAGTCTTTTCTGTAAAGCAGCCATGCATTTACCACAGATACATCAAGGAGGTAAGCAAAAATACAAAAATACCATCTCTTTGCCTTATGGGGAGTTTTGTACAGACCCATTAGAGCGTTTGCTGTATCAACACCCCCCATATGTTTGTTGTACTGTATAACTATTGATGGACACTCTATATCTATTTTTGATTTGGCATTTTTGCAAAATCTTTTTACAGTACCTAGCGGTTCTACGCCATAAAGGGTACTTCCTAATAAAACAGGTTTATTATCTACCCATTTTGTAATGATGATACCTTTGTCTTTGTCAATTTTGTAGTCATATTTTCCCCGCCCTTGTTTTTGTAGGACTTTGTCTGTATCAATGGGACATCCAGCGACTCTATTGCTGCGTAGTGTTCCAAGGCTATATATTTTCATTTTATTTTTGAGATAAAGGAAAAGTTGCAGGCCTGCAAAATAATTGTCGAAAAAGAAACTTGAATTATCAGGGTCATGCAGGGATTTTGAAAGGGCTATAACAATGGAAGCTCCAACGCCCAAATTTGATTCTTCTTCAGTTATTTCATTTCTGGTTCCAACAAGTTGAGAAAAAGTGGTAGCTCCCTGGTATGGTATAAAGTCCAGGACGTAGCCAGAAACTCCTGCAATTACAAAAAATTTGTACCCCCATTTATGGGGTTTGTTTTTTATATATTGCCGTAGATTGCCTGCCCGGGTCCCTTTATAGGCAACCATGGTCTCGTCCACTGAATACTGATTATCAGTATGATAATTTCGAAAATTAGCTCGGATCTTTTCTGCAAAAGGACGTACCTTGAAGTATCGGTCAGTAGTATTATCCGTAATGTCATTGTTGTTATTGAAGTGTATAAAACGCCTCAAAGTTTTAAAACGTCTAATTGGCATCAAGGATGCTACCTGCTCAATACGTGTACCGCTTGCCCAGTAATCTTGATAGGATGGAAGATCTATTATTCCCATATATAATAAACAGGATATAAAATCTGTCATCTCGTTGGCGTTCGTCGCGATACATGTCCCTGTTACTTGAGTACTGTAAAGATTAGTTTGCTCAATGATATCAGACATTATGTCAAGTGAAAACATTTTGGTAAAATATTCAATAGGAGTGAGCACTTCATCATTGAAAACAGGAATAAAAGTGTCATTCCTATTAATTTTTGGTAAATCTTCTTTGGTCCAGTTGAATGCTACTTCTGGTAGTTTCTTTTTTTTCTTTAGGGGTGGCTCAATAACTTGTTCTGCCTCTTCGTCAGAGGTATGGTCGATATCCGAAATATTACCATCTAAAATTTTTATAATATTATATAAAATAAAATGCAGTCTTTTATGAAATGTTACCTTCCGACAAAATCTTAGCTTCCCGTATTTTGTCTTGAATTTGTTTCAAAGTCATTTCTTCCTAATCGTCTGATGAATCAGAATTATCCGAAACTTGAGGAAGAGGTGGCAGATGAAATTTACTTTTTCCGTAAAAGGAACAAGAAGGAATTGAATTATATTCATCCATAGCGGTAAATGGGCGCGAAAATCTAAAAATCGATATCTACAGTGGGCAATGTAACCAGATGGTTACGCTGATTTCTACAAGAGTTTTCTATGAAACTCCTCAAGCTTATACTAAAATAATCTATAAAATTACTCACCTGTTGTGTCTAGAAAATACCACTAAATTTGGAATAAAACTGGAATAATTTTTATTAGTTCAAATAATTAAATTTATATCTAGTTGCAACATAATCACAAAAATACAACGCAACAGGTCTTCACACGTGGCAAACAAAATTCAGTTTATCGCGAGCGCGCCTCGACTCTTAGTTGCCCCTCCTACTCACAGTTGTAACCAAGTGCTTTCGTTGCCCTAAACTCTGTAAAGTACAAGGATTGCGGAAAAGATGCGTTTGAATTCAACGTATCCATATGGTTACAATGACCAATAAATGTATGTTTTAAATTTTATAACTTGACCGATGAAGGGTTAATCAGAAGAACCCTTCGTCCGTTGGCGTCCTCACTCGACAGATCTACGGATTAGGAACACCTGGTGAAGCCCCTGGTAGTGATCCCTGTTAGAGAACAAGACAAAAAGGAAAGCTGATGTTTCTACTAATGCTGCTCCTCGGATTAACACAGCAGTATTCTCTAACAACTGTAAATAACACTTTTGGGATCTTTTTTCATGAAGAATCGTAATTGAAGACCTTGGGACCAGAAAGGGACATGCCACTAAACAAAGTTTTGGAGAAAACGTCATTTTTAACTTATTTTCAAATCGTGAAATCCAAGCTTTAAAGTTTTATCGGAAATAGGGTCAACAAATGTTTGGGAATATGTAACTAAAAACACAACAGAAGTGACGCAAATGTTTATTTAACGGTTTTTGGGTTTTTGAACAATTTTTGAAAAATTTGAGGCTTTTACATAAAAAATATTATATTCTAAATAAAGGATCATAAAATGCATTTCAGTATTAGTATCTGGTAGAATCTGTTGGAAAGCACCAATCTCTTCATAAAATTTTAGAAAAGCTGGCGGAATATACTGTAAAAGCTGGGAAATATTTTCGATTTTTTTTCTGTTTAGTGCAATAGGTTCACTATATTTTGATTTCAAATCTCTGGAAAGTAAAACTGACTTCCTTACACCTTTCTTTCCAATATTAACTGCTTTAAAGTCTTCATTTATAAGATGTTTGATGTACATTATGTTAGGTTGTTCAGATGAAAACTTGAGGCTTGATATTCTGGAAAAATTAACTTTTTCTTTGTTATCTGTATAGATTTTTTTAGTAATTTCGCTTTGTAGCTCTTGTGTCTGATTGTTTTGATACAATCACCTCAAAGCAGTTTTGTCTTTTATATTTTCTCACTGCTTCATACCAGTCGTCTGGAGTATACACTTGCTTCATTCGATGACATTTATATTTTTCAATGGCTGCGAAATCACGGTCACATGGTAATCTTGTATGTCCTACTACTAAGTATTTGTATTCAATAGAAGTGAACATCCCTTCTATAGTAAGTTGTTGCCATAAACAAATTAAAGACCAATTTTTGTTTTGGCCACTGCAGTTATCAGTATTCACAATAAGTTTACCAGCAGTGGGTCTAGTAGTTTTAAAATGTTTATATAAAATGTTGGCTATTTCATCACTGCCTCGCTTACCTATATTTTCTGGCCACATGTACATGTAGGCCTTGCCACTAACACAGTCATGAATGCCAAGGTTGTAGACCCATGCCTTTCTTAAATAGAAGGCTGCCTGTTAAATTTGGCAGTGGCATAGCCTGTTGCAGGTCAAAGCTGATAACCATTGAATTTCCTGTAGCCTTTGCATCTTTTGTATCCTGTTTCATTAGATCCTGCATGGCTTGGGCACGTCTCTGGTGTAATTCCAAATCAATTTGCAGTTTATTTTCAATTTCTGTGTCACCTTCATTACTAATTTTTATATTCATTGAATCGCACACTTTACAGGTGTCGCTCTTAGGTAATTTAAAACCTATATTATACTCGGTGCAGAATATTCGCCTGTATTTATCTTGGGTTACTGCCACAAAATTCTTTTGGCGGCACCAATCCAGATAAAAATCATGATACAAACTGGAAATAGAGAGATCTGAATCAAGCTCGACTTTTGTTGGGTTTTTCTGCCTGCTATAATGACTTGTGTATTTGGGGATTAAATCAATATGCTTTCTGACATTTTCACAGTGTTCTTCCGGTACCTTCTTCTTATTGTTGTCATGCCTTCCTTTTTGGTCTGACTTTGGAGTAGAACTACCTAAAAACACAGAGAAGTAAACTCTAAGTCTGTCTCATCAGTAAAATATCACATGTTTCGCCGGTTAAGGCCACCTCAGATCTAGACCAATATATTTAAATCACTGTTATTACAAAAAAAATAAATAAAAAAACTACCTGCTTTACTTTGTTCAACCAGCCTTTCAAGCCGTTTTTTTGAAATGGCGTGTATAACAAGAAACTTTTTCTTACAAATTTCAACTTCATGTCCGTTTACTTTAAACCTATATTGAACCGATATTTTTCTGGATGAAGCAATTCTTTTGGTTTTCTTTGGGTATTTTCGCTTTTTTGGATTCATCTTCATACTCGAGAACAAGTAAATATTTTGTTTATCATAACTACCCAGGTTCCAAAAGCTGTCTACATTGTTTTGTGCAACCGCAAGGTGCACCCCAGTTTTTCGGCTCTATTTCCTTCCCTTTTGTATTTACATAACTGTGACCAAGATTTCTTTTAGTCTTGCCCTTAATTTTTTTATGTCGTTGGATATTTTTGTATCTCTATCTAGATGGCGTTTTCTTTTCTGGAGTGGGCAAGGCACCTCGAGAAGTCTGGGGAGTATTAGGATGCTTATTTTCCTAAAGTAAGATATGTCTTATTAAAAAGGGATAAGCCACAAAAAACCCATAGAATGATTCTAATATTTTGGGTTTAAAATAAGGGGACACACATTTTACAAACTTACCGTTTCCGACCTATATCGTCCGAATCACTGCTACTTCCGGACACTGTATAGTCTTTATCATCTTCAATTTCATTTAAAAGCGGATCTTGGTCACTATCTTCAGAATCAAACTCGGAAAAATCTATTTTTCGCTTACACGCACGAGAACGTTCCGCCGCCATGTTGATTTGTACTGTGGCTTGTCCTGTTCTGATGCAATTTTAAAATAATCGCGACATAACGGGACTTCCTACAGTGGCGCCATCTAAAAGTTAATAGCTGAAGTTTTCTTTTTGGGATATTATATTGGTCTTACAGTTTTCGTTTTTAACTTTAAATCATGTTTAATGAAAATGTGGCTTATCCCCTTCTGGTCCCAAGGTCTTCAATTGAGGTTTAATGACAAGATCTTCCATATCCAATTGACCGTGATACCACATGTGAAGCTCAACGCCTGAAGCAACTGAACCGTCTTCCAAGGACATGCTAAACTTTAGTAGCCTTTGCCAAGGATTATAATGTCTAAGAACTTAGTCAACATTTATGGTTCATTACCGCCTCCCACCCACTACCCATCACGATCAAATGTAGATGTGTGATGTTATCAAAGAAATAATCAACAACAATACTTTATTAAAGCTTCAACCTGAATGCAATGCTTTTATTGATACTACAAGAATCCATGCTCAAAATATGTTTCACGTCTACGACAATGTCAGCTACAGCAGTCATCCAGTAGTTATTCACTACAACTGTTGTAATCGCCTTCCTCAGAAAATTGAGTAAAATCAACATGTAAGATTTAAACATAGCTCAACATAAATTAAACCAGTATTCTAATAAATTGGACAAGTTGATATAACAATTCGTCAACAAGCATATTAATTGGTTCACAATACTGACCATCACCCTGATCGTCATTCTAGTCCTTTTGTATATCTTATGCAAATGTCGCAACAGAAGAAGAAGCTTAAAAATTGAAATAGCCACAGCCACTGATGACTATCCACCAAATATTGGACTTATTATTTTGGATTTGTTCTTTAAATTCAGGCCAGGCAAAAAATAGGCCCTGGTTGGAACGCCCTGTACTTACCACCCTACATATACTTACACAGTGGCGGCTCTTCCATAGTGTCATTCGGTCAATACCCCCCCCAAAAATATTTCAGAACATAAATTATCCGCTTGACCGTCCCTCCTAGTAGTTGTAATAAACCGCGAACCTTGGGAAAAGTTAACTTACACGCTTAACGCTACACTATTAGCCGCTCGCGGCGGTTCGAATGGTCTTGTTGCGTTCCTTAGGCATAATAAAATACACTATACTAAGCTAGGCTGGCAGTCCGAATTGCCCTGATTGCCTTAAAGTTTGACGAAAGTACCCGAAGAATTCACAGCTACCGAGCGGCAGCCGAACGTGATAGCAAATGGAATATGAAATTGCGATTTGGGTCATCAGCCGGTCTCTTTTCATAATTCGATCGATCGGTCGCGGCAACACGTCGGCATGTAGCAGTTCAATTGTTCAGAAGTCGCGCGGTCGATATTCTAACTCGATATTGTTTCGGACGTTTCTATTTCAGGAAAATTGATTTATATTCTGTTTTTTGTAATATATATATTTTTGTTTTTATAACTCATGTGTGATTTGGAAATAAACAGGAAATAAAATATTGGTAGTGACTAGTGCAAAAAAATAAACAGCTAAAAAGTGCTTACGAACTTAATTTTGCAAAAATAACCAATTTCAAGGTTTCATATGTTTGGGTTGTGAATGTAGAGGAAATAAAATGTTGCTAGTGAAAAAAATTAAACCGAATTTAAGGTAAATGGTGGCCCTTTGCCAGAACTTAGTATACGACAAACTTGTAAAGACAAAAATAAAGAGGTTCATCGAAACTTTCGCAAAAGTATGTACGATTTAGCTAACTGGATATGTAGTTGTGAAGTCTCTAACTCATTTTACTGTTATGTTTGCTTGTTGTTTTCTAAGGACTCGTCAGATTTATTATGGTGCAAAACCGGTGTTAAAGACTTAAAACACTTAAAAGAAAAAATAAAAAACATGCGTTTTCTGCAGATCACATGAAATGTTCGGTGAACTATGCTACGGTTGAAAGTGTTGATATTCGCACTCAGCTAGACACAGTTTATAGAAAATCCCTTCGGGACTTTAATGCAAAATGTCTCCAAAAATCGTTATATTTTAAATAAAATTATAAATTGTGTAAAATTTTGTGGGGCATTCGAGCTGGCACTACGTGGCCATGATGAAACGGCTTTATCTGAAAATCCAGGGATTTTTCGAGGCCTTATAAATTTTGTTGAGGAGTTGGATCCAATTTTTAAAGAGTATATACAATATGCAACTGTCTTTAAGGAAACATCTAAATCCATTCAAAATGTCCTACTTGACTCTATGCCGGCTGTGGCTCAGGAACAAATTAAGCAAGACATTCAGTCAGCTAAATATGTTGCTGTGCAAGTAGACGAAGCAGCTGACAGTTTCACCAAAACCCACCACCAAATGGATATTATAATACGTTATATTTTGTCTGGGCATTGTCAATGAACGATTTGTTTAAATTTGTAAATCCTCTATCACAGCTTCACACCTTACAGACGTAATTCTTCATGAATTTGAAAATCTAGGCATTAATAATACCCCAGAGAAATTAATTGGGCAAAGTTACGATGGGGCATCCACTATGAGTGGAAAATTAGGAGGCGTACAAAAAAAAATAAAGATCATTATCCTGCCAATTCAATTTAATATTATTGAAAGCAGCAGGCCAAGATAAAAATATAAAAATTTTCTTTACAAATTTACTTGGTTTCTTAACATCCTTTAGTCGATCTTGAAAGCGCACAGCAGTTCATGATAAGTTAGTTAAAATTTGCTTACCTAAAGCTGCTCCCACGATGTTGTACATCAATGTAAGTTGTGTAAGAAACTGTGTTTGTTTATGAGGCAGACATTTTATGTTTAGAAAAAATAATTGAAATTGAATAGGATGCCGATACAACTAACCAAGCCTTTGGTTTAAAAGGCTTTTTACAAATGTAGATTTTTTATTTTGGTTGAACTTCTTTCATCTTAAAATGCCTCATTGTAAAATATTTTTTAATGAACTTCAAAAACATGTTATGGATGTTTTATCAGTAAAAAAATATATAGACCCCTTTAAACGTTCCATTCAAGCAGTTCGCGATAAAATTCTAAACGACCTACCTTCAGAAATGCCTTCAATTTCATCTAATGCTAGTAAATAGCTACGTAAAAATGAAGATTCTAAACGTCGAGTGGCATGTGGAGTGGAGGTCTGTGATATAATAATTTGCGAAATGCACCATCGCTTGTGTTTCAGTGATCATTTAGTGAACAGCCACCTATTTTATAGTGATCAATTTGAAAATTACAACAATAATTTTCGAGATAATATTTTAAATTTATTTAAAAAGACTTTCCTTGTATAAATTACTTAAAACTAAAAACTGAACTGCAAGTTATTTATGATTGTGCTGATTTTCACGTAAGTTCTGGAGCTATTTCAATGCTTCAACTTTTTATAAATAATAACCTAAGTGATACGTTTTCTGAAACCGTCAAAATATTAAGTTTACTGTGTACTTTGCCAATGACCACTGTAGAAAGCGAGCGTTGTTTTTCGGTCTTAAATAGAATAAAGACTTTTCTACGCAACACCATGGGCCAAGATAGACTATCCGCTTTAGCGATGTTAAGTATCGAGAAATCATTTATAAAAGGAATGTGCCATTTTAACGAACGTATCATTCAGCATTTTTCCAATTCTAAAGAACGAAGAGTAGACCTGAACTTCAAGAGAATTTAAAGCTCAATTTAAATATAACATATTTATTTTTATTTTAAGTATGCCTATTTTTAAATTTTTTATTGACCTCCTAATATAATTCACCACGAGCCGCCACTGTACTTACATGTAGGGTGCTATATCTAAAAATAAAATATTTATTTCTATAGATAAAATTGATGTCTAACGTGTAAATATTTTTGTTTCTTTAAGATTAATATTTTTGGGCGTTTTTTTATATTCAAACTTGTGGAAACAACCCATTTCGTATAACTGAGAATAAATAAAATTTTAACACCACCGAAGGGAAAGGCCCTTTTTACACCCCATAAAAAAGGGAAAAGCAAACACTCCTAAAAGGAAATACACTTACTTAAACATAAAAAGGTCAAAGGGAAAAACAAGATGTAAAGTATGGAATGTTTGCCGTAGAATTTTGGAGTTTATGCTGTATATATGAAAGATATTTATATGGAAATTGGAAAGAAAATATACATAACAGTCAACTAAAGAATTCAAATTAATATTTTGTTGCATAAAAATTCTGTGCCTAAATAAAACTTGTACTAGATTATCTAAATTATAACCTTTGACCTTCATAGCAGCATCGTATTCCAGCAGGTAAATTATTGTCGCATGTTTTTCGTTCGTTTTTTGGGTTGAATGTCAACATCACTCATGTTACTGTGGAGTACCTACTAAATTTGAATTTACTCGCCCTGATGATGGTATAAGCTGGTGCCGAAACGTTGGCTTCGTAATAAAAGTTTATAAAATTTGTCCAAGAAAGCTGTTATTGTTTCATTTGAGCCTTTTATCTCTTGACGTGTCATGATATCATTTTGATCGTCATTTTCAGTGTCAATATAAGATATTTTTTTCGGATTGAGTACCATAATGGATTCATTATTGTTCTAGAACTGCAATGGATCCATTATAAACCTAAAACAACGAACTTAGTAACGAGAAAACGACTGCCTTTCGGAAATATTTTTTAACAAAATTGAAGCCAGAAGATAAAGTTTTGTATATTATTAAGACCGAAAACAATCATGAGACACACCCAGGAACGTGCGGTGCAATTTTAAGAAAGGGAAACAATTTTTAAAAACTTACCTATCTGTAATGTAATTCGATTCTTCGATCATTATTTGCAAACTCGTCAATGACGTCATCATAAAAACGTCGATGCTCCGACATATTCTGGAGAAGTTTATTTTCAATGGACAACAGCGATGTATGCGAAAGTCTCTCCTGCCCCGTTGAATTTCTCACGAAATTTTTTATACGTTTAAGTGTTGAAAAAGTGCGTTCTACTGATGAACTTGTGGCAGGTATTGTCAATACTAATTCACACAATTTCGACGCTTCGGTGTAGGCATCTTCCAGCTCCTTGTCTTTTAAAAATTGCATTAGTTCCTTAGCGTTATTTTTTGCGCTAATGTCACGAGTACCTTAAATCACTTTTAGTTCAGATCGCAGTAACACTCGCTCGAAGAACTGGCCATAATGAAGAAGACGAGATTTAAACGCATCTTCTGGAAAAGTTTTTCCTTTAAATGCATCAAAATTGCAGAGCTCGAGGATTTTAAAATCATTTAAACCGTTAAATCTATAGTTTATTTGTTGCTGAATTTGATCGATTATTTCATAAAAAAAGGAGTCTGTATGATGTTTGAACATCTCCGACCTTGTTTGTTCGAAGACGCTTAGCTTGTGGCTCTACATTTAACGTAATCGTTTTCTCCCAAAATAGGTCAAAGTCATCTCTTTTTTGGCTTAACATAACCTTAAAATCATCCACTTTTTTTAGGCAAAAAGCAATATCATTTGTTTTAGTTTGTAATATATTAAAAATATTGTCCGAGAATGGAAATATTTCTGAAAATATGTTCAACAAATAATTAAAATTAAAATCTCGTTTCAGACAGTCCAAAAACCCCCTCGAACTATTTATTGTTTCTGAGTCCCACGTTTCATTATTTTCTATTATATTCTCAAATAGTTCAATCAGTGATTCACGATTTTCAGATACTGTTAACACAAGTCTTCCATTATAGTTCCACCTAGTAGGAGCTACTTTGGGCAATCGTTTGTGGACAATGGAGTCCAAAGCTTGTGTACGTTTTGTTGACTTGGAAAAAAAAGCAGCCATGCCACTTAAAGTAACGAAAAATACTTTACACTCTTTAATGTAATTGATGGACTGGAATAAAACTAAATCTAATTTATGAGCAAAACAATGGACAAACACAGCACTTGGGAAATTTTCTCGAACTTTAGCTTGCAGATCTCCTAATTGTCCTGCCATCACTGCACCTCCATCATAGCTCTGAGGAACTAATTTTTCCTCTCCATTAATTTCTTTAGTAACGTTATAAACTACGGTATATAATGCATCTGCTGTACGATTTTCGGACACATTCTTAAAACCTAAATATCGCTCTTGAATATTTCCGTCTGTTTTGACGTAGCGTATTACTATAGATAATTGGCTAAAATTAGTGATATCAGTTGTTTCGTCCAGAACAATAGCAACGAACCGCGCCTTGCCAATCTCCTGCTTAATTCTTTTTAGAATGATGGTTGCAACAACGGAAATTAAATCATTCTGGATTCGATTCGACATTCCGCGAAAAACGCTAGACTGCTCTAAATGATTTTTTAAGCAATCATCATATTTAGCCATTAAACTAAGTAAATCTTGAAAATTTCCTCTATTTGAAGAAACCCTTGTTTCGTCATGACCTCTAAATCCTAATTCGTGCTTTCCGAGCAAACAAACGACATCGATAAGTCTTCTTAATATTTGCCTATTTTTATCGACTAGTTCATTGTGTTGGCGGTGACTAATTTCCAACTGTTTATTAAGGGTGTGTTCAATTCTGGTTTTGTCGAAGACTTTTTCTTTTATGACGGCCTGCAAATGCGCTTTGGAAATAATGTGTCTTTTTACAGCTTTATGGAAATTGTTTAAATCGGAAAAACCTGTTTTATTTCAGAGACCTTTTTCATTTTCAAAAAGTAAGCATGGCCAACAAAATAATTTACTTATATTTTCACACCCTGTTAGCCATTTAAATTGTTCGTATTGTTTTTCCGGATAAAAATGTCTAATACAGTTTTTAATTTTTGTGTTTAAATTTTTCATAGGCGGTTTTGCCTTTCCTTTGAAAATTATTTAAAGCTTATCAGCGAAGTTTAATGTTGAAAATCCCTTTATTATTAAAACACACACCACACATTCAGACATACTCTTCTTACTAAATTCTCCAACATTTTCAACGTTGTTACCGACAGCCGAAATTTTTTGCATATCTACGTCCGTATTATTGTCTTCCATATCGCATCATGCACGACGCGACGTATGTATCACACAACACACGGATAGCCGTTCAAAAGAACCTACTCCAACGATAGCTTCCGCGCCCACTTAAAGCACGCGACTGAAATGCAAAAATTGCAAACAGCTGGTGGAAAGTTCAATAACCTCTAGCTCGATTTACAGGGAATCAAGCATACAGCACTTGGCTGCAGAGAAACTAGCGGCCCGCTTAGGTTCTATTCGATTTCTATTGTGGCTCGGTCGGAGTCAAGGCCGCATTTATTATGGGCTTGATAATTAAGATAATATTTTAGCATTTTTAATATAAATTAAATTAATGGTTTCCTATTTCAAAAATTACATTTTAGAAGATGTTTTGTAATTTTTTTTGGGGAAGCACTGCTTCCCTTGCTTCCATGGACTGCACGCCCCTGGCACACGCCGTGGTTTCAGCCTCGACTGACGCCTCATCTGATAATAGGCTAGTGTCATAATAATCGTTATTTCAATGCTTGTAACATAAATAACTATTTTTATCTCGCTACATCAACTATATCACATTATTAGCACGATTTGTTAGAATAAATTTACTCGCAGCAAACTGACAAATACAATTTTCTAAAAAAGTGGCACGAAAAGCACGGAGAAGATTTTATGTCGATTGTTCTTTTCGCTTGCAAAGTGCTTTAGAAGTACAAAACTAATTAAGATATTTAAAAATCCCTTTTCCCTCAAAAACCAGCTGAACTGATGGAGACTGCATCATTTGTTTCTGGTAATTACCATCGAGCAAACGGCGGAAAGAGGAAAAGCAAAGAGAAAATCTAGGAAAACATTTTATACGAGAGAAGGAAAAAGACTGTTATATATCGTCTGGAGGCATCCGTTTAAAACCAACAGAGGAGATGGTAACAAATTATACTAGGAAATAGCTTATTTAGTTTGTTGCGTTACGTGAAAAATATTTAAGGGAAATTCTTTAAAACCGAATTAAAGCTTTGTTCTTTTTAAATTTTATTGATCATTCTTAACGGACTGCGAATCAACAAAAGGTAATGTTTCTACATCCATATATGTATCGAAGTGTATATATATATATATATATATATATATATATATATATATATATATATATATATATATATATATATATATATATATATATATATATATATATATATATAGAGGCTGTTGGTCGTTATTTATGTTTTCCGGATGGTGCTGTTGTTGTGGCGCTTATTGCGCTTGATTTTTTATGATTTTTAGATATGTCGATTATTGTCTTCCATACTGTTGGTAGTTTTAATGATTCGTCCCTTTTATTCAAATCAGCTTGTTTTTTAATTTCTGTGGCTTCTCGGATTATTCTGGTCTTATAATGTTCTATATTGGCAATCTCCCTACACCCATCGAAATTTATTTTATGGCCGGTTTCCTCTTAATGTAGGAATAGAGCTGAGGTTGTCTGTGTGTTTCTGATGATTAGTTTATGCTTTTCCACTCTTCCTGACATTCGTCTGTTAGTTTGCCCCACGTACATCTTTTCACAGTCCTGGCACGGAATACGAAGTATACGGTTTTCCAGTTTGATTTTATCTTTTGGGTTTCCAAGTAGTTTACCTATAGTTGTTTGTGGCTTGTATATTATTTGTATGTTGTTTTTTATAACAATTCTTCCAATTTTGTCTGTTGTGCCTTTTACATGAGGTAAGACTACTTGTTGCTTTCCCGGTTCATAATTTTTGTGGTTCGTTGTTCGGGCACCCTGTGCATTAATAGCTTCTCTATGGTGCGATTTGTGTAGCCATTTTTCTTTAAAGCACTAGATATTATTTTAAGTTCGTTTTGTCTCGTCTGTATTTCAGTTAGTGGCACTTATCTGGATATTAGGGTATTTTCCACAGCTTTGTGCTGGGTGATGATGTGATCTTGCATTTAAATATTTGTCTGTATGTATTGGTCTTCTATACACGGTGTATTCGAAAAGTCCATTACGCAATTTTGAGACTACAACATCTAATTCGAGAGTAAATTGTATTCTGAGGTCATTGAATTTACGTGAGTCAGAAAATTTTCGAGCTCTATATGACCATGTTGCCAAATAATAAATATGTCATACACATAACGAATCCATAATTTGGGCTTTAAACTTGCTTTCTCAAATACAACTTTCTCAAAGTATATCATAAATAAATTTGCGACTACTGGTGATAGTGAGTCGAATTTGCACGTTGAATCAAAAATAAGCATTTTCAAGGCAATACTCTGAGAGTTCTATTATATGTGCTTGGATATCTTCGTTCATAGCAATCCCGTCCAATGCTTCGTCGATGGGAATACTGGGAGACAACGATTTGACATCGAGGCTTGCTATGATATCGTCTTTTTCAAGAATGATGTCTGGAATAATTCGAGTGGAATGCTCCGAATTTTTGACAAATGAATCAGCTTTTTCGACAGCTGGCTGCATAATTTCAGCAAGATGTTTTTTCAGTTTTTGTAGCGGTCAATTAACAGCACTAACAATAGGTCTGATGGGCTCCCCTGGTTTGTGTATTTTTGGTAAACCATAGAGTTAGGACATCTGCTCGACTTTTCCCGTGGTATGATTTTTTGTTGATTTTCAGGGTCTATTGGTGAACGTTTGTTTGATTTTTAGTTGTTTTTTCTAGGAACATAGTCGGGTCCTTTGAATTGATTTTAGCAAAACTTCCCATCATCCCTACGTGAGATCCAAACGGCTTAACGAATTTTATTAAATTAGCTATTATAGGATATGCCAGTGTCACTGGCAGTCTGGTGGGATTCAGATGCAAATTTGCAAGGCATGAAAAACATTTCTTTTCAAGCTTCATCATGAGAATATTAGATCAATGAATCATCTGTGAAGATTTCATATATAGTTTTATCATGTTTATCGATCATCTACTGAGTGGCGGAAAATATGCAGTTAATAAAAAAAAGAATTGTTTACTACAGTAAAACTGAGAAGTGTATGAATGTATTAACCAGTTAAGCCCGCTTCTCACTATTCGGTTCGATATGTTAATGCGATTCGTCTATACATATGAATCAACGAATAGACGAATATTTCACCTACACTATTCATATATTTATATTTAATTCGTTCGCATGGATTTCATGCATTTCAATGATTTACAATACCCAAACGCAGAAACTGTATTGTCGTTGTTACTTAGGGATTTGGATGATATCACTGGGATTGCAAATAGAGGCGAGCCGTCTGCTTTCACTTTACTGGATTATAGCAAGACCTTCGATATCCTTTCTCATTCCAATTACAGTAATTTTGTTTATGGTCATTGGCTCTTACTCTCAATATTAAAACAGACTACATTTTTAACCTTATAATGACAAACCATGTATTTCACAAAAAACCTATTTTAAAATGGATAAATATTGAAAAAAATATCGTATTTAAATAATATTTTTAAGAATAAGAACTTAGTTTATACATACATTTTTTAAATTTCATTGTTTGCTTTATTTTTTTTGCAGTTTAAAGATTTTAATGCTACATACAGGGTGTTTCAAAAAACATGCGCCAACGTTTAAAGCGAGAATCTTTGTAAGAAAATATATATGTATGCAGATGTTTTCCGAGATACAGATACATATAAAATAAAATGATGCCTAATCAAATTTAAAAAATAAGCCTCAAAAACTACTTACTACTTTTAATTTCGTTTTCTTCAGTAGAACATTTTTAGTGCCTTGGTCGTTGCAAAAATGGTTTAAAAATTAGAAATTCGAGTTGTGTAGAAGTAAATTAATTTTTTTCTAATGCAGCTTCAAATCTCCGGTTTGGCGCCCCTTTAGAATTTAGTGTGGCGCCCGCGTGCGGTGGGGGGGCGACATTAATCATAGAACAAAAATGCATCTGGTTTGCTTCATGTACAGATTCCTCAAGTGTTGCGTTCCCCATTAACGAAAAACTTAGATTTAGACAAGCCAATCACAGTCGTGATAACCGTCACATGAATCTATTTAATATATCCTCTCACAGAACGGCGTGTTTCCAGCGATCACATGTACTACCTAAAATGTTTTTTGAATACTTTCAGAAGTAAATGTTTTTTTTCTTTGAAAAATAGGCTAAATAATTGTTTGCAAAGTAAACACTTCTTAATATTGGTTCTCAATGTTAAATAGATTTTATAGGACAATAAGATTTTGCTGGTTTGTATAAATATCAATATTATGTTATATAAATACAATTTTATTATATTGTATCGTATACAAAATAGTCTATTCATTTATTGAACAGTGGCGGCTATTTAGGTGAAGTAGGTGAAGTGCTACTTCACCAGGAAAAATAAACAAGCAAACATCTAACTATATTTATTATATATTTCTTAAAATTTAAGTTTTTACATTCATTTATTCACCTAATCGGCAAAAAATAAATTGTATATCTCGAATAAATATTTTACTTGACCTTTGGCGGCAGGTCTTTTAAACACTTTTAATCGAACTTTATTATAACAACTATAACATTGGCGCAAACCGCTTCGACTTTGATGGAGGTGCTATGTTTAGTTTACGATTTTTCTATTACGTTGCCATGACAAACGCGTACGCGATGACGTCTACCGCATGGAAGATTAATGTTAACCAGCGCCATATAACGCTTTCGTTTGGGGTGGTTGTTTACTTTTACTTTCGAGGATTTCGCTGCAAGTTCGCTGTTATTTCCTTGGCAGTTTACTTGACTGGTTTGTGTTATGTTTATTTATGGTGTTGTTACAACTTTATCTGGTGTCGGGTTTATTAATTTACATTATTGATGAATCCGATCACGGATGTGGTTTGCATTTTGTTGGAAACTCCATTTAATCGATGGAAGGGACAAGATCAGAGTTTTAATCGTCATCCTGGTTTTCGGCGTACAAATAGTTAAGTAGTAGTCAAATATTACAAAAATTGTTTTGCAGGCCTTGTTTACTAGTTTCCAATAAATATTCAGTGTGGAATAAGGAAGGATTTGCAGGTATGTTAAATATATGAAGGTCTTTACATAAACATGAAGACTCGGCGGAGCATATAAAATGCGAATTAATGCTAAAAACATTTGTAAAAAGTCAAAGCACTATAGCTGACACTTTAAAAAAGTTCCCAAGAACTAAAAGTTCATCACAAAAAAATTAAAAATGTTTTTACTGGTGACTCGAAAACTATTCAAAACGAAATTATTAATGATTAATTGAATTTAATTGAATGCATTTCTGATTATTTAAATGATCATGTAAAAAATGAAATAATGAACACCCAGTTTTTTCTGTACAAGTGGATGACACCACTAATATTGCGCAAACCTCCGAGTGCTCCATAATTTTAAGACACGTTAATTCAGAAGGTTCAGTAGTCGAGAGATTCTTAGGATTTTATAATGTTAGCTCCGATAGAACGTCGGAGAATTTATATTCTCTATTAGATCAAATTTTGGACCAATTTGACTGTAAACATAAATTAATAGGGCAATGTTACGACGGCGCAAGTGTGATGTCTGGCCAACTAAATGGCCTTCAAAAAAAAAAGAAAAAGAACCGCAGGCTGTATTTGTCCTGATGCAGCAAAGTTTAAAAAAATTTCTAAATGTCGAATTTTTTTGCAAGCCTTAGTGATATTCCCTCATTTTTTCATTTCTCAGCCAAACAAACGTATGCTCCTACATCTGCATCTACGAAGCGTATATCAACAATTACAGAAACTCGTTGGTTTTTAAATTCGAAGTTAATAAGTGTGATTGGTCAATCTGCGTTCTTTTCAAAAAATCGTTTGACATGATTTTTTTATATACAATATAAAACCCTGTCGTGTCGTCACAAACGTGAGCTTGCTCAGCTTTCACCTGAAGAAATTAGGGCTAAGTATAGAGCCCATTTTTATGAAATATTGGACTACATTTTAATGACAATGAAATGACACTAAGCTTTCAAGACTCTGAAAAACTTACATTTTTATGTTTGGCAGATTCTGTTAAATTTTCCAAATATAGTTTAAACTGACCCGTTTGAAAATTTGTTACAGTTATATGGGGAAATATTTTTAAAAATTCAACGACTTAAAAATGAGCTTGGTCTTATTTTTGCCAATAACAGCAATTGGAATATATCGCTGCAAGAGCAAGTGAATGTTAATGAAAATAAATATATTTTAACCAAAGCATATAAAGTGTTTTCCCTTATTTTGACAATACCGTCGACAAGTGCTTCAGTGGAAAAAAGTTTTTCTTGCCTCAAACGTGTAAAAACTTATTTAAGAAATACAATATTTTAAAAAAGACTTACTTCTCTAGGCAATATTTCAGTTCAAAAGGAATGTCTGGAGGAGATTAGGACAACTCATCCATTTTGCCATAAATTTGCTGCTATAAAGGATAGGAGAATTGATTTAGTATACAAAATTTAGGTAGGTCGTAAAAAATATTCTACTCCTTCCACATATAAAAAAATTCTGGAAAAACAATTATTGCGATATTTTCTAGCCTTATTTGCACCTCACCTCAA
Organism: Kuschelorhynchus macadamiae; assembly: GCA_030620095.1. NCBI lineage: Eukaryota > Metazoa > Arthropoda > Insecta > Coleoptera > Curculionidae > Kuschelorhynchus > Kuschelorhynchus macadamiae. Next base: position 1,292,296 of record JAUTXW010000567.1, on the reverse strand, counting down.
TTGTAATTTAAGTTCTGTATCTCCGTTAAGCAGGCAGGTCTATCACGCTCTATTCACACTCTGTATCTCAAAAGCGACGGCCTTGTTGACACATGTTTATTAACTTTTAAATCGGCTGACAGACAGACAGACAAGAGAGATTTTCAAAATGACGAAAATGCGTTGTTATAAAGAACAAAAAAGATTGAAACTAAAAAAAAATCCATGAGAGCAATTATTGTTTTTATAAACCTAATATTTCTTCTTACGAAGAAATTAGCTAGACAAAAACCGCCTAGGTGTTACTTGAACCTCACTTCGTATGGATCTTTTGAATCCTGACAATCCTCATGCTGCATGTCTTTGTAACTTGAAATATTTCGCGCAGGAGAACTGCAGATCTTAAACCTACTTTGTAACTTGGAATATTTTGTATAAATAAAAATAAATTGTAGATCTACCTCGAGTAATAGTTTCCTCTTTTCAAGGTAATAACTTTTAAAGACAATCTTTTTCAAATTCAATTACTTTTAATTTTTCAAACATTTCTAAACTACATCCAATACACTGGCCGACAAAAAAAAATTTTGTTGTAACACAAATCAGAATAACATAATCTAATAGAATGAACCTATCCAAATACGAAAATGACAAATAGAAAGTTGTAGTACATAGGGTCTTCTTGTTAGAGTTGTAGAACCATATCGAATGTTACGATATTTAATATCTATAGAAAAAACGATTTGAGAAAATTCTTAACCCTGTTCATTGACTATGTTTACAGTTTTCGACTATTAATCATACCATACATCTAATAGAAAAGCAAACGAGAAAAATATTAACTTAAAACACTAATTAAACTTTATTTTTTCCGTTTATGAGGTGTCCTATCTTCTCTCTTCAAAAATCAACAGTAGTCACCCATCATGGCTGGATCCCATCGTCCTTGGGAAAACTGGGGAAAGAATTGTCTTAGGTATTTAAATCCATCAGCATCTTTATTCAAAGCCTTCACAAAGTGTTTCATCAGCCCAAGTTTAATGTGAAGAGGAGGCAAAAGGACATTTTTGGGATCAACAAGAGGTATAAATTTAACGTTTTGAGATCCTTGTTGAAATTCGCTTATTTCTGGCCAAATTTTTGTTACATAATGCTGATTTATTGCACGACTGTCCCATAAACAAAGAACACAGCAATATTTTGTAAATCCCCCCTGAAGTCCCACTAAAATCTATAACTTTTAAGTCCAAAATCGTGAGCATATTTTCATAATTTTCTTTCATTGCAACTGAATGGTCAACTGGTATAGAGAGTTTTAAATTTCCATTATGCAATAACACAGCTTTTAAGCTATATTTAGATGAGTCTATGAATAAGCGCCACTCACGGGGAGAATGTTCAATATCAAGTTCCTGCTTTTAACTCTCTATATCAGTACACGCGCACAATGAATTTTCCATGCTGTAGAATTCAGAAAACATAGCATTTCTTTTTCTGAAATCCGTAATTTTTGTTTCCTTGGCCAATAGGTTCCATTCCTTAAGAAGGGAACCCAGAAGTTCTGACTGTTGCTTGGATAATCCCAAATCACGTATTAATACATTTAATTCACTTTGAACAATCAAATGTGGCTCGCCGGAACTGGAACCTGTAGTAAAAGTGGGATCGGTGCACTGTTCTGCTGCCTGATAATGCGTTATCTCCATTATCTCCCAAATCAATAGCTTGCCAATTTAAAGGCCCAATCGGCACTGGCAAATTTGTATTATGAGGAACAGGTCGTATGGTAGATTGCAAATCTGGATATTCTATATTGTGCTTTCTCTTTTTAGAATAACCTTCAGTCTTTGTCAGGCAAAAATAACAATCGTCAGAATGATTGGTGGGTTCTCGCCATATCAATGGAACTGCAGAAGGCATACTTTTTCTCTTTCCCTTCATCCACTGCACCAATAATACACTACAACTAACACAGCACACATGGGGAGCCCACTGCTTATCTTGATCCCCCACTTAACACACCAAAATATTTAAAGTAGGCTTTTTTTACATTTTTGGAAAATGGCCATGCTTGTGATTTCACCAGAAATTCTCCACAAATATAACAAAATTTGCCAGGAGAAATTTTGCAACTTCGGCGCGTTTGACTTGACATTCTCGTCTTCACATACACTTGCTTATCGATACAGAGAGAACCATTCAATTCGAAACTCAACAGAAAAGTGATGTTTAACGTTTATTTTATGTCTAATGTTGTAAACAACCCAGGCTAGGTAATTTTTTCGTTGTAAAATGGACCCGTTTTGGCAGCCCCACAATAAATGTGTTTACCTGCCGTTATAAAATGTTCTAATTAGGCTATTAAAAATGGTACGTATTAGGGCTTTCTGAATATTTTTTCTATTATTGGGAGGGTATTTCCATTGTGAAAATAATGAGCTGGCCCGTGTTAGAAAAATCTTGTCGTCCAGTGAATTATGGAATATTTAAAATGCAAGCCCATTTCATTCACTAGCAATTTTCGTAATTGTAAACCGATTTTCCCATTTTTTTGTCTTCCCTCGTAAAAGGGAAGTATTGTAATCTAAAAAAATTACCCTCCCAAATTTTTAAAAGGATTTATCAAAGTTTTAACACCCGGTACATCAAAAATAAAAACATTTGGAACACATAGGTTTATCTGAACTTTTATTTTATTTTACGTTTTTACGCGTTTTTTTTAAATCTTTTTAACTATTCTCTACGCCTAAAATACAATTTACTGATTACATAGGTCCGTTGATTTTCGAAATTGGATCAAAAGCAAAAAACACAAAATATATCTCACTTGTGGCTATAAAGGGAATTCAAAATATTTTAAAAAGTTACTTCGTAATTTCCACAGCTTACTTCCAAAAATCCTAACAAATCAAAAACTAGTTCACCCTGTATTCAAAATTTAAATACCCTTCTCTTAAGTATTCTCTTAAATTTAGTTAATGTAATAGACTTGTAGTTTTTACATAATATAATTCTCTTTTCTGCCTCAAGCCTATGTTAGACTAAAGAACCACCACCTTAACAAAAAGGGAAAAGTCATTTTTCTGTGAATAGAACCAAAAACATTTTTTAAAACTTTAACTTAAAATGTAATTAATATAATAGCCATAATCTTAAAATACGCAAGAAAAATCTTAATACACAAAAAAGTAAATACGTCAACCCCTGTTGCAATTCATTTTCAAGAGCGCTAATGGATTTCCAAACTGATGCTTCTAACATTGTCTAGAATTCTTTTTCCACAAATAATGTTTCTTGGGATCTCCACTCTACTTCACTTTTTTTATCTTAAGATTTATTTTTCAGTCTCCTTGACGCGTTGTTCGTATTAATAGACAAAAGAGGGAAGCGTCTTCCTTAATTTGCTTTAATTTAAGAGAAAGATAAGCTGAATAATTCTCAGGCAAAAATTTTGTAGCAGGTTGATGCATAAGTCTCGTTATCATTCCCTACTGACAAAAGTACCTTGCAAAGAAATTTGTTTTCGTTTGTCAGTGGTATTTTATTGGGAAGTTTTGTGTCATTTTAAACACTTAGAACGCATTTCCTAATTAAATGTATCTCACATGGCCATTATATTTTTTGGTTTAGCCGGTAAAATTAAAAGAATTTGCAGAAAATTTAAATCATATCGTGATACTTAGATTTCAGAAAAGACACTGACAATGACACAACTTCCGATTTTAAAAATATAAGTGTTTTGTAAACCCCGAAAAGTACGTTCATTAAAAAATATTAAGATTTCTCACTGAATTAAAATAAATGCCATCAAAAAATAACTTTATTTATGCCTTTCCCTCCTTCTTTGATTTTCCAGACTTTAAGTCCTCTTAATTCTTTGTTAAACTTTATTAAAGGTGTGATACTTAAATTTTGCTGGAATTGAAATATGTTTAATCGCATCGGATGCTGATAAGCTAGCCTTTCAGCGTTATTAGGTGAAACAGGCAACAAACTAATTGGGAAAAAATCAGCATGAGTGGCAGCCTTTAATTTCTTTGGCAAATGTATATAATTGAGTTCTTTCATTCGCTTTGCAATATATATATATATATATATATATATATATATATATATATATATATATATATATATATATATATATATATATATATATATATATATATATATATATATATATATATATATATATATATATATATATATTTTTTTTTGCTTTGTGTTCTTTGACCTTTTTTTCAATATATATTTATCCTAATTTTTCTTGGTTTGAGGTCAATACATTAACAACAAAATTAGTACATATTTTTAAACATATATTTTGTTTCTAAGGTGACGTTTCGACCATAGTTTTGGTCTTTTTCAAACCTAAAATTTGTTTAGCACTATTTTTTTAAGTTTATAAAATATTAAAAATTTAGGACTTACCATAGAACGTACAATAGTTGAAATAAAAGTATACATAATCCACATATCTGACATATACTACACATATTTAATTTACATTTTAAAAATATTGTGGACGTTTATTACAGACAAATTACAAGCGACTGAGCGAACACTGTTACAGTAAAGATATATACAATTTATTTAGGTTGTTTATGTCTTTTTTATCATTTATGGCGTTTTTGTTTTTTGAATTTCAGCCATCTCAAAAAATTCTCTTTTTTTCAACTGCGGTTCGGATTTTAATACTTTCACTTGTTCGTAGTTGAAAGTATGTTTTTTGGACATCTCATGGTGTGTTAATGCGGTGCTGTTTTTTTATCATATTTGTGACTTTTCAGTCTATTTTCTAAGTATTGGCTTGTTTGTCCAATATAAACACCGTTACAATTATTGCAAGGGCTCTGATAGACTATATTGCTTTTTTAATATAATAAGTTATAGACTTTGTGACTTGTCGTGATGTTATATTTTTTAAAAAGGTTTTGAAATTGCTGGGATAAACCATTTATGAAAGGCAGAGAAATGTATTTTGTTTTAGGTAGATTTGATGTAATAATGGAAGATTTAGAGGAGACTGTTCTAAGTAATGTGGAATTTAATATACAATTTTTTTATCGTTATGTCGATGATTGTATTACTGCAATCCCATCTGGCCAAACAGAAATTATTTTAAAGCAATTTAATCAATACCATAAAAGACTACAATTTACAATTGAAAGCGAAGAGAACAACAAAATCAATTTTTTAGACCTAACATTACATCATGTAGGAAATAAAATTAAAACGGAATGGTACACAAAACAAACTTGGTCCTCTCGATACCTAAATTTCAGCTCCTGTCACCCAATATCTCAAAAAAAATCTGTAATTATTGGTCTGGCAGACCGGGTAATTAAGCTGTACGACTCTGAATTCAGAGAACGAGCAATTAAAAAGGCTAAAGCAGCATTAAATCTAAATCAGTACCCTAAAAAATTAGTAAATAAATTATAAGCAGAATACATAAATATTACAATTCTGAAAATGCCATTATTACATCAAATCTACCTAAAACAAAATACATTTCTCTGCCTTTCATAAATGGTTTATCCCAGCAATTTCAAAACCTTTTTAAAAAACATAACATCACGACAAGTCACAAAGCCTATAACTTATTATCAAAGAACTTCAGCAACTTAAAATCGAAAACGCCAATTAATATATTGTTTATATTGGACAAACAAGCCAATACTTAGAAAATAGACTGAAAAGTCACAAATATGATAAAAAAAACAGCACCGCATTAACACACTATGAGATGTCCAAAAAACATACTTTCAACTACGAACAAGTGAAAGTATTAAAATCCGAACCTGAAAAAAAGAGAATTTTTTGAGATGGCTGAAACTCAAAAAAACAAAAACGCCATAAATGATAAAAAAGACATAAACAACCTAAATAAATTGTATATATCTTTACTGTAATTTGTCTGTAATAAACGTCCACAATATTTTTAAAATGTAAATTAAATATGTGTAATATATGTCAGATATGTGGATTATGTATACTTTTATTTCAACTATTTTACGTTCTATGGTAAGTCCTAAATTTTTAATATTTTATAAACTTAAAAAAATAGTGCTAAACAAATTTTAGGTTTGAAAAAGACCAAAACTATGGTCGAAACGTCACCTTAGAAACAAAATATATGTTTAAAAATATGTACTAATTTTGTTGTTAATGTATTGACCTCAAACCAAGAAAAATTTGGATAAATATATATATATATATATATATATATATATATATATATATATATATATATATATATATATATATGTATCAGCACAATTATTGTAGTTAGCCCCCAGTTGTATAAAACATACAAAATTTCTAACAGAACTCAATTTGTCAAATTGTGCGAAACATATTCTAAACCTTGGAAAGACATCGTTCTCTTCGATAAGCCTTTTTAACTAAATGGTCATTTGAAAATCGATAAAGCATCCTGCTGGAGCTCGCGTCCTATGTCGGCCCGTTAGAATGAAAATTTTCGCACGAGAAATTCTATTTCATATTTGAAATGCTACGAGCGTTGAAATATGCATATTGCCGTCTCTAGTCTTGATATTTCTTAAGGTGCAGAATTTAAGTTAAAATAGAAACAGAGAGTGAAATAAAATGTTCAGTTTATGCAAGAACTACGTCGATTTAGTGCTTACTTTATTATTGTTCAGTCTTTCGTTTAATATATGGAAGACGTTATATTATATATATATATATATATATATATATATATATATATATATATATATATATATATATATATATATATATATATATATATATATATATATATATATATATATATATATATATATATATATATATATATATATATATATATATATATATATATATATATATATATATATATATATATATATATATATATATATATATATATAGATATATATATATAGATATATATATATGTATACCTTTGTCGAAAACATTGAAGGCTTTTGTTCGTGTTGATCTTTATCCAATTAGCTTGTTGCCTGTTGCATATTTTAACCTAAGAAATTATGGTCCTTGGGATTAGACCGTGTAAAATTGGAATTACTATCCGACGTTTCGCCTTCGATTGCATGAAGCATCTTCAAGGATCTTTTATATATATATATATATAAAGAGGTTTTATTTCGGGTCTAGCAGTCCGTGGGAAAAAAAAGAAGAAACTCTTGTTATCTTAAGTGCTCAATATTTCGCCAATGTTTATTAGCTTCATCAGGAGCAACTACAAAAATTATAAGGAATAGGTCCAATTAGAATTATAAAATTAAAATGACAATCAAAAGAATAAAATTTTGTCTAGATATACATAGTCAATACATACTTAAAAATTACTTACAAGATGGTATAGTCAATAATTTTTAAATTTATATATATATATATATATATATATATATATATATATATATATATATATATATATATATATATATATATATATATATATATATATATATATATATATATATATATATATATATATATATATATATATACATTAAACAAATTTATTTCATTTTTCTTAATGTTAATGTTGATCCTTTTTAATTTATTAAGCGTTTCAACCATTTGTCTTCATCAGTATTTTTTTTGTCTGTAACAATAGAGAAATGGAGCTAAAAATCTTTTTTATCCTCTCACATATGAGCCTTTTTAATTCTTGACTAAAATTTGAAGTCAATCTGATGAGTAGTTTTTAAGATATTTATAAAACATATTTTTTGGTATCTATGTACTCTAAAACACGAATATATGTAAAACCTGAGAGGGTGATTTTTTCAGAAAACAAAAAATTTATTTGGCCGCCATTTTTTCCGCCATCTTCAATTAATACCATAGTTTTACTAGTTCATCTCTATACTACAATTAGTATTGCACACAATTTGAAATCAGTTCATTAAGTAGTTTTTTCAGGCTGAATTGTAAAATAATTTATTAAGCCGCCATTTTGCTTTGCCATCTTGGATTCGTACTAAAAATGTACCAGACGATTCCTACATAATATTTGATTTTTGTGCAAAAATTTGAGATTCATTGGATAAGCACTTTTTTAGTAATAATCTTTAACATTTCGCTAGGCCGCCATTTTGTTTTGCCAGATTGGATTTTTACCAAAATGTTACCAGGTCTTCCCTAAATGACCCTTAATTTTTGACCAAAATTTGAAGTCAATCGCATAAGTAGTTTTTTAGCAATGCCGCGAAGAGACAGAGCGACAGACCGGCAGACAGACAGACCGACGGAATCGAGAAAACATGTTTTTTGTTATCTAGGGAGTCTCGGTAGATGATATTTGTATAAAATGTATCAGCCTAATTGTAACTTGACAAAATATACGAAAGATACCTCAGGAAGGAACATCATTCTCTTCGATAATCCTTTTTAACTATACGATCACTCGAAAATCGTAAAACATCCTGCTGGATCTCGTGTTCTAAATCGGTTCGTTAGAACGAAAGATTTCTTACGAGAAATTCGGTTTCATACTTGAAATGCTACGAGCGTTGAAATATGCATATTGCCGTTTCTAGTCTTAATATTTCTAAAGGTGCAAAATTTAAGTGTTAAAATAGGTACAGGGACTGAAATAAAATTTGCAGTTCCAAGAACTGCGTCGAATTAGATCTTACTTTATTATTGTTCAGTCTTTCGTTTAATATGTAAATATACCAGATTTTTAATACAGTTCATTGTAAAACTTTATTCATGTATATAATAGAGGGAAGTGGAAACAGAAATAAGGCAATTCATGTTAGTATGCCTTACTCGAAAATCTCGTTCAAAAATATTTAATCCTATAGGTCACATAACGACCCTGTAATTAAATTAGTGAAACAGCCGATAACTTATTAGGGGGTTATGAGTCATTACTGCCTAGTGAATCATAAGTATAACAACATAAAATAAGCTCTCAATGTATGGTATTCTATAAGTTTTTATTACAAAAGTAATTGAAAATTATGAGCAAGGTATCAAACAATTACTACCTTATGGATCTTTCAGTTGCTGTTGTCCGTCCATACTGAATATCGGGTTTGTCTTGATGTTGTTGTAAAAATAATGTCATCGCCTTCCCTAGGTTTTATATGGACGTATATATACTTTTGCGTGTTGACATGAATCCCATATTTAAAAATAGCCCTGAAGAAGACTAAATATATAGTCGAAACGTCGGCTTTTTTTTTTAAGAAAAAGGGATTTTTATTTCTGTCCTAAACCCGCTACTCGTCTATTCTTAAATCTATTAGGACGTTACATTTCACATTATAGTAAGTTATTTGCTGATAAGCAAGCCTCTCAGGCTTATTAGATAAAACAGGCAGCAACCCAATTGGACAAAGAACAGCACAAGCCGAAGCCTATAATGTCTTGGGGAAAGGTATATTATTTGTCATGTCTTCTTACTAGTTATGAAAAATACATTTAAGAAAACAATTGCCTATAGTATTCAGTAAAATTGGTGTTGTACAAATTTGAATGTCGAAATTAAAAAATATATAAAGTGTATCGGCGTTAATTTGTCAAATTGTGCGAAACATATTTTAAAGCTTGTAGAGATATCGTTTTCTTCGATAAGTATTTTTGACTAAATAGTCATTCGAAAATAAAAAATGCATCCTATGTTACAAGCATTAAAATATGCAATTTGGCGATTCTAGTCTTAATATTTCTGAAGGTGCAGAATTTAAGTGCTAAAATAGGAACAGAAAGTGAAATAAAATTTCCAGTTTATGCAAAAAACAACGTCAATTTGGTGCTTATTTTACTATTTTTCGGTCTTTCGTTCAATATACGGAAGGCGTAATATTCGGGAGTATGAAGATTATTAGAAGTTTTAGCTCATTTCATTTTATAGTTTAATTTTTAAGGATTTTTTTTCTGAATTATTATACATAGTAAGGCAGGAGGAGGAAGGGAAATGAATAAGGCAATTGGTATTAGTAAATCTTAATTTTTTTTTACGTAAAGTTTAGAAATACGACTAATTTTTCGAATTTAGAAAGATAAAAGTTTATGTGAACAAGCAAAGTTGCCTCCAACAAGGAATTAAGATGGAGCTAGTTTCTCACTTGAATTAAAAAATATGCCATGAAGACAAAAATTTTGTTTATGACTTTCGCCCTTTTTTTTCCACACTTCCTAACTTGGAAATATGTTTAATCGTAGTAAACTGTAACTAGTAAAAATTACATGTGCTATTTTGGTTAACTGGTCTGACTGAAATGGTTAGAATGTAGCTAGATTTTTGTTGATGAGCTAGCTTTTCAGCATTGTTTGATAAAACAGGAAGCAAATTAATTAAACGAAGATAAGCACAAGCGAAAGCCTTCAATGTCTTTAACTAAGGTATAATATTTGGCGCCTTTTATTCGTTATGAAAAATACATTTAAGAAAACAATTGTTTGAAAATGTCGAAACTAAAAAAAAGTATACGAAATGTATTAGTGTAAGGGCATTTAACTTTCATTCGTATAAATCATTCAAAATATCTTACGCAGCTTAATCTGTCAACTTGCGCGAAGCATATTTCAAACTTTGCAAAGACATCGTTCTCTTCCATAATCCCTTTTAACTAAATGGTCATTCGAAAATCGATAAAGCATCCTGCTGGAGCTCGTGTTCTATATCGCCAAGTTTGAATGAAAAATTTGGAACGAGAAATTCAGTTTCATACTTGAAATTCTACGAGCTTTGAAATATGTATATTGGCGTTTCTAGTCTTAATATTTCTAAAGGTGGAAAATTTAAGTTAAAATAAGAACAGGGTGTGGAATGAAATTTCCAGTTTATGCAAGAACTCCGCCGATTTAGTGCTTATTTTATTATTGTTCAACATTTCGTTTAATATATGGAAGACGTAATGTTCTCTAGTATGGAGGAAAATGCATCTGAATTTTAACCGATTTTATTTTAAAAAATATTTGCAACATAAAATGGGAAATGAATTAAAATTTTTAATTTAAAATTATTTTATGCAACAATTATCATCATAATTAACTTAATAAAATGGTCTATACCCCACAATTATAGGTTATAAATGTCTAAGGATATAAAATAAGCTTTATGAGACTTTTTTTTCAAGTTCTAATTATAAAACTTATTTGAAAATACGACCAATTTACAGAATTAAGCAATACAAATAAACAAAGCTTACTGGATGAGGAACAACACGAGAGAAAGCTTTTAATATATTCGGCAGAGCTACTGGATGTCTTTCATTCGTTGTGAAAAATGCATGTTTAAGAATACGTCTCCCTAAACTTAATTATTGTCGGAGAACTTTCGTTGGTTTTTGGGAATAATAAAATAGTTTATTTTTCGCAGTTATAACGTTTTGATCTTTATTTGAGTTCTTCCTCAGGGCTACAATAAGAGATACAAAACACCGTAGATTTAATTAAGAAAAATGCAAAACTTTAAAAATATAATAACAAAGAAATAACATTGTACATTATGATCAATACGTAAAATAAAAATATTAAATATAAAGTTTTTACTAATAGTTAAAATTGGATACTATAAAACTATATTAAAGTTCAGAAATGCCAAATGCCACTAATATTCCGAATTTACAAATTTATTAATTGGAAACTCTCTCTCGCCTTTGGACATGAGGTCCTTGGTTTATAGACTGTATGGAACTATTGTATCAATTAAATTTAAAAAAATGGCCTAAGAAAACTTCTACGTTTATACCCTTTACCCTTAACTGAAATCCCCAATTTTCAAATTCTGTCATTTATATATATATATATATATATATATATATATATATATATATATATATATATATATATATATAAGCCAGGAGTCACAATGTAATTCAATGTCGGTCGTGGTATTAGCCAGCGGAGTAGTTGTTTTTGTGATTCCATTTTGTGCCTTTGCCCTACACGGGGCTCGCTAGTCTATGGCGGCCTGATGAGCTCTAATAAGAGCGAAATCGCGATCGTCGTTTGACTAAAATGGATCATTGTGTCTGCTGTGATGCAGAACATGTTCCAAACAAGGATCATTTTCTTGTTATGACGTTGGTGTACGTGGAATGAAAACATACTATCATTTAATGCTCCCAATGAAAGCCAGGAGTCACAATGTAATTCAATGTCGGTCGTGGTATTAGCCAGCGGAGTAGTTTTTTTTTTGTGATTCCATTTTGTGCCTTTGCCCTACACGGGGCTCGCTAGTCTATGGCGGCCTGATGAGCTCTAATAAGAGCGAAATCGCGATCGTCGTTTGACTAAAATGGATCATTGTGTCTGCTGTGATGCAGAACATGTTCCAAACAAGGATCATTTTCTTGTTATGACGTTGGTGTACGTGGAATGAAAACATACTATCATTTAATGCTCCCAATGAAAGCCAGGAGTCACAATGTAATTCAATGTCGGTCGTGGTATTAGCCAGCGGAGTAGTTGTTTTTGTGATTCCATTTTGTGCCTTTGCCCTACACAGAGCTCGCTAGTCTATGGCGGCCTGATGAGCTCTAATAAGAGCGAAATCGCGATCGTCGTTTGACTAAAATGGATCATTGTCTTGTTATGACGTTGGTGTACGTGGAATGAAAACATTCTATCATATATATATATATATATATATATATATATATATATATATAAATTTTGACTTTTTTGAAATAATCCCAGAAATAAGTGCTTTGGCTTTTCTTAGAATTTCATCTGAAACTTAAAATTTTTCTTCATTTTTTACTATTTTAATTTGCACAAAATTTCAACGCAAAAATTTTTTATAAGTCAAAACTATATTAAATCTTTCATTCATTCTTTTTGATAATCGTTTTTATCTAACCGGCCATTGGAAATTCGATAAAACATCCTGCTGGCACTTGCATTCTATATCGGCCCTTTAGAACACAAAAAAAAACCGTAAGAGAAATTCGATTTCATACTTGAAATGCCACGAGTGGTGGAAATATGCATCTTGGCGTTTCTAGTCTTAATACTTCTAAGGTGGAAAATTTAAGCGTTAAAATAAGAACAGGCTGTGGAATAAAACATACAGTTTATGCAAGAACTACGTCGATTTCGTGCTTCCTTTATTATTCAGCCTTTCGTTTAATATATGGGAGAGGTAATATTCGGGGATATGGAGATAAATTACTCCTGAATTTAAAACCTCGCAATTTAAAAAATCTTCGGGAATATGATATACAGTAATTATATAAGTAAGAAAGGAATTGAATAAGGCAGTTGGAGAAGCAAAGTACAAGATTTTATTTTTCATGTCAACCATATTCAAGCCATCAGAACCGACCCAGTCGTTATTTTTTAATTTGGACTTTATGCACAGTTAATACATTTCTTGTACTTAGCTTCATCCTGATCCCTATAATTAAAATATTAATTTCATTTAGAATGATCGCTTCATTTGACGTTAAAAGAATATAGATAGAAGTCGGAATTCCGAGATAGAAGTCGGAATTCCGACTTAGAAGTCGGAATTTGTTACAAAAATAAAAATAAAAAAATTGTGACCCTTCTACGCTTTCGTAGTTTTGCTTTAATCAGTTTCCTCTTTAAAAATATTTTACCTATACACTTAGAAACAATAGCACTATAATTAGATTTTTTTACTCTTGTGTTAGTACACATTCTCTTAGGGACAGTTTACTCAATAAGTAAAATCATTCTTATGTACAATGGTGAGTAAAGAATAATATCATACAGTTGTGCGTTATGCATAGTGTGGCAATCAAATCAGATTTTAACCGCACAAATCGTTAGATGTTTTTGACATTTTTTTGCTTCCCTCGTCAAAGGGAAGTTTTGTAATCGTGAAAAAATTACCCTCAGAGATTTTTTCAGATCTTTACGTTTCAGGGTACCTAGATGCCGAAAAACATTTTTTCTCAATTGAGTCAGTCTGTCTCTCAGTCGGTCTGTTGGCGGCATAGCTAGTTACCCGATTGACTTCAAATTTTAGGTCAAAAATTAAGGTTCATATGGGGATGACCTGGAAACATTTTAGTAAAAATCCAATACGGCAAAACAAAATGGCAGCTTAGTGAAATTTTACAAAAAGTATTACTAAAATCTACTTATCCAATTTACCTCAATTTTTGCACAAAAATCAAGTATTATGTAGGTATCAACTGGTAAAATTTTAATATGAATCCAAGACAGCTGAAAAATTACTTAATTAACTGTTTCAAATTCTGTGCTATAAATAATTGTGGCATACAGATAAACTAGTAACTAGTAACTGTGGTACTAATTTAAGATGGCGGAACAAAATTCCGGCTAAATAAAATATTTGTAATCGTGAAAAAATCGCCCTCTCAGGTTTTACATATCTTCACATTTTAGCGGCCCTAGATGCCAAAAAATATATTTTATTAATTCCATCGGCTTTTCTGTAAGTTTGTCTGTGTCTCTGCCAGTTCACGGCATAGGTTAACAACCACTTACCCGATTGACCTCAAATTTTTGCAAAAATTAAGGGTCATATAGAGATGACCTGATAATATTATGGTAAAAAATCCTCTTCTTCTCCCTCTTATTTTAGGCCTTAGGCCTGTATTTTCCAACTAATTCTCATTCTCTTGTGATGTAGATGTCCAGAAGACTTTCCATCTTTTAGGAGGTCTGCCCAGTGGTCGGCGTGTCTGTGGAACACCGTCTCGTGCAATTTTTGCTATCTTGTCTATTCTAGCAACGTGGTCATTCCATGCTCTACGCAGCTTCCATCCCCATCTGATTATGTCCTCTACCTCGGACTCGTTCCTTATGTCGTTGTCTCTTAGTGTACATCCCGCTATATTTTTCAGTGCTTTCATTTCCCTTGTTCGTAAGATATTTTTTGTTCGTTTGTTGTCTGCTCGGGTTTCTGTAGCGTATGTCATCACGGGTCGTATGCAAGTTTTATATATCTTGGTTTTAGCTCGTTTGCTCATGTGTTTCTGTTCCATATGACGTCCCAAAGAGCACCTGCTATCCTGCTTGCTTTGTTTGCTTGGGCCTTTACTTCATCGATTCTATTTTGGCTGGAGGTTATTTGCACTCCTAGATAGTTAAATGCCATTACCTGCTCTACTGGTTTGTTCTCAAGTGCAAGTTTACATCTTACGGGTTCTTTAGCCACTACGAGTGTTTTTGTTTTAGTAGTGGATATTTGCATGTTGTACGCCATGGCTTTTACATAGAAAGAACACAAGAGTCTCTGTAGATCATTTTCGCTTTCGGCTGTGATTACTGCATATGCTACGCCGATAATTTTTATTTCTCCCGTTGTGAGTTTATAGCCTCTGCTTGTATTCTTCACGTAGTTGATAATTTCACTCATAATGATGTTAAACAGCTGAGGCTTTAAGAATTCTCGTTGTCTTATTCTCGTTGGTGTTGGGATTTCTTCCGTCAGTTTTTGATTCATTGATATGTAAGTCGACGTGTTGAGGTTCAGCTGTTTGGTTGTGTACGTAATAGCATCGGGTATGTGCTTCTTCAGAATGTTGAGAATGTCGCTTAATTTAACTCGGTCAAAGGCTTTGATGAGATCGATAAAGCACATGAATGCGGGTTTTCCGTACTCGATAGCTTTCTTTACGATTTGCCTGATTATAAAAATAGCGTCTAGCGTCGATGTATTCTAAAACCCTGTTGTTCTTCTGACGTACCTACAGGTTCAATTATTTTTGATTCCAAAATATTTGTAAACAATTTCATGGTCAATGCTAGTAGTGTTACTCCCCTGTGATTTTCAGGAGATTTCTTGTCTCCTTTTTTGAATATCGGAATGGTGATACTTTTCTTCAAATTATTTGGGACTCTTCTAGTTCTTAGAATGTTATTGAACAGTTTTGTAAGTTACGCCATTAGTAGTGGTCCTCCCTTTTTAGTAGTTCATTTGGTATGTGATATAAGACAGGCACCATTCTATTTTTAAGCTTACTCACTGTTTTCGTTGTTAGTTCCAATGGTATTTCCACCGATTCTGAGTTTCACGTATTTTCTTCTTCGAGGATGTCTTGTTCTTCAACATCCTATTGCCTTTCGAAGTAGTCTTTCTATTTCGCTTCGTCTGTTTGATGTATTTGTGCGTATTCTGTTATGTCAAGTTTCCTATTTCTTAGTCTTCCACAAACTTTCTTTTGAGCGCCATATAAGTCGTGTTCCATTTCGGTGGTGAATTCCTCCCAGTATTTTCATTTGATACTTCTTATTTCTGTGTTTTCTGACTCTATTTCCTGTTTGAATGTAGAGATTGTGTTGTTCAGGGCTCCTGTTGCTTCTAAATGCTAGGTAGGCATCTCTTTTTTCTTTTGCCAGTGCTTTTGCTTCTGGTGTATACTATTGTTTGTTTTGAAAGTTTCTGTTTGTAGTGATTTTCCTTTTACCTATAGCTTCATAGGCTGCATTTGTAATGCTCGTCTTTACTTTCTCCCAACACTTTTCCACGTCATCCTGCTCTTTTATGGGGCTTTATAGAGTTCTTTCGTCGTCGGGTCTCTGATGAATTCTATGTTGAACTTTTCCTTGCCTGTGTTTGGGGAAGTTCTTTTTCTTTGTATCCTTATGCGCAGTATGCAAAGAACTAAGAAATGGTCAGAACCTATGTTGGCGGAAGACTTCTCGTATCTAGCACTAGAATTGGATGTATGGCTCTATTTGATATGACAGTCTATTGTGGAGTTCTATCCTCGCGAGTTTGCCAGGTAACTTTGTGTTGCGGTTTATGTCTGAAGAAACTGTTGTTTATTCTTATATTGTGACAAGTGAAGGAGTCTACTAGGGCTTCGCCATTTTCGTTTATGTGGTTTTCCTTGAATCGATGTTTGATCCCAGGAATTATGTTGTTTTCAATTCTGGTGTTTAGGTCGCCCATTGTAAGAAGTTTCTCCGTTGCTGGTATTATGCTTACATTTGCCTCTAGTGTTTCGTAAAATAGATCTATTTCTTCGTTGCTTTTGCTAATGTCTGGCGCATATACACTAATTATGTGGAGTTTTCATTTTTGTTTTCTAATGATAGTATATATTAAAAATCGATAAAAATGCGCTCTCACACATCTTTATCAAAAGTTCTTGGCCGGAAAAGATATATGTATAATAGCAGAAATATATAATTTCTGCAGGTGCAAAACGGCCTACAAGAAGAATTGCTTTCGATTATGTCGCAGGGTACCCTCTTGCGATCATGATTTCTGGGCCTCTACCCTCATCAGGCAGGCTTGTACCTAGGGAGATCTGAAATAACAGATTGCTCGATATGACAAAATCGAAAACGAAACGTCATACTGAAACAGTACTACAAGGTAAATGTAACATTTAGCACCACCTATTAGGGCTCCGGTGATTTCCGGCTGCAAACCCATAGGTAATTTAAAAAGTATGCACTAGCACCATCATGCGGAGAGTAGATACTAAAACTCAATAAAAATGCGCTCTCGCATGGTTTCCAATTTACTTTCGATATGGGGTATTTAGTCCATAGATTGGACGAAGCTAGTGTTTACCTAATTTTAAAAAATACATCACCAAAACATTTTTGTCTATACACGTTTCGTTCTTCAAATTCTTTGATTTTTTTGTCATATATGAATTTTATCTATTTTGAAATTGTCTGCAGAAGCTAGGTTGGCTCTTAGTAAAATTGCTTCCGAGACTCTCAAATTGTTAATTTTTTTAAAATTTAGCAATGCTAATAATTTGAACATCGATGGAATATCCTGCAGGTTCTATATTAGTCCGTTAGAACAAAAAATTTCATACGAGAACTTTAGTTTCATACTTGAAATGCTGCCAGCATTAAAATATGTATATTGGCGTTTCTACTCTTAATATTTCAAAAGGTGGAGAATTTAAGTGTTAAACTAAGAACACGGTGTGGAATAAAGTTTCCAGGTTATGCGAGAACTACGCAGATTTAGTGCTTACTTTATTATTGTTCAACCTTTCGCTTAATGTATGGAAGCCGTAATAATCGGAGGCAGAAAGATAAACGCACCTGAATTTTAACCCATTTTATTTTAAAGGTTTTTCTAGATTATAATACCTACATAGAAATATGAAGGCAAATGAATAAGGTAATTGGTGTTAGCCTGCCTTAATCAAAGTTTCTCCTTTAAAAGTATTTTATCCAACATTTATATACAATAGTACCGAAATTAATTTATTAAAATATCCTATAACTACTAGTGGGTGTCATAACTATCTAGTGGGCCATCGCAATAATCCTTTCAATGTATTACATTCCTTAAAATTTTTATTATAAAATTAATTTTAGGCTTCAAACAATTTTTTAAAAGACGATAAAATTAGCAATCTAAAATAGTTAAGTCTCAATTTTAAAATGATTAGTAGAAGAATTCAGCAAATAAAATATCTCGTACGATAACTTTGAGGTTACTAACTTGTTACAATTCTTAGATAAAATTAAGAATGTTCACTTAAAAGAAGGTGAAATTTTGATGTAAGCTCATTGTTTCCTAGTGTACCCATACCACTAGCTTTAGAATACCTAAAGGAACTACTTGAATTCAATAATTTGAAGAAAGAAATTATTGATAAATATTTACTAACTCGTTACAATTCTTAGATAAAATTAAGAATGTTCACTTAAAAGAAGGTGAAATTTTGATGTAAGCTCATTGTTTTCTAGTGTACCCATACCACTATCTTTAGAGTACCTAAAGGAGCTACTTGAATTCAATAATTTGAAGAAAGAAATTATTGATGAATATTTTCTTCGCACAAACTTATATATGAATCAACATTTTTTTTAGACAATAAATATTATAAACAACTTGAGGGTACTGTGATGGGTAATTGCTTATCTCCGTTCCTTGCAAATTTGTTTATGGGTAGATTAGAAACCCAAATAAAAAAAGAACTCAAGTATTGCCCAAGAATGTGGTAAAGATACGTATACGATCTATTTGTTATTTTTGATACTAAAACAGAAAATTTGGACACTTTCTTAGAAACATTAAACGATAAAATATTCTTCCAATAATTTTACGTACGAAAAGGAGAACAATGGGCAATTACCTTTTCTCTACACGTTAGTTATTTGAAATAACGATAACTTAGAATTTGATATTTACAGGAAATTTACTAATACTGATAGGCATATAACATCCGACTCATTTCATTGCCGTAAACACAAAATGGCAGCATTTCATTTCTTAACTCATAGGTTAGTCAATTTTCCATTAAGCAGAGAACGTTTTAACAATGAAATGAATCGGATTAAAAATATAACTAAAAGTAATGGATATAATGATAATTTTGTACATAAATTAGTAAATAGACATAAGCATAAGAAAATGTTAAAAGATGCCACTACTCTTCAAGCACCTGAGGCTCCCAATAAGTTCATAGTAATCCCATATGATCCCAGATATACGAGAGGTCTAAAAAACTATTTAAAAACGTAGGTTTTAGAGTAGCCTACCAAATGGAGAACAGTTTGAAAAATCTTCTTGGAAACGCTAAAGACAAAAGTCGACTTGAAGGAGAGGAATGGCATCTATGAAATTAGCTGTAATGACTGCGATCTAAAATATGTTCGGCCAACTAAACGCTCGATAAATATTCGTTTTAGAGAACACATGACACATTTAACATACGGAAGAACAGAAAAGTCAAGCGTTGCCCAACATGCTTTGGAAAACCAAATAGGAATAAATAATTTTAAGTTAATTAAAAATGTATCTAATATTATATTATTATTATATGCATTTGAGAGTATAGAAATAATCTAGTATAGTCCCCTCTATTGCTTACTCGACAACGGTGCAGTCGGGGGCAACCATCTATAAATTTCTTTAGTTTATATCATCTGCTGATGATGCTAACTTGGTTAGCAAAACTCGCGTCCAGAACGTAATAAGTTGTGGTGTAGTGGGATGAGAACTTTTGTATTTTGATCAATCTAAAATAGTACAAATTAAAATTAACATTTACTTGATTATATTAATATTTAATAAATGATACGTATATGTAGTTGAGACTAATCTTCAACAAGGAATATTGGGATAGAGCTAGTTTCTCATTTGAATTAAAAAAATATGCCATGCAAGCTATAACTTTGATTTCCTAATCTTTAAGTTCTTCCAATGTTTTGCTAAATTTAATTATTTTATCCAAACTAGTAAAAAATAGCATTTGCTAGTCTAGTTGAAGTCCGACTTAAATGGTGATACTAATTTAATATATACACTGCTGGAACTTCGCAATGCGCCAAGGAAATTCCTACTGCAAATTAAATTTTTAATACGAATGAGATTTTGAGTTACGCTTTTTGGCTTCTGGTTGACAAATTCCTAGAGCATGCAGCCTGATAAGGACAGCCTCAGGACTCCATCGCAACCGTCTTATATAAGGTGTTATATAAGACCCTGTGATTTTTTGAAAAGTTTGTTCGACCACAACTCTTACTGTGGAAGATTTATTTTTCTCTTTGTGCAACCAAAATAATCTAGAGCTAGGTACAAATAGATAATATTCAGCGGTTTTGAAATTGTTTCTTCTTTTCCGACATAAGGTTTTTTTAGAAAAATTGATTTTTTTTAAATGTTCTGCTGAAACCAACCCATTTGCAGCAATCAGATTCAGTATGGTCTATCGGGTTAGGAACAGGGTTGACACCCTCAAGTATTCCACCATGAATATTGTATACAGGGTGCACCAAAAACTCTCCGATTCTAAACTTTAACAATGTTGAATTTCTGCTCAGCAACGTAGGTATCAGGGACGTGCAGTCCATGAAAGCAAGGGAAGCAGTGCATCCCCAAAAAAAAATTACAAAACATTTTCTAAAATATAATTTTTGAAATAGGAAACCATTAATTTAGTTTATATTAAAAATGCTAAAATATTATCTTAATTATCAAGCCCATAATGAATGCGGCCTTGACTCCGACCGAGCCACAATAGAAATCGAATAGAACGACGTTTTTATGATGACGTCATTGACGAATTTGCAAAAAATAATCGAAGAATCGAATTACATTACAAATAGGTAAGTTTCTAAAAATTGCTTCCCTTTCTTAAAATTTCACCGCACGCCCTTGGTAGGTATTATTCCAAACCTTTTTAACCCACTGTATTATTGGGACATATTCCCATTTTATTCGAAACGATGGGTAAACAGTTTAAGTAAGTAAGTCTGTTTAAACAAGAATAACACATCAAACTGTATTTTATTGGGAAAAAGAGAATTATATCAATGATAAAAGGCAAATTTTTATTTTTTATAAAAAAAATTTGCTTCAAATTAATGACAATATCTGTTAAAGAACTAGAGCAAATTTCAAATATAAAAAAAACTGTTACGGCAAAAATGGCCATTATTGCTAAAATTGGATTAGAAACAACATCGAATTCAAGATTGATAAATAAAACCAAACCCAGCAAATCACTATTTAACGACCACTTCTTAGTTTTTCGTGAACCCTGAATACAATATTCATGTTGGGAAATTTAAGGATGCCAGCCTTCTTCATAATCTGATAGATAAACCTTTAATTACCACAAGTGGGCTTTGTTCAGCAGATTATTTTAAAAAATTAATTTTTCGAAAAAAAACCGTATGTCGGAAACGAAGTAAAAATTTCAAAATTGCTAGAAATTGTTTTTTTCGTACCTAGTTCTAGATTATTTTGGTTGCACAAAAAGAAAAAGAAATCATCCATAGTTAGAGTTCTGGTCGAACAATCTTTAAAAAAAATGACATGGCTTTATATAACCCCCTGTATAAGACTGTTGCGATGGTATCCTGAAAGTAGCCTTATCGGGCTGCATACTATGGATAACAGTCAAACAAAAACCAAAAACTACAACTCAAAATCTTCTTCCGTATTGAAAATATTTTATTTTTCATATTTCAGTAAAAATTTCCTTAATGCATGCACTTCGAAGTTTTTTTACGTAGTTTATATTTCAAATCCTTCAAATTTCTTCTTATCTAAACGGTCATTGGAAATTCGTTAAAGCAAACTCCTAAAAATCGCGTTCTTTATCGGCCCGTTAGAAGGAAAAATTTCGTGTGAGAAATTCAGTTTTATATTTGAAATATGCATATTGGCTTTCCTAGTCTTAATATTTCTAAAGGTGCACAATTTAAGTGTTAAAATAAGAACAGGCAGTGGAATAAAATTTCGAGTTTATGCAAGAACTACGTCGATTTAGTGCTTACTTTATTATTGTTCAGTCTTTCGGTTAATATATGGGAGACCTAACATTCGAGAGTTGCACCTGAATTTGAATTCAACGATTTCATTTTAAATTTCTATCTGGATTGTAATACATAGCAACAGAAAGGAAAATGTATAGAACAACTGGTTTTACTATACGTTAATGAAGTATTCCCTTCTAGAAATATTTTATAATTTTAAAAATTAATAAAACATACAAGAAGTTAATTTGAGGAGATAAAGTACTTAATTACAGGTAAATAAACTAAGGACGCGATTTATTAAAATAGATAAATAGTTGTCAGTTATGTTTTTAATATAATTTACGAAATATGCAAGGCGAGTGGATTAGCCAAAAAAAAGGGGTAATGCTGAATCAAAAAATTCTGCTCCCAAAAGGTCCTACCAATAATTTAGGAATACAAAGATTTGATTAAAATATAGCGATAGACATTCTTGCCTTAGTCTAAAAGTTAATATTAAGAAATATTAAGTTAAAATTTTATATTCGACTTTTTAAAATAATATCCCTGGTTTTTGAGATATTAAAGTGAAAATTGGTAATAACGGATTTTTTATAGCCAGTAATAATATTAATACGCCTTCAAATTTTGATGTAACTTGTAGAGGGCGCTAGGAGCGCTAATTTTTGTACTTAAAAATGTCAACTGCTAACTTTTTTGAATACAAAATTAGGAAGTTTTGTATAGAAAAAATATTTTCTATTATCTTATCTTCACAAAAAAGCTATAGCTTATAAATCTATCTAAATTTTACCGTTTTCGAAATATTTGCTGTTTTATTACTTGAAACAGCCCCGTGTACAGGGTGTCCGGATTTGGTTGCAAAAGCAGGGTATCTCGCTTATTTTTAAAGATAGAACCTTGCGGTGTTCACGACCCTGAGCTAATTTTTTGTGAAACTCATGAAGCCGTAAACAAAATTTTTATAGCCTTCTTCGTTTATGAGATACAGGGCGAAATAGAAAAATTTGCATTTTGGGACCCTCTCGTATCTCGGTTATCCTTTAACTTAACGCAAAGGGAAAAATTGCTGCTTATGCAGTTTTTTACGCTGGATCCAGTGGCGTAGTCATATTTTTCATTTGAGTTGTTATTTTTTAGATATGACCCAAAGTTGTGTTTTTTTAAATGGGACACCCTGTATATTTATCCAGAAATTGATTTGTTACCTTATTTTTAAGAGCAAAAAGTAGCGCTCGTAGCGCCCTCTATAAATTACATCAAAATTGAAGGCATATTATTATAATTATCAATCAACGTGGGGCACTGGTGCCAAACCGCAAAACCGAGCCTCCTCTCCTCTCTAAAATTAGTACATATAAACAAAAAAAATTAGAAGCTTTCATAAATCGCAAAAAATATTGAAATCTTGTTACAACATTCAGGATAGTTCCAGCAAATCGAATACGTATCACAGAAAAATGAAATAAGGTTATATATCAACCATAATATACTCCATGTAAACTATACTAATTAAACTTAACAAAAAAAAAACAAATAAACAAAACAACAATCTAAAGTAAAAATTAATTCTAATTACACCGACTTAGGATTCGACGACTGACTGGTGTTACTTTTGTCTATAACTTGAAAAAAGTTGTCTATTTTTACATGCTTTTTCAATTTTGCTTCGTTCTCCGCAGTTTTTTTTCTTTTAGCTACTCCCGATTGTAATTCATTTTATCCCAACTACAACGCTGAATACTCACAAAACAAAATATAAAATCAGTACCACTGCAATTATACATCGGTTTTAGTTCAGCAACCAGCACAAAACACAAACAATTAGCCCCCAAAGCCAGTACCGCATCTACCACTTTTGGGGCCCTAGGTCCAATTGAGATTACGGGCCCCTATCGGCCCTATCTCTTGAAAGCTTTGCAGTCAGTGCCGGATTAATTATTTTTGCCCAAACGTATTTACGGGCCCCAAGCTTGTGGGAAAAAGTGACGAACAAAAAAAAGTCCTCTCTATCATATAGCAGAAACTTATTTCGTCCTTCAATATAATAATATATAAAAATTACCTACTTACTGACAAAATGAAACAAGGACAATTATATAAACGATTTGTGTTGCAGCGAGGCGGCGGCGGGCCCTCTTTTCGACGGGCCCTAGGCTGACTGACTATAACTATAACTGAAAATAAACTATAAACATAATAAAAGGCTATTTGCCTGTTTGATGCGCGTTAAGGTCTGTATACACTGTAACACAGTTTTTGTCGCCTATCGATAAAAGTCGCGCAGTTTTATAAATGTAATTTCCTTACTTAAAAGTGCACTTTTATAAATCGATAGTTTTTAGTTCTATCGATATTGCTAATACGATAGTTTTCTATGTAAACTTTAACGAGGCCGCCGGGCCCCCAAAGGCCCGGGCCCTGGCGCAACCGCATCACTTGCACTACTGTAGTTACGCCACTGGTTAACATGCTTTTCACGAGGCTGTTATTTTATGACGGTAAGTTTATGCAAAAAAAGTTTAGAATGTTTTTCTTTTTACCCTGTATGAATGTTTACCATGCATAAGTACTTATAAGCTTTTATGCGCCTTGCGTGTATATCTTTTCTACCAAAAAAACGCAAAAAGCGAATATGGAGTTAATAAAAACCAAGTTTTTCCTTGCAACTAGCAATATAACTAAACTTTACAAAAATCGGGTTTCATAAAGCGCAGAGTTGCACTAAAATGATTATACTTATTAATAGGTTACATAGGAACTAAAACACAGGGAGAAACCAGATTCAACTTCTCTCATTTGCCACAGATTCGGTTAAAAAGTAGTCAATTTGACATGACTCCGTACTTATTGACTTTCCCAGTCTACTAATAATTTTTTTATCCTTTCCAATGTAGCATATTACTTACCAAGGAATGATTTTTGAAACAGTGAAAACAAATTTAAATCGATCTATTAATAAGAAAAATATCGAGGCTTGAACTTGACCTTTGTTTTTTAATATTCCATAATTTTGGAACGAAGTTTATAAACTGTGTTCTTTATGGTAGTGGTATTTTATACGAGGTAAGTTTTGAGTAGATGCGAATTTACCGATTTTTTTACAACATACTACAGCCTTTAATAAATAAAAATATATTATAATTGCCAGACGCTCTTTTAACTCTTTTGATTGATAAAACGCCATTCTTACTTCCGGATAGCAGTTTTCATTAAATTATCCGTAGAAAACCTCTTGGGGCATTTTATGTTTCTGTCGGGATCTGGATCCTCGTATGTGAAATATAATAATTTTCGTTCGATAAGAATTCCTGTTATAGATTACGGCACTCAATATGCACTTGCAGTGCTCCCGACATTCTGAAACATAAATGGATCGGAAATTCAAGATGGAAATCGTTCACTTTTATGGAGAAATATAAAAGTCGTCTTAGCTGGAGCTGTTGTTGATTTTTGAATGAGTATTTAAGTAGACGTACGTTTTCTTGCATAAAATTGGACGTTTAAAAATATATACTAGCATATTTTACGCCCCTAAAGCCAATGAGTAAAAGTCGATCTATAATAAAAATATTGTGTTTTAAACAGTAATATCTATTAATTTGTTGTGTTAGTGTTAACTAAGTAACATTGTAAGTATATATTTTAATGTTCAATGTAACGCTATATATATATATATATATATATATATATATATATATATACATATATATATATATATATATATATATATATATATATATATATATATATATATATATATATATATATATATATATATATATATATATATATATATATATATATATATATATATATATATATATATATATATATATATATATATATATATATATATATATATATATATATATATATATATATATATATATATGTATATATGTATGTGTTCATCCGTTCACTACTGTTATTCCGAAAAGAACAGTTTTGCTGACGTTTCGCCAAAATTACATTTGGCATGTTTGAAGCTTGCCTTTTCGAGTCCGAATAAAGACTGAAGTTTTAGCGACTGCGAGCTTCCTTTTATACCCTCACTTAGGACCGAATAAGGCTATATCTGAGCGGCCGTTGGTCATTATTTAGATTTTTAGATTTTAGATGTGTCGATTATTGTCTTCTATACTGTTGGTAGTTTTAATGATTCGTCCTGTTTATTTAAATCGCCTTGTTTTCCTATTTCTATGACTTGGATTATTTTGGTCTTATAATATTTTATGTTGGCAGTCTCCCTACTCCCAACGAAATTTATTATGTGGCCGGTTTCCTGATGACGTAGGAATAGAGCTAAGGTTGTTTGTTTGTTTCTGATGCCGAGTTTATGCTCTTCTACTCTTTCTACAGTTCTGGCTCGGAATGCTCCGTGTAATGCTTTGATGTTGTGTTTTCTAATAATTCTTCCGATTCTGTCTGTTGTGCCCTTTACATATGGTAAGATTACTTGTTGCCTTTTGGGAACCCTGTGCAATAACAGCTTTCTCTATTGTGTGATTTGTGTAGACATTTTTCTTTAAAGCTCTAGATATTATATTAAGTCCGTTTTTTCTCGTCTGTGTTTTAGTTAATCGCACGGATATTAGAGTGTTAGCCACAACTTGAATTTGTGCTGGGTGAGGATGTGATCCAGTAGCGGCTATTAAGGTGCAGTAGGTGAAGTGCTACTTCATCAGGAAAAATAAACAAGCAAACATCTAACTTTAGTTACTATATATCTCTTAAAATTTAAGTTTTTACATTGATTTATTCACCTAATTGGCAAAAAATAAACTGTACATCTCGAATAAATATTTTACTTGACCGTTGGCGGCATGTCTTTTTAAAACTTTCAATCGTACTCTATTATAACAACTATAACAGTGGCGCAAACCGCTTCGACTTTGCTGGAGGAGCTATGTTTAGTTTACGATTTTCCTACTACGTTGCCATGACACCGCGTACGCGATTACGTCAAAATAATGTTAACCGGCGCTATACAATGCTCTCGGTGAATTGCTAACGCAGTACACTACACCCACGTGTCGTTCAGTTTGGGGTGGTTGTTTACGTTTATTTTCACGGATGTCGATGCAACCGGTTAGTTCCTTTGCAGTATGCTTGACTGTTTTGTGTTATATCAAAATACAAGAGTTCTAACCACACTACACCACAACTTGTTACGTTCTGGACGCGCGTTTCGCTAACCAAGTTAGCATCATCAGCAGATGATATAAACTAAAGTAACTTATCCTAACCGAGACTATTTATAGGTAAATGTGGTCACACTTGGTTGCACCCGACTGCAACGTTGTCAAGTAAACAATAGAGGGGACTATAGGGAATAGGCCCTCTGTCTTTATTTAGTGCTTTCTTACCACATTTAACTATTTCTATACTCTCAAATGCATCCAATAATCTATTATTAGATACATTTTTAATCAACTTAAGATTATTTATTCCTATTCGGTGATTGTTTTCCAAAGCATGTTGGGCAACGCTTGACTTTTCTGTTCTTCCGTATCTTAAATGTGCCATGTGTTTTTAAAACGAATGTTTATGGAGCGTTTAGTTTGCCCAACATATTTTAGATCACAATCATTACAGCTAATTTCATAGATGCCACTCCGCTCCCTCAAGTCGACTTTGTCTTATTATTATTAGGAGATTTTTTAAACTATTCTCCGTTTTGTAGGCTACTCTAAAACCTACGTTTTTAAATACTTTTTCTAGACCTCTCGTATATCTGGGATCATATGGGATTACTATGAATTTATTGGAAGCCTCAGGTATTTGAAGAGTAGTGGCATCTTTTAACATTTTCTTATGCTTATGTCTATTTACTAGTTTATGTACAAAATTATCATTATATCCATTACTTTTAGCTATATTTTTAATCCGATTCATTTCATTGTTAAAACGTTCTTTACTTAGTGGAAAATTGACTAACCTGTGAGTTAAGAAATGGAATGCTGCCATTTTGTGTTGACGGCAATGAAATGAGTCAGATGTTATATATCTATCAGTATTAATAAATTTCCTATAAATATCAAATTCTAATTTATCGTTATTTCTAATAACTAACGTGTCGAGAAAAGGTAATTGCCCATTGTTCTCCTTTTCGTACGTAAAATTAATGGAAGGATATTTATTGTTTAATGTTTCTAAGAAAGTGTCCAAATTTTCTGTTTTTGTATCAAAAATAGCAAACATATCGTCTACGTATCTATACCACACCCTTGGGAAATACTTGAGTTCTTTTTTGAATTGGGTTTCTAATCTGCCCATAAACAAATTTGCAAGGAACGGAGATAAGCAATTGCCCATCGCAGTTCCCTCTAGTTGTTTATAATATTTATTGTTGTACTGAAAAAAATTTTGATTCATACATAATTTTGTGAGAAGTAAATACTCATCAATAATTTCTTTCTTCAAATTATTGATTTCAAGTAGTTCCTTTAGGTACTCTAAAGCTAGTGGTATGGGTACACTAGGAAACAATGAGCTTACATCAAAAGATATTAAAATTTCACCTTCTTTTAAGTGAACATTCTTAATTTTATCTAAGAATTCTAACGAGTTAGTAACCTCAAAGTTATCATACGAGATATTTAATTTGCCGAATTCTTCTACTAACCATTTTGAAATATTGTACGTTGGTGATCCAACAGCTGAAACAATAGGTCTCATGGACTTCCCAGGTTTATGAATTTTGGGAAGGCAATACAGTTTAGATAACTGTGGATTACTATGTGTTAGTTTGAATTTTAGTTTATCGGACACAAGGTTTTTACACTGTTTTAAAGTACTTTTACTTCTGTTATCATTTTTGATAACGGGTTTTTCTCAATTAAATCATAAGGACCAGTTTGAATCAAATTGTCTACTCTTTCAAAATAATCTGTTTTGTCTAGTATAACAACCTTATTTCCTTTGTCAGCTTTTAAATAAAAACATTCCTTTTTCTTCAGTCCCTGGATAACTTCAGTGTTTTTACGAGAAACATATTTTGACTTGTTGTTAACAACGTTTTTTGAGATTTGATTTCTGCAGGCCTCTCTAATGAATCCCTTAGTTGACTCTGGCACGTATTGAATGGAACTTTCGATATTCCCTATAATAGTTGGTAAACTATTTTTTACTGGAGGCTCTGCAAAATTCAAATCTTTATTCAAAAGGGCTATTTCTCTATTATCAAAAGACTGAGAAGAAAGATTTTCTACAATGTTCTCGACTTCCGAAGAAATTTGTT
Source organism: Kuschelorhynchus macadamiae (assembly GCA_030620095.1). Classification (NCBI taxonomy): domain Eukaryota; kingdom Metazoa; phylum Arthropoda; class Insecta; order Coleoptera; family Curculionidae; genus Kuschelorhynchus; species Kuschelorhynchus macadamiae. The sequence goes on along the minus strand of JAUTXW010000567.1, from coordinate 1,262,931 downwards.
TTTGTGGTTTCAACTTTCTCAGTTTGTTTTTAAGTGAACACATTTTCTTCAAAAATTTGGCATCGATAAATACGAAACCAAGTGTGACCACATTTACCTATAAATAGTCTCGGTTAGGATAAGTTACTTTAGTTTATATCATCTGCTGATGATGCCAACTTGGTTAGCGAAACGCGCGTCCAGAACGTAACAAGTTGTGGTGTAGTGTGGTTAGAACTCTTGTATTTTGATCTATCTTCCACCACAGGTTCCAGTGTTAGGACTTAACATGGCTTCACGGTCAACGGAACAAAACCTTTATTGTAAGTACTGTACTAAGATTAGGTTAATAGCAGCAGATATTTGGTTTCTAAAATCATGCAAGTCTTTTTCAGTTTTCCCTAAATTCATTTCAGTCAAGATCCCTAAACAATCACCCGTTACTGGGAAGGTTGAATCTTTTGCCAAACAAAAGTGCCTAGATTTAGAAATTAAAAATCTGTATAGCAAACGAAGTATGCTTGAAATTGAAGCATACGGGTTATTTAAAAAACTCACTTATAAGCTTAGTAATTTAGAATTTGAACAGTGGTTAGATTTCCAAAGAAAAATGTTCGTAGTTATCGATGCCAAATTTTTGAAGAAAATGTGTTCACTTAAAAACAAACTGAGAAAGTTGAAACCACAAAAACAAATTTCTTCGGAAGTCGAGAACATTGTAGAAAATCTTTCTTCTCAGTCTTTTGATAATAGAGAAATAGCCCTTTTGAATAAAGGTTTGAATTTTGCAGAGCCTCCAGTAAAAAATAGTTTACCAACTATTATAGGGAATATCGAAAGTTCCATTCAATACGTGCCAGAGTCAACTAAGGGATTCATTAGAGAGGCCTGCAGAAATCAAATCTCAAAAAACGTTGTTAACAACAAGTCAAAATATGTTTCTCGTAAAAACACTGAAGTTATTCAGGGACTGAAGAAAAAGGAATGTTTTTATTTAAAAGCTGACAAAGGAAATAAGGTTGTTATACTAGACAAAACAGATTATTTTGAAAGAGTAGACAATTTGATTCAAACTGGTCCTTATGATTTAATTGAGAAAAACCCGTTATCAAAAATGATAACAGAAGTAAAAAGTACTTTAAAACAGTGTAAAAACCTTGTGTCCGATAAACTAAAATTCAAACTAACACATAGTAACCCACAGTTATCTAAACTGTATTGCCTTCCCAAAATTCATAAACCTGGGAAGTCCATGAGACCTATTGTTTCAGCTGTTGGATCACCAACGTACAATATTTCAAAATGGTTAGTAGAAGAATTCGGCAAATTAAATATCTCGTATGATAACTTTGAGGTTACTAACTCGTTAGAATTCTTAGATAAAATTAAGAATGTTCACTTAAAAGAAGGTGAAATTTTAATATCTTTTGATGTAAGCTCATTGTTTCCTAGTGTACCCATACCACTAGCTTTAGCGTACCTAAAGGAACTACTTGAAATCAATAATTTGAAGAAAGAAATTATTGATGAGTATTTACTTCTCACAAAATTATGTATGAATCAAAATTTTTTTCAGTACAACAATAAATATTATAAACAACTAGAGGGAACTGCGATGGGCAATTGCTTATCTCCGTTCCTTGCAAATTTGTTTATGGGCAGATTAGAAACCCAATTCAAAAAAGAACTCGAGTATTTCCCAAGGGTGTGGTATAGATACGTAGACGATATATTTGCTATTTTTGATACAAAAACAGAAAATTTGGACACTTTCTTAGAAACATTAAACAATAAATATCCTTCCATTAATTTTACGTACGAAAAGGAGAACAATGGGCAATTACCTTTTCTCGACACGTTAGAATTATTATTAGAAATAACGATAAATTAGAATTTGATATTTATAGGAAATTTACTAATACTGATAGATATATAACATCTGACTCATTTCATTGCCGTCAACACAAAATGGCAGCATTCCATTTCTTAACTCACAGGTTAGTCAATTTTCCACTAAGTAAAGAACGTTTTAACAATGAAATGAATCGGATTAAAAATATAGCTAAAAGTAATGGATATAATGATAATTTTGTACATAAACTAGTAAATAGACATAAGCATAAGAAAATGTTAAAAGTTGCCACTACTCTTCAAATACCTGAGGCTTCCAATAAATTCATAGTAATCCCATATGATCCCAGATATACGAGAGGTCTAGAAAAAGTATTTAAAAACGTAGGTTTTAGAGTAGCCTACAAAACGGAGAATAGTTTAAAAAATCTCCTTGGAAACCCCAAAGACAAAGTCGACTTGAGGGAGTGGAGTGGCATCTATGAAATTAGCTGTAATGATTGTGATCTAAAATATGTTGGGTAAACTAAACGCTCCATAAACATTCGTTTTAAAGAACACATGGCACATTTAAGATACGGAAGAACAGAAAAGTCAAGCGTTGCCCAACATGCTTTGGAAAACAATCACCGAATAGGAATAAATAATCTTAAGTTGATTAAAAATGTATCTAATAATAGATTATTGGATGCATTTGAGAGTATAGAAATAGTTAAATGTGGTAAGAAAGCACTAAAGAAAGACAGAGGGCCTATTCCCTATAGTCCCCTCTATTGTTTACTTGACAACCTTGCAGTCGGGTGCAACCAAGTGTGACCACATTTACCTATAAATAGTCTCGGTTAGGATAAGTTACTTTAGTTTATATCATCTGCTGATGATGCTAACTTGGTTAGCGAAACGCTCGTCCAGAACGTAACAAGTTGTGGTGTAGTGTGGTTAGAACTCTTGTATTTTGATCTATCTTCCACCACAGGTTCCAGTGTTAGGACTTAACATGTTTTGTGTTATATTTATTTATGGTGTTGTTACAACTTTATTTGGTATTGGGTATAATTGATGAATCCCATTACGGATGTGGTTTGCATTTTGTTGGAAACTCCATTTAATCGATGGAAGGAACAAGATCAGAGTTTTACTCGTTATCTTGGTTTTCGGTGTACAAATGGTTACGTAGTAGTCAAGTATTACAAAAATTGTTTTGCTGGCCTTGTTTACTAGTTTCCAATAAATATTCAGTGTGGAATAAGAAAGGATTTCCAGGTATGTTAATTATATAAAGGTCTTTACATAAACATGAAGACTCGGCGGAGCATTTAAAATGCGAATTAATGCTAAAAACATTTGTAAAAAATCAAAGCACTATAGCTGACATTTTAAAAAAAATGCTAAACTATATAAAATACATTTTAACGAAAACTTCCAATTAAAAAGACTATTTATGTGCTTGGTAATTGACGCAGTTTTGTACCTTGCAAAACAAGAGTTAGTCTTTCGCAGCCATGATGAAGGCAGCGATCAATAATTAGGGGGAATTTTAAAAAGCTTTTAAGTTTATTAATATCGAGATGTTCCCAAGAACTAATAGATCATCACGAAAAAATTAAAAATGTTTCTACTGGTGACTCGAAAACTATTCAAAACGAAATAATTGAATGCATTTCTGATTATTTAAATGATCATGTAAAAAATGAAATAATGAACACACAGTTTTTTTCTGTGCAAGTGGATGACATCACTGATATTACGCAAACCTCCCAGTGCTCCATAATTTTAAGATACGTTAATTGAGAAGGTTCAGTAGTCGAGAGATTCTTAGGATTTTATAATATCAGCTCCAATAGAACGTCGAAGAATTTATATTTTCTATTGGATGAAATGTTGGACCAATTTGCCTATAAACATAAATTAATAGGGCAATGTTACGCTTGCGCACGTGTGATGTCTGACCATCTAAATGACCTTCAAAAAAAAAGTAAAAGCTTCGCAGGCGTCTTAACTTTGTGATGCAGCAAAGTTTAAAAATACTTCTATATGTCGAATGTTTTTGCAAAGCCTTAGTGGTATTCCTTCATGATTTCATCACTCAGAAAAACGAACGTATGCTCTTACATCTGCATCTACGAGGCGTATACCAACAATTACAGAAACTCGTTGGTCTTCAAATTCGAAGTTAGTAAATGTGATTGTTCAAGACTGGAATAAATTAAAAGACGTCTTTGAATTTATTACAAACTGTGACAAATCTGATGAAAAATCAATCCGGCTTGCGAAAGGATTTTTAGGTGAGATGAACGATTTTGAATTCACTTTTCTGGCATTAGTGTTTAATGACATTTTTTCAATCACGGGCATATTATTTGCGTTCTTCAAAAAAAAATCGCTTGACATTCATTTTTGCCAATCCAATATAAAACGATGTCGTGAGGCGTTCTGTAAAAAAAGAACTAAACATTTTTGTAATACCATGTTTGATAAAGCAAATTCTACAAAAGAAACAAATCATTACAAACGTGAGCTTGCTAAGCTTTCACTTGAAGAAATTAGGGCTAACTATAGAACCCTTTTTTATGAAATATTGGACCATATTTTATTAGAAATGACACTAAGCTTTCAAGACTGAAAAACTTACATTTTTATGTTTGGCAGACTCTGCTTAATTTTCGGAATATGGTTTAAATTTTCCGACTGGCCCGTTTGAAAATTTGTTACAGTTATATGGGAAAATATTTTCAAAAAGTCTACGACTTAAAAATGAGCTTGGTCTTATTTTTGCCAATGACAATAATTGGAATATATCGCTTTAAGAGCAAGTGAAAAAAATTAATGAAAATAAAGATATTTTAACCAAAGCATATAAAGTGTTTTCCCTTATTTTGACAATACCGTCGACAAGTGGAAAGAAGTTTTTCTTGCCTCAAACGTGTAAAAACTTATTTAATAAATACAATATCTCAAGAAAGACTTACTTATCTAGGCAATATTTCAATTCAAAAGGAATTTCTGGAGGAGATTAGGGCAACTCATCCATTTTATGAGGATGGTATAAATAAATTTGCTGTTGGGGGAGCTGGTTGTTTTCCTCTAACTCTAGGGTAACTTGTATTTTGGGATATATTGAATTTACATGAGTTAGAAAGTTTTCGAGCTCTGTATGACCATGTTGCCAAATAATGAATATGTCATCCACATAACGAATCCATAACTTGGGCTTCAAACTTGCTTCTAGGGAGTTTCTTTCTCGAACTATATCATAAATAAGTTTGCAACTACTGGTGATAGCGAGGATCCCATTGGAGCACCACCTGTTTGTTTATACATTTGCCCCTTAAATGAAAAATAAGTATTTTTAAGGCAATGGGGTTATATTATATGTGCCTGGAAATCCTCGTTCATACTAATCCTGTCCAATCCTTGGTCAATGGGAATACTAGGATACAAATACTTGTCATCTAGGCTTCCTCTGATATCGTTTTTACAAGAACGATAACTCGTATAATTCGAGTGAAATGATCTGAGTTTTTGACGAATGAATCAATTTTTTCGACAGTCAGCAAGATATTTTTTTAGTTTTTGAAGCGGCGAATTAACAGCACTAACGATAGGACTGGTGGGCGTTCCTGGTTTGTGTATTTTTGGTAAACCATAGAGTTTAGGACATCTGCTCGACTTGTATGATTTTTTGTTCTATTTCGGGGTTTATTGGTGAACTTTTTATTTTATTTTTAGTTGTTTTCTGTAGGTATAGAGCATTATAAGACATATAAATAGAAAAACAAGGCGCTCTAACTAACCTTCGGCCCCAAGTGGGGGTACAAAAGGAAGCTCCCTGTCGCTATATATATATATATATATATATATATATATATATATATATATATATATATATATATATATATATATATATATATATATATATATATATATATATATATATATATATATATATATATATATATATATATATATATATATATATATATATATATATATATATATATATATATATATATATATATATATATATATATATATATATATATATATATATATATATATATATATATATATATATATATATATATATATATATATATATATATTTATATATATATATATATATATATATATATATATATATATATATATATATATATATATATATATATATATATATATATTTATCTATATATTACATTCAAACAGAAGAAAACGTGCAAGTGTACCCACGTGTTTCGTTGCGCTCCATTTGAAAAAAATTAGGTATTACCAAAAGCACAGTACAAAGGATAATATCCAATTATAAGTTTCATTCCTTCAAAATGTGTTTAGTTCAAAGTTTAACACTTGAACATCCTGAACGTAGACAAAATTTCATCGAGGATCCAGCAACAAATATGAAAGATGATTATATTTTTAAGTAAAATTTTATGGAATGACAACAATGGTACAGCGAATCATAACAGCTATTATTGGTCTCAGGAAAACCCCAAGTGAGTGGGAGTAACACATTTTCAGAATGATTAACACTGTATACACAAGAAGCTTTAAAAAAAGGTTTCCTCAGTGTATCAACAATGATGGGAGTTAGTTTGAATATTTGTTAGAGTAATGTTTTCCCAGTTCTTTTTAATTCTCAACGTTTTTAAATATTTGTTTTCATTCTATCGAATCAATTTGTTCCAAAAAATGTAGTTGCAACTAAAAGTTTTATTTTATTTATCCTTATTTGTGGGAGAAACCATTATTGATAAACCCATCAAACCCTATAGTTTGGTTTGCTTCGACTTTGTGAAGCATCCTGGATAATTGAACTTGTATTTAAGTTATGCATCTTGAAAACTCAAAAATATTTTCTTAGGACATTTGTTTACAACATTAAAGAAAATATTCGCTGTCCAAAAGCTCGTGGGACACCCTGTAAATTAGCTGGCGGAAAAGGTTTAATATCATCCGTTTATCAAGACAGTTACTGGACGTTTACTCAATTGTATCCCTGTTTTTATATTTATTCCGTCAGGAGGTTTCTTAGCCTCTGGGTGACGTAGAAAACTTTTTATCAAATAATTCTTCTTAGCCTTTTATAATATATGTCCAAATATTTGGAGGTGGTCGACATAAGGTGGCTGCAAGTTTCCAGGATATCGCCTGGACATCAGGTTGAAGACTGCTGATCGAATAGAAACCTGATACCGGGTTGATCGGAACCCGTATCTTCATTGAACTTTAGTTTCTGTTACATTTTTGAGATGACGAGTGGAACGCTGTTGTTCAGATACAGTAAACTGAAAAAATTGTTTCTTTCTAATCCATGGTTCATGTTCCCTTCGTATTACAGTACTACTACTGTAGATGGCTACTACTTAGTAAGCTTAAGTCGTCCGAGGCCGCTCGCAGAGTGGGGCAAGGGGGCGCCTACCTCCCTCCTAAAATGAAAGTACTGCCTATTGCATATTTTATTACATATGTAATATTATAATAATGCTATTCAAAGAGCTTTTATTTGTTTTTGCCTCCCTCCTCATGGAACCCTGCGGCCATCAATAGAGATTTATTTTACAAGCCAATGACAGGTATTGAACTGGAAGGGTAATGAAATAATTATATAATTTTTAATATAAAATATGCGTATCCCTAAATGGTTGCATTTTAAAACTGCGTTTCTTGGACTTTTTAAAATTTATAAATTCCTGTCCTGCTGTGTCGAAAGCCAAGATCCTATTTAGTTTGAGTGGTTCTTTTGTATAACACTTTTAATTAGCTCCTACAAATTTATTTTGTTCGAATTTTTATCATTATGAAGATTTTCCGATATCATACAAACCAATTACTTATACTACGAAAGTGTGAACACCTGAACTGAATCTAAGTTTGATTATTGCATCCGGCAGAATTTAATTTAGATTATTTCCACCTACAAAACTGGGCTAAGCCGCAATGCAAAAACCGTTCCTCACAACCTCCTTAAACTGACTCTAAACTAAAATCTAAATCAAACAAATCACTTAAGTTGATTAACTAATTTGTTCTGACTAGTACAATCCAACTGGATAAACTTTAAGAAAATTGAAGCTGTACAGCTGTAGGCAAAGAGTTCATATAACTAGAGCGGAATAATTTAAGAAAGATATTTGAAAACTTCTTTAAGTGTATATAATCTCCGGTTTCTGGTATATTTTTCACTTTTTGACATTTCTAACTTAATTTAAACTAGATGTGTATTACATTTGGAAGCCACAACTGGTTATTTTCGTTCACAAAATTGTATTACTTTAGGAATTACCTATTTTATATACTTATAAGGGATTTTAATATTTTATTCCATAAACACTCGTGACAGTGATCTATTTACTGCCCCTTTATACTTCTGCTTAGCCATAGCGTCGTTTTAGTAACAGTGCTATCAAAGGATACAAAAATCTTCACCACTGCAAAAACACTATGCCTTTTGGTAGTTTAAAAAATAAACTAAAAAGGATTTATATTTAAAAAAAAACCGAACTCAAATAGCGAGACTTGCTAAATTTGCTATTTACTTTTTCTTATATATATTTTATTTTTTTTTGAGACAGTCTTCCCCTTTTTACTTCCCTCGTAAAAGGGAAGTATTGTAATCTTGAAAAAATCACCCTCCTCTAGATGCCGAAAAACGTGTTTTCTCAATTCCGTCGGTCTGTCTGTCGGTTTGTCTCTTCACGGCATAGCTAAACCTGATTGGTCTTCTTTAGTGATCTTTGATACATTGCGGAAAAATCATCCATTTTTGATGAAGATGCACTAGCAGTTAAATATGATTTATTTTTATCAGGTTTTAAATATTTTTCGATGTCATTCTTGCCTCCATGTGAGTTTGAAAAACTTGATTAACAGGTCTTACAGAATACACTTGAGTCTAAATTTCACTTCTTCAAGAATGGATTAACATTTTTATATCGACTTTAATAATAATGAACTTACACGTTTTATGCTTCAATTTGTAACTTAATTACACAACAACGTTTAAAAAAATACTCTGCCTTAACCCGAATTAAAACACAATAGTTAGTTAGTATTCAAGTATTGATTCCATTCGCCGACGGTGATTACAATTTCGATTTACGACACGAGTATAGTAACCGGTACCTCAAATACTTCTAGATACACGTACAATCCTTTCTTCTAAGATTTCTTTAACATATCCCTAAATAAAGAGAGAGAGAGAACAGTGAGATCCAGTGAACCACCGTAATGGGTCACTGGTTGCAATAACTTTATTAATAAAATGTTCAATTAAATTATTAAGAACCTCTCTGGTATTGTGAGGCGGTGCTCCATCTTGGTGGAAGTAAATTCGACCTAAAACTTCTAAAGTTAGATCATTAAGATGCTGCTCAATTTCATTTTGGAGAAAGCCTAAGTACTTGTTAATTGGCCTTGAAATAAAAATGGCCCAATTATTCTGTTACCAACGACACCAGCCCAGACATTGATACCAAACCTTTTTTGAAAAATTCCTACTCTCATTTCATGTTGATTTTGTTGGGCCCAGTAACGAGTGCTTTTCTTGTTATACATACCATTATTTCTTAATATTTTTCTAGCTGATTCATGACTTAAACCCAGTTCGTGATTAATTTTTCTTAAAGAAACGGTTCTATCAACTTCAACCATAGCAAGAACGTTAATTTCCATTTCTTCATTTATAATAAATCGGCCTTCCGCCACTTGATTTCCTTCTTGATGCCTAAAACGATTCTCGAGGTATGGAAAATACTGATGGACTGAATGTTGTCGGGGTATCTCTGAGCATACAACTCAGCAGCATTCCCTGAATTTTTATGACATTCTCCAAATATTAATAAAATATTGGCTTTGTCGCTTTGAGTATACATTATTTCGACTTTTGAAAACAAAAATAATACTGAAAATCCTCCTTAATATCCAGCATGGCTATCCATGGCACACTTGACAAAAAGAAATAATTGATTATCGAGTATTTCTCTTAATAATATTTAATTTTTGAGATTATTTTTAATCCAATCTCAAAAAAGTGACTACCGTTAGATTCGCAAAAAATCCTCTTTTCAAAAAGTGCTTGTCTAAAAAGGGTCGCCATTTGAAAAAAAATAACAAAACAATTTGATTTTAACAACCTCTCTTGTTCCTAGCTATCAGACCAATCACTAAAACTTAACGATTGTGTTATTCTGTTATCATTTCAGGTCCTTAGATTAATTTGCGTCAGATCATGGCCACCTAGATGCAATTTTAAAAATGACTAAAAAAGAAATCAATTAGGCGTAAAAAGTTTTAAAAATTAATCCAAAAATGTAAAAATATACAGAGTGTTCAATTTAAAAAATCGAAACTGGAGTCATTGAAGAAGTGACCGGAAAGTGAAAAATATGCGAAAACTCTCCTCTTTATCTACCATTTAGCTATACCAAATTTCGTTTTGATACATCAAATACTTTAAAAGTTATGGCTTGACTAATAGATTCGTTGAGACCCGGTATACGAAAAATATTAAAACTAAATATCCCAAAATCTGGACGCCTTTAAATTTTTTTAAAATTGGGGCTGTCCTTCTTAATTCGGGAGCCACTTTATTTCTGTAACTATTTATTTATTCAATATATTTATGGACCTCATATCATTATTGGACACATCTCTTTAATTTAAATAATAGTGCGATCCATCCGAGTTTTAAATCAGAAACAGCGCAAACGACTTCTTTAAAATTAGAATATCATTGGCTAAAATGAACTTAACTTAACTAAAGGAAATTCCTAATTACAGCTCTCCTGCCTTGTGCCCACAAAGACAGGAAAGATGACTATATATTCAAGAATTGAACTACTTGTCAGAAACTCAGAATAATGATCTTTTAGAGCAGGGCGTAAAGAAGTGAATTATCACGTTGTTCAAAAATGTTATCCCATTTCCCTTTAGGCTCTCATCGACGGGAAATGAAAGTGTAACTTGGCGGGTAACGTAGAGTTGATATTAATTTTTATAAGGCTATAAATAGGCAGAAAAATAAATTTTTTATGAAACAAAAAAGCGTAGAATACTTCCCGAAAAAATATTAAAGATTATCCGACGCGTTTCGGCTTGCCAGCCGTTGTCAAGGATAAATTATAGTATGTGTAAATATGAAAAATAACAGTTTTTTTTAAAACTTATAAATATCATCATCACTCAGAAGATCGTCACCAAATGGAAGGGAATAAAAAGAAACACTTAAGTTAAAACACATTCACAAATACATAACAGTTTTTTTAATTATTACGAAAGGTATTTATGTGATCGTCTAAACGTAAGTGTATCTACAAAATTAACGTACAGGAAAATGACGTAAAATGGACGCATTTATGCATCTAAACAATCGTGTTAATTTTGCTGCTTCTTTAAAATGGGCGTGTATACGATCATTTAAACAGGACATATTTTGATCTATTTCTAATTTAGCTATTGCAATATTTTCCAAAACTGTTTTCTCTTGGAAACAGCTCTGAGTTTCCCCTTGGAAACATTGTGCAACATGCTGCCAAAAAAGGAAGCGTCTGGCCCAAGTGTAATCTGAATATTTGTATTTGGTGGATGATTTTAAAGTTGTTCGATAACTTGTAGACTAAACTGAAAAATGGTGTAAAAACAAAACTAGCCTAGAATACTTGTCCGAGACGCCTTTTAGTACGCTTTTCAGTTTGATTGAGATCAGATCTAGGAAAGGGATTTTAATGTATTTAGGTGTTGCCCAAGTGGAAAAACTTTCTAAGCAAAAGAAGTGCTTAAACAATTTCTTGTAATTTTTATTTTTTATTAACCAAGTTCTGACTTGCTTTTACTTTGTATCCATTATTAACTGCAATTTGGAAATTTGTGATATTTTGTTTTTCAAAATCTAGAGGGACTAAGGAAATATTGAACATTCTGTGTATAAGTGAATTAAACGATGCTGGTTCAGAAGATGTGTAATGATTTGTATCTTTTAGTATATTGTGATCTGTTTGTGTTTCTATTCGGTTTCTAAATCATACAGCGTTATCAATAATAAATTCTTAAGTAATATAGTATGCGTAAAAATAAATATGGGGAGGTTTACTTAAATATGGGTTTCTTTAAACCCTTAAGGTAATTTCTTACTAAATAAATTGATTTTTTTCCCTTAAGAATGTCTCCATGGAATTTTGAGAAAAAATAAAAATTAAACTCTGGAAAAACCTGTCAGTTATGAAAAAAAAGCATGATAATATCTTGATTAGTTCTTTTTAGTTATCAGAACAGTAGGATTCTAATCCTACCTTGATTTTTATTATTGTCATTATTATATGTTACCATTAAAAATCATTCGTGTATCTGTTAACCCATTTTCATACAATTTGTTTGACAAGCTGAAACAGGAGAGCTCTTTTCCTACCAAAACTTTTATAATTTACCTAAATAAATTTAATTTTTTTGTATTTCTTATGACCTGTTAGTGTCGTTCTACGTAACAGGTAAATATCATAATAGAGGTTAGGGGTTTCACCATAAATGTTGTAACAGATTGTCTGGAGGATTCTGAACAAAAAGTTTCTATATACCATGGGTCAATTATTATAAATAGTTTTTGAAATATTATAGCTTAAAATGTTTAATTTTAGGGAAGGTTTCAGTTAAGTTCCCGATAATACGTCAACGTTGCTACGTTGTACGTGATTTTATTTTATCAGCTCAGCTATATTCTGTCAATAAAATAAAAAGCTTTACAATGTTGTTAAAATACCTTACAGCTGGCAGGATGCATGAAATAATTAAATAACCCATTTCTCATTGTAACTAAAGCATAATATTGTCCGAGGTAGAATATTTGCATATTTTTGACCCTACGAGAGTACAGACGACTATTTTAGTTTATTAGTTTCCAAAACGTATTAAAAAATATCAACTTCCTAAAAATTCTGACTTATAGCACAAGGAAATTCAAGAAAGGAAATTATATAATTTAAAGCAAATGCTTGAAACAATGTTATTGAACTTGTTTACCAACGTGTTATCTTCACTTGTAAACATTTTAAAAAGCACGGTACGTACCTGCCTAGAAAAACAATCTAACTGTTCATTTGAATATTGCACCGTGTTTAATTTCTTTTACGATAAACGATGTTGTCGATTTTTGTAAAATGTTTTTTTAATGCGGTTCTCTTTCTCTAAATGTATGTCGTGCAGATATTTTAATTAAAAAAAACCTTATCAATTAAGTAAAAATGATATAAACAACCCTTTTACATAATGAAAAAAATAATCGTATTATCGTTATACCCAAAATTAAATAATACAAAAATTAAATTTGAGGCCATTTTTAACAAAACTGGTAAGGAATAGAACCAAGGTTATATAAAACTTTTTTTATTTAAATGGTTCATACTATAACGTGTTAAAATATTTGTAGTTAAACTCCTAATACCCTTCGAATAGGTAACAGCAATTTTGATTAGAGCCCTTTTGTTTATCTACCTAAAAAGCAACTTTTCACACATATTTTTTCTTATGATCCGCGTCGCCGCACTAATAGAAAACATAGAAATTGACTGAGGCTTTAAGGTCAAACTCATTTTGCACTGCAGTTGTTAGGCGTTTCATTAGATATTATAATAATCCTAGATCTCAACCAGTATTCGATAACTAATCCAGTGGCGGCTCGTGGTGAATTATATTGGGAGGTCAATAACAAATTTAAAAATAAGCATACTTAAAATAAAAATAACTATCTTATCTTTAAATTGAGCTTTAAATTCTCTTGAAGTTCAGGTCTACTCTTCGTTATTTCGAATTGAAAAAATGCTGAATGACACGTTTTTAGTCGTTTATTTTTTTGCACTAGTCACTACCAACATTTTATTTCCTGTATATTTCCAACTCACACACGGATTATAAAAATAAAAAAATATATATTACAAAAAACAGTACATAAATCAATTTTTATCGATTAAAAACGTCCGAAACAATATCGAGTTAGAAAATCGACCGCGCGATCTCTGAACAATTGAACTTCCGCATGCCGACGTGATGCCGCGACCGATCGATCGAATAATGAGAAGAGACCGGCTGATGACCCAAATCGCGATTTCATATTCCATTTGCTATTACGTTCGGCTGCCGCTCGGTAGCTGTTAAATCTTCGGGTACTTTCGTCAAGCTTTAAGGTAATCAGGGCAATTAGGACTGCCCAGCCTAGCTCAGTATAGCGTATTTTAATTTGCCTAAGGAAAGCAACGAGACCATTCGAACCGCCGCGCGCGGCTAATACTGTAGCGTATTTAACTTTTCCCAAGGTTCGCGTTTTATTACAACTATTAGGAGGGACGGTCAAAGGAATAATTTATTTTCTAAAATATTTTTGGGGGTCATTGACCAAATGACTTTATGGAAGAGCCTCCACTGAACTAACCGTCAGTTTTACGATTCATACAGGTAACTGCAAGAATTATGCCGAGGTCTAAAGTGCGGGACACGAAAGAAAACCGGGCGGTCCTTAAAATAAAGGTTCATAGTCTTAAGCAAGCGGAAAAGTAAAATTTGTGTACGCAAATAAATTTTATGTTATTTTATTTGTTGTAATAGTTTGCCGCTTCACCTATATAGTGCGCCAGCTAAGCTGTACGGAAAATTAATCGAGGATTTAGTAAATTTCGCACTGGTCCACTTTCGAGCATTTGTTTTTATTTCTATATAAATGCGTTGAATGAACTGAATTGAAATTGAATTATTATTTCGAAGTAACGATGGAGAGCAAAAGAGGAAAAACAATTTGAAGCGGTGCACGTGAAGTTATTGCGAGTGTTATAGAGTCCAGTACTAGAGAAGCTGAAAATAATAGTTTGACTATTCAGAAGCTAACAGAACGCGTTGCATTTTACACTGGTGTTTCGGAAAGTAGTGTAAGAAAAATTCACCTTTAAAATCTCCTAGTAAAAAAAGAACCCCGATTATCATACAAAGATAAAACCGACGATGGTGATTTTTAAGTTATTCGGCGAACAATAGAGGATTTTTATATTAACTTGAAGAAGGTGATGTAAAGAACAAAATAGATTTTCCGTATGGGTATAAAACTTTAAATCGGCTTTTACGATCAAATGCTTTTATTTCGCGCAAGTGCCAATATACACGAAAATTGCTCATTGAGAGACCAAATATTTTTCACTGGCGGGTGAAATATCTATCAACTGTAAGGCAATATAGGCAAGAAGGGCGCAATATTGTGCATCTAGACGAAACCTGGGTAGATAATGATATGACAGTGAACAAATGCTGGCAAAGTGAAAGTGTTACAGGCGTTGTTCAGAGAATTCGCTCTAGTAGTCGCTTTACTATAGTTCATGCTGGTTCAGAAGCCGGATTTGTTCCAGGTGCTGCTTTAGTTTTTCGCTCGGGACTAACAACTGGAGACTATCATGGACAGATGAATAGAGATAATTTTGAAAAGTGGTTGCTCGAGAAGCTTCTACCTAACATGCCTCCCAAATCAGTCGTGGTAATGGATAATGCGTGTTATCATTCTCACGTAGAAGATAAGGGGTCAACTAAATACACTACAGAAGTTCATATGATATCGTGGCTTAAATCGAACAATCTTGTATGTGATCCAACGTGGAGAAAATATCAATTATATGAAGTAATATCAGCAAACAAGCCTAGAGAAAAAAATTATAAAACTGACGATCTTTTACGTAACCTCGGTCATACACCTTTAAGGCTGCTTCCATACATGTGCGACCTCAACTCTATTGAACTTTCGTGGGCAGGAGTAAAAAAATATATTCGAGAGCGCAACACCCGTGAACTTTCCATTAAAGATTTAAATAAAATAACGTTAGAAGCGATTGACTCAATATTGGCTGAAAATTGGAAATCGTATGTTAAACATGTTCGTTCTATTGAAGATTAATACTAGGAAGTAGATGGCAAAATTGAAACGATTATTGATGATTTAGTTATCACACTGGGATCTTCAAGTAGTGACGACGAAACCTCATCATTTTCCGAGAAAGACAACGATTTAGAAGGAATCGAACCATTAGAATCACAGCCGTCAATCTCAAAAATAGCTTAGTTTTTTTTTCATATATTTTGCAAAATTGTTCATAAATGAGCTGTCAATAAACTACTTCAAAATAATTAATTTTCTGTGCAATCCCGGGTGCCAAAAAATATCTAATATTGCAATTAATATTCGAAAAACCACAGAATTCATATTTTTCTAAAATTAACACATCAATGTAGTTATAGTAGGGGAGCCAGCACTGATTACAGTGAACAAGATTTATCAAAATTTTAAGTTATGCAGTTCGACTTTGGGCTATTCGGGTAAGCTAAAAGTGACCGTTTGTCTCCGTCTGTCATATTACTTTGTACATTGTGAAGTACTATACAGGGCGTATCCTAATTGCGTGCTAATGTTAAAGGGGTGATTCTTGGACTTTTTAATAAAAAAGTTTAATACAAACCTAAAAGTCTTAACTTTGGAGATACAAGGTTTTAAAAAAACATTTTTTTTGAATCTTAATTCTGATGATATTATAGATAAATAACTGTGTGAAATTTGATATACGTCTTTTATGCATAAAAGGACATTTTTCATTAACAATCAATTTTTGAAATTTCTACAGTGGCGTGCATATGTAATTAACCTGGGTAAATCCGTATGCTCCTTAACGCATAAAAGACGTGTATCAAATTTCTTGCAGTTATCTAGAATAGCATCAAAAATGTTTTCTTTTTAAACTTTACCATTTTGTATCTCAAAAGTTAAGACTTTTAGGACATAAAAACACCCCCTTTAACATCAGCACGCAATTGGGAAACGCCCTGTATAGTACTTCACAATGACGGCTCCTGTATAAAGTAATATGACAAATGGAGACAGACGGCCACTTTTGGCATGCCCGAGTAGACAAAGTCGAACTGTATAAATTAAAATTTTGATAAATCTCGTTCACTGGATCTGATGCTGGCTGCCCTTGTAAAATCGTGTATCACTAAACTGGGTGGTCCAATAATAGTGGACGTAGGCAGTAGCCCGGGAACCGTTAACGACAGAACTCAAGAAAAGATATATTTATAGGTAAATCGATCAAGAAAAATCAAAATTAAATCATTTTAAAATTCAAAAGTTTGCCGTTTTTGCAACTCAAAAGAGATATAGAAGTGCGGTACACGAAAGAAAACAGACAAATATAGATAAAGGTTCATTAAGCATAGTTACATTTTTTAATTATCTGAAGTGCGTATAGTCAAAAAGGAGTGCCATATTATTTAAAGAACGACGGGACACCACTGGTTTAAAGAGATTCCTTGGCCGACCTTCCTAAACCGATTAACTCCGCCCGGTTTTCTTTCGTGTCCCGCACTTTAACATTCGCACAGTCTTTAATACGCACAAAAGGACTGAAAAATGCAAGTCGCCGAAAGATTAATGCTTAACCCAATAGAAAACTTGTAGGTAATGAGGTGTGAAGCAATGATACACATATTTGATCAGTTACGAATGTATTTATTATACATCTTTCATGAAGCATATATGAATATTTACATAATTACATTTTTACAAACATACTATAAATAAATCAGTATAATATTATTACAAACACCAACGCAATTATTTTTATATTTCAAATTTAATACAGATATATACAATACAGATTATTCCTTAATGTAATATCAATAAAGAGAAAGTCAATGTTTGGCTTATTTTATTAGTAAAAGTTTATATAAACATGTGTCCTAAGTCATTTTTCCGAGACACATGGTTTCATTTTAAAATAGCTTTTCATTGGTATTTTCCTTGCAATCTTGGTATACTAACAAATCGTTAGTATACCAAGATTACAGACCGAGACTTACAAGTTTTTCTTACGTGTAAAGTATAACATTTTGATGATCTTTATGTTTTTTTGATGTTTACCGGGGTCTTTTTCCTTGAAAACGAAATAAGATAACAAAAAAATGCGCTTTTTGATATTTAGTAAAAATAGAGATAATAAAAAATTTAATCAAAGAAAAAACAGTGACGTACTATGTTTTACTTCCCTCGCAGATCCTTGCGTTTTTGGGCCCTGGACTCCCATTTCCGTCAATCTGTCGGTCTATCGTCAATATGTCTGTACGCGGCATAGCTCAAAAACAACATCCTATCGACTTCAAATTTTGTTCTAAAATCAACAGTTATATGGGGATGAAACGGTTCTTTTTGGTAAAAATCCCATATGGTAGAACAAAATAGCGTCTTCATCAAACGTAAAAAAATCGTTGTTAGTAAACTACTTGTCCCAATGGATTTTAAAATATTCTCAAAAATAAACTGTGATATGAGAATAAACTGAAAACATTGACAACTGACTGGATATTTTGCACAAAAATCAGGTGTTGAACAGAAATATGCAAATGGCGGCCTAATAAAATGTTTAAATAATGGGTAAAATTCTGTTTCCTGGAATAAAATCTTTTACAAAAGAAAATAATAAAAGACATAATTTAATAATAAAAAATAACAATAAGTAAAATTAAAAACTAAAAAACTGAAATAAATTACAGCTTATAGAATTTGTATAAAATTATTTTGAGATAAGTAGTGAAATTCTGTACGAGGAAAGGTTGTGGGTTGCTTGAACTTTTACATAAAACAAGACAAGGATGCATCAAATCCCCAGAACATTTGAAATGTTTAGAATGGACGAGCCGCGTAATATACATAAATAAATAATAATACTGAAGTGGCTATCATAGTATTATGACGATATATAGAAAAACTTGTAAAGCAGAATAAATATAATTGAACAATAAAATATTAAATCGCCCTTTATTTATCGAAATGTGTTGCACCTATTAAAATTGAATTACGTCTTATAATTGTAACTTATTTTATTGTCATTATTCTCAGTGGTTTGCAGGGCCAATATTCTAGTCAGAACTACTCACTTAAAATTTAGATATGATATAAATGTGTATGTATGTATATATATATATATATATATATATATATATATATATATATATATATATATACATATATATATATATATACAGTGTGATCCACTTTTCATAAGTACACCCGAGTATCTCAAAAATTATTTACCTGATTAGTTTAAAATTGACATTTTGATACTAGATTGTTGTTGGCTTTCGGAGATATGAGCTTTTAATACATGTATTTTTTTTATTTCAAAGATAAAATTCTCGTAAATCATTGCCTTTGCCAATAAACACTATTTTACATTTTTTGTTTATATTTTTCGTGTTTATTCAATTTGGAAGAAAATTGCTCTAAGACATTAACTGATAATTTTAATGATAAAACATTATTAACAAACACAATATCAGAAATTTGAGGAACACGGACTTTTTTAAAGAAATTCTTAGAGCAATTTTCTTTTCTAAATCTAATATAAATAGTAAAAATAAGCAAAAAATGAAAAGCAGTTTCATTTAATAGAGGCAATGACTTGCATGACTTGCATGAAATGCATTTTTTTGTAAGCTTGTATCTCCGAAAGCCAATAAAATATTTTGTTAAAACTTTATTTAAAGGCCCTTATTGATACTGAATAAGAATCTATGATCAATATTTTCAAATAATTATTTTTTTCAAAATCTCGACACAGTTTTTTTCTCCTAAGTTCGCACTCCAATGAGCGATGTCAAAGCTATACCAAATATTGCACCAAAATTTAATCTAAAAAACTAATCTGTTCACTAATTCCGGAGATACGGGGGTATATATATATATATATATATATATATATATATATATATTCAATTTGTTTCTTAAACCCGATAATTATTAATTGGACTTCTTTCTTGGGTATAGGTTTATTTGCAAAATCAAACAATGGGATTAATTTGACGTTTCGCCTATCGTAGTAGGCTTTCTCAAAAATTGCTTATTCCTTTATTTTTTTTGGTATGTGGTTTTTTGGTATATAGCAAAAAAGTAAAAAATAACAAAAAAATATCTTTAAATTCCTCAAAAAAACGAACTACGATAAGAACACTTTTTTCCCTAAAACTGTGCCATGAGTTGCCTGGCAAACCACTAACTTACTACCTATCATTCGAATATAAATAAATAATCAACATGCATTTTTCGAGGTATGTAACCTTATTTTATTAATTTTGTAATAATTATTTGTCAATAATATAAAATTTTAAATTAGTTTTAGAAAAATTTTAAATGTCTTTTTATAATTAGACTACTAAATGCTTTTTAAATTAATTGTAGATAGGAAAGGAAAGCCTTGCATACCAAAAAAAAATAAAGGAATGAGCAATTTTTGAGAAAGCCTACTATGATAGGCGAAACGTCAAGTTAATCCCATTGTTTGATTTTGCAAATAAACCTATACCCAAGAAAGAAGTCCAATTAATGAGAGGTCTAATGGACTATGAATTGAAAAAAAGTCACTCTTGATAAAAGATTTGCTTTGAAAAATAAATAAGGTTCCCGTTTTCAAAATACTAAATTTTTAAATAGGGGGCATAAGATAATTTTCTCTTAAAAGTACAAATATTTAATATGTTTTCAAATAAAGCCCAAGCAGAAATACAAGATTTCGTTATAGGATTTAAAATTAAGAGTCTCAGTTTTATCACATTACTTATTAAAGTCTCAAATATTCCCAAGGTTACCTTTAATCAGAGTACCAACTACTTTCTAAAATAATTATAAGCCTTAACGACGTACTTATCAATGTCTTTATTTCATGAAATAATTTAATTTTAAGTCGTTAAGTGTGATAATTATTTTAAAAACTAGTAGTCATTCTGGTTAAAGGTGTGCTTATTTGGGTTTTTAAAAAGTAATGTGATAAAACTGATACTCTTAATTTTAAGTCTTGTAACGAACTTGTATTTTTGCTTGGGGCCGATTTAAAACATATTTAATATTTATACTTTTGAGATAAAATTATAAAAAAAGTAGGTATGGTTTTAACGCAAAACAATATTTTTGTATTTTTTATGCCTCCTGTGTAAAAATCTAAATTTATTTATTTATTTTTGAAGCAAAGTCTTTTATCAAGGGTGACTTTTTTTCGTGTCTTGCAAAATTAGACATATTTACTATCACGCAAAATAACATTTTTGTATTTATTTTGCCCGCTGTATAAAAAATTGATAGCGCGAAATTTTTCAAACAAAAAGTTTCATCAGGAGTGACTTTTTTGTATCTTTCAATTCTTAGTCCATTAGACCTCACTCCACTTCTAAATTTTCTTTTTATAAATTAGCTAAGCGCATTTTTCTTCTTGCATTTTAAATAATATCTTTTTACACTTTAAGTGGTCAGACGTATAAAGGGAGATGCATCATTCCAGGATTCAGATACAACTCTAGTTGTATCTGAAAATTTGATTTTCTTTCCAATCGTTTTTCAACTGAGGACTAGTTTTTTTTATTAGCATCCAGCTCGGTAAGATTTTTCAAGAAAATTTCCAAATTCTTGCCAACTAATTCTTTTTCATATGGCATTTGGTAATAGATAACAGTTCAGATTAATTGGTGGTAATGTTGTTGTGAGTGATGTAGGGTTTATTTAATGCTTCCAATTATTTCCGAATTTAGGTTAATGCGAGCACAGGCAAATCATTTGATCATACGTAACGATTCATGATTATGGTTTCGGGTATTACATTTTACTGTGAGTTCAATTTCCTGCAATAAATTAAAGGGCTAGCTAAAGTCCATGTGGTTTTATTTAAATTAAAATGTTTTTACTATTTGCCATATTATTTTTAGTAAAATTAAAAGCTTTATGAAAATATGCAACATGTGTTAATAAATAGGTATAAAATAATAAAGATCCTTCTTTAATAACTATTGAATTTAGGAACAACATACTATATTGTACGAGGTACACCAAAATTCTGAAAAAAACAAAAATCTTAAAAAGAAGCACACGTGTTTTGTGGTGTATACCTTTAACATCGGCTGCAATATAACCCAAGATATTTTAATATCGTAACAAAGGAGACTGGAATATTGCGATTTTTCTTAACCAGTTCTGTCCTGTTTGTTCACTCCATATTTTAACGGCAACTTTTTCATCTTTTCATTTTACCCTCCATACTTCGGTGTACTGTCCTAGAGAAGAAAAATTAAATGAAAAAGAGCTCAGATTAGTTCTATAAAATATTTTAAAGAATACTCTGAGTTATTAGAAACTTGATTATGTAAAAAAGACATATTTAAGCTATTTGGAAAAAAAAACAATGCTTATAATTTGTAATAAAAATTTCATCAAAAGGCACAGTGATAGGGATATAGCGCACAAGCTTGGGCTATGTATTTTCTGCGAAAACAGTTAGAATTATTGTTTTCTACTAAAGAAATATCCAACTGAACGAATTTTGACCAGTACTATAAGTTCTAGGGAGTATTCTAGAGTTACAAAATTTTTACCTACATAAATTTAAATAAAAAAAGCAAATATCAAAAATCTATTAAAAGATTTTTTCGATCGTTTGAACCAATTTTATAGAAAGTACTAAAGACTGAACAACCAAATTGTTTTTATGCAAATATTTATTATTTGTAGTACTTCTGAGAAATAGCTTCAGTTCCTTTAGAATTATAAATATTTAAAAAAATATCTTCTTACCAATGCAGGTTAAATCATTTCGGGTTTATAGAGTGACAATAATATTTAAAATAATATACAGTGTGGGCCATAACTTTTGCGATATTTTGCAAAATTTGAAATCAACATTCCAACAAATAAGGAAATTTATATTCTCCACCACAGCGGTGGTTAATAAAAAATTATTGTCAACACTGTATGTGAATTTATTTTAATAGTTTAGTCACGGATATCATAAAAATTAACGAGAATAATTCTTCTAAAATATATAGGAATACAATTATTGAAAACATCTCAAACGTTTAAGATACAGGGCATCGCAACAATAGAGTTGCGAAATGAAAATTCTTATTTAGTTATCTAAGAATTATTCTAATGAAACATTTACAACTATATTGCAGTTAATTGATGAATTCGTTTATTAGAACTAGTTTAATAGTAAAACATTATTATGTTGCTTTACGGGTTTCATATATGTTGAAATTTCCGCTTCAAATTTAGCAACGTCTATGAAATTTTTTCAAATAATTTTCTTTATATTTGGTTATCTAACTCCACTTTTTACCTAGTCAAGTAAAATTTTCATTTTTTCGACGCCCTCTATATCTGACTTGAAGCCAAACACTGTCTTCATGCACCAACTATTAACGAGATTATAAGAATATAACTTTCTGACAAATCAGTAATAAAAAAGTTATATGATGCAAATATTATGACACCACCTGTATAGTAAAAGCGTTAAATTTTCTAAATATAGGTATATTGTATACCCATTCTGTTAGCTAATCCTGCAAAAGTAAGTTCAACTAATTCGGAAAAAAAAATGAACAACTGATAAAAAAAATAATAGTAATTATTGCATTTAGCTCTTCCATGTTCAGCCAGATTTTGGCGCTATTTTCAAGACTCTGATATATCCTTTTTTATTGGAAATGTACAGGGTGATCCACTTAAGATGCTCCTATACTTTATATCATTAAATAAGACACTGAGAAAAAAAGTTAAATACAAAAAGTATTTGACCCTAAATATATATTTATAATATTTTTATGTACACAGGGTGTTCCATTGTGCCAGGACAGTAACCAACTTTTTTCTTTTTAATGAAATGATATGAATATTTTTAGAAATTCTAATTATACCCTTGATTTTGAGTATTTTTTGTCATCATAGCATACGAAATTTTGAGTAGTTTTTGAGAAAAATTAACTTTTCTAATTTTTTTCGGAAAAACAGGTTTTTGGAAAAATGTGATTCTTTCACACTTGAAGACTAAAATTGTGAATTTTGGTTATGGATCCATGGGAGTGCTTAATATTTTATACTCTGACCTATCAAAAGCGAAAATCCATTATACAGGGTGGTCACAAATGACCATCAAAAAAAATGTTTTTGTAACTAAAAAAACTTATTTTTTTAAATGGAACACCCTGTATTTAGCACTTTTATTGTGTTTAGGATTTAATTCTGCATCATTCCATATATATAGTTTATATTCCAAAAATTAGTAGTTTAGAAGTTATGACCAATTTTCTATAACAATTCAGGTATTTTTGTTAAAAATCTAACTAAACCTAAATAATATCCTATTCTAAGTTTTTTTTAACATTATAATTAAATTTAACATTAAATCAACAAGTAATGCAAGAAAGAAAGTAACTAATTACTTATTACAAAACATTTTCGACAGAACCCCCGTCTTTGGCAATACAAGTAGTATAATATTACGGTTACGGTTTTAATTTTAGCAATAATTGCATTTCTAAACGCATCTTAATTTTACGATATATCCATGGAAAAACAAAACTAGTAAAATTGTTGCCTAGATACCAATAAATACACAGTTTTTATTTGACATTTAGTTGCCCCGAACTCTTTTTAAAGGAAAAATTGCTTTATACAGTGTCCAAGAGCGTTTAAATCTTCATGAATGTTACATAAGAAATAATAAGAGTCCACCATTAGCTCTGCGGGAGTATCGGTTTTGTATCCTACAAGACGAGTACCCACGAAACATATTTTTTTCACGAATTGTTCGTGATCTTGAACGTGGAGTGGTAATCAATAAACAAAAACGGTGCCCAAAAATTGTCCTAACAGAAGAAAAGCAATTAGAAATTCTCCTGTATTTTGAAGAAAACAACGAAAATTCACAAAGAGATGCATCCCGAGAGCTACCGGGAATTAGTAAGACTAGTGTTCAAAGGACTTTAACTGATAATAACTACCATCCGTTCAAATTTTTACCAGTTCAGGAATTATCCCAACAGGACTTTTAAACAAGGCTTTTCTATTGTTCTCTCATGATGGACCACCATTTTGAAACTGACATTTTTAAGAATATTTTATTTATCGATGAGGCAATTTTCAATATGGCCGGCAAAAACTACACATTACTGGTGTAACTCAAATGAACATCGTGTAAAAGAAATGAAAAAACAGGGTCGGAGAAGTGTTTATCTGTGGTGTGGTGTTATCTGTGATCGAATAATAGGTCCAGTATTTTATGATTTCTTTCTGAATGGTGAGAGGTATTTAAATTTGTTGGAGAACGAAATATTTCCGCTAATTGACAATCTGCCGAACGACATTAAAGAAGGACTTGTTTATCAACAAGATAGTGCTCCATATCGCACTATAGTGCCTGTTAGGAATTGTTTGAATCAACGGTTTCCGTTTTGGATTGGTCGGTACGGGACCATAGATTGGCTAGCGAGGAGCCCCGACTTAACACCCCTGGATTTTTTTTATGGGGCAACCTAAAAAACGTGGTGTATAAAAATAGGTGTACTATTGTTCAAGATTTAAAAAGGAGAATTAGGCAAGAGGTAGAAAGACTTAATGCAACACACGCGGTTAGAAATGCTATTGCGAGAAATGAAACCATGTATACTACTTGTATTGCCAAAGACGGGGGTTATTAATGTTTTGTAATAAGTAATTAGTTACTTACTTTCTTGCATTACTTGTTGATTTAATGTTAAATTTAATTATAATGTTAAAAAAAAAACTTAGAATAGGATATTATTTACGTTTAGTTAGATTTTTAAGAAAAATTATTGTAGAAAATTGGTCATAACTTCTAAACTACTAATTTTTGGAACATAAACTATATAAATGGAATGATGCAGAATTAAATCCTAAACACAATAGAGGTGCTAAATACAGGGTGTTCCATTTAAAAAAATTAAGTTTTTTTAGTTACAAAAACATTTTTTTTGATGGTCATTTGTGACCACCCTGTATAATGGATTTTCGCTCTTGATAGGTCAGAGTATTAAATATTAACCACTCCCATGGATCCATAACCAAAATTTACAATTTTAGTCTTCAGGTGTGAAAAAATCACATTTTTCCAAAAACCTGTTTTTCCGAAAAAAATTAGAAAAGTTAATTTTTCTCAAAAACTACTCAAAATTTCGTACGCTATGATGACAAAAAATACTCAAAATCAAGCGTAGAATTAGAATTTCTAAAAATATTCATACCATTTCATTAAAAAGAAAAAAGTTGGTTACTGTCCTGGCACAATGGAACACAATGTATACATAAAAATATTATAAATAATATACTTAGGGTCAAATACTTTTTGTATTTAACTTTTTTCTCAGTGTTTTATTTATTGAGATAAAGTATAGGCGCATCTTAAGTGGACCACCCTGTATGTGGCTAAATCTTAATAAATAAACATATCGCATTATACAACTATCCATTCCAAAATTCCTTTCCACAGAGCAAACAAAACAAAACCTTTTTTTACCTTTCCTATGTTACACTCGTGTTTATTTGTGTGTAAATTTACTGTACTGTACTTTTAACTATATTTATTTATGATGATAAAGAAACATTTAATTTAATATACCTAATAACAACAGATTCGACAGACTAATGAGTTTTAAAAACCTAATAAAACGTTTTTTACAGGTCTAGTTTTTTTATTAAATCAGACCTTTTATTTCTTGTCTAAATATAGGCTCGTTTAGCATGTTGTTCCTTATATTTAAACTTTGCATTGAGCTTAATTGCTCTGCTTTGCCGTCTGTCATTTTAAGTTGAAGTTTTCAAGTACATTTCATCACTTCGTTGTAGCAATAAGCAACTTGTCTAAAACTTCAAATTTTTTTACATTACACTCATTGATAACCCAAAGCATGCTATAACAGACTGGTTTAAGCTCATCTGGATGAGGTATAATTGTATAAATTTTTCAGGAACTCATCATTTTTAATTATACATATACTGAAAAGATGCTACTACCTTACACCAAAAACAGATTTCTCTCCGAATAGATGAGCCATCTAATGCAAAATAAAAAATCTCCTAAATGGATCCCAACTTCGTAATGTATTCCGTATAGTTGGGATTCATTGAGAGAGTTCCGTGTACCTCTACGGCCACAGTTGGACTGGGAACTATGGGGGTACTACATCAACTCGGTTGGTTAAATTTGTTTGTAGATCTGTTTTAAGCTAACGCCTGGCAACTTTATTTGTCTTATTTAATAATTATTGGATTGTATGTCTAAGCAAGTGAACCTAAATCACTCTTCTAGCAACACTGAGACAAATATTGTTGCATGCCTTGTAATTAAACGACGGCACGAGCAACTGATGTTGTTAATTTATTTCTATTTCATGGATAATAAATTCGAAATTTACACATTGGTTACACTTAAGTCTATTGGGTCTTACCAGAAGCAATGAAGGGTTCCAATGTGATTTGTTTGAGGATAGTTCTCTGTACTAATTCTGACATAGCGCTTGACTCTGGGATGAAATCAGTGGAATCTGCCACCTTTCTGGTATCACTGTCCTCACAGTTACTTAATTCAGCTCGTTGGTGGAATCTGGAATCCGAACGATTCGTGCCACTGCGTCCAGAGCATGTTCCTTTAATTTCTCTTTGGAGTTTATGGTAGGTTAATACCAAGCATAAGAATAAAATGAGACAGTCGACAATCGACGTTAATAGCACTTTTACAGTCATACCATGAAAGTCATATACTTCAGGGTTGCCGATTTTTTAGATTACCGTACAAATTAAGTATAAAAGTCACTGCGACCTATTTCGAATACAAAGTTTTTTTCTAAGCTTTTGCATTACACTCTGTACAACTGACAAATTGTTTATTCTCAACGGCCGCATTCAAAGAGGCTTTTTGCCGCATTCAGTTTTGTTAGATAATGGTAGAGATATTGTATATCAAATTTTAACTGAAAAATTGCATTAGCAAATTATGAAGGGCTGTTTTTATACAGGATACACTTCTAAATTTACGTTCTCTAAATCATCTAACTAAAATTTTCTTCTCGTATCTTAAATAATGTCTTTTTTATCCTTAAAGAGGTCAGCCGTACAGATGGAGTTGCATTCCAACATTCAGATATAATACTAGATATAACTTTTAAAATGGGATCTTCGTTCCACTCGTTTTTCAACAGAGGTCTAATTTTTTTATTAGCAACCAGCTCGGTAATATTTTCCAAAGAAAGTTCCAAATTCTCGTCAATCAATTCTTTTTCAAATGGCATTTGGTATTTGGAAACCGACATCAGATTTCCTAATTCGCATCTGTTAAGGATTTCCCAAAGAACCAAGGCAAGACTATAGATATCACCCATCTTAAAAGATTCTATGGTACGTGGATTCTCGTTCGGGTCTAAAAACTCTGGTGCCAAATACTGAATTTCAGTGTTGCGAGTATCATTGGGAGTATCTAGAAAATTTTGAGCTGTAAAATAACGTGTAGCCTTTGAAAAATCGCCAAAACAACATTCTTTATCGTTTTTCACCAAAATATGTTTGCTGTTAATGTTGTTGTGAGTGATGCACGGTTTCTTGCTGCTTCCAATTATTTCAGAATGTAGATGATTCAGAGCACCGGCAAGTCCTTTGGTCAATCGTAAGAGCCCTAGTGGGGTTACAGTGTGATTTTTTAGAAAATCCCTTAACGATCCATGGTTATGATATTCCGTAATTAAATACATTTTGCTGTTAGGCCGATTTCCTGCAACAAAGAAAAAGATTAACCAAATTATATTATATTATATTAACATGTTTTAATAGGTAAAATAATAAAGATTACACAGGCCAACACACATTTTGGTGCCTGTGATTTTTTAACTGTTCCTGGGTAATTTTTGGATGCAGAATGTAAAAAAGTTTTCAGATTTTGTCTATCAGATCTAGTTTAAAAAAAAATTGTGTATATATTTTAGGTTATAACTGTTATAATATATAATATTACTATTGCCAGTTAAAAAAACAAAGACTCATGGATTTAAGTATTTATTGCAAAAACTTAATTTACATAATTACATTAGTCAGTAATCACATAAAAATTTTCTTTTATACGACTTTTTAGAATGGAGTTTACTAGGGCAGTCTCGCTGAAGGCTCCAGCAGTAGTCCGTCATCATGTGGCTATCCCATCGTCCTTGATAACGATCTTCCATAGTTTTAATATCCTGATGGAATCTTTCCCCCTGTTCTGCATTACAAACACCTTAGTTTTCTGGAAAACGATCCAGGTGGCTGTGGAGGTAGTGAACTTTTATACTCATGTTACAGCCGAGAATATTAAAATTTGAAAGCATAGTTTCCACTAATTCTACGTAATTCTCTGCTTTATGATTGCCAAGAACATTTTGTACTACTTGAACAAATGAACACCAAGCCTTAGATTCAAATCAAATCAAATCAAAATCTTTTATTTGCCAAAAACAAAAAACAAAATTCCACAGAGAAAATTAAAAATCACATGTTCTTGACAAAAAGGACAGCCTTTCGATTATCAAACCGTTTACATAGTGTACACCACAGACGGTGTACCCATGCTAGGCAGCCCTAAGTTTAATTAAATTATACATACAAATTTTAATTTTAATCTTAACATATGTACCTACTTGTAACAGACTATAATACTTATAATAAAATAATAAAAATCATACCATAAACAGAATACTTCCCAAGGATTATCGGTGAACAACGGCAGCGGCGAGACCGAGGCGGAAACAGAAACAGGCGGAAGGCAGCCCAGGGGGTGGACGGCGACCTAGGCCCCGCGGACGCCGATCGACAAAAAAAATTTCATGCTGCAAGTAGTTGCTCTTGCAACAATTTACTTTTTATGTGTTTCGAAAACTGTTTTGGTAAAAGATTTTTTATATCCGTATCAAGACCATTCCACATTTTAATTGCGACATATACAAATGAATGCTGAAAAGCTGCAGTTCTGTGTAGAGGCATAACAAAATTTTGAATGTTTCTAGTTCTGTGCGTGTGATTAAATGCAGTAAACCTCTGAAATAAATAGCTTGGTAGCCCAGTTTTAATTACTCTATGAACGAAAGTATACATATGATGTTTCCTACGATTAGACATATTTAAAATGTTACCTTCATTTAAGTAGGGTGTTATATGATTTCTGTAAGGGATATTGTACGAGAATCTCATACAAGAGTTTTGAACCTTTTGTATCATATTTCGTGTTCGGAAAGATAAAGAATCGCCATATACAGTATCTCCATAATCAAACAGGGAGAGTATTAGAGCCTCACATAAAAAATATTTTTGTCTGGGTGGCAAAAATCTCTTTAAATAGTATATTTTTTTTAAACGTAGGTACGCAGCTGTTAATTTCGATTTTATATGAGAGTCAAAAGATAGAGAGCTATCAAATATTACACCAAGGTTTTTTGCTTGACTTACAACGGGAATGACATTATTATTAATATGAATGTGTAAGTTCTGCTCAATATATTTTCTCATATTAATATTATTTTTGCCTAAAACCAATATTTGGACTTTGTTGCATTAAGCTTGAGGTTATGATCTTGAGCAAACTTTTCGATTTGTTTAAGGTCTCTTATAAAATGTTCTTGAGTTATATCTAGATTTCATATACTAACTGGTATATATAATTGAGAATCATCAGCGTACTGCTGAAGCTCAGCATATTTACCAGACTTACACATGTCAGCAACATAGAGAGAGAATAATAATGGAGACAAACTGGAGCCCTGGGGAACGCCTTGATTAACTGGCATAAAATTTGAAGTGGAACTATACGTACCGTCATAAACTAACACACGGCTTTGTCGATTATGCAGATAACTAGATAAAAATTTAATAGAATTTTCAGATAGGCCAAAATAGTGCAGTTTTGCCAATAACATTTTGTGATTTAGGGTATCAAAAGCTTTACTAAAATCTAGAAGAGCCATGCATGTACTGCTTCCTCTATCCTCATTTAAGCGGATATTATTTAATATGTTCACCAAACTAGTGCAGGTGCTGTAATTTTTCCGAAAACCTGATTGGCCAACAGGAATAATCTTTTCAGTTTCTACAAAAGTTGAAATTTGATTAAAAATATGTTTTTCGATTATTTTTGAGATTGCAGGTAGAATGCTTATTGGCCTAAGATCTTTAAACTCCGTGGGATTTGATGTTTTCGCAATTGGTTTAATGATAGCTTTTTTCCAAATTGAAGGATATGAATTTTCTAGGATGCTTGTATTAATTATGTTGATTAAAGGATTTATACAAAAAGGCAAACATAGTTTTATGTCCTTTATAGAGAGTTGATCTTCCCCAATCGCATTTGATGATATTGTGGAAGTAATTTTTATTAGGGCAAGTTCATTGATAAGGCAGAATTCTAGACGCTTTTCAGAGATTCTATTGTTCTTATAAAAGTTTACCAAATCTAAGGAGGTAGAATCTGGTAGATTATTAGTAGTCCGAAAAAAAATATGAATGTCTGTTGCGTTAGTTAGATCCTCCGGTAAATTAGAAATTTTGTTTGTATGTGTTAAATTGAGTTTTTTTGCGTTAGACCAAAATTCTTTACCTTTTTTTAATGACATTTGATTAAAATATGTAATCTTTTCTCGAATGATAGCATGCTTAGTATAATTTCTAAGTTGTCTGTAGTATTGTAGATTTCCTTCGGTTTTGAGTTTTCTATACTTGCGATGTGCTTTATCTCTTAGCTTAATTAATGTCTTTATATTACTAGTTATCCAGGGAGTGAACGGTTTTTCTTTAATTTTCATGGTTTTAAGGGGCGCATATTTATTAATGTGGTTTAAGATTAGTGTGTTAAATATTTTGGTTTTTTCATCCAAATTATTACTATAA
The DNA here is from genome assembly GCA_030620095.1 of Kuschelorhynchus macadamiae. Taxonomy (NCBI): domain Eukaryota; kingdom Metazoa; phylum Arthropoda; class Insecta; order Coleoptera; family Curculionidae; genus Kuschelorhynchus; species Kuschelorhynchus macadamiae. The sequence goes on along the minus strand of JAUTXW010000567.1, from coordinate 1,231,358 downwards.
TAAACCCCATCCCATCGAATAAGAGAACCCTCATTGTAAAAATTATCTTCATTTATCATTTTGTAGTTTCGAAAGGTGATATATTTTTCATTATTATTTATTTTAGGTGCTTCAAATTGTGAAAAAATTAAATTATGATCTGATAAATCCTCCGAGATATCTAGTGATCCTGATTGTACAGTAATCAGAGTTTTACTTGCAATTATCACATCTATAAGACTAGAATGATTAGTATCCAGATTTATTCTTGTAGGTTCAGATATTCGTTGTGTGACATTAAAAGTTTCCAAAATGTTGTTAAACCTTGCAGAAGAAGCGTTTTTTTCCAAGAGATCTATATTCAAGTCTCCCACAAGGATAATATAATAATAGTAAAGTCATAATCAATAATTATGTGTGACAGTATATCTTCAAGGTTATCCAAAAATAGAGGGATACTTCCAGAGGGCGGCCGATATATATTAAAAAGAATAGTTGTTTTATTTTTAATTTTAAAGGATACTGCAATATATTCAAGGTCATTATAAGTAAAGTTAAAATTTACCCTGGAAAATTTTAAATTATTTTTGAGATACACTGCTACACCGCCACCCCTGCCCATTCTATCCTGTCTTATAAATTGGTATCCTGGTATGTTAAATAAGACATTGTCATAGCTCGAATTCAACCAGGTTTCTGCGAGGCAAAATATGTCAAAATTATATTCAGACATATAATTGCGGAATTCGTCAAAGCCAGTGTTCATTGAACGAATATTTAATTGTCCTAATAAAAAGTTATTTTTGTTTTCATTATTAAAGATATCGATCAGCGTCCAACTCGTGTCTATGCTACCCATGATCGCACCCGTCATGCGCCACTCACCACCCAACCGACCAACCAGCCAGTCCGCTGTCCCAAAATCACAAAAAACAAGGATATTTTATATAACCACTCTGCTGTCCAAGGAGGAAGTTAACCATTTCTAAACCAACACAAATTGCCCACTGATGTTCTTCGTATTTCATTTTTCTCAAAACTAATGCAATTTTTTCATATTCTTCCTTCATGGTAGTAGAATGACTAATAGGAATTGAGCCATATTTGTTACCGTTATGTAAAAGAACACCTTTTAAACTACGTTTTGAACTGTCAATAAAAAGGCGTCAATCATCTGGAGTGTATTCATGCAAACCCATTTTTTCTAAGAGCCCTTTTATATTGTTACAGAATACCAAGTCATTTTCCTGAGCGAAAAAAGGCAGCAGATCCTTATCTCTTTTACGATAAAATGATTTCTGATTAGTACCCGGACAAAGTAGATTTTTTTCTTTTAATCTGGATGCAAGTAATTCAGCGGATTCCTTTGAGACATTCAGGTCTCTTATAAGATCGTTTAGTTCTTCTTGATTGAAACACCGCGGAGTTGCTAAATCTGCTTCAAATTCGCTGTCGTTTTCTGATTGAATTCTTTGAAATTCGTCAGACGTTGATGTTTCTGTATCATCTTCTGTCAGTTCGGGTAGACTGCTGAATGATGGAACAGCTATTTCTTCCGAATGCTCTATAGGCCTTCTTGCAGAATCTAGATCAGGATATGTCCATTTGTGTCTATTGTTTCTATTTATGCCTTTAATATTAGCGAGACAAAAATAGCAATCGTCATGATGGTTTCTCGGTTCTCTCCAAACCATTGGTACACCAAACTTTAGGCACTTCCTCTTTCCAGTTATCCACTGTCGCAAATGTTCAACACATGTTTTACATATTAAATGTGGGGTCCAAGATTTATCTTGATCTCCTAAATGAACGCCAAAATAGGTAAGATAAGCTCTTTTTACAAAGTCAGAAATCGTTTTTCTGCTCTCTTTCAAAGTGTATTCACCACACACATAACAAAAAACATCGGGATGATTTACACAGGTACGTCTGCTACAAAACGACCAAAATTTACAAACACAACTTTACTTGGGAAAACTCAGTAATATACTAAATCGAGTACAGCCAAGCAGGTATAGAAAGATCGGGTCATAGGCAATTACAGGTATAAAAGTAATTAAGAGCAGTGTATTGAGTAGTTCCTAGTATAGGAACATTGAGTCAGGGACAATTACAGGTATCCATTTGGTTAATTAGATTCTGGGAAATTTCTATTTTGACGATTAAGTACATATTTTAACTCTTTATTTGTTGTCCTTTAAAAAAAATATCAATTAACCTGTAACCTGTATCTCAAAAACTAGAGCTGATAGAAAAAATCTGGTGGCATTTTTGGAATCAGCACAATAAAAACATCTAAAATAAGATGTTAGATTTCCGGCACCAATTTCTTGTTTTCATTTTGTTATCCTGTGTTATTCTTTAATAAAGATAGAATGTGGGAAAAGTATACTAAACTGTTAGACAGAGCAAATTGGACAAGCGAAATTTTTTTGTAGGTAAATATTAAATTCGAATATTTTGTAACGATCACATTTTCACATAAAAGTTGGGTGTTAACTTTGGTGAATGACCTCGAAAAGCTGGGTTGAAAATTTATTTTAGGTATAAATGCGGTTGAGGAATCTAGTCATAAAAGTGTTTGATTTGGCTTTTAAAGTGCTAAATAATTTATTTGGGGATTATGAATAAATGATAGAATATGTTTAGTAATTGTTATTACAATTTTGAGAAATGATAACATTTAATCTGGTTAATAATTACTTAGGAACTCTAAGCAATTATTATGAATATGTCCACTCATCGATTCTTAATTGGAAATCGAGTGGGGAAACTAGATGGGGAGGCAACGAACGTGTTGAATGATGGAGAAGACGGGTATTACCATATATAAAAAAAATATATAAAAACTTGGATAAATATGGAACCCTTGAAAATGTTTTGTGTATGCAACTAGTTTATCGTATTTTTGCTAGTTCTGGAACGATCCGCAGTCGCCGCTAGTTGCGCTTTTATGCGAGGCCAAACGGCCAGTTTTGATCGTAAACGTAAACAGTGCCAACAGTGGTTTTTGAATTTAAATTGGGTGTATGTGGCTGATATTTTGTTGACACAAATGATGGTAATGTGAAAGAAATCTATAAATCTCACAGGGTATGTGATCTACATTTTTCTGAATATAATCGCATGCCAGGAACGAAAAGAGGTTTAAGAACAACCTCTTTTTAACTAGAAAGTTTACCTCGTTTATTTCGTATTGGTAAGTTCATTTGTTTATATAAAATATCTATCTATTTATAGAAATGCCTAAATACTAACACGATTTGATTAAACACGGCATTAAAACAAAAAGTATTTTGAAAACTCAGAAGCCAAGAACAGTTCTAGTCTTGTTTTTCATACAGAAGATAGAAAGTTTTCGAGAATTAGTTTTGTCATTTATATAGGATATTAAAACTTAATGCCTTTATTGAATTATACTGATTTAGACGGCTTGAAGTTTTCAATACGAACTCATGTTTATAGGCCTGCCGTAGGGAACATATGAAATCAAACAATAACAGCACATGTAAATTATTTTTAGAAACTGATGTACCTAGTACAACAAGCAACAAACTCAGTAGAAAAGTGTTCTACTGGTAAGGTACTATTTTGCTGAAAAATGTATTAAACAAGCATTAATTTCCTAGAACCACTAGAATGTAAGGTTGACCGAGGAAATAAGAGTTGTTTGTAGGAGGTTATTTAATAGGTAACTTAAGATTTTATTGAGTGCGTGTTGAGTTGGCTCGGCTAACAATAAGTCTGTCCTAGTCTTTTCTGGATCAAAATACTATATTTAAAGCAACAGAATTTCATTTAAACAATCCTCTTTTGGGTATGTAAGATACATTAACATGAAACAGTCCCTTTTTGTATTTCCTGAAAATATTAAAAATAAAGTGTTAGCATATATATTTTATTATATGTTTATGTGTTGTACGTTTTCAGATATGTCCGAGATATATATTATGAACAGCAGTATACCCAAAACAGAGCCTTGGGTTACTCTATTCAATACATCATAGCTTTTCGACAGACATCTACTGATTGGGACTTGGAAGCTCCTTCCCTGTAGAAAATCAATAATCCATCCACTAGGATGTATTATTATAAGTATTGTTATATTTTCTCGTTTATTTAAAGTTACATCTGTAATTATATTGTGTATGATAGTATATATGGGAATGTACTCTAAGGGAGCTCATAACCAAAAGAAATTTAGCAAGGGTTAATTCAGAGAAAAGTTATGCAATTTGGTTCTTAATTACTTTACATTTCTCAAAATTAACCATTATGTTTTTGTGCATTATAATTAATTTTGGAAACAAAGCTCAGACATGTTAATACCATTTATTTATAACATTTCTTTCTTTTGTTCTTTTTTTTGTGCGTATATTGGATTTTATAGTTCGTATCTTTTGTTCTGTTTGTTGTAGTTCACTTGTTTATTCTGTAAGTACGTATTTGTAAGTAAATAAATTAAGAGTTTTGTTCAACAGTTTTATTTATCTGTAATGAAAATTTTACAAAATATAGGTTTTTAAAATAATAATAATTGCGATAGATATGTTAATATACAATGGTAAATAAAACACAAACATATTGTGCACGACAAGATATTTTTTTATAATGTAATGACTTATATTTAAGACTATAAATTGATAATCCCTAGAGCATTTATTGTATCAGACGACATTTTTATTATTGAAGTACATGAACGCTACTTATATACATTTTAAAAGAATTATAATTTTTTATTGTGAGATCAAATTATAGTTTTGAAATAAAACAGTCACGATTTCAAGAAAAATGAGTATTTATTTTCTTATGGAGTAGGTGATTTTTTCTATTTGCAATGAGACATTTGGTGGACCTAAAGGAAAAACGGCCTTCATTTTTATATCACCCTGTATCTGTGTAGTATATTATTTTATTACCAAATGATAATTAATACAGGGTCAGTAAAAAGGACAAAACTTAAGAAAAAGATATAAATATATTGTTTTTAATTCGAATGTTTCCTGTTGATAGATGCGCATTATAAAATAGAAAACAAATTTTTAAAATTATGGCATTGGTTAAAACCTAAATTAGTTTTTTGAATTTAGGGATAAGTTAGGATACAGCATCAAGTTGAGATGAAAATACTGTATATGACTATTTCTTTTTGCCTAGGACTTTTGTGCCTTATCTCGAAAATTAAAAAACCTTTTTAGGTGTTCGAATATTTTTAAAGAATTTTTTTAAAAAAATAGATTTCATTTTATAGGTCGCATTTGAAAACAGAAAACTTTCAATTTAAAAAAAGTATCTGTATATATTTCCCAGGTTTGGTTTTTTTTGCCATGTATTGTCAAAAAAGTGCTAATAAATTAATACACCAGAAAGTTAGAGGATGATCCATAAATGAAAGCCGTTTTTTCTTTAGGTTCATCAAATCTAAAAATTATTTGAATTGGGCTTTCATTAGTTTTCACAAATTCCCGATAGATGGCGCCATCGCTGACTTCGATTTGCACAGTTAACTGTAGAAAAAAAGTTAGGCATCTCGTAACTTTTGCAACGACCCGTGGTCCATTGTCCTTTGTCATGTTTGCCCCTGTGTTCGTCTTGTAAAATTTTTAACGTACACGTTGCGAGACCGTTGTTAAGTGCATATGCAGGACGACGAAGTCTTAAAAGTGGCTCTTTTAACTCCTAGGGTGAGTATTTTCTCATCGATAACGTAAAAGATAAAAAAATTACATTGTTTGTTTTAATTTTGGAGGGAATCGACCTTTAAGAAAAATGAATTATTTTAGCCGTTTCACCGAGTTTAAATCAATGAACTATTTTGGGACGCCTTGCATAATGCGTTCCATAATATATAAAACATCCATTAAACCGCACCTGAGTTTCACTCGTTGTTTTAAAAATATTCTAATTTAAGTGTTACCTAAAAATTCGCTTGTCCCGTTTGCTCTATCCAGTACTGTATATTTTACGAGGTATATTAAAATTCTGAAAGATTACACCAAAAATCTTAAAATAGAAACACATGTGTTTTTTGGCACATACCCTTAACATCGGCTGCGATATATCCTAAGATATTTTCATGCCTTAGCAAAGGAGACTGGAAAATTTCAATTTCTCTTATCCATTTCTGTTCTGCTAGTTCATTGTATATCTTAACGGCAACTTTCTCATCTCTCCATTTGGCCCTCCATACTTCGGTGTACTGTCCTAAAGAAGAAAAATTAATTGAAAAAGGAGCTGCCATAAAATGTTTTAAAGAATATTCTCAGTTATTAGAAACTTGATTATTAGGCCAATAAATAGAGATAGTCCAAAGTAATATTCCGATATGTTTTCCACTTGCAACTGTAATTTGTTTTTATTTGTTATAGACAAATGAATGTAAAAAATCGCGCTGTTTTTCGTTTTTGGCTTGTAAAATAGCAGATAATGAAGCAATCTTGATAGTGCAGAGTTGCATTATAGAGAATAAAAAACAAACAGTATGATATGGTTACCCGACTTGATCGTTAAAACAGGAAAAAACCGGAAAAGTTAGCGAAAATTCATGTCTCCGTTTTTTCTCACGTTCTAGCGAAAGCCTTTTGGGAAATAATAGTTATTGATATGTACTTTATGCATACCAAAACCAGGCGATCTGGGATAATTAGTTTTTGCACAATTGCGATTTCAATTTTTTAATGCATAATTTTTTTATTTTCCTAGTCAATATATCTGAGCGTTACTTAGCAGCGAAAAAAAACGACTGAAAGTGGGTTATTCAGCCTACAGCTAGCTCTGTCCGATCCTGATAGTTATCAAGGTAAATTTGAAAAATAAGAATTTATTCAGTACTTTTGCGATTACCAAGTAGCCAAGTCTTATCAATCATACTTTTAACTATGAAAACACTAAGATATTAAAAACAGAAAATCATACAAAAAAGCGAGAGTTTTTCAAAATGATTGAAATTAAAAAATAACCCGAACGCTATAAACTCAAAAACCGAAATAAAACATCTTAGTAAAATATATTACAACATCCTAAAATAATAATATTTGAAAGGAATTCCAGTTTTGTGTAGCAGATACCTTATAATCTAATTAAATCTTAGAAAGAAGACAGAAGTCACCCATAGCAATAACAGTAATAATCTCACATCGACATTCAGTCTGAAAATGTCTCTGTGCCATAAATGTTTACTGTTTTTATTTTACTATTGTGGATTGTCATACTAAACGTCGTGTTAAATGTACTTACGTGTAATGACTAAAACTAATTTGTGTTTTGTGAGAAATTATCCAGGAAATTACAGTTTATGACTGAAGCAATGCATTTTGCTAGATTGATTATTCCTAGGTAAATGAAAGTAAAAAATTGTACAATACAGAACATGATTTAACAACAGTAAAAAAATTTTTTTTAGTTTCTAACTTCAATGTATTCTGAAGAAGGTCAAAATAGACCGAAACGTTAATAAATATATAAATAAGAACATAAACACATCTTACTTTTACAAGGAAGAAAATCCCAAGAAAATAAAAAAAAAATATATATATATATATATATATATATATATATATATATATATATATATATATATATATAGTTATATTATAATAATCAATAATATTTTTTTTTCTAAAATGCTATATCAAAATAAAATTATTGAAATAAGCCCAAAGGTTTAGGATACAGAGCATTGAAACGAAAGTCTGGTGTGCGAATTGAAAATTCCTATGTAATTATCTAGGATTTGTTAGCTTTTTAGAACTTACTTACTTACTTTTCAGAATCTTACTAGCAAAAGCTTCACTATGTTGGTTGATAGGTGCGCTATGGTGAAAAATAAAGTATTTCTTGTATGTTTTCAAATTTAGCAAACTGCCTTTAAATTAAGTTCTAAGCGATTTTTTTATATTCTGTCATCAAATCCCTCTTTTTACCTACCCATGTAGCATTATCATTTTTTCAAAACCCTGTATATCAGACTTAAAGCTAGGCATTGTCAAAACGATTTTTTTCTTCATGCACCAACTTTTTTTCAAAAATATAATTTTCTGACAAATCAATAATAAAAAGTTTCCCATATGTTGCAAACAATGGCCCACCCTGTATAATAAACTCGTGAAATTTTCGTGATCGAGGTATATTGTATTTTAATGTAAAGGTCCATTCTGTTAGTTAAATCTGCAAGACTAAGCCCAACTAATTAAAAAAAAAGACCTAATAATAATATTAACAATAATAATTGCATTTTAGCCCTCTTATGTTCAGCTAGATTTTGTTGCTCTTTTTAATTCTCTGCTGTATCATTTTTGTTAAAAATGCATGTAATAAAATCTGTAAGATGTAAGATGTAAATACTATTTACATCTAAATATACAGACATATTGAATTAAGCAACTACCCCTTCCAAAATTTCTGGCCTTTTTTTACCTTTCCTAAGTTTCATTCGTGTTTTTTTTTATGTAACCTTATGCTACTTATTTAATGCAATTTTTATAGCCTGCAGTATTAATATACTTGTAATTAATGTAATTATATTTATTTATGCCGGAAATTTTTAATATAATATACATAATAACAACTTATCCGACAGAATGATGATGAATCCTTGTTTTTTTTTACACGGACAACTCTTTTATTAAACCAGGCTTTTTGTTTCTTGTTTAAATATTATAGACACTTTCTATGCATTTCGCTTAGTTCGCTTTTCAAGTACTTTCCTTGACTTCGATAGCAATAAGAAACTCACATTTTTCTACTTTTCGCTCACGAATAACCCAAAGTGAACTATAATAGACTGGTTTAAATTAATACGGATACGGTACAATTATATAAATATTGAGGAATTTATAATTATTAAATATTCATACGCAATGAAAAGATGCTACTACGTTGCATCAAAGACAGAATATATTCGGAGTAGATGATCCATCCAATATAAATTGTAATACCTCTTAAATGGATCCCAACTTTGTATAGTATTCCATATAGCTGAAATTCATTGAGAGAACTTGTTTTTGTTTTAATTTATTGTTGCTGACAATTGTTGACGTTACGAACTCTTTACTACTTACTATTCAAAGATTCAAAGATTTTATTTGAAAGTTCCAAATTTATAATTTATTGGATAATATATACATAGAATAAAGTAGAATAATAAATACTCATAAAAATGTTTTTCATTCTAAGTATTAACCGCCTGTGGATGGCATTTTCATTTACACTTAGCGAAATGTGTCCGTGTTTGAAAATGCTTATCCCATTGCATACATAGAAACCAACAAAAAAAAATTCCAAATATTAAATAAGTTTTGTGTACAAATTGAAAACGTATTGACTATAAACTAAAGAAATAAACTAAACGTCAGGAGGAGGAGGGAGCACTATACCAAAAAAGCGACACGCAAAGAGGGGATATGTGACACGCGAGAGGATGGATACATGAGCGATACCATAATCGACTTGTTATTTCATTACACTGGTAAACATGTGAAGTTGTTGAGATACCAATATTTTCGTTAGTTGTTTATACTTATTAATTTTATTTATGTGGTTGGTTAACAGTTTTATCGATATGGGCAATATATTAAAAAATTTAGGAGCAAAGAATAAAATATTTCTTTGTAAATGAGATTTCTGGAATAAAGGTATTTTGAGCTATTCATTACAAATTCATCCAGTTTGATGTCGATGGCCTGTGTATGGAAATAAATCTTTGACTTTTAAAAGGTATATAATAAAGGCCGCGCAAGTTAAGAGCACTAGATTTTATATATGTTAATTCAGTTGAATATATTGGTGGCTTTTTCATAATTTTTAATATTTTATTCCTACAAGCTTTAAGAACATTTATGATGGTGTCGTAAGAACCGTCCCAAATAATAATGCAGTACCGAAGTATTGATTCCACTAGCGAAAGATAAACAGTTTTTAACAAATTGGGTGATAAGATATATCGTAATTGATAAAATTTATAATAAAGCTTTTTGTAATTTTCTTTTGGGGTTTCGATTATCTGATATTTTATACTTTTTGTTTTTTGAATGGACGGACATTAACAAGCATCATTAGCAGCACAGCACTTATGATTATGAATTGAATGAATGAACATTATTCCTGACTGGCTGATCTGCTGATGTAGACGTGAATGCGATGAATTTGGTTTTTATAGTATTTAGACTAAGTAGAGAAGAACTCAGCCATTGCTGCACGATTCTAAAGCCCTCCTCGATCTCATTATATACACTATTCCCGTTATCTGCTGAGAATAAAATTGTGGTGTCATTAGCATAAGTTAAGACTGTACCACTAATGGGCAGACTGCCTATTTCATTAATATATTAGTTATAAAATTTTAATTTAATTTCACTGATTGATTTAACTTTTCAGCTTGTTTTTTACTGACGAGTAGTATGACTTGTTGTAACTAGGCAAAGTCTAGCTTTGGGCAGCTATTCATACTTAACCTTATTAATTAATTGAAGAAATAGTTATAAATAGAGCAAAAAAATTATTTAGTACATAATATGCAAATGTACAACCACATGTAAGTAAAATGTTTAATGCTATTTATTCCAAATATTTTAAGATTCAACTATTTCGAATTAAATTTGAAATTAAACTAAAGTAAAATAATACGTTCGCGTCATTTGCAAACTACTTAACAGCTAATCTAATTCGTAGATCAGTAAAAAGAGAGCGAGCATTATATACATTAACAAAGAAATATCGCGAAATTATAATAACAGATTAAGATGTAATTAATAATAGTTATACCTTTGATTGGAATATTACATTTTAGCTCAACTCTAAGCCTAACGCCTAGAGTTGGACTGGCAAACATTATTATCTGACAATTTTACTTGTCTTTTTTTATATTATATTTCTAAACAAGTAGATCTAATCACTCTTCTAGCAACACTGAGTCAAATATGGTTGGCATTCTAATTAAACGGCGATACCTAATGAACAATATACATATTTGAAATTTAATGGGTCTTTAATTACACTTAAGTTTATCGGATCTTACCAGATGCAACCAAGAGTTCAAAAGTGATTTGTTTGCGTATAGTTCTCTGCACTAACGCGGAACTAGCGTATGACTCTGGGATGGAATCAGTGGAATCCGCCACCTCTCTAATACCACTGTCCTCACCGTTACTTATATTTAGCTCGTTAAAGGAATCTGCAATCTGAACTGCTTGTGCCTCTGCGTCCGTATTGGCTTTGCTTCTTTTTTTAATTTCTCTTTGGAGTTTACGGTAAGTTAACACTAGGCCTAGTAGGAATAATATCAGACAAACGGCAATCGACGTCAGTAGTACTTTTACCGTCATACCATGAAAGTAATACACTTCAGGGTTGCTGGCTTTCTCGACTGAGGGTAATAGGTGCTTATTGCAGAAATCGTATTCGTCACAACATTTGATACTTCTCTTGTATCTTAGTACTGTTGAGTGACACTGAAATAAAAGAACACTATTTTAATTTATCTGTATGGGTAAACATATGTACTATTTTTGGGTTTATATATATATATATATATATATATATATATATATATATATATATATATATATATATATATATATATCGAAAGTAGGAAAAAATTTACGCGGTTTGAACTATTATATAGTAGAAAAAGGATTTTTTGGGAAGACCGCTAAAACAATGAAATTTGGCCAACTATAGACACGTGTTTCTGACTTTAGGTCTTCATCAGTACAGTCAACTAGTACAACTAGACGAGTACAACTAGAGCCCAAATTAATACACAAAATCACACCAGAGTCACCGACATTTGTGGTTACCAAGAGAACATCCGAAATCTTCGCCGGACTTGATATCTTATTACCGCGGAGCAGCATATAGCCACCTGTGGCGAAACTCAGAACCCAAAAGTAATTAAATCAAAAGCAAGAATAAATTTACGTGTTAGAACTATTAACTATAAGTCCTGCGAAGATTTTGGGTGTTTTCTTGGTAACCACAAATGTCAGTTTTGCTCTTGTTGGTGACTCTAGTGTAGTTTTGTATATTAATTTTGGCGCTAGTTGTACTCGTTTCTCAACTAGTTGACTATACTGATAAAGACCTAAAGTCAGAAACACGTATCTATAGTTGAGGAACAACCATGTAAAAGTGAACAAATCCACTTTTATTAATTTTGCATAAAACGATATTCTTTGCTATAACCCTAAATTTAAATAAAATTTAAAACATTTTTCTTTTAAAAAAATTGAAAAAAAAAAGATGTCTTAAAATTTGAAAATGTTTGGTAAAATGTTACAAGAGTTTTTGCGACATTTCATATAGATTTGTTTGATTTTGTTTCGATGACATGGATTTGTACTGTTTTGCTTGACGCATTTTTTGGATTTGTTCTGTTTTGACCGGCAAATCTTAAAAGAACTATTTTAAGCAGAAACATTTTTATTTAATAAACTGAACAGAAATTAACTTAAAAAAAACACTCTTTCATGAAAAACAGTGGATAAGTTAAAGTAGCTATATAAATTGTCACACAACACATTCTTGAATTGGATCTGTATATTGGACAATTCGTGAAACGATATATTGCTGGATTTTTTATTAAAATTTAACTTTTCATCGCCCTTCTTTCCACTCTCACAGCTTAGTTTCTACTAAAATATCAAATAGATTTCATAATTAACATCTGTATACCCGAAAACTTATAAAACGACGTATTACACGATTATATTTAGGAAAATATGCCATTTTTCACCAAATAACTCCGAGTTTCCCCCTTCCTCTAAACCGATTTTGCCTAAAAACAATCCAAAACAACAAACAAACAACGTGGAAACAATGCGGAACTCGCCTTTGAATCAGGTATAAAATAATAAACATAACCTTTTTCTTTAAACATTACCTTTCAATTCGTTTACCGTCCCTTTGAGTAGGTTTCTCACTCTAGAGACTCTCTATTACGATCAACTACTCCGATGTTATCATTTTTCATAAACAATAAACAAAGAACACAATAACTACAAATTTCAATATAAAAACATAATCCCGAATGTAAACGCACTCCAAATAATACCAGCGGAATAAAGCAACGATATTGTTGACGCTTATCACCGAACATTAACAAGAATCGGTGCGCTTATTGATGGCTAGAAGTATTAGGCAAAATCGCATTACAGTTTTCTTGGCTAAAATCCTATTAAGAATTATGCAACAAGGGTTAGTTGTCATTCCCGTACTAGATCGCGGGACATGCATAAAATAAGAATTTTTATTCCTAGTTGTGAAGTATTACAGGATTTGATTACTTTTGCATGATTTTTGGCATTGCGTTCATATCTACTGGAAGGATTTGTTACCTTTTGTCAAACTTACACTGGAATTAATGAGGATTATTAAATCATGGATTTGTTACATTTTGGTTGAAATGTTGGATTTTAGCATATACTTTAACAAGGATATGATTATTTTCGGCTGAATTTTTAGATGGAATTGTTCTCTTTTGCGTGGTTGCTTCTCAGTTGGCCAAATTTCTTTGTTTTAGCGGTCTTCCCATATATATATATATATATATATATATATATATATATATATATATATATATATATATATATATATATATATATATATATATATATATATATATATATATATATATATATATATATATATATATATATATATATATATATATATATATATATATATGTTGATTTTTTACTCCTTCACGGATGGAAAAATACAATGTGTTTTCATTCCGGGTGTACATCCGTTCACTACTGTCGTTCTGAAAAGACAATTGTTATAGGCCTGTTCCAAGGGACCCGACAACGTACCTAGAAAAAACAACTAAAAATAAAATAAAAAGTTCACCAATAAACCCCGAAATTCAACAAAAAATCATACCACGGGAAAAGTCGAGCAGATGTCCTAAACTCTATGGTTTACCAAAAATACACAAACCAGGGGCGCCTATCAGACCTATTGTTAGCGCTGTTAATTCGCCGCTACAAAAACTGGAGAAATACCTTTCTGAAATTATGCAACCAACTGTAGAAAAAGCTGATTCATTTGTAAAAAACTCGGAGCATTTCACTCGAATTATACGAGATATCGTCCTTGAAAAAAACGATATCATAGCAAGCCTAGATGTCAAATCGTTATATCCCAGCATTCCCATTGACGAAGCATTGGACAAGATTGCTATGAACGAGGATTTCCAGGCACATATAATAGAACTCTCGGAGCATTGCCTCAAAAATACTTATTTTTCTTTCAACGGGCAAATGTATAAACAAATGGATGGTGCTCCAATGGGGTCCTCGCTATCACCAGTAGTCGCGAATTTATTTATGATATACTTCGAGAAAGAAGCTCTTGAGAAAGCAAGTTTAAAACCCAAATTATGGATTCGTTATGTGGATGACATATTTATTATATGGCAACATGGTCATGCAGAACTCGAAAAATTTCTGACTCACGTAAATTCAATCCACCCCAGAATACAATTTACTCTAGAGTTAGAGGAAAACAACAAACTACCATTTTTAGATGTTTTGGTCACAAAACTACATAACGGACATTTCGAATACACAGTGTATAGAAAACCAACACATACAGACAGATATTTAAATGCAAAATCACATCATCACCCAGCACAAATTCAAGCTGTGGCAAATACTCTAATATCTAGATCCGTGCGACTAATTGAAACACAGACGAGACAAAACGAACTTAAGGTAATATCTAGTGCTTTAAAGAAAAATGGCTACACAAATCGCACCATAGAGAAAGCTATTAATGCACAGGTTTCCCGAACAACGAACAACAAAAAATATGAACCGGGAAAGCAACGAGTAGTCTTACCATATGTAAAAGGCACAACAGACAGAATCGGAAGAATTCTGAGGAAACACAACATACAAACAATACACAAGCCACAAACAACTATAGGTAAACTACTCGGAAACCCAAAAGACAAAATCAAACTGGAAAACCACGGAGTGTACAGTATTCCGTGCCAGGACTGTGAAAAGTTGTACGTAGGGCAAACTAACAGGCGAATATCAGCAAGAGTGGAAGAGCATAAACTCAGCATCAGAAATAAACAAACAACCTCAGCTTTATTCCTACATCATCAGGAAACCGGCCATAAAATAAATTTCGATGGGTGTAGGGAGATTGCTAATATAGAACATTATAAAACCAGAATAATCCGAGAAGCCATAGAAATTGAAAAGCAAGGTGATTTAAATAAAAGGAACGAATCATTAAAACTACCAACAGTATGGAAGACAATAATCGACAAATCTAAAATCGCAAAAACTCAAGCGCAATTAGCGCAACAACAACAGCACCATCCGGAAAACATAAATAACGACCAACGCCTGCGCAGATATAACCTTCGGCCTCGAGTGGGGGTATAAAAGGAAGCGTCGCAGTCACCAACACTTCAGTCTCTATTCGGACGCGAGAAAGAAAGCTTCGAAAATGCCAAATGTGATTTTGGCGAAACGTCAGCAAAACTGTTCTTTTCAGAACGACAGTAGTGAACGGATGTACACCCGGAATGAAAACACATATATATATATATATATATATATATATATATATATATATATATATATATATATATATAATACTACCTAATTCCGTGAGAGTCAAAAATTAAATTAAGTTTTTACAACTTCAGAGACACGAATTCAATAAAATCAAAATAGTAACATTTAAGGGGGAACTGCACGCAGTATTATGGATCATTTGCAAGCCTTCCGCCGCTGCGATATTACGTTAAAACTATAAGAGATATATATTAGCTTCAATGTAATTTCAATAGGGAAATATGTATAGTTGGGCGCTAAATGCGATTTTTTATGAAAAAATCAAATCTAGAATTATAAAATAGAAGTAGATTTGTTTATTTTCGACCACGTTTTGACACAAATGCCGTCGCATATAATCTTTTTTTCCACAAAATGGCTCTTTACCGCCTTGCATTGATCCTTTGTCTACGTAATTGCAAAATTTGAAATGCTAAATCGTACTCATGTCTTTGTATTTCTGCAGCGCGTGAACCCTTTTGAACTCATTTTTAAACGAAATGTAACTTAAATTGCCTATACATAACACATTTTTTTGAGGTTGGACGTGCAGGAAGTTTTTTCTAATACGTAGGTACCTTTTCATCTTACTTTGAACTTGACTAGACCTTGTCGCTAGTTTTTCACTCTTTGCGTGCAGTTCTCCCTTAAGAATTAAATTGTGTTCAGACTTGTCGTATGGACATTATACCAAAAAAATAATTTAAATCGGGTAAAAACTAAAATATAAGAAGAAGTAAAAAGGGGCTATTTTAATTTGGCCCTCAGTATATATCTCCACCACACACAATTCCTGGGGATATATGATAACATATTTTACAAAATACAGGGTGGCTCAGAAAAGCTTGCACTAAAATTTGTATGTGCAGAATAAAGTATTGCAATAAGTTATCTGTTCGTAAGCATAATTCAAACAAGATTTATACAAAGCAACCATATATGACTCAACCCTTCGTGGTCTGTTCAGGAAATACAAATATGTTCAGAACTAAAAAAGCCAATAACATTTTGCAATCTAATAAAAGAGAAGTATATTAAAATTATATGTAAACTGACTAAACTACATTATTTTAATAATTTGAGGGAAAAAATAAGGTGCTTGATTTATTTGACGACTAGTTTATTATACAGGGTATTCCACATTCGATGGTACATTGGAAGTATTTAGAGAACTGCGGCCTACAATTTAAAAATATTTTTGAGACTGCAGTGTTTCCAGATCTATCTGTAATCGACATCAAATTTGAAATTTTAAATGGAAAACCACACACATTATTATATTTTCAGATTCTACGTTATAAACAGAGCAACTTTTAGTAAACGTATCTAAAACCTATCTTTTACAGTTTTTTATTTTTTTAAAATTTTTATATTCATTTTTGACCAAAACGTGGTTAAGCGAATAATTAAATTATGCACTATAAAATGGATACGTCAAGCTCAAATTTTTACAATATTTAAAAAAGCTGTTATACTTTTAGTTTTATGAAAAATATAAGCCATTATGTATACAGGGTGTCCAAACAATATATCTATGTTGACACTTTTAAAAAACTATTATAAGTTATTTTTTTAAATGAGACACCATGTATATTTTTAGACATATGGATAGAACTAACAGGTCCCAATATAAACATGTATGATGTTTCCATACCGATCTTCCATCGTTTTTTACTTATTAACGTTTTTAGTGATAAGTATTAATATTTGCTATTTAAATTTACAAATGAGTTTATAAGTGCGGTTTAAGAAAAAAACATATAGGCATTAGTGAGCCATAAGAGTTAAGCCATTTTCCCAACTTTTAAGATAATCAAATTTTTAACTTAGTTGCTTTTTGATGTCTAAAAATATAAATTATGTCTAAAGACAAGTAAATCTCTGCAACTGACTGCGTAAATACCACAATTGGATTAACAAATAGCCGCATTTTATTAAGATTGGATTAAAAATATCGGAAACAAATTATGAGAGTAAACTAAAGCTGAAACAATTAATGCTTAAATATTAAATCCCTATAAGTAACTATGTTAATATATTAGAGACCTAAGGAGGAATTAATTTAATTTTGTTTTCGTTCAAAACAAAGTACTAAAATTAGAGATACTATAACAATTTACAAATATGCTTATATTAGTAACTAATACGTTTAAAGTGCTGGCCGTTCACCTGTAAACATTCGTGAATCGAAGCCATGACAGATTCGGTGGTGGCTTTTTCTATTTCAGATTGATTCATTTCTTGAAACGCTCGTCTTACCCTATTTTCCAAATCATCTCCAGTATTCTCGGGTGTCTTGTAGACTACCTCTTTGATTTGACCTCATAAGTAAAAGTCTAGTGGTGTTAGATCAGGTTATCTTGGCGGCCAATTCCAAGGACCTTGTTAGTTGAAGTTACTTCGTTTGTATATTGCAAAGCTTGTAAAGTTATAAATTTGTAGTGGTGCATTTTGTGTTTTCGTAAGATTCTCCAAATGGAGGTGCTGGCCCTTTCCAACTCATTAGAAGCACTGGATATCGAGACATGGGGATCCAGTTACTAAATGTACTTTTTATTTCTAAAGGCATTTATGTTTCTAAAATTAAAGTAATTGATTTCAATTCTTCTAAATTTTCGCTTGTTCACTGGCGGTAACTATGGATAGTATTCGTTAAGTCTCCTATAGGTTCTCTCTGCATTTTTTTTAACACTTACCATGAATATAAACCAAATTTAAAATATTTGCATTTGAGTAAACATTATTCTCCATTTTTACTTCTCTTTTATAAAATTGGCACGCTGCACTATAGAAATTAATATTTATCGTTCTTGTAACAATGTCATCTTTTGTTTCTTACACCGCGCTGTCTTTAAATCAGAGCACACTATGCGAATATTAATACTTATCGTTAAAAAGGTTAATAAGTAAAAAACGATGGCAGATAGGTAAAGGAATATTAGATGTGTTTAGATTCCGATTTTTTAGTTCTGCCCATTGGTCGTAAAATATACTTTTAGAAAAAGTAACTTACAGCAGTTTTTTAAATATAGTAAAAATTTTATCTTAAGGTATCTATTTTATCGTGCATAGTTTATTTAGTCGCTTAACCATGTTTTGATCGAAAAAAAATATAAAAATTATAAATATAAAAAATGTAAGAGAGAGGTATAGGACATGCTTACTAAAATTTACTTAGATTATATCTTAGAATCTAGTAATATAATAATAAATATAGTGTTCCATTTTAAATTTGATGTCGATTACAGATAGAGCTGGCGACACTGCAGTTTTAAAAAATGATAGGTTGCAACCTTCTATACCTGCGCACTAAATTTCAGAACAATTCAATTTTCGGTTCTCTAGATACTTCTAAAGTACCATCGAATATGGAATACCCTGTATAATTAGTTGAGCCCGTGCATTTGGTTGCATGTACATTTGTGGTCACCAAAATTCGGGCAATTGCTTTTCCGTGGTGTGATTGTACCTTTGATTAAAAAAAACCTGATCGGAAGGAGCGTAGCCGTGACCAAAGTTTACTGAATACTAAAAGATTTAGTCTTGGACGTTAACCAATTAAATTAAACTTACCTTACCTGAAATAACGCCATTTCGTTAGGAGGTAAACAACCATATGTTAACACGGCGTATTCGTTTCCGTCATCTCCGATATCCAATTCGACAGAGGTGAAGCATTTTCCACCAGGTTGTGTTTGGCATGTTCCGTATTCCATACCGTAGGGACACATGCCTTGGCAAAAGCAGGACATCGACTGCAATACTAAAAATAATAATTTGTACACGGTATCTCACGAGAGAGGGCTGTTTTTTAATCTGAGCTTTGTGATAAATACAAAAATCTACCATAAGTCTCACACTTTCTAAACGGTTATTTTGCATTAAATGATGGTTTAAATGGGAGGCTCTCTAATAAAACAGAGCCGGATAAATGATCGCTTATTAAAACAGTTGTAATAAAATATCGCTGTATGAATATGACGCGTAATGAAAGGTTGTGTAATAAAACAGCGCCCTAAGAAATGAGCGCTGTTCCAAAAACGTGTTTTTAACACAACAGCGACTGTAACAAAATAGCGTATCTCCTTCGAAAAGGTCGCGCCTCTCTTTTTCTACAATTCTTTCGTCGTAAATATTGCCTCTGTCTGCTCATCGATAGCTAATATTTTTTCTTCTTATCGTGGAAATATCATTAGTTTCGAGAAGCTTTGGACATATGGTACCCTAATTTCTGATATGGTAAATAACGAATTACGGTATTAAATAAAGTGCGAGACACGAAAGAAAACCGGGCGTTCCTTAAAATAAAGGTTCATAGTCTTAAGCAAGCGGAAAAGTAAAATTTGTGTACGCAAATAAATTTTATGTTATTTTATTTATTGTAATAGTTTGCCGCTTCACTTATAAAGTGCGCCAGCTAAGCAGTACAGAAAATTAATCGAGGATTTAGTAAATTTCGCAAAGGTCAACTTGTAATTGGGATGTGCCTAGAATCTCCATGCCCTTGCCGCTTGAAGGTTCAAGTTATTACCAGTGGCACCTATACATTTCGAGAATTTGTTTACATTTCTATATAAATGCTTTGCCTTGAATTTGAATTATTATTTCGAAGTAACGATGGCGAGCAAAAGAGGAAAAACAATTGGAAGCGGTGCACGTGAAGTTATTGCGAGCGTTATAGAGGCCTGTACTAGAGAAGCTGAAAATAATAGTTTGACTATTGAAATTCAAAATCGAACAGAACGAGCTGCATTTTACACTGGTGTTTCGGAAAGTAGTGTAAGAAAAATTCAAAGAGAATATAATGATCGCTTATGTTCTACTTCACCTTTAAAATCTCCTGGGAAAAAAAGACCCCGATTATCATACAAAGATAAAATTTACGATGGTGATTTTCAAGTAATTCGACGAACAATAGAGGATTTTTATGTAAACTTGAAGAAGGTTCCGACCTAACTTCAAAATTAAAACGGTTATTGATGATTTAGTTATCACACTGGGATCTTCAAGTAGTGACGATGAAACCTCATCATTTTCAGAGGAAGGCAATGATTTAGAAGGAATCGAACCATTAGAATCACAACCGTCAACCTCAAAAATGGCTTAGTTTTTTTTCATACATTTTGTAAAATTGTTCATAAAGTAGCTAACAATAAACTGCTTCAAAATAATTAATTTTCTGTTCAATACCGGGTGCCAAAAAATATCTAATATTGCAATTAATATTTGAAAAACTACAGAACTCATATTTTTCTAAAATTAACACATCAATATAGTTATAGTAGGGGAGCCAGCACTGATTCCAGTGAACAAGATTTATAAAAATTTAACTTATGCAGTTCGACTTTGGGAAATTCGGGTATGGCAAAAATGACCGTTTGTCCCCGTCTATCATATTACTTTGTACAGGGGGCGTAATTGTGAAGAAGTATACAGGGCGTTTCTTAATGTTAAAAGAAGGTAATTTTTGGACCTTTTTAAGAAAAAAGTTTAATATGAACCTAAATGTCTTAACTTTGGAGATACAGGGTTTTAAAAAACATTTTTTTTAAATCCTAATTCTGATGCTATTATATATAAATAACTGTGTGAAATTTGATACACGTCTTTTATGCATAAAAGGGCATTTTTATTGAAATCAATTTTTGAAATTTCTACCAGTGGCGTGTATATTTAATTAACCTGGGTAAATCCGTATGCTCCTTAATGTATAGAAGACGTGTATCAAATTTCATGCAGTTAGTTAGCCCTTGTAAAATCGGGACTTGTAAATCGTGTATCACTATTCTGGGTGGTCCAATAATAGTGGACGTAGGCAGTAGCCCGAGAACCGTTAATGACAGAACTCAAGAAAAAATATATTTATAGGTAAATCGATCAAGAAAAATCAAAATTAAATCATTTTAAAATTCGAAAGTTCGCCGTATTTGCAACACAAAAGAGATATAGAAGTGCGGTACACGAAAGAAAACAGACAAATATTGATAAAGGTTCATTAAGCATAGTTACAATTTTTAATTATCTGAAGTGCGTATAATCAAAAAGAAGTACCATATTATTTAAAGAAAGACCGGACATCAGTGGTTTAAAGAGATTTCTTGGCCGACCTGAACCAAGTTACAAATCTTGGTCCTCCAGGGAGGAATCTGTTCGCTGAGGATTCCTGTTAACGTTTCTATACTTAAATTTGCGAACATAGCAATAAGTACGTTGATACCACAAAACGGTTATTTGGGTGTCTTTAGATGTCTCTCCAGTCGTTCGCAATTGACAAAAGAGATCCCTCGGGATTGGAATATATTTCTCTTCCTTTCTTGAAGGAAAAATGCCTCGCAGACTTCAAGATTTTATGACGACTGATATCCATCAAATATAAATACAAGTATATATTAAAATCCCTCCTAACCTTTGCAACTGAAGGAATTGTACCTATAGATTATTGAGACTAGTATTCGCCTGTTTTCAAAGGTTCCTCCTGATCTTCGCAATTTTCCAAAGCAGTCCCGTGAGATTGTAAATTGTTCCTAGAGACCCCTTTATCTCGATTCACGCTCTGGAAAGCTTGTCTATGCTTTAGGAGGCGGCAAATCTACTTGGTTCACACTTTTTCCTCAATTTACACTCTTGAGAGCCTGTCTTTGTTTTGTGAGACGGCAAACCAGATTACGTAACACGCAGACTATTAGAAGAGTCGGCAGAATCTCAGAGCGGCAAACCTATCTATCCTTAAATTTACTATTAGCAGAACTTGCGACCTGAATTGCAAGTACGGCATACCTGTTCTTCTCGCTGGAATCCGAGTATACTTACTTCTGGGGCGGTTAGTTGGATTCTTCCTTCTCTTTGGTGCACTGAATGAAAAGAAAATTCCAATTTTCAACAATTGCGCAAAACACTAAGATGCATAGATCTCAAAAACATAAAAAAACGATATCACACCGACTATAACTTCTTCAGGGAGTTGCTGTTCCCTACGCAGTACCTTGCCTGGCGATATGCACCAGGTCGTTCTTCGCTTCGGTGTCCCACACTTCGTTCTGATCAACCCGACTTCTTGTTAGTGATGGCTACCTATAACTGGAACTGATTGTTAGAGCTCATCCCTGCTATTGGAACCATGGAACTGATCTAGACCAAAATATTAAATAGTTACAATTACGGTTCCGATGCGCCGTTTGTTGGATACACGAAATAGCCATCGATTGGCACGCATGGTTGCCTAAGCTGACCGTAGACTGGGAAGATCGAATTGAACTTTACAGAGATCAGTTATTAGTACCTATTCCATGTACTTATTATCAAAAATCAAATATACGTATTCCAACTTCACCGAAGCGTAACGAGCTTATAGGTTTAGGCTAATTATAGGCTCATGCCCTTCTCTAGGCGAGATTCTGGGAACACCAGCACGTAATTTTTCATTTTTTATATATTGAAAGATACCACGGCCGGTTTTGGGTTGCAAGTGTAAAGCACTACGGAATAACTACAGGTGAAACTAAGTACAAAAAAGTTATTCCAATACATTATATATTAAATTTTAAAATACGTGCCCGCACTTGTGTACTCTCAGGTATGTGCCCATACTTGTATTAGAAAATCCTCGAAATTATTTTATAAAAATCAAATATTCTACCACGGCCGGTTTTGAGTTACAAGTGTAAAGCTCTACAAAATAGGTACAGGTGAAATTAGTCATAAAACAGTTATTCCAGTATATTCAATATTAAAATTTTAAAATATGCGCCTTTAGTCTGAGATACGTGTCCTAACTTGTATTTGAAAATCCTCGAGAATTTATAAAAGTTAAATATTCTCAGGAAATTTATTGTAAGACTTAAAAATGTATAGAAATTTTTCAGAATATATGAAATAAAATTTTGAGAATATTGACAAATTTAGGAGAATTAGCCATATTTCATTCGTCAAGGTTAACCAAAGTCATACTGATCGCACTCGAATGTAAATTGATATCATTTTTTATTTGACTGGAAACTGGAATTGATCAACAGAACTGATACTTTTGGTTTTGGCAACAGCTCCTAACTGATCCTTAAAAAAGGTTGGATCAGCCATTCCTATTTCTTTTCGACGTCTGATAAAATTCAGACGTTTGATTTTAATTTACAGTCGAGGGTGATGCCGTATGAAGTGGAGGCTGAAACAGCGCTGTATTGAGAGTGCACTCATTAGTAGAGCGCTGCTTTATTACAGCATATAATAAAAGTATCAAATCAAGTATTTAACACTTGCACAGAGCTGTTTGTACCACTAGGTTGTTCTGAACCAAGTTAGCACTAGATTAGTTGCTAAATACATCGTTATGGACATAAAACAAAATATTGTTTATCTATACAAATTTAAGATTACCGCTTAAATCATTAATTTGGCTTTTACAATGGCTTTAACAACTAATCTATTGCTAAGCAGGTACAGATCATATTAGTGATACCACCTTAATTACCAAAATAATAAACTGTATCAGTCAGTTTGTTTTCAAAATAGTAACAAAGGGATCTCATTGCATCATTTTGTTTAAAGGAATACTCTAATACTATTATATTATTGATAAGCTGTCTATCACAATCACTTTTTTGTTTCAACTAATTAATTTGCGCGTTGAGTGAAATGAATAGCCACAGCCCTTAAATAGGATTTTGTTAAGCTTAAAGTTACTATGAATATCTATTTTGTAGCAACGTTAATATGTTACGGAGCTATTTCGACCTTCGTTGTTTTGTTCCGGGGCTATTGTGTTTTGACACGCTGTTTTAACGTATGTTATTTTTGTTTCGTGCAATTCTGTTACGGTGCTATATCAATGCGAGCTATTTATTCAAATGAGCGCTCATTTGTGTGTATCTGTTTAAATTTTGCGCCTCCTACAGTTTTTGCTTTCAGAGATAGAAAAAAACTTTTAATATAAAAGTTAAATAGCAAAAGTAAAAAAAAAGTATAAAAGTGAATGAACACAGCAAATCTGTAAAACTAAAAATTCGCAATGCTGTTCCCCCTAAAATATACGGATTACCAAAAATGCATAAAGAAAATAGCCCATTACGGCCAATTGTCTCATGTATTCGATCTCCGTTTACACCACTATCAAAGTATTTAAAAGAAATCCTGAAAAATATTGTACATAAAATAATTACTATATCAAGGATTCCTATCATTTTAAAGAAAAATTAAAAAATTTAGAAGTTCTACAATATTACCAACTAATAACGTCGTATCCCTCTATACCAACGTTCCAATCTCATTGGCTACCAAAATAATTAAAAAGAAATGGTCTAAAATACAAAATTACACAGATATACCCCAAAATGAATTCCTAAAAGCAGTAGAATTAACATTAAATTCTGCGTATTTTGTATACGAAGATCAACTATATAAACAAATAGAGGGTTGTGCTAAGGGAGCATCGATATCGAGCGTGGTTGCCCAACTAGTAATGGAGAACCTAGAAGAAAGTGTCCTAAATAATGTGGAATTTAATATACCTTTCTTTTATCGTTATGTCGACGATTGTATCAGTGCAATTCCAACTGATCAAGCCGAAAGTATATTAAAACATTTTAATCAATACCACAACAGAGTGCAATTTACAATGGAAACCGAAAATAACAACCGAATCAATTTTTTGAAAATAACTTTGAATCATATAGGAAACAAAATTAAAACAGAATGGTACACAAAACAAACTTGGTCCTCTCGATATTTAAATTTTACCTCGTCACCCAATATCTCAAAAAAAAAATTGTAATTATTGGTCTAGCAAATCGAGCAATTAAACTTTTTGATCCTGAATTTAGAGAAAAGGCCATTAAAAAAGCAGCATTGCAACTAAACGAATACCCCTTATACTTAATTATTAAATTATTCAAAAGCAGAATTCACAAATATTACAATTCTAAAAACTCTAATATTAAATCAAATTGTCCGAAATTAAAAAACATTTCTTTGCCCTTCATAAATGGTTTATCCCAACAATTTCAAAAACTTTTTATAAAATATAACATCGTGACAAGCCACAAAGAATATAAATTGCCGGCAAAAATTTTCAGTAACTTAAAAACAAAAACGCCAATTAATTAAAAAAGCAATATAATTTATCCGATTCCTTGCAACAATTGCAACGGTGTTTATATTGGACAAACAAGCCAATATTTGGAAAACAGACTAAAAAGTTACAAATATGACAAAAAAAACACCACCGCATTAACAAATTATGAAATATCCAAAAATCACACATTCATCTATAAACAAGCTAAAATATTAAAAACCGAACCGCAGTTAAAAAATAGGGAATTTTTTGAAATGGCTGAAATTAATAAAAATAAGGATGCCATAAACGACAAAAAAGATATTAACAACTTAAATAAAATATATATATCTTTATTATAATCACCAACAGTCGTAGTATTTGTCTGATTATTTTAATACAATAAACGTCTTAATTATTTTAAAATGTAAAATAAATGTTCCAGTATACGTCAGAATATGTGTAGTCTAGTGTATTATGTATTTGATAATTTCACGTTCTATGGTAAGTCTTAAATTCGAAATGCTTTTATTTCTATAGGAATTGTGCTAAAAAATTCTTTAGGTTTGAAAAAGACCAAAACCAAGGTCGAAACGTTACCAAGGCATCAAATATATGTTTTAAAAGATACCTTCTAATTGGCTGTTTAACATAATGACCTTAAACCAAGAAAATTTAGAAACTAGTACTAATATTATCACTTTTTACCTATGCCACGCTTAACTTTTGGACATAATTTAAAATAAATAAAATAAGTAGCCTTTTAAACTGATTTTTGTAAAATTACACCGATATTTGTTTTGTTGATTTCGTACCAAAATTTTACCAGTTAATCACTATATATCATATTTAATTTTTCTGCAAAATTTAAATAAAAAGGTATTTTTACCTTGATTTTTTAAGTAGTTTATGTAGCCACTATGCTGTTCACATCTTGATTCAAATGCCAATTTTGCCAGTTCATTTCTGTATCACATTTAATTCTCGCACAAAATTTGAAATCAAAGTAGTTTTTTCAGGCTGATTTTTTAAATGTTTTAAATATTGTATTAGGCTGCCATTTTATTTTGCAATCTTAGATTGGTATCGAAATATTACAAGTTCATTCCTTTGCAACATATATTTTTTTGTGCAAAATTTCATGTTAATTGTATAATTAGTTTTTTAGTAATGTTTTTAAAACTTTTTTATTAATACACTTTTTTATTCCATAATACTGGATTTTTATCAAAAGGTTAGCAGGTTATCCCCATATTTCACCTAATTATCGATCCAAATTTAGACAAGAAACCGACAGACAGACGTGCAAAAATTCCTATTACAAAACTAAAATACCTGACACACATAACGATTACAAACAAATATGGGAAATAATGAACGAAATCACGGGTAAAACAAAAAATGAAACCAAAAACAGTATCTGTATTGTTGAGAAGCAAAATTGTTTTCAAAATGATTCTGACGTTGCTGACAAATTTAATAATTTTTTTTAAACATTGGAAATACAATTCAGTCTCAAATACCAAAAAACTTACATTTTGGTATTGACGGTTCTAGACAACAAAAAAAATTTTTTTAAAGCCTGTAAATAATAATGAGCTTATAAATCGTATTAAATCATTAAAAAAGTACTCTTCCCCTGGCGAAGATGGAGTATCTGTCGCGCTGATTCAACAGTTGCACGTATATCTTGTAAAGCCTTTGATACATTTAATAAACATGTCTTTTGAAACTTTCGAAATGCCGAATAATTAGAAAACGTCAATAGTTACCCCAGTTTTTAAAACTGGTGACTCAACACAACTTACAAATTATAGGCCTATTTCAGTTATTAATAATTTTGCCAAACTATTTGAAAAATGTTTAAAACAACGACTAACAGAATTCTTAGAGCAAAATAATCTATTTTGTCCTAAACAATACGGTTTTCGGCAGAATAGAAATACCCAGGACGCCGTATTTGACCTTATAAATAATATATTTAGAAAAAAAGAGGATGGAAAAAAAGTGTTGGCAGTAGTTCTGGATTTAACCAAAGCCTTCGACACGATAGCACATAATATTTTATTTGAACGGCAGGAAGAAATCGGCATACGGAACGGACCATTGCAACTTTAAAAAAATTACTTGTTGAATAGAAAGCAAAAAGTAAAAATTAATAATAGGGGTCCCAGAGGGGACTGTATTTCGTCCTATTCTCTTCCTGATTTATATAAATCAAATTTGCAAAATGATCGCAGACTGTGATGTTGTATCGTATGCTGATGATACGGGATTGCTTTTCTGTGGAAAGACGTGGGAGGAAGTATATAACTGGGCAGAGATGAGACTGAGTGCAATATACCATTGGCTTAATGCTAACAAATTAAGTATGAACTGTGGCAAAACATATTTTATGACATTCACTCCAACAGTTGCTGACCAGCCATCAAAGGAATATCTAACAATGCACTCCACTTGCTGCCTAAAACAAAAATACGAAAAATGTTCTATACATTTGTACAGCTAAAAGATGCACTAACTAAAAAGATACTGTATTGTTGTATGGAGAGGCTTAAGTAATTCAAACCTTAAAATACTCTCAACATGCCAAAATTCTGTTATAAAAATTTTCATAAACATTTTATGTACCTTACTTTATATTATGAATATAATTATAGAATAGAAATTATATAGTGAAAATAACATCCTTCATATTCGAAACCTTTATGCACTAGGCTGCTTAACATACATGACTAAATTAAAAAAAAATTCTCATTTGTATCGCATGATATTTCTATGCCTCTGATTCAAACATCTTTTAACCGCAGATTTATTAACTATTATGCATAAAAAATGTGTGCCAATAGATTATAAAAAAACTATTTTACAAAATGACAAAAAAACGAGAAAAAAATTAAATGTTTTATTTTACAGAATCAAAACTATTTTTCTACATTATTTAATTAATAAAATCCTTACAAAGGTTTATCTGACATTTTATAAATAAATTAGCACGTAGTGTCACATATTCTAAAGACAACTTATTTCTATCATGCCATAGCTCATAACTCAATTTGATCTGCAAAAAATAACTATTCCTAGCAGGAAAAAAGTAACTTGTTCGCATTTAATTTAGCGTACGTAATGCTATACCTTACTTTTCAGTAGAATCAAGGCACACAAATTGCTACCAATAATTTAGGCCTGATTCTCCCGTTATAGGGTTCATTCAGTGCATAACATGTTGGAACAATATACATAGTAAGTACCTTATTTAATTTTAAAAAAACGAGTTTATGTAAAAAAATTAAAACTTATAATATTGATACGTAAACGAAACGTAATACTGACGATCCCAAAATAATATAAATGTATCGATGGATAATATAAAGATTATATTATGTTATGTTATGTTTTTATCTAGAAACCCAGAGAGCCTAAAGATATGTGAAATCCTAAAATGATTTTTTCACGATTCCAAACAGTTTATTCGACCGCCATCTTCAGTTCATACATTTTCAATTCAATCAATTCTACCAGTTTATTTCCATCACCTTACTAAATTCTTACAGAGATTTTGAAATCATTCTAATAAGTGGTTTTTTCGGTCTAATTTTTTTATATATTTTAACAAGCCTCGATTTTGTTTAGCTGTCGCTACCAGTCCATTCCTACGTAATGCTTGATCCTTGTGCAAAATTTCAGGTAAATTGGATAAGTAGTTTTTTATTAATACTTTTTTTAATATTTCACTGAGTCGCCACATTGTTCCGCCAAATTAATTTTTACCAAAACTAGGGCATTCTCATACCAAGTCAGTCGGGTAAGTAGCTTCTTAGTTAAACTCGAACAGAAGACACTTGACGACCAGTAAAAACCTGGGAAGGTAATTTTTTCACAACTACATTACCCTTTTAATAGGGAAGCAGAAATTATTTAACATCGCTCTAATTTGTTAGTAGGGTTCGTTATATTGTGGGGATTATAGATAGAATTTTTATATTCTTAGATTTCAAATTTCGTCTAAGTAACATCTTTCTTTTGATTTTAAAAATATGCATGTGTATATTAGAATAGAATAGAATTTTTATTTCCTTAAAATTATTTCTGGTATAATATGTCCATCAGTTCCTCCAGCAACTATCCCTATTTTTTTATATTCATAAAATTTATAAAATTATATTAAATTTTTTTTTAAACTTTTATAAAAAAATTACCTCTATATTCAAATGGTTTATATTGATGTAAACAAAAGATCACATAATTGTACAAATGTATACTCATACACACATATACAATGTCGATATAGGAATCGTCGGAATTATAATTTAACATAATATTTTAAAATTACACTTAAGATGCATTCAAAAAATAGTTACAGGCGAAGAAACAGAAGATCCTAAATCACTTAACTATGGTTTATTGTTGTCTGTCGCTTGGTAGTGCTTTATATATTTTAATCGACATGGCTTCAGGACCGTTTAGTGTGTTACTTAGGCGGCACTGAGGTGTATTCAAATTATTTTTTTCTCGTGTGTTGTATGTATGTATTTACCCTCTAAGACCAAATTCTTTTATGTTGTTTTTTTATGTATACTGAGCATTGCAGACTGTATATTGATACAACCGTTAACATTTTGTGATTAATAAAATAGGTCTTACATAATTCAGGACGTGGGATGCCTATTATTTGGCGAATAATATTTTTTTGGGATATTAGAACTGATTCTATAAATGAGGCATTGCCCCAATATATTATTCCATAGCAGAGTTTTGTGTAGACTTAATAATATAGGGTCGTAGTGTATCTTGACCAACGACAGACCTTAAGTGTCAAAATAAAAAGGATAAAGAGTTTAATCTATTACAGACAAGTTCTATATGCTTGTTTATTGCTAGGAATTTTATATTGTTGATTTGTTGTATGTTTTTCCTATCTGGAGTTTTTATAAGGATGCTTTTAGTTACAGTCTTGTTTTTAGGAACAAATGTCATTGAGTACGACTTGGAGAAATTGAGAGTGAAACCGTTATCATTTGACCAACGTGATATTCTCTCTATAGTCTCGTTGGATATACGTGCAGCGTCTGTATTCTCCGTATTTATAATAAAATTAGAGTCATCTGCGTAGAGAACGGGTGTAAAACGTGGACTAGCTAATGAGGAGAGGTCGTTATTATATATTAAAATAATGTAGGGGAAAGAAGACTTCTTTGTCGAACTCCCATTGTATTCTCTAAGGGTTCTGGTTTTGCATCATTTTTTATTTCAACTATTTGTTTCCTCTGCAATAAAAAGAACTTAACCCATTTTAGGGCCACTCCTCTAACATCTATCTGTTCTAACTAATAAAAGAGAACTTCAAAGTTTACCGTATCAAACGCACGGCTATAATCAAAAAATAGACCAATGGTCTGTAGTTTACTATCTAGAGAGTTGAGTATAATATTTGTAGTTTGATATAGGGCTGTTTCTGTGTTTTTCGATTTTACAAACCCGTGTTGGAAAGGGGTTATAATTTTTGTGTGATTCCAAGCAATTATTTAGTCGATCAAGAAATATTTTTTCAAATAATTTGCCAAGTTGATTTTGAACTGCTATAGGCCTATAATTAACCATGTTATCCACTTCCCCTTTCTTAAAAATCGGTGTGATTTTAGAGAACTTTAGGGTTGCCGGGAATTTACCGCATATTAGGGACATATTAAGGAGGTATAGTAAAAGAGCTTCAATATATTTAAGGCATATTTTCAAAATAAAACCTAGAATATCGTCTACGCCGC